>JBAFTB010000017.1:29644897-29667303 GCA_037177355.1 Melanotaenia trifasciata
TCTATCTATCTATCTATCTATCTATCTATCTATCTATCTATCTATCTATCTATCTATCTATCTATCTATCAGATAGATATCTATTAGATTAATTGGGAAAATGTATTGAAACTGTTGACTGGTACTGCATCTATCCAGATAGACCTCTTTTTATTTATTTATTTTTTATAAAAGACTAACAATAGAATTTGACTGCAAGCTGTAGACTGTGTGCACATAGGTGTGTGTGTGCGTATATGCATGTGTGTGTGGGTGGGTGTGTATGCATGTGTGTGTGTGCGTGTGTGTGTATATGCATGTGTATGCGTGTGTGTGTGTGTGTGTGTGAGAGAAAGAGAGAGAGAGAGAGAGATTGAGAGAGAGTAGGATCAGGTTCAAACATAGTTGTTTTTATCATGTGACACACTATGTGCTGCTTCCTGCATGAAAAGTCCTTCACAAATAAAAAGAGATTAGATCAGGTATGATGCACCATAAGGACGTAAAAACCCAGTGGCAGTTAAAGGCCACTCTGATGTGTCTCCTCATGTCATGTTATATGTGTTTGGGCGATAAAGAGAGCATCTGAATATTCTGCGAACGCCATGCTCAGCTAGCAGCTACACCTAGGCAAGAGGACCAGAGGGGCGATGACAGACTTTACACTGAGCAGGGAAAGCTGGAAGATCATATTAGAAAAGGAGTCAGCTTTATTCTCATTCTGCTGTACATACAGGATACACAGAGGAACAGAAATTAATCAAAAACTGATGAAAAAACAAAAACAACAGAAGGATTTCTTCTTTTGTACAGACTCATTCAAACTGGTAAATTAGCATAAAACTGTTGACAGGGTGCAGCCTACGGTGCAGCACCCCTGAAAAAACAAGGGTGACAGACATTCACCGACAGCTGATGGCCATCTTGTTGGGTCATGGCTATAAGGCATCATCCATTTAGGCACAGCGTTTTCCCAACCCCTAAGTAAAGAGCTTTAGTTGTCTGTATCTCTAACCTAAATCTAGATGTGAACCTTCAGTCTCTGGTCTCAAGTGTCAAGTGCACCTGCCACCGACTCCAAGTACCATCTGCTGACTGATGTGTTTTGCAAATGTTCAGTCATTTGGAAAAAGAAATGTTAAAAGAAGTAACTCTCTGGGAGACAAATAAACCTACAACCTGCTACAGACTTGCAAGTATTCCTTGCAAAATATGCCAAAAAAATTAAAACTCCAACATTTGTTGGAGTTTTTATTCAACCTGTGCAAGTATGTAGGACACAAATGTGAAGTCAGAATGAATACTTGGTGAATGGTTTTCAGATTTTCCATGAATCACAGAGTCTCTCTCTTTTTTAAAGATGATATTCTGTTAAATTTGTAAGTTTAAATCCAACAGAAAGGACAAACGTTATGTTTTGTGAGCATGTCTGCAACCTGTCTCACTTGCTCCGCTCAGTTCTGGCCCTCTAGAGACATGAGACCTCCGTGTGAGCTAAAGGTCAAACTCGCCAAGCTCGTCTTTCTTTGCTTAACAGGGATGACAAACTCCACAGATTAAATAACTGCAGCTTCTTACAAGCAAAAAGACAAAGCGCAATAAAACTTGAAGATTTTTGTTTCCTCTTTCTTTCTAATTCAAACATTCACCTGCAGATGTTTTTGTCAAAAGTCTCTTAGTTACAGAAAATCATCTTTATTGCAGTCTTACCAATATCCATCCTGCATGGCCTGTGATGGGTTTTATGACAGATGATGTGCAAATAAATAAATCCGCTTGCTCTCTTTTGGAGCTCACTAGAATCCGTTTAAAAAAAGCACTGGAAAGATGAATGGGTTGGACAGTCAGGAATTTTTTAAATTAAAGTACTTTTCAGGAAGATTGTACAGCTTCCATCCTCTCAGGAGCGACTTTTGCAGCAGTTCTGTCACTTTTGTGTGATACAGAGACCGCCCAACAGCCATGAATACACTTGGGCCTCAAAAATGGCTTCCAGGGACATGTGACCTCTAAGTTCAAGAGGTCAAGGTTCAGACAGTTCACGCTTACCTTCTTCTCCATGGTGCTGAGGACAAAGCTCACATTGAGTCCGGGTGCTGGAAACTGTGGAGCCCTAAAAGTGTCTTTCCAGGATTTAATGATTTTCTGTTGTGGCAAGAAAACGGTCGTATTTTAAGTTTGGAAATTGAACCTCTGTTCCTTCACTGGAATTTCTTACAAGCCGTGGTCTTGAAAAATCCATGGGGAAAGCATGAACAGAGCATATTCCAGATGCTCATTTGTTCATTTTTTAATAATTAAAATTAGCTTAAACTTTTTCAAATTTCATTTCAGCTTGAGTTTTGCAGGACTTTGGAAAGTGCTGTGATAAATATAAAGTTCTTTTAAAATGCCTGATGCACTTTCCTGTTCCTTTACAATGGTTGCTTTTCTCCAGGCTGATGACTGTAGAGGTCCTGACCCACAGACTATTCACACAGAGCCCTCAAAACAACAGCTGGCATGGAGGAAGGGTGGGAGATAAGGGAGGGCAGGAAGGGAGGAAAGGAAGGGAGTGTGAAGAAGGGAAGTAAAATCGCAGAGGAGGAGTGGTGGAGGAATGAAGATGCAGGTGAAGAAGTTTCTATTGAGCAGCTGGAGTATTTATTTTGTGCGATCCTCTCCAGACATTTGGAGAAATATAATTATTTCTATATGAAGGAATCTGTGAATATGTAAACTGATATTTGTTTATATTTGTTTAAACATTTTCTCTGAGTTTCAGTTGAACATCAACATTATCTTTGATTGATAAAAGGATCTAAGATAATTTCAGAAAAGTGAGTTGAACTGATTGATCTGTTGCCTGCACTATGCACACTGTAACTTCATAACTTTCATAACCAGCTTGCAGTTCACTTCTAAATATCCATGGTTTCTGGAGCAGGAGTGCAGTAATTTGACAGATATTTTAGAATTCATCAGAAAAATGGTTGAAATGATGGCTCAGAAGTGCAAAATACATTCACATAAAAAAACACATGAACAAATTGAAAACAAAATTAGGATTAGAAAACACATTTACATTTTTTAAAACAAACTTATATTTCAAAAACCACATTTGCAAATCTGAAAAACAAATTTACATTTTGGGAGACAAAACACAAACAACAACAAAAGACGGCTCCTAACCCTTGGAATTCCCAGGCCAGCCAAGTGATGTAGTCCCTCCAGCATGCCCTGAGTCCTCTCCAGGGTCTCCTCCCAGAGGGACATGCCGGAACACCTCACCAGGCGTGTTCGCGTTATTGTTCTTTCGGTCACTGCCCACAGTTCATGGGGGAAGGCAGGAACGTAGATCAGCCGGTTAAGTGACCAGTTAATTCAGCTCCTTCTTCACCACAACAGTGATGCAGAGTCAGCATCACCACAGACAACACACCGATCCAGCTCCATCCTTCCCTCTCTTGTGAACAAGACCCCGAGAAACTTGAACGCCTCCACTTCGGGTCGGACCGCATTCCCAACCCGGAGAAAACACTCCACTCTTTTCTAGTTGAGGACCATAGTCTCGGATTTGGAGGTGCTGATTCTCATCCCTACTTCTACACACTTGGGTGCAAAATGTTCCAGTGAGAGCTGGAGATCACGGCCCGATGAAGCCAACAGAATCACATCATCTGCAAAAAGCAGAGACTCCTACGACTATATTTATTAAAAATACATAACTTTTTGCAGTAGAGTGCTGTGGTATTTGTTTTTGGGGCTTTTCATACTCATTAGGATTGATAAACCACTTAGATCAGCCAGCCTGACTCAGCTTTAAGATGTTTTCAGCTGTTGCTGCTAGTTGTATAAACACCTCTTTGTTCTCTTGGAGTTTTGAGCTTTTCTTTCTTCCCCCTTTCCTGCACTACCTCCCGTCTGCCACCTCTCTATTTCATATTTTACAGCAATGATCTTTAAAACAACAGTTATGTTTGCATGCTCAGCAATATTCTTATATTCATCTAGTTACATCCTTGCTTTGAATAAGACTGCCATCTAAACCACATCTTCTGATCACCCCAACCTGGATCAGGTCATATTAGGAATAAGCAATACTCACATTAGGCTTTGTGGAGAATTCTGGTCTTAGTTTTCTAATGCAGACATGTAAACACCTTGATTGCAATGTAATATCTTGCCAGTGTTTCACAACATTTTATGGTATAAAGCTGCTCTGTGGGCTCGACACATGGGAGTCGGCCAACGACAGAGACAGGCGAAACTCATCGCCACCCAGAACCAAACACAGGATGTGACAAACAGTAGTGATGGTGGCAGCATCGTGCTCTCCGATCATTTTTCTCCAAGAAATTTGATTGGTTATGATATTGGAGGAAATTTTAACATTTTCAAACCAGTCCGTGACAGACAAGGCATGAAGGATGAAGAGTCAGAAGATTTTGCTGGAATCAACAGAAATCTTGGTGTTGACTCTATAGTAGAAATGAAAACTACAACCCTGGGTTCATCCTGTTTTACAAACAAGGAAACAATATGGTGACAAATTCATCCTGGCACCACACGGCTGGCTTCTTATTTACATCTCTATAATGTTTGCGTGAAGTATTGTGAATTATGGGAAAGTCAGACTCAACTAAAATGATGTTCCTCCATGTTGGACGTGTTTGCAGACTGCACTGTCTAACCTGCTCTCAGCTCATTAGTCAGTTGATGAAGCCCCTTGCTGGTTGGTGGTAGTGCCATGCGACAGCAACAAAAATGGTACATTTTTCTGTTTTCCTGTGTTGTGTTGCAAGCCCGTGTGCACATCTATGTGAACAAGTGCAACATTTCACAAGCACAAATGTTCCCTGTCACTTGGCTGGAGGAAGGCAGCAATTTTCGCCTCATCACACAAGTTTCACAGGAAATGATGGAGAAGGAGCGATGTCACCTCCCGTGTGTCGAGTCCATTACAAGATGGGCTCTCAGAGCAATGTACACAGATTGGCTTAATCTTTGAGCCCCATTTAAGCTCCCTTACATACGTAAATAGCACCATCCATTTCAAATGTTGTCATACGTCACCGTCCTCATACTTCCATGCATGTTTTGTGTTGCCATGTTGTTGAGTCAATTCCTCCACGAGCGGGCAGTGCTAAGTTCAGAGTTGTTTCCAGCCATGCAACACACCCTAAACATATACGCATCGCATACAATCGTTATTCAAAAGCTCACACAATTTCTACAGTTGTTATGCTCGTCTTCATTCTTCTACTGCTTTTTTTGTTCCCGTCCTGATCCTTCTTCCCTGATTTGTTTCCATCGCTGGTCACATATCAGATATTCTGCTCAGCACTGCCCCCACGAGTTCCGGTGGTATAAATGTAAGATGTTTTCTCATATACTTCTTGCCAACCAGATTTTATCCCACAGTCAGAGATGTAACAGCAGATTTAAAGCACCTTAGCATTAGCTGCAGAGACTTCATCTCATATTAGTCACTTAATGAGAAAATTTATGTTTCCGCACTGATGTGTTTGAGTAGAGGTGGGGGAGTATGCATGAATAAGAACAAATATCAGTTACTAAGAATTCTTTTGGATCCAAATCTTTAAAACACTGAAATGCAATAGTTTAGAAATGTGTCTTTACAATAGAAAAACAGCATTTAATGACACAAACAACCCGTTGAAAGATAAATTCATGGTTAATTTAGACTTTGTTTAAAATGAAAGATGTAAAATAGACCCTATTAAGAGATTTAACCTGCAAAGCAATAAGAAGGGACATAGGAAAATTTAATAATTAAAAGGCTTCACGTTCAGACTCTTGGAATCTGAGATTTGCCTTTCATCCTAGGAGTGTTAATGTAAAGGAAAAAGAAGCCACACTCCCTCACAGTTGAAATTTAAAGAAACTTCAGGCGCACTTGCACATTGGCAGACCTCCAAAACCTTTGTATGACCATCCATCTTTCCCTTCCAGCCTGTATTGTAGCCCCAGCCAAGCAGGGGGGAGGGGTTGAGGCTGCACAATCAGATCCATGGATCCCTCCTGGCATTTGTTCCCCCGGCTTGTTTTCACTGTCAACACACCACTTGAGAGAATTAAGAGGAGCCAAGTACCTGGAGCTCAGGAGGTAATAAAGCAGTCCAAGCACAATCAAACCTCCAGAAAACAAGTTGAGTCAAGCTTTTTCATTCCAATTCACAACACAGATTCTATAATTAAGGATGCATGTGTGCGCTCATAAAGCTGTTTGATGAAAAAAAAAAACACTTATCTACTGAGAAAGAAGGTGATTGAGCTGTTGAAGAACTTCTGCTCCAAAAGCGTCTCATTCATGTCTTAATCCTCTATTTGTATTTATGTGTTACTTTCTTAATTTACAAACATACTTCACACTGGACTTGTTTCGTTCAGCACTGATCAGTCCACTGAGTAGTTTTCAGGTTTTTAGGTCAAACTGTCTTTGAGAGAGCAGCATCAGAGTTTCATATTAGAGAGGCAAATGTTTGGTTTTCTGTCAAATTCACACAGTAGTTGGGATATGCATGATCTGTGTTTTAGGACCGACACTTTCCCCTTGAGTAATCTTTTCCATCCGATGTTAAAGCTCACAGTGCAACTTTCACACTCCTGTCAGATTCCTGAAAGGCTGACTGTATCTGGGCGGGAATCGCTTTACACCACGAGATGATTCTGCCATGAAAGATAGTTTGTGTGTGTATGTGTGTGTCTGTTTTCATGCTGAAGGAACTTTTGGGTGAGGCAACATGAAGTAGCAATAGAAAAAGGCCTGACATTCAGAGTAACTTGGGACTATATTTCATAATGAATGTAACAATTATATATTTAATCATATTTCATATTTAAAGTGAAAGAATTATTACAGAACATAAGATCCAAAATTATCTTCATGAAAAAAAAATATTTCAGTTTGTTTTGGCAACATGATGCTTCAAGAAGCTTCTTGAAATGAGACCAGGCTTTTGAAGGTGAGAGAAAGCAACAAAGAAAGTTTGGTGATTAACAGCAAACTTATTGCAAGAATGTAATGAGATATTTGGGGAAATACTGGGAAAAAATACAAACACCATCTGGTTTCAGCTTCTATTCTTGTCCTCGATGTGCAAAACAAAGCACCAAGTATACAATCAGCACATCACACATCAATATTTACAACCATGGATTGTGATGCTACAAAGTTCTAAACATATTTGTTGTTTCCTGTATTGTGTCTTTTATTAGATATACTAAACCTCTAAGCTTAATGTTGTTGAGATAAAAGATGTTGATCCTGATTAACTGGAGATGCCATTGTGAAGCGTTTGAGGATGTTTAACAACTGGAATGATAAGCGTTACCCTGCCAGTAGGCACCACGAGGAAAAGTTACAGAGCTGACTTCAAATGTGTAAACAAATGCTGCTCTTCAGCTCGCCCTGGCTTTCTGTTTAATCCTTCCTTCACTCTCAGCTTCCCTCTTTTATTGTCTCGTATCACTGTTTCTCTTCCTTCTTTATTCCAGCTGCTTATGTTTATTGCAGTTTTGGAATGGCATGCAAAAATCCAAACACACAAACACGTTACATACATTCCACTTTCAGCCTAATGAGGAAAATTAAAGAGTGTTTTGAGTTTGCAGGAAATGTTGTTGTTGGTGAGCAAATGAGATTCAGATTCTTACTCAGGTACAACAACTTTATAACCGGGTGATCTCTGTTAGGGTTTGCAGGAAGACAAGCCGGACCGAAGAAGGAGCAGACAGCCAATTCAATAAAGGAATAACAAAGTTTTATTTGGAGAATCCTGGCGGAGGTATAAAAAAACTGAGGCAGGGGTGGTGGCGATGCTGCGGGCCAAACAAAGGCTTGTGATGGGACCTCCAGACTGGGACATGGAAATCTTCTGTAAAGGTAAGTTCACAAGAAAAACAGGAATGTTAAGAGTCATCAACTGATTCAATAATCTAATAATCTTTGAAAAGCCGCCCCTGTACCACTAGGTACAGCAATGATCTGGTGGCGCGTGGACTGGACTGCAGTCTGGTTCTTATGTAGACAGGCTGAGTAGAACAGCAGCAGATGAGCAGAATCTCCCATTAGCACCACCACCACCACTCCCAGTAGGAGTCCCAAAAGTAACAAAATAGATACCAAAACAGAACACGATGACAGTGAAGCGATCTTTATCTTACTTTATTTGGAAGTGTTTAATAAAAAACTTCCTGTTGAACGAGGATGCTGAAAACAGAATCATTAAGATTATTAACTTTATAATATATTTTGTCACAAGTGAAACAGCACTGATTGTAAATATCTATGGTTTACAATCATGAATCTTAATTTTGCTCATTGATGGAACACACCCCTTTCTTTTGAATTGTGTCATCTCATAATTTTGTCCATGCAACTCTGGTAGCAATATTGAAACTCTGACACACCAAGGAACCAGCAAATAAACTGCATCTTCTCTCTTGGGTCAGGCAGTGTCATCTGTAAATGTAGCGACAAAGTGATGCTTCAAAACTTCAATAAATGAGTCAGAATGAGTCACAGCCCAGGGGACTCTGTGCAAACCAAAAGAGCTCACAAACACAAGCTGTCTGAGTGAGTGTCAGAGGCGAGAAAGTTTAATCACTGCAGAGAAACCAGAGAAATCTGCAATGGCTCACATTCAGCGGTCAGGCAGAGACACCGCTTTTTCATGATCAGAGAACAGAGATAAAGTCACAGATGTAATTGAGCCCTGTTGTCACAATATAAAGATTATTGTGGAGACAAATTACAGTCCTCAAAAAGAGACTTTAAACAATGATTAGCAATGACCAAACACAAACATCACCAGAGTGGATTAGCTTGAATGGCAGGCGTTGAAAATGACACAGCTCAGCAGAAATTGTGTAATAAGTAAAAGATAGATTAGTCAGTTTGTTACAACCGCAGTGCTGTTGTAATCCAAGGTTATAAACTGTGAGGTGACTGAGTGTCCTAAGGTTATTTTGTAGGACAGCATCAACGTGACCTCTTATCATGTGTATATTTTTTTCTAATTCTAACCATGTGTTTTGAAACATGTAAACCTAACAATATGTTTTATTACTAACTGGAACCATTTGTGAGCAAGAGGAGAAAAAAAACAAAGGAGTGAACAACACATTGTACACACAGTTGGTATTAATCTAAGGATGTAAGGATGTAAAAAGTCAATGGCAAACATCATGTGTGAACATCACCAGGTTTCAAGACATAAAAATCAGAAGAGTGTTGATCTTATTCTCGGTTTATCAAACAGAAATACATGGACAGCTGCCACTCTGAGGTAAATCTCTTACCATGCCAATTATCTGCAATGGGGGTGTGATGTGATGAGGTGCTTGGGGTGGCCAATAGGGTGGCCAGGTTTAAACTGGTCACCCCCACCCGTCCCCCACCGCATCCAATCAGAACAAAAATGTGTCTTTTAAACATGTCAGCTGGAGTTATGTGACGTAATGAGTTTCAGGAAAGACTTGAAAAATGGCAGCAAAACAGAGCAGGACTGTGGCAGATACGTTTTAGTTAGAACTGAACGTTAAGGATTATCGAGTATTTTGATGGTCAGATAGTTCAAAATGGAAAAAAAGAGAAAACACTTCTTTCGAACTAGCAGGCACTGCACATGTCAAAAGTGTTAACAATTATATTAAATCTGTGCATCATGTAAATACAACTAATCGAACTAAAATCAACTAATCTCTGATCAGATTGATTTTTAATTGGATGGATGAAATATTTGACCATGTGAATGTAGTCATTGTACAATTTGTGAACCTTTTTTTTCTAACTTTTTTCTTAAAGAACAACATTGTCTCAAATTTCCCTGAGGACTCTCCAAAGGGATTAATAAAGTATTTCTATTCTATTCTATTCTATTCTATTCTATTCTATTTAGTGTTTAGTTTTACAGGACATAAATTCTCAGCTGTTTCAGATTTATTCTAAAGTTTCAGATTAGTGGACTGTGGCAATGATCATGAGTTTTTTACTTCCAGGTACCTTTCTTAAACTGGAACAGGGACTTTACATGCCCAGATACAGTTGTTTGCACTCACTCAGTCTTTTTTTTCTTGAATTTGTTCTTTCTATACATACTTTAACCAGGTGGTGGTCAAGTGGCATGGTGACTATCTAAGGTGCAGAAACACTGCAATAGAAAAATAGAAATAATCAAAGTGTCTTGTTGAGCTTCTTTTCACCGTGTGGTCCAACTGTCAAGTAGTTCTCTATGCAGACTGTTAAGTATCTAGCCATGTTAGGTAAAGCCCTTTTTTAGGCATTAGTGAATCACATATGGGGAACACTTATCCCCATATGTGAATCTAAACAACAACTAGCAGAACAGTCTACAAGTCTTGTTACAGTAACGTTACCATTGTTGGTGTGATTTAAGAGGTTAAGCTACTTCAAAAGAACAATGCTGAAAACTGTTAAAATGATCTTAAATCTTTGGTAAAAGAAGCTAGCAATAAAACCAATTTCTGTCTAAAATGCTATTTATTCTCTTAGCAAGCTAAGCTAACTTTGGTTTCACTAGCTTGGCCATGATGTTACAGGCGGACCCCAACAGGCGGATTCCAAACAGAGTAACTTTGTTAAAAGAAGTCCCCTTAGCCTACATCTGCTAAACAGGGAGTGGGGTGTAACCTGAAATGAAAGTTGATTGTGACACACAAATACCTTATTTTTATCCACAGAGTATTTCTTTTCAAATGCCTTCTTTTCAAACCATTTAATGTACAAGACTTTTCAGATGGTTGTATAAACTAAATAATCTTGGGCTGCAGATTCAGTTTTATAGATTATTATTTCATAGAGTACTATGATCAGACAGTCCTCCATTGTAAAAGATTACAGATTGTTTGTTCATACCTTTAATTATGAAACATAATGGCCTCCTATAAAGCAAGAGGGAAATGTGAATTCTTCCAGATCATAACAAACATCACACATTTTCCCTTCCTTTAATAAACGACTAAGTCTGCATAAGGAGGAGAGGTTTGGTGACAGTAGAAATGCTTTCTTTCTTTTATGCACTTTCAACTGTCGGATGTGAGTTTGAGATCCATCTCTCTTTTTACCTGTTTTATTTTATATAACTCAGCTTTGCAAAAGGTGCTACAAGAGATTAGCTGAAGGGCATTTCACGAAGCGGGATTAAGGAAAAGCCTGGCTTATCTTGATGAGTCTGGCCCATTTAAACCAGACTTCCGTTCCATCAACGTGGCTTATTTGAATGCCCGCTGAGTAACCATGGTAACTTGTGCACCAGAACTAGCCTGATCAGGGGCAGGTTAACGTTCAAGCTATGTCTCAAAGGTCTGATACAGACTCTCTAAAGAAAGTTCCACCTGGTAGAATCCTGCGCTCCGGCCACTCTTTCTGGTATAAAAGTAAAAAAAAACAAAACACTTATCATATCACTACTTTGTCTTGAATAATCAGTAAATCTGTCAGCGCCAATGTAACTAAAGAAACGCAACTATACACGTACTGAACATGAAATTAAATGAAAAAGAGCGTGGTATTCATTAAAAATAATTAATACCTTATTAATCCCCAATTTCACGAACACCCGACCTCCACTGCCTCTGGTTGGCTAACAGTAAAACTGGGATCAGCTGAGCCCCGTCCATACAGGCCCAAGGGAATTTAAAATGTGAGATAGAGAAAGAGAAAGCTTATCAAAAGAGATGGACAGAGAAAGATATAGATAGAGACAGGGTACCTTTTTGGTTACCATGGCTTGGTCTTTTATTGATGTCCCTGCAGAGGACGCACGCTTAATTCAAAGCTCATTCAGGCCACCAGCCCCATGGGTTTTTAAGGGGGAGGACCCCCATCAGTAGCAGTGGTCTGTGACGTTGTCTTGGTATCTACAGAGCAACATGTTTACAGCTCAACACGTTTAGAACAAACACATTTCCTCAAAGACAGTGGGTCTAATCCCAGTTTGGTCCCAGTTAGGGTTAGAGATGTTTTTCATTATGGCAAAGTCCCAGTTTATGGAAACTGTTCAGAAAATGTCTGATTCTTCTTCTGAACACATTCAGTGGAGCCAGTCTGATGGATTTAATGTTACTTTAGCACAAAGCTAATGTTTATGGCACTGTGGCGCTAAGCTCGTTGCTAACATAGATGCTAACGTTACTTTCGTGTTGCAGTGACTAACCTCTCCAGGTGTGTTTTAACATGGATATACATGGATGTGGTGGATCCAGCGTCCTGGGTTTTTATACCACATATGCAGTGTGCTCCTCTTTTATTTGTCCCTTTAATTCAGTTTTTAATTCCCAAAAATCAGAGTGGCGCAGCAGCAACAGATGTGTTGCATTGCTTAAATTGCACGTCTGTGTTTGTGTGATCAGTGTTCCGTCTGGGTAAATGCCAGTGCACACAACACAGTCATGGAAAAAACAAATAAATAAATAAAAAATAAAAAAAAAGATTGTTCACTAGACCCATATTGAGTCCAGTCTAAAGTCTTTTGAGCGCAAGTCCAAGTCGAGTTTCAACTCGATGAAATATGACTTAAGTGCGACTCGAGTCTCCATCTTTGGCTAATACGTTGTTGAGTTTAGAGTCCGTGTATATGTCTCCCTCTATGCTGTGAGGAATTTAAAAGTACAAACATTCATTTAAATATCAACATGTAAATCTCTAATTACAGTGATCCCAAGATTAAAAACTTTTTGTCCACTTAAACACTCTGACAGAAACCTACTTTTATAATATGCTGCCATTCTGCTTGCCAGCAGTTGCTTTAGTAGTTTTTTTTTAAATTTATCACACATAGGCAGTTCATAGATAAAAGTTAGAAAACAATTTGAAGAGCTTAAATCATTAAAAGCTAAATATCAAATTGAAATGTTCCTACAGGCTTCAGGTCGCCTTTACCAGGTCTGGATTTAATCTCGGTTTGCACTGTTCTAATGAGAAGGTCATGGGAGAAAAGGAATACCATATGGTGTGTGTGTTTTTCAGGTTCCTCTTCACAGAAAATTTATTTGTCACTGTTTATTGCCCAGTCATCGTTAACCAGCTCTAATCTGCAGCTTCCTGCTGATAGTTTCCACCCTGCAGTCAGTGTAAAGAAATAGCACAGAAAGCACCTGCACTGGGATGAGGTCATGTGAATTTCTTATTAGCTGCCTATGGATGTGGTGGGCTAAATGGTATCCGTAGCAACAAGCGTCATGAGGGCCCCCCAGCAAAGAAGGCAGCTGTTTAAATGGAAGCGGGCCCTTATTTATACCATTATAATTTGTTAGTGTGTGAGCACAGGATTAAGGGAAGTTATATTTTTATATAACCAAAAACTAAAATGGGATGAATTATGTCAACAAGAAAAAAAATCTGCTTTAAAATTGCTTTCATCGTGTTAGCTGCTCAAAGGGAGAAAAAAGTGTGAGGTCCTTATCGCAGCCCTCAGCAATGTCCTCTCACGGGCAGTTTTTCCATAATTTGCCGATTAATGCGAGGCAGATGCGCGTAACGCTTCTGTGCATGGCCTCAGAGGGAGCGGGAGTGCTCAGGCTATGAGATAATGCCAGATAGAGGCCAGCCTGGGACTAACACTGCTGCCACTGCTGCTGTGTGTGTGTGTCTGTGTGTGTGATTGTATACACAGTCACACTAAACCCCACCAGCGGATGTTTTACATCCCCTTTCCGCTCAATTACCGCCTCTCAAGGTCACAGATATTTGTCCAAGATAAGTTTGCGTGTTTTCTCGGCCAACTGCAACCAAGTTTTTTACACTTTTTTTTGCATATTTTGCATTTCAACTAAATTGTGAGTCACAAGAGACTATTTGTTTCCTCACATAAACAGCTATAATGAGCACCTCTTCCTTGTAATGACTGGGTCTAAACCCTAATACAGGTCGTAAACATTACTGTGGCGTTCTTGGCTGCAGTTTGAGGTCCTTATTGTTTCTTGGCACAATCTTAGTCCTCCTCACCCCGTGATTTTTTTATTATGTCCGTGATCCTGCGTTTTTTCCTTGAGCTGTTTGTGGTATTTGTTTGCTCGTGATCACTTAATGGATTTATCATGACTGTGTGTGTGTGTTTAAGTGGGGCATATACTTGGAGAAAGTGTGTTTAACATTTATTGTGTAGCCTTTGTATTTAGGCCCTCTCTGTTTTCATGTGTGTGCATGTGTGCGTGACGGTGCATTCCACCAGGGGACTCTTCCGGCCTCTCCGGATCTCAGCGCAGTGCGTCGCTCTAATCCTGCCTTCCTGTTTTCCTGCAGGACAAGTGAGGCGGAGAGGAAGAGCAGATCTGATAATTAGCCCGATAACAGTCACAGTCAGTTTACCTGCAAGAGTGAGGAGGAGGTGCAGGCCATAGTTTAATTCATACTGAGTAACACTAACTGCAGGAGCATGTCTAATTTCAGCCACATCCATTAGAACATACATAAGTGAATCCATATATCCATGTGAAAAATTTCATAACATTTTTAGTGCATCAGTCAGTGTAATTTTGGGAAGTAAGTTTGAATGTATCAGACACTCGTGCAAGCAGCCAGATCTGCACCTGTGTTTTTATTGACAAAACTGAACTATGTACAGTTTCCTGACCCAAACCATCTTTACCCCAACAGGACAAAGGTGACAACCTATTATTAACCCAAGAGAAAAATCTCTAAGTTACCTTTTTTCTGGTGAACAAAGTGCTGGACAAACAAACCAACATGCCTAATGACGTTTTAAAAAGAAGTTCCTTGATATCTTGAACTGTCTGGGGCATCAGACGAGCTCCTACAAAGCCAGGCAGATGAAAGCATGGCAAAGCTCAGAAGCCTTCAACTTCTTCATGTGTAAATAGGTGAAAACATTTTAAATTTGTTTCATAACTACTGTAATCCTGCATAATTTCTGCTTGTGTAAGTAAAAATTAAGGAGTTTTTGCAGCATTGTGTTTGGTGTAAACAACACTGAGGTCAGCTGTTTCACTCATTTGTTGCCTATATTCTTCATAAGAGCCCAGTCTGTGTTGTCTTCATCTTAAGGATTAATAGGACATGAAGCAAAAACATTGCTTCAAAATAAAATTAGCTCAGCTCGTAATAGTTGTTAGATTTTTGCTTAGCAACCGCGTAAAACAAGAAGGCAGCTACAGTTTTTGATCAGCCTGTGAGGCTTAATTTACTTACAGCATAGCAGAAGCTAACAGAGAAAGACCCTAACAAACTGTAGTAGTGATTTACCGACACTTAACTAAGTGATCACTACAGAGGTCTTGCATGCTTTGACTCAGCTCTTTTTGATTCCAACGGAAGTTTCACAAGTCACTCAACATCTTTCCATAAAATCTTGGCTTGCTCTCTCATTTTTATGGCTTTACCAGGAACCCTGGAGTCACCTTGATCAATTTTTGATTTGAGCAACTGAAACAAGGCAAACATGTGACCTTTTCTTGCTATTATGATCACTTTTGCCACACATTGATCTATAATGTGCTGGACAACCACCCTTTCATGTTAGGTATGACTTATAAGATGCATACAAACAATACCAGCTTTATCTTGGTCATGGCCATGAGGGAACTGGAGCTTATCCCAGCTGCCATTGGGTGAGACGTGACGTTCACCCTGGGGAGGTCGCCAGTCCATCACAGGGCTCTTCAAGTTGGACAATAAACAAAAATGTAGGTATTTCACATTTGTTTGCAAAGAGGAAGGCTATAATTAATAAGGCTATAATTAATAAGGCTATCATTTGTCACATGATACAGCCGGAGAGGAGAGTATCTCTAGCTTTGACTGCAGGGATGTTAACACAACACCTAGATAAAATCTAATATCCGTTATACATGTGCTGGGGCTGGAAAAGTAGCCATGGATATTAATTTTTTTCTTCACACACTTTCACCTACCAAAGCGGCTTACATGAAGTTCAGCCAACCCCCAGATTAAAAGAAATGCAGCAGGTCCATTTTACTGTAGTGCATTGATAGCAACAGTACTCCTGCTATCAATGGAAGCTGGTCTTTTATAAATGAGCATGAAATTACCAAAAAGGAAAATTAAGAATTAACAATAAAAGACAAAATAGGCAAAAACAAAAGTGTGAACATATGAGCAAGGCTGTAGAAAGTAATTTAAGCTCATATAATTCTTGAACTGAGAGAGCCACTTACAAGTTCTAAATTACTGGTGTTTGTCCTGCCTTGAATTCCAGAAAATATTTTGGCTCATTACCGCTGAACACTAAAAGCTGTTATTGACCCGATTAAAAAAGGTGAAATACCTCACATTGATATCTAGTTTCGTCTCTGCCTCAGATGTGTTTGTGAGGGATGGAAGTATGCACTCGAAAGTTACAGAAACATATTTATAAAATAAATGGTTTAAACTTTGTGTGATCTGACAAACAATCTCAAAATTGTTCTAAAGTGGTTTTGGATTTCCTGAGAGCTGAAACATGCATCCACCACAAACTACTTGCACTCTGTGCTTCCATGTGGATGTAGCCTCCTGCGTTCATATCACTGTTAGCTGATGGTTTACACTATTGCCAAACGCAATCACTTTTGTTATCGCTTCTGGCTCAAAACAAGACATGTGGTGGAATAAAGCAGACACTGAAACCAGCTAGACCAAAATATGAAGTTCACAGACTTCTTTCATTTCTTTAGAGGGTGGAAATAGATATACAAGAGATAGATATCTACCACCAGCAGGTCACAATTTCCACTTCCTGTAAAATATTTTCATGCCTAAAAACTGTCAAACGTTCATTGTAAGCACAGCATTAATAATATAAATGAGGGTTACTTTTTTCCATTTGTGGTTTGGAGTAAAATGTTTTAACAGTTATTGGGTAGATTTTCATTTCATTAAATTGTATATAATCGTTCACATCCTCCTCAATAGGATGCTTTTCCCTAAGAGTTGAATCAAACATTTTATCATTCTGAAATTTTGTTTTCTGAAGAACTATTGGGGTCATGTCATGTCTGTTCATCCTGGATGATGATGGAGAAATCCCGAGTATTACAGCCATGGGGAAGCTATTATAGTGTTGCTGCTTTTGTAGAGGATGGGTCAGATTTGCTCCTTAGACTATAACCCTTCACCTTATTGGACAGGAAATATTGTATGGAGAGTTGGCCTCATGTAATGATCTTTGTGCTTTTTAATCTTAGACTGTAAGAAGAGTGATCGCTCACGCTGTGCAGTCAACGCAGCGCTCCCTCCAGCTGCACTGGCACCCAAATCCAGACCAGCAGCTTCCAAGTTCAGCTGAAAAACTCCAGCTTCTACCACGTTCTTTCAAAATCCCCTTCATATTCTCCTTCTAGCATTTTTCACCAACATCCATTTTAAAGTGCTCTGCAACTTTTACTAAAGCTGGGTACACAAAGATTATCAGGCTGTTATGGTCCTGATTTTCCCTCTTCCCGACCAAGTACTAAATTTGTCCTAAAAATTGGCTTTGAAATGTGTCATGGCCGACATTCGCAAGTATTGAACATTTTTAATATTTACGTCCAAAAATCTTTTCGTGTGGGGAGAGCCGACAACTCCCGAGTTGTGACTGTGTGGACTGTGGCGTGGAACGGAATGTAGCCAATCAGAGAGCGAGCTGGCTGGGAAACAAAGGATTTAAAGTCCGTGTTCACGCTGTTATTTTCAGTTCAGGCTTTTTCTGTTAACAATAGTCCCACGACCACCACCATTCCCTCGTCATGTGTGTCCTCTGCCATGCTGGGGGCTGCGTTTTCTGGTTGTTGCCATGGTTCTTCTTTGTTTTTCCAGTTTTTGCAAGTTCTCCTCTTTTTCTTAGTTTTTGTTCGATCACGTTTGATCACGCAAGACTTCTGGCTCTGAGGACTAGACTCTAGTTCGGCTGCAGGACAGAATCGTTATGCGTATGTTGTTCTGTCTGACAACACACACACACATAGCCTGATGGAGCGTTCAGAAATTCTTCACCTGTAGCCATAATGTAAGAACCAGATCAACCCAAACTACCAAAGCAAGACAACCCAACCGATGTAAGAAGATTTATTTTATTTGAGCGGGACATTGCATGTTAATGAACAGACAGGCTTATACAGCATGAATGTAAACATACCAGATTATAGCAAATGCTCATTTCCATCCATTGTCCCGGGGATTTGGGGGGAATGGGAGAACAATATAATACAATATAGAAACACCACACTCACACTTCCAGAACCAGAATTAACCCAGGCACAGCTCCAACACCACCAAAGTGCAGTCCCTCCAACTGCCTACCAGAATCAGACTAAGCTTCCACCTAGTCTTCAAGTGCCAGTGGTGGGTGCTTATGCACCAAAACCTGCAAGCCCAGTGAAGCACCGGATAATCAGCGACTCCACCCACAGCTTCAGATGTGCTCCCAAGACAACTGCTCTAGCCACGATGACACCACATTACCAGATCCCCTCAAACGAACTCCAAAGGAAATTTATTTAGACCTCTACAGGGACAGAACAAGTGATTTACTAGTGCTGTGCACCACATTAACAGAATGAAAACCACAGGTTCACAGCGCAGACTCTTAAACAGGCCAGCAACTTAAAACACAGCCTAACACAATTACTGCAAACAACACTGCCTTCCAAAAAAAATAAATAAATAAAAAAAAAAAAACTCCAACTGCTGCATCAAAACAAGTTACAACCAAGCATGGACATGCATTACTACAAACCACTCCAGGAAAACGGCATTCTGTGGCCAAATCAATCAGCTGCACTGCAACCTTCACCGGGTCAATCACAAAGACGAGCCCCCACTTCTTACAGCCTGGCTCAAAGGCTGCAACAAAAGAGGGTGGGCGGGCACAAAGTGGTATTTAAAAGTATAATTTATAAAAAAAAAAACAAAAAAAAACAAACAAACAAACAAACAAACAAAAAAAAAAGCTAATCAAAACAAAATGGATGGAACAAAAATCTGCCACTTGCACAGAACCCAGGCGATCTCACAGCCCACGCCTGGGAGACACTAAGCTTCAACGGGTGAAGCTCTTAAGCGAGAGACAGAGCACACCAGCCCAGGTGTAGCTCATACCACTAATCACCAGATGGTACCTCCAACACAAACATAAATTGGTGGTGGGGTGGTCACCATAAGCACCCTAAAGGGGCCGAAACACACCATTAAGTTTTCCCTTGATAAACTTTAATGACTTTATCATTTATCATATCTGATCCATACAGATTCTGACACCTATTGCATCATCTCGTAGTAAAAACTTTGCTCTAACTCCTGCTGTACACAATCTGGTACCTGTCTTCTGCCCCCTGGTGGATATCTTTTGCACTACAATAATTCTAACGCATCACAGGATACATGGTGCACCATACACGTATGCAAATTATTTTTGTTTATTTACTTATCACATTTGGTTAAAGGTCCAAAAATAGACTAGATAAAAAAAGAGAATTTTCTCTTCAGTATTTCTTAGGTCAGACTTTAAAGGTTTAAATTTAGTAAATTACACATGGAATTAGTCAGCATTGAAGTTTCAGATGTTACTTATTCCTGATCAGGACTAGAATGTGTAATCGTATCCGATCAGAACAAGGTGAGTTTTAATGACTCCAAAAGTGACAATAATGACTGTGAACAGAAATGTAATATACTATTTGAGCAACAAAATAATGGCTGATTCTGTAGAGTTAATTTACTGCTTAACTGGACTTTCTCAATGTCAGCCACATGTTCGCATAAACGTCTCCTCCATTTTGTGAATTACCATGGTTACGGTTCAGCTGATCAGTGACTACATCACCACATTTAAGAAAAGAATGTAAACAGAAGATGTTTCAATCTGCTTTTATATTTCATCTATATTGTTATTTTAACATTTATATCATGCCTGCTTTAAAAATGTGCTTCATTCAGTAACATACACACATACTACAGCGTAATTAAACTTTGCTGTTAAACTGAGCCCATAGATGGCACTGTAAAAACAAAACATACATATATCTATATATTTGGTAAATAGACGACACTGAATCAGATGAGGCCGGTCAGTTCTTGTTTGCTATGAATAACACACGGACGTATGATTAATCTAACTGTCCTGGGACGGGTGGACAGTAGCCTGTCTGCTTTTCTCTTCCACTTCCATCACCTCTCAGCCTTTTCCTCACACTCTCCCTCCCAAAGCTGAGCTTGGCTTGGCACAGCATTTTCATCGTTGTCTGCAGAAAATAAATGTTCATTTATAAATGCCTCTGTTAGGATAATCTTGCCATTAGATAGAGCGACATGTTGACATAAAAGTAAAAACTTTTGTTGCAAACTTGTCATTCTGAAGTGATCAAAACACAACTAGCTCACTGTCATGGCATGCACACAAATCAATCGCTGCTGTCAACAGACAGTGACAGGTCACGTTAAACTTAACAGATGAATTCATCTTTTTTTTTAATGTCCACTTTTGATGGAGAGTGGAAGAGCGACCAAGGCGAGTGGTTTCTTTCTGCTGTTTTGACAGTAATGAAGTGTCTAATGGGGCCCTGTCAGCAGCTTGGAGAGACTGGAGACCTCGAGACACAGTGGAGACACAGTACACACTAATTTACACACACACACACACACACATCCTTTATATGTACAAACACACCCATTTTGGAGACGCCTAAGCAATTACCACCCACCGCCAATTACTGCAACTCACACATGGTTGTGCATCAGAAACCTCTGGGCCATGTGTGGATGGACCTGTGATGTGGTCGCTGCAGCACTAACAGACAAGAAGCAGAGGTCCTAAAACCAGCTGAGTGGGGGCGTCGCAGTGGTTCAGCAAACTGAAGACTGTTTTTTAATGACTTTTTTTCCTTTGACTTTCACACTTGTCTGAGCATCTTAATAAAATCTGCTGTAACTGCTCATATTAAGATTACAGGACATGAAACAAGCGTCTTAACAAGCATCTTTAGAACATATTTAGGTAACTGGATTGGTTTTTAATATGTTTTTCTTTTAAGATGTTTTAAAAATCCCCCACTCAGAAGGTGATTAACTGTTATTGCAATCCATCTGTCCCTAAACTACTAAAGACAAGCTTACCCTAACATGACTATATGACAACATTTAATAACCTCATACAGCTGCAGATGGGAGGGATTGCAGAAGATATAAGATGTTTTTATATAAGAAATGAAGTCCACAGATTAACCAGCAGCAGTCAGAACAATAATGCTGGACTTCATCATTTGATTCAGCTGATATTAAAGTGGATCTGGACAACATCGTCTCCCAGACTGGCTCCTTATTCTGTATAAGGATGGGCTGACCACTTTTTATTTCATGGACTTGGGTTAAAACAAATCGTTCGCTAGTTCTATAAGAAGAACATTTTCTTTCATGTGATCCAAACTTTTTGTCTGACAGCCACTGTTAATGGAGACAAGTCATCCGGAGGGGGAGGAAGAGCTGGATGTCTGGATGACATCTGCTGTTTGTTTTTTAGTTTTCACACCTTCTCTGCCTTTATACTGTCCATGTCTGTTAGCTGAAAGAAAAGCTCTTCTTTATATTTTAGTCTAGCCAGAAGAAAACATTTATGTAGACCACAGAAAGGAAACTGACTGTGAAATACTTTTCAGAGCACAACTCATCACCAGATATAGTTCTTATGATGATTTAAATGTGTTTAAAAATTGTCATTTTATTTGACAGTGATTTAAAGTGGGGATCATGTAGTAATGTGGGCTGTGTGAACGGGTGGAGGCAGTGAGGCTGGTTCATTATATTGTACCAAACTAAACTTAAAATAAGGTGAAATGCACAGAGGGACGATGAAGATGAAAACCATCTCCCCATCCAGTCTTATTTAGTCTTTTTGTCCTTTGGTCAACGGTTTTGTCATTAATCTCATTTGTAGCAAGACAACATTTACTCTCTGCGAATCAACTCAGTTATCCATCTGATATCCAGTGGTTTAATCATTTATTCTTTGTAAAAGTAATTATAGAACATCTTCTGGTAAGTGGCCATGTTTGTTTTACATTTTCAGCTCATTGTATTTTATTAATTTACGTGACGATTTTTCTTTCTGTATCGCTGAATATTCCCTCCCTTTTTGTTGTTATTATTATACTTTTTATTTTTTCCTAATAGAGTTGGGGGGGAGAACATGTAAACATGGCTTATTATGTTATGTTACTGTGAAAAGTCTCCTGCCTGTCAGTCCCAGCCTCTCCATCCATTCATCTGCTCAGCTGCAGTCTAGTGTCTTGAGAATTCCAATAAACCTTTTATCCATCTAACTCAGTTCTATGGCCGCGCTTTAGATCCTGGTAACAGCCAGTAAAAAGCATAGGTCACACCAAGATTCAAGATTCAAGAGTCTTTATTTGTCATTATACAAGTGCAGGACACAGGTACAACGAAATGACTTCCAGTACAACCCGTCCAA
>JBAFTB010000017.1:29682366-29706703 GCA_037177355.1 Melanotaenia trifasciata
ATGGTTCACTGGCTTTAATCAATGCAGATACAATGTCAGAATACATAGAAGCAATATCTTTCTTGTGTACTTCATTAACACAATTGTGATCTGTGCACATTAAAGCTTCTTTCAGCACTGTAACATCATTTAACAATGCATCAGTACGAGCACAATAATCGCCTTTATCTTCACACGAAAGAGTGGAACAATCTATGTGTTGGTTTTCACTACTATTTACAATCTGCATAAGAGGTATGTGCTCCAGTCTAATGGACATAAATACAAGGATTGTGATCAGAAATAGACATTTCATAAAGAATTTTTATGCCTGTCAATGCGGCGTGAGCATCATCTGTGGTGATGCAGTGGTCCAGCCACGATGTAGTGTGCCATGCTTCGCTTATGTAGGTGTAACTCTGATTTGGCAGGAGGGCTCTACTAGATAGAGTTAGCTTATTATCAACACAAAAATTATTTAAATAATTTGCAAAAAAAGAGCTTTTGTCTGAAATATTTGCATTCATATCCCCAATCACATACACATTATGTTATAGTAAACAGCTAGTTGCACTGTAAAACAAAGGAGGCTTGTTAAATAACGTTATATCTCATTTTAAATTAAACACATTTATCTCCATATCACTTCAGGAAACACATGTTCATCTTGAAGTACTTTGAAATGAAAATTATCTGAATAACATAAAGTTACTATATATATATATATATATATATATATATATATATATGATTATACCATGGTCTGGGTGAATACTCGATTCTGATTGGCTGTAGGGTGTCTATTAAAAAGTGATAATGGACACCTATGGAAGAAGTTCCGGCCAAATAGACTTATTGTTGTAAATTATTGTACTGACTAAATGGTAGTTGGTAACCGTGGTAACAGAAACTCAGACTCTGGGCTGCAGATGCACCAGATCACGTCTGTGACGGGGCATCGCTGTGAAAACAGCCTGCAGGCTTATTGGGCTCCGTCAGTCCAGGAGAGACGAAAATGAAGCAACATTTTGTCGTCCCGCAACGCCCCAACCAGCAGTGTTCAGGGTCCACAAACACTAAACTCCTTCCTTCAAACGCTGCTATGAACATGCCAGTATCTTTATGAGATGTCACGATCAACGACAATGTTGTATTTAATTTTAACTAGGTTGTTGCCTGTCTTTTTGATTTCCTTATGTGGCGGGTGGTGCTGGTAAGGCGAAAAAAAGCAATAATTTCTGTACAAAAAAGAAGAGGGTGACAACCCAGCTGGGGAGTTAAAACCCCCAGTAAACCTGAAAAGGGTAGGTTCAAATAAAATGCACCTTGGCAGGTGGATTCCCATAAAAATGACATTATTTATACAATTCTTTTAAAACAAGTAATAATAAAACATAAAAACTGACAATTTCCCAAAACAACCCTATATGCCGGGGTTTAGGTCATACCGAGGGCCGATGAACTGGAGGAGCTGGCGGAAATCCAAGCGGAGACAAAACCACAACCTCTCACACGCAGCATATTGTAGGGCACGCTACTTCACATGACTAAAAAAAGAGGAAAACACACCAATATGATGCTGATTAATGTCCCGCTCCATCTGAAGAGCCAAAGCAGTCTTACCAGTACATCTCATTCTATATTTATAAGTGGGATCCGTGCTGAGATGACCCGAGTTTTTATTTACCAATTTGTTTATTTTCTCAAATATCTTGTTAATATTGGGCACAATCCAAATATTTCACTAAAATTTTTCTTCAGAATTCATTTTTCATGTAGTGGACCAGACTTTATGCTATATAAAAAGTATTACAGGTAATGTCATGAATCTAAGCAAGTTTTGGCAAAATGTCCCAATGTCAGAGCTTTAACCAGTTTAAAGTGAATACTTTTTCATTACACAAGTCTGGTATGAACTTGTTTAATTACCCACATCTCTAAACATGAAGCTAACATGTTATGCAGATAAAAATTATGGGATGTGAAAAAGCGGCTTATTGTGGATGAAGAGCAGAAATACAACGACCATGATCATCACAGTCATCATAAAAGCTCTGAGCATGGGGTTTTCCCTATTTGCCACAGCAATGGTTCATTTAACTGAATAGGAGCTATGGTAATTGTCACAGCGCAATAATACAAGTGGGACCCTCGCTGATTAATCAGACAAATCAAGGAGGAAACAAGTCAGCAGATGTCCTGCCTGCTGAGTCTGGTGCTGGGCAGCTCCATGTCTGTGCATTTCATGTCTGCTGTCTAATTGAGATGCAGAACTTCTCCCCATTCAAAGCCAGAAGCAAGAGTTTTAAAACTTGAGGCGTGTTTGTGTGAATCCTGCTAAGAAGAATGAACAGATACAACAAACGTGCATGGACTTCATCCCACAAAGCTAACAATAAGTGATCATTTTAATTTCTGCATTTTAAAACTACACTTAAAAACAAAAGTGATCTATGATTAAAGTCTCACACAAAGATGGATCCCAGTGTGAGACTTCATCAGCTGGAGCAGAAGGGGAGCTCAGAGGGACTGATGAAGAGGGTGATGAAGATTTATTGTGCATGGAAGATGCAAAAGACACACAAACATGCTTGCGTACACATACAGACCACACACCGTGCACTTAAGAGAATACAGACTTTGACACATTATCATGTTCTCACACTCACTTCAGAAATGGGGTCTGGCTGGGATCACCGCTGCCCTCTCCTCCCTTCTCTTGACCTTTAACCCCACCTCTTCATTCCCTCAGCTCATCTTGTCTTTTGTCTCATTTTCCTCTCATAACTTGGAGTTTCTTGTTTTTTCAAAGCCTGTATTTTTTTTTTTAATTCTGATGTAAAATATTGATAGTAATTATTAAACACAAGAAAAAGGTCAAATTAAAGCACGGTTGTGCAAAAAGAGGTAAAATAATGCATATTTATATTGCAGATTTTATGGGACAGCCTTTTTTAGTTTAGGCTTTTGCTCAGCTATTCTTGTTTCTTATTGTCAAATTGTCTAATAAGCAATTTTCTTAGTTTACAAAACTATTCTAAAGTACAAAGCTAACATTTTTTAAACAGGTCTTTTCATATCTTACGCAATGAAAAAATTTTACCTCCTCTTTTACTTTTCCGTGTCATAGATTTTTTTATTCTTTCATGAAAGCCTCCTGTTTCTTTCATGTGCAACATGCAATAGCATTTACACTCGTTTTGTGTTTTTCCAGTTCAGCCATGCAGTAAATTGCTTTTTATATATCAAGAATAATATTTAAACAAATTTCTACACTCAGCTGATTTTGCCACCGTATGGCTGTATTTACATTCAGCACTGGTGTGAAGCAGTGAAGTTTGACAAACCTCAGGATGGATGTGATTCAACAAAATGGGTTTGCAACACAAATTTGGTAGAAAAATTGCACCTTCTAGGTCACATCCAACGAGGTCCGAGTCAAAATACTATAAGCAAAATAGTTGAATAAATAAGATCAGCAGGACAATAGGGATTAAATTATGAGACTTAGATTTTTACAACACGCAAGATTTTTCAACCTCCTCTAAACTAAGGCCAGATTCATATTAATAGACACTGTAAGTACAAACACAATCAATTCCAGTTTTCAAACCTGATTTTCAGTATGTGGTCCTGATTGGTTGTAAATCTAATAACTGGGGATAAAGTGAGGATGTTTATAGTGCATGGCGGTATAACAAATATTATATACTATGGAATTTATCTAAATAATGTTCCTTTTTTCTCTGCATGACTGGGTGTTAACCACATTTTCCACTGACAGAGAATTACTGCAGTAGATTAGCCAAGAATTGATAAATCCATTGTCATGTGATTTGAACATTTACATTTGTTTTCTTTTATTTTTGTACAATTATACATTATACTAAAATAAAACAAACCATTTTATGTCCATAGTGTTTTGATCTGAACCTGTCTGTTGCCACAGTACTAAGCAGAGCCTTTTCTTTGGCTGTGTTGATTGTGATGGTGTTACTGGTTACTGATAGTGTCGACCATTAGAGCCACTGCTTGCTGTTTGTTGTTGTTGTTCTTGTAGTCAGTACATTTTAACAAACTTGTCTATAAGTGACATCTGACTCGAGCATCCTCCAGCTTTGTTCATTTTGCCTGAAGATGTGGAGCCTGTTGATCTTATTTCATACATTTTTTGTATTCTAAAGCACGTTTATGGCTAAAGTGGTGCAGCAAATGATCTTTTGTTTCGGCCTTCGGTGACGACATTATTTGTGTGGTCCATGTCTGATCTTTTAAAACCAAAGTATCAACAGGCTCTTTTATTCTGTCATGTTACAGCTTCACTTTCTGATCTTTCTCCCTCCATTTTCACTACTCAACATCTCTAAAAACACAGCTGCTCTGCTGCATGCTTGTTTAGTGGTGCTGCAGTGAAAAACGGTCCCCATCAAACTGGTACCTGCTGTGGCATGTTCTTCATGTTTTTAGACATAAGACAAATTCATATTACGAAGCAAAAAACTGGCTTCAGCTTCCACGAGCCACTTTGCTTCTACGCGTTAGAGAACTGTCATAATAGCAGAACAGAAAACACTAAAAAATAAATAAATAAATAAATAAATAAATAAATAAAATGTTGCAATTGCACACAAAATAGTAATGTAGAGTAAAAGTAATAGTAGATGTGCATCATTTTTTGGCAGTTTCTTACGTAAAAGTAATTTTCCTTATTGTTATAACTGATCTGAAAGATGTAGCTGGTGATATGAATGTAAAATATGGGTATGCTGTTTTGGTAATGAGGGGAAGAACATGCAGATTTAAGAGCGTGGAAAGGACACCAGATGAAGGGAGAAGAGAGAAAACAGTCCCTGGGTCAGCTTTTATAGGCTAGGAGCCTATAAAAGAGGTGAGCTAGATAAGCTGCCAGCACTCCTCTGATGACCAGTTATCACCTTCACCTGCTGCAACAGCCTACTTTTAACTCAGCAGCACATCTGTTTTCAGTGTTTTCCAATCAGTAAAAATCAATATTAACAGATAAAAAATGAAAACCGGTTCAGCATCAACACACAGAATAAACGGAGCTGCTTTATTTTAAATTATACTTTATTTCATATAAAAACAAAACAATAAACAAATAAATTAGATATTTCTAAAATAATTCTCTTGAGGAAATGTTTAAGAACGATTGTTTTACAGTTGGTATCTGGGAGAAGAGCAGACAACTGGAATGTATAAAGACACTCCGTGGATGTGGATGTACATGTACGAGCGTCAACTGTGACCATAGGATGACTGACAACGTAATATTTAAACAAACAGGAAGAGCAAATAGAAGAACCCCTCAGTGACAAACAGGAATGAAACCTTCCGTTCTTTTTTCTTAAAAGAGGCTTTGAGCCGCTGATACGAACATAGATGGGCGACCAAACTGAGCTGCCATACGAGTGGTCACAGAGCTGCAGAAAGATGTCAACTCATCACAGTTTGATCTCTTTGTTGGAGATCTCTGTCCACACAACTGACAAAAGATGTTCTGTTTGTTTCTTAATTGTTTTGTCTGGGGCCGGAGTCAGGAGGCAGACTGAGACTCAGTTAGTTTTCGGTCCACAGGGGAATAGTCCACAGCTGGTCCTGGTGGCAGAGCCAGATTGGTCGATCTGAATTAAGATTTGTAATTTAAAAGATGGTGGCTGTGGGGATAAAGATAGGGACGTTTGGCAGAGAAGAGGAGACATTATCATAATAAGGGCCTCTTCATTTGCACACAAGCCCAAGCTAACCCCGCAACACCACCCCCATAACTCCCTCTGGTCTGTAGTCACACCCATTAAGCCTGCGAAGCCTTCATTGTCCAGCCAGGCTGTGGACCTGTGGACCCCTCGCCAACAGATTGAGCTGGGTGAAGGGTTACAGCCAGACAATGGAGGGTCCCTCCCCCTCCTCTTCTATTTGAAATCAATCACACAGGCTTTCACATTCAGAGTCCCCCCCTCTCTCCCCTCTTCCCCCCTCCTCCCTGTCAGCAGTGACAGTGGGCTTGGGCCAACTCCCCACAGTCCTCATACCAAACTGTCCGTCCTCCTTTTAGGAGTCCCACCCTGGACAGCCATGCTCCATAAACAAAGTGTTCATGTTGGGCGAAGAATGAAAGAACAGAGCTGTTGTTAGAAGACCACGTAATTGTGTGTCATTGTTTATGTGTTTGTTTAATGCATAAAGGAGTCTGTCTCATAGCTTTTGCAGCTTTGGGACTATTTCAAAAACTGATTTTATAACTTTAGAAATGCAGAAAACATCCAAAAAGTTTTTGTGGTCTTTGTCCAGCAACAGAAACAATAACTGGCCGCTTTCTGGTATTTAACTATAAACTGTTATTTTGGGCTGGAGGTTTAAACAGGCTGCTGCAAAATGATAAATGGAGGGTTTCAATCCAAGTTTTTCCAAGTTCAAGCTGCATTTAAATCAATCCGTAACTTTTCTGACTGTTAAACAGCATTTTGCATTTAAATTACTAACGGAAAACTATGTTTCTCAGTCTTGCAACAACATAACATGGGTTATTTTTACAGAATGTTTGAAGGAATCAATTTTGCAAGACGATTATTAACATCATCTGCCGTTAGTTTGGGATGTGGGCGTGGCTTCAGGCCTGTGGGATACAGATGAGTATGGTGGTATTTTGCAAAAGAAACCTGAACATGAAGACAGTGTGACCACTGCAGCTGATTTGGCACTTTGAGATAAAATTCCTCGTTCGTTTTGCATCCAGTACCTTCATTTCTGTGTCATTCAGAATAACTTATAAAAGGCAATTGTCTTTCTGCTGTTGATATGTATATACAATATTTTAATATTCTAATATATTCACAGGAAATCATCAGTTCAGGCACTTTGCTGCCACTACAGCAACTTCTTAGCATGAGAAATCCTGAGAGTTAAGACTGTTTTCTTTTTTAAATAAGCAAAACAAACGTAAAATAATCTTATATAGAGATTTATATTCAACAATCAATTTCTTACCTTTTAACCATAGCAAAATAAATCTTTTATGTTTGTTTGTTTGTTTTTGTTAAATTGTCTTTGTGACCAAGGTTTCTAGCCCTGGTTTTGTGTTGGGTTTGTGGTAGGAGATCCTTGTCCACCGCCTCTTCAAGGTTTTTCGAGTACCGGGGTCTCTTCTGTTGTGTTTAGTGCCGATGCTTTCCAGCGTTACAATAGTTATTTTGGGCACAGTGCCAGAGCTGAGACTCCAAAGGTTTGTTTTTTTTTTGTCCTCTCTCCTCGGCTTGTTCCTCAGGCCATGCTGAAACGCTTCTCTCCAAACCTCCACAATGTAATGAAGCCCACTGGCCACAGTGCTCCTTGTGCATATTTACTGTGTATGTGTTAATGTGTGTGTGTGTACAAATGCCTATGCGTAATCTTAGAGCTTTGACTGGTGCCTTAATGAAGATCCAATGAGAATCTTTAACTTAACTTTAGAAATGCAGCAGTGGACCTTCAGTTTGGTGACCAGCAGTTTTGTTAGTTTGCTCAACAACACAACGCGGTTTCTCGCCACGCTGTTGTGTTTGTGTGGATGCGTTTGGGTGCCTATCGGAGCGCTGCCTTCATGTCTATCCGAGATCGCACATCCTGGTAGCCCAGAAGGCAAGGGTCGGTGGACAAGGCATCATGGGTGAAAACGGAGTCGTTATCAGAGGAGCAGGAGCTGGATGTGTCCTCACATGATGGGGAGTACTGTTCGAATGGCGTTGAAAGGTCCAAGTACTGAAGGGAAAAGAAAATCAGAGAAAGGCAACAAAAGAAAATGAATTCACAGTGAACTGTGTGTAGAATTTAAATATGCAGTAATAAAAGTTTAAACTGTGGTACAACACTCAGAAACAAATCAAAAAGCTATTTAACACGCTGCTTTCTTAATAGCATCCACATCAGAGGAGATGCAGATGTTCAGAATCTGCTGCTGCTGTTTCAGACCACCGAGTCACTATAGACAACCATTTTCAAATTTTACCTCTTAATGTTAATAAAACACAAATCACTAAATTTTCAGCAGCTTGATTTTGTTCTTGTTGCTTTTAAAAGCCCAGAAATCCGCTTAATGTTCATTCACTGAAGACATCTGGACCGCAGATCATCCATGTGTGTGCATTGCCAAGGCTTCAGCATGTGTGTGTGTGATGTTAGAAGCCTACCTCATCAGAGATGGACAGCAGAGCTTTGTCTAGCTCCTCCACCAGCTGCTTAAATGTTGGTCTCTGGATAGGAATGGCGTGCCAGCATTCACGCATCAACATGTAGCTAAAGAAAGCAAAAATGTTTTCATCAATATACGGCATATAGTGATATACAGTATGAATTATGCTCAACACAGCTATAATACCTCCAAAAACTAGATGACATTAAGTTAATGGTATGTCAGGGATCGCATTCTCCTCGAAGATCAGTGGCTTGGTCCACAAGTTTAGATAATGTGATCCAAAATTGCTTTAAAATTTAAAAGGACCTTTATCCTTCCATGTTCCTCCTCACTCCCAAGTTTAATACGATTCTGCTTGGTAGCTTTTAGATTTTCTTGCTGACAAACGAATCAATTATAGACTCTGATACTGTCATTCCACATAAATGTCAGCTCGCCCCATTTAAGCTAATGTAACCAGTTCTGCCGGTCTGTGTCAGGCCTGCTAACAGTGGGAGGTAAAAGAGAAAAACTCCTGCTTACAGTTCATGTGTGCAGTTGGAGGGTTTGTCCATTCGGTGTCCTTCCTTCAGCAGCTTGAAGAGCTCCTCAACTGGGATACCAGGGTAAGGGGAACCACCCAGTGTGAAAATCTCCCACATGAGGACACCAAATGACCACCTGAGCACAGACGAGAGAAGAAAAGAAAGTATTAATGATCACAATTTGGTTTTTTGGTCTAAGCTGGAGTGTTAACCCTTGAGGTTTTAGCAAGAGAAGAAAATTGTACGAGAAGTTTAACTTACACATCACTCTGGTGTGTGTAGACCCTGTCGAACAAAGCTTCTGGTGCCATCCACTTCACCGGCAGACGGCCCTGCAGAGTAAACAAGAACATGTTAGAGCCACACAGTGACTGCACTGCATAGTTCTGCATATTCCCTTTCTATTTCACCATTAATGTCTATTTAATACTATTCCTTACTCTGTCTTTCTATGCCCTCTCATCATCCTCCTTTTCATCCTCTTTTTTCTAATTAAGTTACAGTAGGTCTGCTGCCAGTCAAAGGAAAACGTTAAATATTTGTCTTAAAAACTTTTGAAGTTGTAAAAAGAATAGGCATAAGCATAACTTTTTATTTATTTCATTCTGACATTTTAACAATTTATACGACCTAATTATATTAACATCTGGAGAACAAAAAGTGAATAAGAATATTTAAAATGATTTTATTATAAACATATTTTAGCTTGAATAAGGAGCAATAATTCTGCTGAAAACGGAGACTTCCAGTGGAACGTCTCTGCAGAAAATTCCTGAAAATATGCTGCTAGAAACTGTCACTTACGTTGGTGGTTTTCTTGTAGTAGTCAATCTGGTGGACTCCTCTGGCCAAGCCAAAGTCAGCAATCTTCATCACATTGTCCTCTGTCACCAGAACGTTCCTGGCCGCCAAATCCCTGTGGATGCACTGCAGAAGGAGAAAAGACACAAAAACAAGCATGAGTTTTAGGCCAACTGCTACGTCCTCAACTTAGATCAGTGTCAAGCTTAAATGTTCCCGGCTTAATATTCACCAAGTATAGTGCAAAATATTTGGACCACCCTTTATTTCTTTATATACTACGAGCAAAAAATTGATGCAGTAATTCTTTAAAACATGCGCATGACATAAAAAGGAATAGTGTAAATAAGGTTAAAATGGAGTCACACAGACTTGAACACAGGCTGAACCTTCGTAGGGATGGTACACGCTGTGAATGTACGCGAACACGTCAACATCACGCTGTGTTTGTGTATGTACTTGCTGCAAACAACGGAAGCACAGTGCGGCCAAAAACGCTCAGTACTGGAGGTCACCGCAAAGGGCAGTACACAGCACAGTAGTCAGTCTACCGACCACAATTTGTATTTCTGGAGCATCAACCCCTGAAACGCTTCCAATCTGTTGCCAGCTGTTCGGATACGAGTATTTGTCACTGCGCAACGGAGAGGAAAAACCTGACAGATCCAGGTAGTTGCAGACAAGGTCTGGTAGACAGTCTTAAAAACTGGGATAAACTTGCTAACAGCAGGTATATCCAGCACTTAGACAAACTTTCTGTTACTGATTTAAGTAGTTTTCAGGAATATTTCTCCAGACTTCTTAAAGGAATTTTCAAAACTCTTCTATGGATGTTTTCTTCCTTTTTGTTCTGTTTTCTGCCCAGATGATCCTACACCGCTGGCGTGCACAGATGGAGCCTTGGTGGTGCTAAAGCACCTGCCCTTGCCATGTGGCCCACACACGTGTATGCGCGCGTACGCCCATTTCGTTCCCATCGTTTCTTTGACAACGTGATCACGCAAAGCGGGCGCCAACGAGGCACACTGTAAGCACTGTGCATTGCAACAGCTGGACCGTCCGCTTAACGAGCTCGGCAATAGCCATAATCAGTGGTGTCTTCCCAAATGGTAGGCTCAGTGGTTCCTATAAACACGGGGATGTTTGGCTTTTTCTTACGTGAAGTTTTCACAACGTATTCATAAACCACATCGCACAGCGTTCTCCAGTCGTCCATCTCTTTTGGCGCAGATTGTAATCATTTGAAAATTTGTTTTTTTATTCTAAAGAGTCTATAACACTGTTGACCTCGGCTTTTGTCAAGAAAAGAGAGATTAAGAAAGCAGAAGTTAAAGGAGCTACACCAGGCAGCTCAGGGAAGCAGCTTTCTGCTGGTCTGGAAGAAGATCAAGCGGCAAGGCGGATGAGGAGGAAGATGATGAAGGAGAAAGGTCAGAGCTAAGACCAGAGTCATGTTAACTGTTTAAGGCCTTTTAATAATTAATAATAAATAATAATTCCTTACATTTCTAGCGCTTTCCAATGATTGGGGGACTTCAAGTTTTTAAAAATGAACTCTTCAACAAAAGTTATTGAAGCATGTAAAAGTGTCCACGATGTGGTTTGGCAGCCAAATCTGGTATAACAAGCTATATTAGCCTAGTACATTATTTTGTAGCCCTCATGTTAGGCCTTACAGAATTCAGTTATCTTGTATTTACCATTGTAGGCTAATAATAAAATGTTGACCATCATAAATAAACAATTAGAATTTGTCTGCATAACACAGCTAGTTGTGAGGCAATGAAGTCTGACTTTAGTGGTTGCAAACCGGTGTTAGTCTTAGTGGTGTAATGCACTGACTCTTGTCTCTAAGCAGTCTTACTCAAAGATGCATCACTCTATTCTCTCTACTGTCCCACAGTAGACCATCTACCAGCATGAAAGATGAGGAAGGGAGAGCAGTGTCAGATCAATACCAGGTTCATGTACAGTAACGTATTTTAATAAATTTGCAAGTAAATAAAAGCCTGTAATGTTTTTTTTTTTATCTCCACGTGCTCTGCAAAGTGCCTTTTTTTTAAAAATGAGCACCTGCCCCTTAAAATGTCTGTGCACGCCACTGTCCTACACTGCTTGAATAATGTTGAGGTCTGGGAGCTGGGGAGGATTCATCTCTCTATCAGACCTGTTGCCACTGATTTTCAGTGTGTTATTTGGCATAACTCAGCCTTTCTACCCTGTTTTCCTTCCTTAAGAACAGTTTTCTTGACAGCTACCCTTCCTTGGAGACCATTTCTGATGAGGCTTCAGCCAACAATAGAATAGATGGACCAATTGGGGGTCCAGATTTATTTCTCAGGTCCTGTGTCAGGTTTTTATTGGATTGTCCACTTTCTATCTACAGTAAATGTTATGTGTTGACACATCACTGGTTCGTCCCTTTGAGTAAGATGCCTTTTTTGTCCTTATGATTCAAAGGTCAGAGTTAAAAGTGGCTTAAAAAAACAAAAAAACACATTCCTCATTAAATGATCAGGTACAAGGACTGGACTGAAAATGAGCTTAAAAGCTGCCAATATCCACAGAGAAACTTTGAAAGACCTTCAGAAAGTCTGAAGAACTTGAGACAATTTAAAAAAATTACAAAAAGGTTGGCTGTTTTGAAGCAAAATATAACAAAATGTGGAGTGTCTCGTGAATTTTGCACAATATTATAACAGGTTGAAAGGGTTTCTTTCTGTTGGCTGTCTTTGTCTCTTTCTCTTTATTATGTTGTCTTTAACACTGCCCAGCTTTTTGTATGATCATAAATTCGCAGTACAGTCCAGGTTAAAACAAGAGGTAGAACGAAACATACTGATTTCAGGTTTTAATATCATTAATTGCCATTTTGAATTCAGATGAGCTTTTGCTTGCCTTGGGCTGTGATTTGAAAAGAGTAAGGGAAGGAAGAAACAAATCATTGTCAATTTTTACCAAAAGGAAAAGACTCAGGAGTCTAAAATCAACACAGGACACATTTTAGTGAATTCCACAAAAATAAAAATCTCTTTATATAGAAATCCTGGAGTTATAAGAAAAAAACCCACTGGGAAGAAAAAAAGAAGGCTGTGTTTGCCCACACTGAATGCATGTCATTAAGTTTATTTTGGTTTTCATTCGAAATAGACGTGGTATTTGTGGGGACGTGCAAAATGAACCATTCTTGGTTTGTGGGTCTCCCCATAATGGAGGGTTACTTCAAGGCTCCAGCATTCTTAGGAGGCAGTAGAGCCAGAAACCTGATACCAGACGATGGCTTTGCTGCCTGTTTGCTAACAGATTTATGGCAGCGCTAAAAAGGACAAAAGCCCTGCAACCGAGGGGACGGACAGATGGATGGAGAAGAGTAAACAGGGTTGTAGCTGCATCAGCTCGCTGCTTAGGAATGCCTGTCTGAGACACCGGCTGCCAGACAAAGAGACATGTTGATAACACACACGCACAAACAGATGCATGCTGGGAAAATTAAAGGATTTAAAACTTGGGGATGAGGATGGTAAAAGAGGAAGAGAGCAGCAAGATAAAGAAAGGAAGAGTAGCTATCGAGATTCTAAACAAGACTAAATTTTATTATTTCAAGCCCTCTTGTTCAGCCATCACAGCCTTTTTGGCGCTTATACCACTCCTCAGACTCTCTGCCCCTCATTTCATTAATATATTTCCTGTGTGGGGATACAGATATGCTTCAGTGGTGTTTCATGAGTAAAACATCCTCACGGAGGAGGATGGCCAGTGTTCTTAAAAACACTGGTCATCTTTAAGAAGCTGAAGACTTCAGCTGACTTTATGGAGAGTCCATTGACCAGTCATTGCTTACATTTCCCAAGATACATGGTTTCAATATAAAAATTAGTATCCAACAAGTGTGTGACACTAGTACGACCAGAAATCACTTCAAAACCTCCTCTCCCTTGCAGAGAGATTTACAACCATTCAAATGTTATTTACACTCTTTCAAGTGAACTCACCCTTTTAGAGGCCAGGTACTCCATCCCTCGGGCCACCTGGTAGGCACAGGACAGCAAGTCTTTGAAGGTGAGCTGCTCTTCGGGCACTTTAGTCACATCAAAGGTGTAATCCATGCCTGGAGGTCGCCTGGCCCGCAGGTACTCCCTTAAACTGCCTTTGGAGGCATACTCCACCAGCACATACAGAGGCCCTGTGGGGGGGACGCAAACAGGATGAAGGATGGGGGTTGTTTTTATTGTTACTTTAGCCTTCAGGTTTGAGATAACCCTAGCTGAAGAAATAGATTAGGTTGGGAGGATGACAAAGGAGAGATAGAAGCTCACCGTCCTGTGTGCAGACTCCCAGCAGGTTGATGATGTTCTTGTGCTTGTCCATCACCTTCATCAGCTCCATCTCTGAGATAAGGTCTGCCAGATCTTTGTCTGTGGCATCATCTAAAGCAAAAATATTTCTCCTTTAGCTAAACATGCCTTCCTCACAGACGGCAGGCTGAAGCAAAGCTTGTAAAGTGTTTTCTTCTTACCTTTGAGCATCTTAACCGCCACAGTGGTGGCCTGGTCTGGACTGTCCTTATTGATGCCGTAGGCGTCAGCCCTGACTACCTGACCAAAGCAGCCTTCTCCGAGAGGTTTTCCCAGTGTCAAACTAGAGGAAGAAACAGCAACAGAAAGAAGTGTGTCCAAATGAAAACTGTACAAATCCATGATTTAGACCTCTGGTTTCTTAAACTACAGCTGAGTTGCAGGCTTGTTTAATTTTAGACACCGACATGATTCAGGAGATAAAATTTTTAATGAGTCTAGAGAAACAGAAATGCTCTTGAAGTGTTTGTGACTCGACATTTCAAAGGTTGTCTCATATATGATCATTTCATCACCTAAAGGTCATTTCATTGTATCATCTGGATCCTCTTAGTGATGAAAGATGTACATCTACATTGCAGCAAACTTACTTCTCCCTTGGGAACTCCCATTCTGGGTCATAGGGCAACTCAAACTCCATGACGCCAGCCAGCATGGGGGAACAGCTGGACGAGAGGCGCGCCACTCTCATCAGAGAAGCGCTGGACTTCCCGGATGAGTTGGACTCCACTGAGTACTAACAGAAAAGATAGCGCGATTTAATTACCAGCCTTTATACAAAGGTTTCACAGCTTTTACCTTCAGACACACAATGCTTAATATGCTTAATATGAGCTGCTATGTCTACTACAGCACTACTGCCTGTTCTGAGGCCATACTTGTCTGCGAAGGGGGAACTTGGAAAGCTTCTGGACAGGGAGGGCATCAAACGGCTCCCTTCTGGGATGGATCTGCATCCGGCACAACACTACAATAATGACGGCCATGATCAAAGCCAGGAATCCACAGGCGTAGATGATGATGTCAGTGTATTTGGTCTCCATGGTGTCCACAGTTTCTGAAGCTTCCTCCTCTGCAGGAACAGGTACATTTTATACACAGTGTGGTAGCAAATTTGAAACTTTACCCAGAATGTTCAACAAATCATAGCACAAGTTTCAAAGAACAAGAAATGGAAATCAAACAGTTAAAGGCACTTTACAATGCTCTGTGAAGCTACTCTTTCATTCAGTGTATAATTTACACAGAAATGGAAGCTGTTGTCTCCGACTGCACACTGCTCCTGAAATGCTTTTTTTGTAGTCCAGATTTTCCCTCCTTTAATCAATGACATCACCATGTAATACCTTCGCATTTTAGGAAACAAAGAAAATCACAACAGGACTCCCCTAAAGAAAACTATGAATTTGTAACACAATACAGGCCCTTGAAAAATATCATTTCCAATATTAATATTCTATCCTAATATTCAAATGTATCAATAATTTAGCACCAGAGCCACTTAGTTCATTTGTTCAGAGACAAAACAGCAGTAGAGTCACCAGAGGTTCCACCAACCAGAACTGTAAGCTCCCGCACTGCAGAACTTCGTTTGGTCAGTCTGCCTTTTCTTATAAAAGTGCAAAGCTGTGGAATACACTACCAACTGCACTTAAGACAATATCTGAGTTTAAAACCTTCACCGCTAGGCTTAAACTTTGGCTTAAAACAAACCAAAACTGTACCCACTTGTAAATAGTACTGTATGTGTGTGTAAATGAATTATAGATTTTGTATTGTGTGTTTAGGTTAGTTTTATTTAGGTTTTGTAAGACATACGTGTATTTTAATGTATTTTAATGTATTGTAATTTAGTGTAGAAAGGCCCAACCAGGGACAAGAGTTGAGAACTAGCTTTGGCTAAAAACTCTGCAGGGCATCAGCTACAATATTTTGTGACTATGTACAAATGCAATGTCCCTGTCGAATAACTCAAATAAAATAAAATAAAAATGAAGCTGTGCAGACTTCAGTTCAATTTTTACCTGAAAGGACAGTGAGCCAGGCAGACTGGTGGGCAAATCCGATTGAATTTCCAGCCAGACATGTGTACTCTCCTGCATCCTCCATGGTGACTTTGGACAGGTAGAGCACTTCCACATCTGACATGTTCAAACTGCCAGTCTAGACATCACAGAATGCAAAATGAGGACATTATTAAGCAAAACTAGACCATAGTTAAGTTATTTTTCCGAATGCAATGACAATAGAGCAAATAAATCATATACTGTATACTATAGATCATAAATGACAAGCTAGCTGAACAGAAGCTCATAGAAATTATGAAATCTCTTTTTGTTTCTACTGCTAGGGACTCTAGCTGCCTGTCAGATTAGAGGAGTCTGTTCATTTGTCCAACATCTGCTACCAACCTTGAGAACCTGAACATAGGGAATCCCATCAGGACCATAGCGACTGCCGTTCCTTTCTATGTGTTTCAGCCATTGAATATGAGGCTGGGCATCACTGTAGACCTTACAGTGGAACTGAACATCACTGCCTACCACTGCTGTGGTGTTGGCAGGTAAACCAGCTTGCAGAATGGGCCTGTGTGGGGAACGCTCTGTATAGAAATCAGAAAAGAAAATGAGTAAACAGAGCATTTGATGAGACTGAAAGAATGCAGAGTTCCACAGATTAAACATTAAGAATAAACTGATCTACTGAACATTGTTTAAGTCTAACAGAGTTTCAAACATACAACAGGAGTCCATGAATGCAGGAGTTCTAGTTAGCAGTCACTAAAACATCAAGATATTTATCCGTTTAGAAGCCGGCCAACATGACTGCTTTGTAAACAAATATCTTAAAATAGCCAGCAATTGTCACAGTCACCTTTTATGTGTTTCTGTGCTGGCTAAAGAACAGGAAATGTCATTTTGGGATGAAAATTGGTTCCATTAGCATGCCTCTCCATCACCCCTCTCTTTGATCTGTGGCCACTGTCGCTCTCTGATCTCGTTAGTCGTCTCGTTAGTCTTCCCCCCCTGTCACCATGGACGGAAACTGACCCCACAGTGGACAGTCAGCAAACAAATGAACAAACAAACCGCAGCCCTCCTGGATTTCTTGTCACAAATCAGGTAGAAAACTGGACCGGACGCCTGACCGTCCATGTCCTGTCTCTTACAGCAGATGCCAGGCACCCCAGTCACCTTCTGTCCGCCCAACCCCCCCCTCAATTGGGAGGGTTTGCTTTGAAGACACAATGTTTGTTTCAACAACTGCTGACTAATGCCCTGATTGCTGCCATAAGTGCAGTCAGCCAGATTACTCAGCTCGTCAACATCACGTCTGTCTTTCTGATTATGAAAGTAGAAAAATGGAAACCTTGCTGTTCTGAACACTTCATGTCTAACAGCTGTTTACTCTGTTGGTGATATCAAGATAAGCAAATACTCTATTATTTCTTACCTAGGACATCAAGAACATAGCTATGAGAGATGGAGCCATATTTGTTCTCCACCATACAGGTGTAGTTTCCTCTGTCTGAGGGCACAACACTCTCCATCACCAAGCTCCAGTGCTGGTGTCGTAGCTAGTCAAGACAAGAAAAATGAACATAAGTAGGGGGCAAAATCTGACACTTAAACTGTACAAACTTTATTCAGAATTCAGGAAATCCAAAAATTCAACCACACTCACCTTGATTCCACCAATGCGGTGCTCTCCTCTAAACTCACGTCCATTCTTGAGCCAGCGGATGCTTGGCATTGGGCTGCCCATCGCCGGGCAGCGAAACTTGACTGTGTTTCCTGCAGGGACAGCGTAAAGCTTCTTCTCCATACGCTGGGTGTGGGTCCAATAGGGACCTGTGGAGACAAACAACAACCATTGAGGACGTAGTCAGAACACTCTGGTGAAATCTGTGGTTTCAAATAAATTTCACAGTAAGAACACATAGAAATTATGTACCTCTGGAGAAGTAAACTTGGTCATTTTCAATCTCCGCTGATGAGTCCTCCAAGCCGTTGTCCTCATCATCGTCCCCTGACCCTAATGAGTCTGAGAAGACGACATGAAGAACATATGAAGTCAGAAAGCTACCAGCTGACAGCTACAACATGCAGTGTTAGAACGCCTACCTGCCACAGTGATGGTGAAGTTCCTCACAGGATCTTTGGTTCCTCGGAGAACACACACATACACGCCTGAATCCTTGTAGGTCACATCTGTGATTTCCATGACGGCGCCGCGCATCTGGATTCGAGGAGTGGGGAGAAGCCGGACTCCCTCCTTGTACCAGTTAACCGCCATGCCGGGCCGGGTGCTCACGTCACAGCGCAGCTTCAGGACGTTGCCCGGCTCCAACAGAAGATGCTCTATAGTGTCCTCGCTGAGGTCCTCAAGAACTTCTGAAACGAAACAGGATGTTAGCATCCTGAAATGAATGCATTTCTTCATCTCTTTTTTGCCTCTTAAGCAATCTTTTACACATTTCTACATTTTGTATTATTTTTGCTTGACACACACCAAACAGTATAAGCAAACCTCACAGTTAAATCTAAAAACCATTCCGTCAACTATGACCTTCAACTCCTCAACCCCATTATCTCCCATCCCCACACACACACAAGCACAATGAAATTACCATGGAGACCAAAGGGTCTTAATGACCTGACCCTCCTCCACTCAACCCCTCCTTCCCTCCCCCTCTTCTTCATCTTTTTGTTCCTCTGTGGATTATTGTGGGACTCAGAGTGATATAGCTAACACTGCAATTTCCCTCCCTTCCTTGCTGGCTCCAGAAAAGAGAGAAAAGAAAAGAAACAAGTAAGAGGAGAAGCTGAAGCTAATGAACATGTTGCAACGTGACAGTGGACAGAAAGTAAATCTTAGGGGTGGTAAAGGTTCATTGGAGATCTAAGTGAGCAAAGGGAGAGGAGGCCACTTTTATCCAGACCTAACATACAACCTCCAGCTATTCAAACTCATCTTTTCACATTAGACACCCAAATAGATTTGACTTAAACATTATTTTAATACTTTCAGCTCCAGTTAAACTTTAGAAACATATAAAAAATGTGGAATAAATTTACCTGAAGGGATTTCTTCAGTCGTCAGATCCACAGTTTGAGAAGTGATGGTACCTGAGAAATGAAAAGTTTAAATTATAAATAAGGAGTGGGGTCACATGATTATGGTTTCTAATCTGAAGTGAAGTGAGATCACAGGGGGCTCAAAGGTAATATGATATTTTTATAGCTCTAAATGTTAGCACAATCACACAGTGCCTTACCAGGCAGGACCTCCAGCCATGCTGACTGCCATGCTGGAACTGTCTGACCCCCATGGAAGCTCTCAGCCAAGCAGATGTACTCGCCCGCATCCTCCATAGTGATATTGGACAGATGGAGCGTGTTCACCTTGGACCCATTGCTCTGCAGAGGCTGCATGGAGAGATTATTTTAATTTTTCAGAACATTTTGAAATGAATTGCTTCTGTTGTCTACAGGTCTGTTCTCACTGTCAGGGCCTTGATGCGAGGAGGTCCTCCTTGGTTTCGCCCTGGGCTACTGACATCTGTCTTCAGCCACTGCACCTTGGTGGATGCTGGCCTGTGAACTTTACACACGAATTTCACCTGGCCCCCCACCACCACTGTAGCGTTCTCTAGGTAACCTGGCACAATCAAAGGCCTGGACACTCGAAGATCTGGAGAACACAAAAGGAGATGACGATGAGGAAGTGTTTCAGCTGGTTTTAAGTCCTATATTAAGATATTTCTTTCTGGTTAAATGAATGGAGTACTTGCTCTTGCTCACTGACTCTTTAGATTCATGTTTGATTTCAGGTGTTACTCTGCAGCTGTTTCACCCAATAAATAAGTCTGCAACTTCAATTAGCTGCTAAAAACCATCATGGTTTCAATTCACCTGACTGAACCGGACGAAAATTGTCAAAACACATCCTGCAATAGAAGTGCACCGTGTTCCCTAATAACCACTGACATTTAATGCTGCCAGGAATTGGTGATAGAGTGCACTGATAACCCAGCCACCATGGTGTCACCATCAGCTACAGTGCCACCCATTCAGTGGGTCACTTGTCCATTTATGTGCTTGCACACTCACTTGCTGGAGCATATGTGAGCCCTGGACAGGGACCTTACTCACTGCTCAGTCACTCAGAATGAGCAATTTTCCAAGGCAATTTTCTGTCTGATTGCTTCCTGCGAGCGCTTAGTGAAAAAGCAATCTGTTCCCTTGTCGGAGTGAAGTGTAGCCTTTTTTTCTAATCACCCAGAGTGCATCCAGGTAATGCTTTCAGGAACAAATACACACTTACAAGCTTGTAAGTGGAAAATCAGACATGGTGATTAGTCAAATGAAGAAAAACATCTTAACAGGAACATGCTGGTAGCTGGTTTTAATGCAGACACATTTTCTCTGTTTAGATTGAGTCTAAAGTATTAAAAACATGAGATCCCAACAAGCTGCTCTATGTTATCTAAAGATGCAAACCTTAAAACATCAGAACCAATAGTCAGCTGTGAATCACAGAGATAAAGACACACACACAAACACACACACACACTCCAATCACGCTAATGAACTTGCAGTGACAGGGACAGTGCCCTGGAGTTGAACTTGCAAAGGAGTGTGAATTGTCACCCAGAGGCGAGGGGGCAAACGCAACACAAAACACAACATAAACAAACTACTTGGCTGGTGCAAGCCAGCGGCTGGCCTGGCAGCAAAAGCTTGACATGGGACAATGAAGAAGCCTTGATGCTCCAACACGGGAAGCCCACAGCAACACAGTTTACCAGTAGCCACCATCTACTCTACTATCAGGTCAGTTTTAACACCAGAAAACGAAAGAACCCCTTTCAGTTGTCCAGTCTTGTGTCTGATTTTCATGAAGAATTAGTGAAATGCATCACCCTGTATGAGGTCTGTCTGCAGCTGTGCAGCAGGTCAGTTAGTTATGTAACAGCAGAGGTTTGGGGTCACATGCATGTTAGCAGAGCCCATCACATGAAGCATGTAACCAGTGCTATTATGTGCAGAGACGCAAGCAGAATACCGTCTGTTTCCATCATAGAGCTAGTGGTGCTGCAACCTATTTCGAGAAGATTACTTTCTTTTCTGCTTTATGAAGAACAAACATAAAAAAGAATGGAAGGATTTGACCAGCTAAGAATCGAATTTGTTTTATCTTGTGTTTGCTTTGTAGACGTGATTAAATGTAAGCAAAATATTAGTTCGTGGACAAAGTATCTGCTCAGATTTTATGTAATATGCAGCTATGGAGGAAATATAAGAGCATAAATAAAATCTTCTGAAGAAAGTAGAAAAAGCAGCACAGTACAGTAGATTTATTACAGATTATTTCACTTCAGGCTTATTATAAAATCAACAACTTTAATTATTTAAAGACAAATCAAACCTTAACTAGCTTATTTTTAACCCTCTCTGCATAATATCCCTACAGTATGAGGACGACAAAAAAACCACCCCATCAGGAGCCAAATCCATTCACAAATCATCACACTACACCAGTACATCAAAGCAGCGTTACATGTTTTTTTCCTGAGACTGAAATTTCACTGACATATTTTGTGTGCAGTAGCTAAATGGAAGAATAATCCCTGAACACTGTTTTGTGCATTTCATACAAGCTGCAGAGATTTCAGATTTTAGTCTTGCTTCCTGCATGTCTGAGGATTTTTTCAGAGCCCCCTCCTGCATGCTGTTGTCTTAACAACAAGTCCCGGCTGGCCTCGATGGCCCTGCAGTACAATGTGGGGCCACAGACACGGGAGAAGAGATGCTTCTGTGCTTTATTGCTCTGGGGCAAAAATCCATTTAGTCTTTAATCAGTCTGCACACATCCTTATAAAAATGTCATTGTAAAGTCCTTTAATCTGACTTGAAAACTTTACGGCTCTGCAGACATGAGTGTCGACATATTGGTTTGATTTTAGGAAGATATTTGGAAGGCTGATTGTGCGTTGCTCGACAGAAAAACTGTAATGGAACTGTAGGCCAACAGTGACCATTAGAGTTTGAGCGGCTGTTTGTAAAGCATCAATGAAAAAACCCCTGCCACCCCCCCACACACACCACCCCTCCTCATCCTTCACAGCTGGCACGCAGCCAGGCAGATTTACACATCCGAGCCCCAGGGCCTCGGACGGATCGGGTGGCGCACTTTACGGCAGCAAAAACACTTCGAGCTTCTGACTTCTTCACTCCTTCTGAGCCTCAACCACGGCCTCTCATCGTATTTTTGCTGTCACCTTTACTTCTGGGCTCATGGCTGGTAGGAAACTTGATCTTTCTAAAAAGGGAAAGTGGACTGATCACAACACTTTTTTCTTGAGCAGCCTGGCTCCAGAGCAAATGTAGGTAACAGTGGAAGAAGATTCCCAAACAACCCAACCATATATGAATCTAATATAAATACAAAACCCTCAAAGGTTAAGAGGAAAACTGTCTATGTATTTCAGAGCAGATATAACTATGCTTTATCATTCTTACCTTTAGTTCTGATGTCATCGACTGCTCTGAGTGTGATTCTATCCACAAAGCAGAGCAGGAGAACACAGAACATGAAGCCCTTTGACATCTTCGAGGTTTGATGTGTGTCTTTTGATTAAAAGGCAAAAGTAGCAGTTGTAAGCCTGGAGTGGGCCTCACGCTCCAGTTCCTGGCATTGGCAAGTTCAGGAACCCACAAAAGTCTCTAAATCTGGATCCTGCAAAGGCAAACAAACACAAGGCAGTTGGTTATCTGCTGATCAGCAATTTGATTCTTTAAGGAGATCTGGCCGGAGAAGCCACAAAAACACAAACTTTTCTGTTCAGTTTTACACCAGATGGCAAAAACACAAACAATTGTCCAGCCAAGTAGTAACAGGGAGAGCCTGCTTTGACTGTGAGCAGCTGTATTCTTAGCCAGATGTCTTGCTAACTGTCCCACTTGTCTGTCTAACATTGTCCAGGCTCTCCTGTGTTATGAATAAAGAGCAGGGCTGTTACTGCCTGTTGTTTGTCAATGGATGGCGCTCAGTCTGTCCTGGGATAATGGGCCCTTTACTAGGAAAACACTTGAAATCTGCCAGGAAACTGAACAATATAAAGAACAGCGGTCAGGATTCAACTGGCAGCTGACAAGTCTTCAGGTTCCGAAGGTGGGAATGAAAAAGAATGGTAAATGGTCTGTACTTATACAGCACTTTTATCCAGAGCGCTTTACATGTACGTCACATTCATACATTCACACACTTATGGCGGAAGCTGCCATGCAAGGAGCTCAACGACGACCCATCAGGAGCAATTAGGGGTTCAGTGTCTTGCTCAGGGACACCTTGACATGAGCTCTCTGGGCCGGGATCAAACCGGCAACCCTGGGGCTACAGGATAACTACTCTACCCACTGAGCCATGCCGCCATAAAACGGCAGCGAAACAGTCAAACAGGTGACTGGAGGAAATTAAGAAGCACAATTGTCTCAGTTTGGTTTACTTTCCAGCCAAAAATCAATTCATATAAATGCAACAAACAGCCTATCCTCCTCTAAAATTAATTAATGAACTATATTTGGAATAAGGCCACCTGAAGAATTCATTACATGCTTACGCTGTTCAGTCTAAATCTATTCCCAAAGGTCATTTATTTGAATATTTCAAAGACCTTAGTTAGAATAGTTCAAAACTAAAATAAAAATTGTTTGTTGTCACTGAAAATATATAACAGTTCCCAACTGAGAGCTGGAGATGGGTTTAAGGGTGTTATAAAGCATTTGTAAGAAAAATAATTTAACTGATTTGGTGATTTTTTTTCTGTGATCACTGCGCTGTTCACAAACACATACTAATATTTTACACTATTAAGCTTGTTGAAATGTGTTAATCTGCTAAATGTGCATGTTGACATTTAAATTTTTATCACATTTCCGTTAAAAAAAGTCTTAAAATAACGAAAAATATTCACATTAATATTTCATGGTGGGATAAAAATGATCCAAAATATTTTCTTAGGTTGATTTTGAAGGCAAACAAAAAACGCTAAAAGTCTTGAAGAGAGCTGAAGGAATAACACTGATTTTTCTGTTGCACGCTGCGCCAACTGAGCCCAGGCGCCAGACCCCGGTGCGTGCGTGCGTGCGCTCCATGCCTGCAAGCAGCGCACACACGTAGAGCCCACGCGCGCGCATACGCACACACAGACCGTTTAAAGAACAAGCCATCTGAATGAAAGGTATTCTTTCTCAATTAAGGACTGGAAAACTTTTTTCTCCTGCTGCTGCTAATTCCGCTGGCACGCTGCCTGGCTGCAGCACTCTGCTGCGTTCAGGAGCCAAAACATTTCCACTGTTATTCTACCTTTCAGCTAAAAAAAAAAAAAAAAAAAAAAAGGAAGGGGGGGAAGGAGGGAACGGCCTGTTTTTTCCACCCGCTTCACTTTCACGAACTTTTCCTTGTAGTTCTCAACTTCCCTGTGT
>JBAFTB010000017.1:29736210-29749869 GCA_037177355.1 Melanotaenia trifasciata
CATCATGATGTTTGCTGGCGCTATGTTCTCTGTCCTTCATAGACTGTATAAAAGAACCGTCCTCTCACAAACCGGCAACCTGCACAAAACTCTCTTTTGACTGCAGTTCTGATTTGAAACACTAGGTGTCAGTGCTACTTATTTTGCCTTTAACAGCTTTTAAATTAAAATTATTTGACAAATTTTGAGTTTTCATTGTGAAACTTTATGTTTAGTTGCAAACCAGCATAGTGTAGCTATAACATGGTCCACAATGAGTCACTGGCAGTCACAATGTCCAGTGTCTATTGATCTAACACAGACTTTTAGAAAGGCTAAAATATTTCCACGATTTAGATATAGTTTTTTTATTGAAACTTAAATGTGTTTCTAAACCCTAAAAGGACTTGTTTGTTTCCAAAATAGTTTCAGTGTTGCCCTCTTACAGATGGCCCCTCAGATAGTATCTGTGGCTGTGGACAGTCAAATAGATTTAAGCTTCTCTCTGTTTAAATATGTGTTTGACACATATTTATAAAATACTGCAGGAGGGAAAGTCTCATGTTTGAGGGTCATTGCAAGAATATAAGTTAAGATGTTTGTGTTTGTGTAGACAGAAGAACAGTAAAACTTTACTGTTCCTGTGGGACAACAGGCTTTACAGAGAGTCCACAACAAACACATTAAATGTATCGTTCATAAACACTGCAAGACCCCCATCTCCCACACTGTCAGTACGAATTATAGGACAAACAAAGAATGTTTTGGATGACATTAATAGATTATGGCTAAGCTTTTAAATGTCTTCTGAGAGTTTTGTTTCAAAGCTGAAATCAGAGGCTTCTCTAATTTTAGATATTTAACCCTGATTGGAATAATATTTGTTTTAATAAACTTAGTAAATATATGATCCTTCATTAAAGAACAAATGTCAACTAAAGGAAGAAAAGTAACCCAGGTGTACCAAAAAAGATGCATAAAATAAAACTAAAATAACTTATAACTTATATAAGGACACAGAAATAATAAAGTTGATGAATCATCTGACTGAAGCTTTTTCATGATGACTATGATGATGTGCAGTAAATCTGTCTACATGAAGAATGTGAGATTTGATATTTACAGCTATGCTGAATATCTGCAGGAAAATCAGACACAACGTACAACAAAAGCATTCAGTCTGACAGCTTATATACAAGATGATGTAGTTACTGCACTCAATCGAAACTGTGTGGTGGACGAGTTAGATGTAGCGAGTGAAAGTATAGGTTATTAGGTGAGCAAAATTTAATCAAACATGTTGGTGCTTTTGCAAAATGATGAACTCATTAATGTTTCAGCTTTCCTGTTTCCAGTCCAGACGCCTGTTTTTCATCTCATTTTACATCCTTACACAATATTTTTTATAAAATTCTGAGGTTAGGTCATTTTGACAGAACAAAGCCAGAGATATTGTTTTCCTCAATGTAGTTCCTTTAACTTATGGTCTGTCTAAGTTTTTCAGCTTGTTGCTTTGGAGACAAGAAGCAGACAGTTGAAAGTCAAGCTCAGCTGATTCAATGAGCAGAGTTTACCCAGCCTGTCTCCTCCCCTGGTTGTATATGGTCAATTAATCTAAATATCTCAGAGTTTATTGGTCTCCATTAGCTAAATAAGAGTAGACCTCTCCTCCCTTTTGGGGCTGTAAAATGAAAGAAATGGTGGGAAAAAAAGAGAGGGAGAGACTTGCTGATTGGCACTGGCGCCCTGTGTGGCCTTGGAGGAGTGAGAGGAAGGTAGCGGGTGGGTTTCTCTGTCAGAAGGAGTTTTATGAGCCCCTGTAATCACCAGGCGTTAAACTCAACAATTAGGAGCTGCTATTTTGTCGCCACTTTATGGCAAGAGGCTAGCTAGCTGCTCTATAAGCATGGGAGGGTGGTTGAAGCTGAGGCAAGTGCTTTGATAATTGCACCTAAATGCTGAATGACATAATCAAGATTTTTATTCTTTCTGCTGTAAACCAACTTGAGTTGAGGGGTAAGGCTATGCATTAAAGCTGCACTAATTTATAAGGTATAATAGACACAGAAATACACAAAGCCACAGAAATCTATCACTGATTTTAATACCCTCATACGTAATGAAGTCAACCGCAGCCATCAATCACAGATTTGGTTCACAGCTTTGCGTTCCTACCCTCACCTATGGTCACATGACCTATGGTCACATGACCTATGGTCACATAGGTGTGGGTAAGGACAGAAATAACGAGCTCACCTGATCACCTGAACTACATCAACCAAGTGAAGGCCAAGGTTGTCTGGCTGATACGAGCCCTTTTCAGACCTAATTAAGCATTAATCTGATGGCAGCTTGACATATTAGGATCAGGATCATGTTTAAAAAAATGTTGTGTTAGACCAGATTTGTTTCCACCAATGTCTGCTCACACCTGAAATCTAAAAGTCTAATGTTTTCCAGCAATCCAGGAGCAAAATGCAACCTAAGAGCAGCTGTTTTGGGGGGACATAAGGAAAAAAAGAAGTGGATGACATCTTTAGACAGCTCTAAGGTTCAGCAGAGCAAATTTGCCCACAGAGTGAGAAAAGATGAAAATAAGGAATTCTGTTCTAAGATGGCAAAAGAAGGCTTTTGAAAAAACAAAAAACAAAACAAAACAGTAATACAGTTACCTCAATATGATGCTGGCTCGCTGACTATACTGCTGGTTTAGTATTAACAATCAGAGGAGAGGGACGAGGAGGTCTTTTTGTTGCCTTATACTGGACCACTGTATGAAAAGGACCATTGTTTCACCAGGTGATCTTCCTGAGGTAGGTTACTGAGGAGCTGGTTGGAACTTTGGACTTTGTTTCCTCAAATGTTCCCATCCTGAAACATCTCTGTTTTTAGGGCTGGGGTATACGAGTGACCAACTTAAACATATTAATGTTGATATAAGTCTGAACTGCTTCTGTGGTTGTTGAGTCATTAACCAACAGAACTGTCAAAAGATTGCAGCGGCTGTGTGAGGTTTTCATTCCACATAGGTTGTCAACACATTCACTGTATAATTAAAGCTGTTTGTGAGAATAAACTGCATGTTTTTACACACAGATGCACATCGGTTGCCTGTTTCATGGAATTACAGGAAATTAACTATTATTACAACTCTATTCAATCAACCACACCCGTCACATCTGGAAGCATTTCAAACAGCAAGTGAAGACAAATATTGTAATTTAATCATACAGACATACTCTCTGATTTGTGCACAGGTAAATAAATTGTGCCAAAGGATACAATAATGGAACCTTTTTGCAGTGTTTTACTGCCAATAAATGCCTGTGCACTTGAAAATATAAACAAATTTAACTGCTCAAGACTGTGCTAGATAGCTGGGCTGAAGCCTAACTCTCCCTTTTTTACATTGCTGGAACCTAAATACAGGTCTTTCAAATACATACTATAGTTATATATTAAAAACAAACAAAGAAAACACAACATCACACACATACCTGCATCGTGCTCAGCTCGCTGGTAAGATGCAAAGCCAGATTCACCAGGCAGCTACACCACAGAGCGTCTTTGAGATGGAAGACTTAGCCCTCCTGAATCTCCTCAGTATCACATGAACCAGGTGGTCCTGAACGTATCAGTGTGAGCTGTTAGCGCTGTTAGCTGCCTGTTAGCAGCTCCAGCAGCTCTGGAAAGCTGTGGAGACTCGCGGCAGGTTGTGGCAGCTGCAGGAAGTTGCTGCTGCTACGATTTGAGCTGCTGTCTGTCACCAGATGAGGATCAGCAGGTAAAGAATAAAGTCCGGTGTTACTTTTACACCCATCAAAAGCACAAATCCGTCCCACTGAAAGAAGTCTGAAACTAACAAATCTACACCGGATAAGTTCACATCCCTTCATTTGCACTGGTGGGCGTGGTTTTCTCTGTCTGAAAGGCAAGGACCTATTTACCTGCATCTGGATGGAGGGGCCGGGGGGTTTTTTAAATTTTCTTATGACCATAACAATTACCCTGTTATTTTTACCATTTTTTACCTACAAAATCTCATTTTACAAATTTTATCAACAATTCATGTGGTTTTCATCACAATTAAGTAATACTGTGTTGTGTACAACACAAAACACATTTTTGGGTGCACTACCCCTTTAAACACAAACAAATGAGCATTTGCTGAAATTAATTTTGTCTTTAAAATAACGCCAGGCAAATATCAAGTTACTTAACATAGTTTTCCAGGGTTAAAATGGGCATTTTTATTATTTGAATGATATGATCATATGTTAAAGAAAAACCAACAAATACTCACACAAATGAATGCAGTAAAAGGAAATGTTTCACAAACTATTTTAAACTTGTTTCCACTGACTGATTAATTAGCTCGACTTCATGTCAAGAGGCAGTGAGTTTATCCAGTGCATCAAGCAAGGGAGGCTTCACATTGTTTGAAAATGTAAAGCTGTAAGTTTCTGAAGAAGTCAGAAAATACTTCATTTTCTTGCTGCATATTTTCGCCAGCTCTTCTCAAACTTAGAAACTTTCTTTGCTTGTTTTGGTTGGCATCCTGACTGGTTGACTCCTGCATGTTGCCATTCCTTAATTACAAGTTCCAAAATTGTCTGATGCAAAAAGCTGCCAAACAGCAGCAGCATCCAATATTTAAGTCACGACCAGCTTTATTGGAGCAAACGGAAATAGGAAACCATGATGCATGTCTCTGTTTGTCATTTGTCTGTCTCAGATTATTAAAGTGTAGACACTGGGGGTTTTCAGAGCTGTGAAAGGAAAGTTTCCCCTAAAGCCAGACATCTTCCTGCACTGCCATTTATCTGTCTAGAAGATTTTGGTGCTAGTTGTCAAGTTTTAATAACTTCTCTCAGGAGTCAGTCTTAATGGTGCAGTTTGGCCAGTGAGTATGTATAAATGTTTCTCTCTGTGTCGTGATACCATTGTTGTTTAGTTATAAGTTCTTACTACATGAAAACCAAAACAGGACTTTGCTCTTTTACGAACGGTATAATCCATGAGCCAACCCATCACTGTTTCTTGTTTTAACACATTGGAGCCGGTTGTATGAAGAACTTCATGTTTCCTGTTTCAGTATGTAGTCTTACTGCAGATATCTAAAGAGGAATATTTCCAAGAATCGACAGCACACATAAGTCTCCTCAGAAAATACCAGGGTACATTTTAAAGGAGCAGTGTGTTATGATTACTGACATCTAGTGGTCAAATTAGGACATAGCAACCATCTTAAATGCCGTCAACACGCCATGTTGTCTAGATCTTGTGACAGCAACTACCAAATAAATGAAAATGAACTCTGAGTTCTATAAAAAAAGGCCAAACCCACATGAACTTACCAGCCACTTTCAGAGTGAAGCACCCAACAACAACCAGGAATCAATTATTGAGTAAAAAAAAAAAAATAAATGCTGCTTCTTCATGTTTCTCCTGGACTCTAGTCTGGGCTAACTGACCTGAGTCCTTGCATTAAAGGGTGCATTCACATCAAGACAGTCCGCTACACTTGTTTAATCGGTTAATGCAGAACAACTTTGGTTTTAAATCAGTTAAACTGGGGGCTGCATCATAGCGATCTTGAATAGATCGTTTTTCTATCAAACATTTTCTCTGAATTCTTCCACTTCTGAGAGCTAGCAATTTCTCTAATCACGAGCCACCAATCGTTCTACAACCACTTAAGTTTTGGTTGGGTTTACCCATGATGCCGTGGGCTGAACCCACAATGGACTTTATTTTGTAGTGTGCTTCCTGTATTTGGAAGCGGATGGAGATTTGCGTTTGTAAGCAGACTGAATCTTCTTCTTTTATCCAAATCAGAATCCGTTTGCTCCTTCACAATACCTCAAACCAAGCAGACTTTCTGAGCAAACAGACTGAAATTTTAATCAAAAAGGATGGTGTGGATGGGCCCTCAGAGCCCTGCTAGCTTTATACTCTGAACATTTCACAGATGTATTATGGGCCTAAACCATTGTGTGATTTGGAGTAAAACCTAGGACTCTTACGACTGTCTGGCAAATCAGCGTAAAGATTCTACAACTGGTGTGATGTGTTTAGATGCCTTAGTCCTGGTTAAATCTCTAGCAGCAGCTGTTTAATCCTCTTTCTTGTTAGGGAAGTCCTGTTAAAAGACCATTACAGCAATCCAGTCTACTGAAGATGAACATATGAACGAGTTTCTCTGGGTCTTTTTGGGAGACAAAACCTTTCATTCTGTTGTTTTTGTGTTGGTAAAGTTCTGTAATATTTGAATCAAAGGGAACATATACAGTCCCCTGGGGGACTCCACCAGTCATGGCCACTCAGTCAGATTCATACCTGCTCAGGACCTGAACAAATTGAGGACCATTCCAGAAAGTCCAACCCAGTTTTCCAGCTTGTGCAACAGGATTCTGTGATCTACACTATCAAACGCAGGAACCAGCAGAACCAGGACTGACACATGACTGGAATCAGCTTTCATCCAAAATATCATTTAACAGTTTGACCAGAACTGTTTCAGTGCTGTGATGAAGTCAGAAGCCTGATTGAAAATTATCAGAAGTTCCACTTCGAATCAAAAATTCATTCAGCTGGTTGACTACAAAACTTCCCAATAATCTTAGATAATAAAAACAGAAGTTATTTAGTAAAGAGATTAGATCCCAACAGAATTAGTTTTGATTATAAAACCCTTTTTGTCCCAGATATTATCTTATTGTTTCACAGTAAATAACTGGAGGAATGCATGAGTAAGAATTAAACTAGAAATCTCCTTTATTTGCAGATGATGCTGCAGCTCCTGAGATTAATTTGATAAAAGACAGCTGTACCTGTGTGTAAATTGTGCAACATTTTCATCCTACAATTCTTGGTCAATACTTTCCTGTTCTCTAGCCTTTTTGTCATGTCAGTGGTCAGTTCACTGTTTTGTGTTGATGGAGCAGCAATTAGAGGCAGGTGTTCAGCGCTGTCCAGCTGAACTCTCCTGAGAGGTGCTCGGGTCAAAGAGGTCAGAGGTCGGTGTGCACGTGTACGACTGCACATATTCAAGCATTTTAGACTATAGGTAGATGTCAGCAGGTTTGTGTGCATCTACGTGAGCCCATGTGTGTATAAGTGACATATTGTGATCAGTGTGTGCAGACCCACAGCTGCAGCATGGCTGACTGGTCGCACAAGGAGGGAGTGAGTGGGTGAGGGGGGGAACAGAGGAGCTTTCTGTCCTGCCCGAGCAAACACACACTCTGCTCTTGTATTTTGGGTTAGAAACACAGAACTGAGGTGCAACATCCTTTCAGTGTCAGGAAGCAAACTGATTTTTGACAAACATGGTCTTTCTTAGAAAAATCTAAAAGTCAGCCTAGAGACTATTTTTAGACTGATTAATGCAAACCAGCACGTTCTCAGAAACTCATAAAGATACCATGTAAGAATGAGGGACAAGCTTTCCTGTTATTGAATCCATGGAAAGGGCTCCATCCCACATTACGTCAAAGGTTCCGACTGGTACTGGTGGTATAATGGTGTTATATTTCTTGGGATATTTTCTTGGAACACTTTTGGTCCCTTTGTACAAACTGAGCAAAGGCCTCCAGTTATGTCATTATAGATCAGAACATCTAAGAAATGTTTCCAGCGCCTTGTTGTATCAATGCTGAAAATAATAAGTCAGGTCTGTATTTAAAAGGTTTATAAACCCAGTAGTAGAAACCTAAAAAAGTGGCCTGTGAGTATATATCAGCCACAGGCAAAAGAAAATCCACACTATACTTTTTATGAGGCTGAAAGAAGTACAGCAGATGCTTTGCTTTGTCTACATGTAACAACATCCACTCACTAGCACGTCTATGTACAGGTCCCTAAAGCCACTCAGCCCAATTTCAGGTTAAACACTCAAAAAGGCATAAAAACTGACTAAATATGGTTTGTCTGTATAAATACTATTTAAAACCTCACCCAATAGGCTAAAAAATAAATAAATAAATAAGATTATCATTTAAAAGAAAAGAAAAAAAAAAAACAAATCAAATGTGATAGACATTGTGAAATAATCAATAAAGTTTTTCTAACCAAGCATTTTGTTTGTACACAGTCTAAAAAGTGAGGAAAAATATTAAATTTCAGAACTAACTAAATTATTATCATTATGAAGACTGGACTGGGGTCACGTTGATAACTCAGATGGGATTTGACTGCCGGTAAAAAAAAAAAAAGTCCCTATTTTTCCATTGTTTTCTTCTATTTTTTATTTTATTTTTTTTTTCAGATTGGCGATGTTTTGGGGCTTTGTTTAATTGACAATAGGCAAACCAAACGACAACAAAAAAACAAAAAAAAAAACAAAAAAAATTACTTTTAGGTCATGTTTGCATTGTGTTTGCATAGAATTTAATTTTCAATTTAATTCAGTTTTATTTTAGTTGTAATTCATTTAAAAAAGTAATCTGAAGGCACTATTAAATGCTGCTTATTGCTCATTGTTGGACCGTACTGTTATTATAAAGTCACTTTAATAGTTTATTGCTATAGTATTTCAATCATAAATACGTTGCTGTAAACCATGTTAAAAGTGTGCTCTCTTACTTATTATGAAGTTTATTTATACACAGTACCATTCAAAAGTTCCTTACGCATGAAGTGTACATGAGGCAGGGGCGTTGCTAGACATAGAGCGCTACAGAGACCCAGCCCCCTCACTCACATAATATTTTCATGTTTATGACATTTATGTTCCACCTACTTACCTTTTGCTAAGCCGACTGTTTGTTACTGCTGCTTCCAAATAACTGAAACACCAAATAAAATAAATAATATGGGTAAAGAAATAAGCTTAATGAGGAAAAAATAGTATCCTCTTCTCTCTGTGTTAACAGACAAAAGTGAAAGATACAAAAAGAACTTCTCGTCTAATCTGATGTATAAATTAATATTCAAGGTTGTAAAAGGATGTAAAAATTGTCCGGTAATGTAATTTTGATCTAACCTGAATTTGGAGGGTCCCTTTGGAAACACCAGTAATAAAAGTCAAAGGATCAGAATTCATTCTACTTTATTTTGATTTGCAGGAATAAATTATCATCAGCTGGAATTGTGTTTGAACGAAGTTGCTGTCACACTGTTGATCATTGGGAAAGTGCTTAAATCCTGATACAAAGCTGACTTGTTTTGTTTTGGTTTTTGTTGTTTTTTGGGAAATCTTAGTGTCAAATGATTGTTGGTACTACCACCGATATTCTGATATTTACTGATCTGTGTGGTCTCTACATGACTCCTAACCTGCTGCTGATATCAGCTCAGATTGTGTGTTAGTTCAGGTGATGATCAACTTTGTTCTTAAAGAAATCAGGAAAAAGCTGCTTCCCTTCCTTTCATTCTCTCTCCCTCTCCTTTAATTTTTTCTTCTTTGGTAGCCTGATCTTACTTTCTCAGTGGGAAAACATAACTTTTTCCTGTCTCCCATGGTGGTCAAATAAATCCACTCATAAGCTGTGTCCCAGTTCAGGGTCTGCATACTTTGGAGCGTGCAGACTACGTAGGCTACGGCGTGTCCTACAGAGTGTAGTCTGCACACTCTGAAGTCCGCTTAACATGCATGAAATGGGACAGCCTACGTAGCCACAGAGAATTTCCTATAGCAGCAACGTAGGACGTTGAATCACTTAAACCTCATAAATTACTGTTTGCTTATCACAGAACACTTTAGTGAGCATTAACACCGACCAGGTAGTAGTGTACAAAACTGTCTGAGGTTCTGTTGTTTTCCAGCCGGTAGACACTTCATTAACACCTTAAAATACAGAAATATCAAATGTTACAAATATAGTGTTGACACACATTGCTGCTAACTTAGTGTCAGCTGTAAACCATTTTAGTTATTTAATGTTGGTCTATATTAGTTTATTTTACTGTTTATTATATTTCACCCTCATTTGTTAAAACTATATAGCTTTTTAGTAATAACCCCCTAAGGGTTAGAGTCTTCCCCAGCTGTGATGGGTATGAGGTGGGATACAGCCCGGACAGGACCAAAAGGTACACTCTGACAACTGGAATTAATTCAGAGTGAAGACACACTCATCACGTTTTACCTTTGTTAAAAATAATATCGACTGATGAATGAATGGCAGTATATGAAATACATAGAATATAAGAAGCAGCGACCATTGTCACCAAGCAGGCGGATTCATTCTGACATTTTATATATATTGCACTAGAAGCTGGTTTAGTTTTGTAAAGATGTCAAAATCAAAGTCTGCATGACATGAAATTAAATAATAAAGTGGGTTTATTTCATATTTCTTGTGGCAAACAACACCTGTAAACCAGAGCCTTTCCCATCAATAGTTTAAAAAATAAGTAATTTTGTTAGTATTCTTAAAGGTACAGTACAGTTTTTCATCTCTTGTGAAACAAAAACCAGTACCTCATCCAGCATGTACAAACTTTAAATACAATTACATTCTCTAACACGATATTTCAATCCAGCCGAGCTGATGCAGAACACTGGGCGCTACCTGGTCAGACCACTGTACTGACCAATCAGAGGAGAGTTCCCCCCCGCAGCTACTGTTTTACAGGAAACACGTAACTATCTGCAAGAAAATCACACTTATAAGCCGTTTCCAGGGATTTTAATTATATAGATAATGATGATAAATTGTGTAAAATGGGACTTTTAGGTTCTTTGAGGTTCTGCACCCACTTTAGGATTAATAATGACAACCCTCTGAGCTTCACAGATGGTGTAGCATCAGTAAAAAAGCTGAACACAGTTTCCCGCCTCTCCCTAGTTGATAGCGATGTTCGGTACTGTCTTTCACACATGATGTCATGATTTTAAGATTAATGTGTATACAGACATGACAACAGACTACAATCTCATTTACACCTTGTGATTTTTATTGGCACAGCTTAAATCTTTAGGATAAACACAACATAAATTTGTTGTGTAAGAAGGAGTCAAATTACAAAATGGCAACACTGTGATAATGAATCTAAAAGTTACACAACGCACATCCCATACTTGAAGTGCCCTTAGAGGAGCAGAGTTACAGACCTCAGTATGGAAGCAGTTTGAGTTCTTGGCCTGAGTGGTGAACCGTGTAGTTTCGTGGTGCCACGCGTCTTTCCTGTGTTGGTTTATGGTTGTGTGGTGACATAAGTGATTCCAGGCCTGTGTGGTAGAGCCGTGACGCAGATCTAGCCAAAGAAAACCCTTCAGACACGTGTGTGTGTGTGTGTGTGTGTGCTCTTAAAAAGAGGCACTGTACACCCTCTTCCTGAGTTTGAACTTGTAGACATTTTGGTTGTGTAATGGTGTTTAAATAGACTTAATTTTGTCAGTGTCTATTTCTGATGGGTCAAAATATTTTGCTTTCATATTTTGATACTTTGAGGACTTTTAAAGCTGAATTTTATTAGATTTATTGATGGGTATGGCAGTTGGATGAACGATTAAAAAAAAGTTGTCCTCGTGCATGATAGCTAGTGTGTATGGATCTTAATGTTTGTGAATTTATAAGCAACCCACAGTCTCCTTTTCCCCTTTAGAATTGCAGTCATTATGTTCATTAATTACCTGTGAAATGGTTCTCAGACAGAGGCAGGCCAGCTGCATTCAGGCTGCCAGCAGGCGATTTCGGTTGGCAGCGAGCCACCAGGCAAACTCACGCATACGTCTTTAGATTTTATATTTCGGCCTATTAGCACATAATCCACATTGATTTGTTGTGACTGCAAGAGAGTAAAATCCTCTTTTGAACAGAGCAGCTCTGAATGTGCGTCATGTGATGGACATTGAAAACAAATGGTCTGCAGATTTCCCTTAAAGTACCTAAAAGATTTATCTAATTTATTGCAACTCTGGTCTTGTTTTGTTATCATTACAGACACATTACTAAAATGTGAGCACTGCAAATTTGATGAATGTTATCAGCTACTGCAAGCTGCTGAAGAAGGAAAAGTTTAGCACAACAAACCTCCAGGAAAATGCTCCAGTATTACATTGATATAAAGTCACATTTAAGGCTTGGACACTGAAACTACATATAGTGTAGTTTCACCATCAAGGTTTCTAATTAACACCCACCAACCTGCTAAATGTGGGTTAAAATTTGAAAAACATGTTTAGGTAAATGCATTCAGTTGCTCTTATTATCTGGATTATTTTCCTTGAAAAGATTTGACAAGAGGAAAGTCTGATGGGCTTCTAACTTCAGGAATCTACCAGCCACATTGGCTGGTGATCAAAAAAGTAAATTCAGAGCCATGGTCACAGTCCAAGGGACAGAGGTGAGGTGCATCAATCAGTAACAGAGTGCTGACGTGTGACAGGGAAGCAGGAAGTAAATACAAAAGCATAAACAGCAAAAACTTCAACAAAATAAAGCAGGAATACTACAATATAAACCGTACTAACAAATATGGTTGAACACAGGTTGAGACAAAGCTCTAATAAGTTTTGGTTTTTGGTTGTGTTTACCCACGAAGCCATGCGTTGAGCCCTCATGTCCATTTGTAGGCAGGCTGAGTTTGCTTTTTGATTTGAATCACAAGAAATTTGCGCATTTAAAATACCCCAGCGAAGCGGACTTTCCAAGCAAAAGGATTTAAATAAAAGAAGCTGGTGTGACTGCATGCTAAATATCACACAGAGTGTCATGCAGGGAACTTTCATCTTATGAAACGAAATGTGTCAAGCAAAGGCTACAGAGGCTAGTAGAAGTGTTCACCCTGTAATTTCTACTCTTGGCCTTGCAATCTGTAACTGAAATCAGTTGCTTGGAACATCTAGCCCTAGTAAACGTCTCCACACTTTGCCCATTTTTCTACAGTCTCCATTAAGTTTCCATCAGTTTGCATTCACAGGCCACCATCCCTTCACCTGCGCCCTCTAGGAATTCAACCAATCAAAATACACTTTTTCCAAATAGAAACTATATCTTCACGTTTTGAGAGACACCTCCTACAGGTGAAAAGTTTCCCTCACTCTGACAGAGTTACACCATAGTTCAAAGAAACCCAAACTTTAGTTGAAATGATCATGCCAGGTCCACCATAAGAAATGAGGCTGTGGTTAAGATAAGTGAAAACCAAACTTTGATGAGTTGGATTCTTTTCTGTCTACTGCATCAAATGTTATATGATACAATCCTGAATGTGAAACATTGGAGTAAACTTCTGTCTCAGTGTCTGTCTTCAGAGTTAACAGCACCCTCTCTGCAGCTCTGTGAGGCCCCCAGCATGCATCATCTCAGTGAAAGAGCAGCCAGGTGGAGTGGCCCATTCACTGCAAACTGACCTTGACAGGCTTTGACTGGATCCCGCTTCCTTTTGCTGTTCCCCTCACTGACCTCATCCCCCTCCACCTTTCATTCACCTCCGCTACTGACATGTCTGCTCAATGTGCTTTTGTTCTCAGCTTGAAGTTTCTGTTTCTCCATCTCATTTGCTCCTCTGGCTATCTTGTTTGTCCGCCCCACACATACAACCTCCTTGCACTTTCTCTTGCACACTAAATGTTTGTCACGCTTCACTGACTGTCTTCATCCTCCTTTTCTCACACACATCCCTGTTTGTGTGTCCTCCTTCCTCCTATTTCCTATCTATCTATCTATCTATCTATCTATCTATCTATCTATCTATCTATCTATCTATCTATCTATCTGTCTGTCTGTC
>JBAFTB010000017.1:29756147-29769662 GCA_037177355.1 Melanotaenia trifasciata
CCTAACGACACTGAATTTAGAGTGAAAACTGAGAGAAGAGAAAATATTATGAGTTGAACAGTGTTGTTTTCATCAACCATGACGAATTTATTTCATTAACAAACCTTTTTTTCATGACGATAACGAGATGGTGACGAGCTAAAAATGGCTCTCTGCTGACGAAAACATGACGAGATGTTTGTGAGATTTCGTTGACGAGACGAAAATGTCAGGGGCTGATTGTCCGACATTAAAAATGCACGATTCTTCTGCTTATTGTGAGCGCAATCTGTCAGTCAGCAATGCTGCTGTACCTTGGCCACGCCCACCACCAGACGTGCAGCACACACACGGACAAGTAGTTTATTCATTCATATGTTAACCTTTGCCGTTTTCCTCTTCTGACTGTGGTGGCAAGAAATGGGGGAGATCCTTCTTCTCCAGGGCCGAAGTAGCGTTCTCTTCGGGGTGAACCTACGCTCCTCTACACTTGTTAACGGGGTAAAACACAAGGAAAGGAAAGCAGCGGTTGTGCTGAGAAACGACTTTATTACAAAACCTCGTTCATACTTTTTACACCACTTCTCTGCTCTCTTCACTCCCGATGCGCGTTTCCCTCCAAGTGCACGTGCACTACCCCTCACACACGCACTGAGCTGGCAGAACCACACACACAGTAATTAGACACATCCCATAACACACAGATGAATTATGATGGCAGCGTGGATGAAGGGGTTTGGTGGAAGCGACGAAACGATATATGGACATATTTTAACTATAATCCATTGTAATTTCACTGGAAGACCAGGTCAAGTTGAGCGTGTGTTCCACATCCTTTGCTCATATTTTGGGCGTGTGTATGTTCAGGGTGGAGTTTTACAATTCAGGAGATTCTCAGAAATAAAACCACAGTTACCAAAGTAATGTTGTTCCTCTTTGCTTTTTAGGGGTAACTGATTACAGTATTTGCTGTTGGCGGGGAAACCTTCTAAGTCTACTACACTGAAAGGGGCAATACTGTGCAAAAGTCTGTTAAAAAGTCAGACTTTTTCCTTCATCTATTTGCCAGGAAATCAGCAAAGAGAGGCAGTGATTCAGGGATTCAAACAGGTCCAGCCATAAAGGGCAAAAGCAAAAACAGAATTTCAACATTACTAATGAACTTTAACACCAATAGTTGGTCTGACGAGCTTTATTCTCCAATACAACCTGAACCTTCTTAGACGAGCTTTCGTTTTAATTTCTTAAAGCAGTCTTGAGATCTCCAGGTGTCTTGAAGTACTTTCAAAAACTCTTTTGATGTTGGAGGTTTTTATTCTCTTTTCAGCCCGAATGATCCTACACGGCTTCAGTAATGTTTAAGTCTGGGCTCTGTGGACAATTCATCTCTGCACCACACCTGTTGTCTCTGATTTTCAGTCCAGTTCTTGTCTCATGTGGCATACCTCAGTTATTTTATCATGAATGCGTCCCTTAAGGGAAGGGACACCCTTCTATGAAGACTGTAGGTCCAGATTCATGTCTGCCTGTGTCACATCTTTGCTGGATTTTTTTTCCTGTCTTCTCAAGGACATCACTGCCAGACACTGTAGAACTTCCTTCATTTTTAGTCCTGAAATTTCTTCTTTGTGATGGGGTGGCTTGGGTTGGTGCTCTGGGATTGCTGCTGATTGCCCGGGACTCTGGGCCATCCTAGTCTGTAGATGGCCTCTGTAGATGGCCTCTGTAAAGGCGAGGTCGCATTTGCACGATCATCTCTGCTCATTCCTCATTCCTCATACTTTGCATGCTGACAGTAAATGAGTTGTCCGGAGGGCCTGTACACTAATATTACTTTTGTTTAGATTTTTTTTTTTTTTGAGTGTGTATCTGTTGTTGTGATGTGTTTCTTTTGTTTCTTTTTGTTAGTTTTTTTTTTTTTTTCTTTATCTTTTGTTGTTGATTTGGTTGTTGTTTAGAAACTCTTGATGACTGTCAGCTTTGTTTTTCTGTAAAAGCGTCGGGAATTCTCGTGTGTGCTTTTGAACAGCAGTTGGTTGTCTGGTGATGGTTTGGATTGAAGGGTCATTGCCTTCTATCTGTTGTGTCTTGTGCTTCTTTTTGCTCTCCTCCTTCTTTTTCTGCCCCCTCTGGTCTGGTCCAGCAAGATTGTATAGATTCCATGATTCAAAGTAAATAAATGACAGTAACTAAATGAATCAGATTATCTAGAGGAGCTCTAAACCCATAAAGGTCCTCTTGGCAAAGCAAATTTGTTCGGCAGCCAGACCATCATTTTGCTGCTACCATGTTGGACAAGGACAAGTTTAAAGTTTTAAGCTGTCATATGTAGACTAACACTGGTTCATCCTCTGACTTTTTCCTCTGAAACTGGCCAGGTTCAGTCCCTGAACTGAGGAAATCTGTGGAAAGTACTTGGGATAATTCTGTATTACTGGAAACATTTCTACAAACTAAGAGTATATATTTTGCACAGATTCAGTCAGAACAACATGTTTGGGGGGGGGTTCATTACTCAACTGAGTCAGACCTTTTAAATAACATATTCCACTTTCCGCCAGAGGCGGCGCTGCATCAAGACTTACTGACGGAGAAGACGAGGCATAACAGTACATAACAGCTAAACATGGCGCTGCATCGGATCCTGTAGAGGTGTTGAGTTTATCATATATCACAACTTTAGCCTAGTTCTTCCACATCCAACTGTGAAGCATTTTTCTGATCCAGTGACACCTATTGTCCCACACGCGCTTACGTTTTGGTGGTGTTTACCCACAAGGCCATGCACTGAACCCACGCTTTGCCTTGTAGTCCACTCTCTGTATTTGGTTAAACTACAGCAGACTGAGACTTGCGTTTGTAGGAAGACGGAGTCTAATTGTGTGTGTGTGTGTGTCATTGGCACCTAAAGTTTGGTGGAAAAGCTTGGCAGTATAGTCTGAATTCATAGTAAAATCATTCTCAATAACATATTAATTGTTGCACTTATCAGGTTTGATACTTGGCTAAACTAGCTAAACGTGAGGTTCAATCATCCCCCATCACTGGAAATTTCAACCTTACACACTCTCTCTGCTATTATACCCCTGCCTCCTTCTCACACAGCTGAGAGAGTGTAAAACTCCACGTGTTCTCAGTCTTCATCAACCTGGAACTGTAAAGTCTTAAGAATTGCTCTTCTATTTATCTATATTCTCCTTAACTTCAAAAGAAGAATCAAACTGATAAGATGACAGTGATGCTGCTGATGTTTGCTGTTTACGCGTGTGTGTGTGTGTGTGTGTGTGTGTGTGTGTGTGTGTGTATGCCCTGTTTGTATGCTCCTGTTATTTTAGGAGTTTTCATTTGAACCCCTAGTAGCTGCTATCAGCCCTGACTGTGGTCAGTGATTGTCTGCAGCTGCTTGAACGGCCCTACTTATCAAAGAGGGCTCATGTTCCTGTGATGTGGCTCTTCAGGCTGTTATCAGGGAGGAAGAGTAGAGCCCCAGCCACCAGCCAAGATGCCCTACAGGTGGGAAGCTTTATCAGACAGAGTGGAGGCGTGCAGGGGCGGGCTGGGACTAAAGATCAGCCCTGGCATTTCAGCCCAGACTGGCCCACAGTCATGCACACCACAAAACCACTAAAACCACGTAGTTAGTTAACAGGAATCAGAATGTAGATATGCTATGTTAAATACTTCAAATATTCTAATTTGTTAGTTAAATGAATATCTATACTCCAGCACAGTGATTAATATTAAAGCAGGATTCATCACACCTTTTGTTTGAGGGAGAAAACACGAAAAAAAAAATGATGGATAAAACGAAAAGTGTTTCTGGAAAAAGTGTAGAAACAGAGTCTCTGTGTCTCAGCTCTTCTCTGCTGGAGATGTTCTCAACACATTCCAACTAAAGATTGAATCAAGTTTTTTTTTGTTTGTTTTTTGTAAACAGACAAACAGTTGCATTAGTGTTAACATCTGGACTAATGTGCAGGCTAAATATATATATAAATGTGTTTTATTTCTGTATATAAAATAAATAGCCTAGATAATAAAGTCAGAAAGCTGCTGACTCACTGTTAATGTTGATGAATGATGGTTAAAAATCGTGTTCTCATATTGAATAAAATGATGTAGTTAAGAAAGACATAAAATAATAAAATTTACAATCTGCTGTTTCTATTTATATTAGTAAATGTGCTTATAACGTAACTTATCCAAAAGTTTTTAATGTAAAGTAAAATCCATCTGGACCCACAGAGAAATGTTCAAAACTAATACTGCAGGTCATAGCAATGTTTTCCTGAATGTAGACACGAGGGGTATTTGCACTTTACTGCAGGATCACCAACCAAAAGGTTTTAGAAGTTTCCCTGCTGCAGCACAACTGATCCAAATGACAGCTTGTTGTCAAGTTCTGCATAAGCCTCTTATTAATGAGCCATTAATTATTTGACTCAGGTTCCCTGCACAAGTGCATCTGGAAAAGCTCAACTAAATCTAATCTCTTTTATTTAAAGGGGCTTGAAATAACTGTCTGAGACAGTACAGAAAATATTATTGGTAAACTATTTAAAATTGAATAAAAAACGTATTAATTTAGATCCAATACTTGCAGGTCTAATAAATATTCTTACATTGTTAAATCAGCAACAGCTGTACTTTTCTAAAAATACAGACCGAGTGAAACCACATTGTTTACAGTGGGTCTGATCCCACCTTGGTCCCAGTTTATCGTGGCAAATATCGTTTTACATTATCATGGCAAAGTCAACAGTTAATGTAATCTGGGTTCAGAAAATGTCTCATTTGTCTTCTGAACACATTCAGTGGAGCCAGTCTAATTGGAGATTAGCTTAATCTTAACTCAGAGATTAAGCTTTATTTTCTGTGTGATTTCATTTATGATGTAAGAGCAGTGTAACATTTGGCTAACAGAGGGAACTGTGGACTGGCGTTGCTGTGAGCAGACAATCTTTAACTACTTTAGTTTCCAACAAAGACGTTATGTCTGCCATAGTCCAGTTTTGCTTTGCTGCTGCCATTGTTCAAGTCTTCCCTGAAAATTATGCCATGTGGTTCAAGCGTGCGCAGAGACAACATACACCACAAATCAGAATGAGTGCATACATGGTTATTTTTTTCGTGCTGACCCAACCTTTAAAAGTTGTAAACCCCCCCCTCTCGATTGGCCCATTTTTAATCCGATTGGAAATTCGATCGGATTAAAATTGCTCCACGAAAACATACAGTACTTACTGTTGGGGGGGATGGATAGTTTTGCCATTAGAGCTTCTAACTCAAAAACAATTGCAACGATCACTGGCAAAATAAACAAATAAAATGTCTCTGCGAGGTCTGAGCTATCAGTGCTTCTAATTTCCAATGAGTTCTTTAGAGGCTCAGCACACCCATGCAAGCACATTTATCTTAGAATATTAATTTTGTGTTAAATTTATCTTTCTGCAGTTCTGTGATGTGCAACCATTATTAATAACCTCATTATTTCAGATGCAACCCTAGAGGCACTAAACAATTGGAACAATCAAGAACAACTACAAAAACATAGTTCAAAGTGGTCAGTGACAAGCCTTTGTTTCTTCATCAAAAGCATGCATCTTTCCCTAAAATGTCATCCTCTCCTAAGCGCTCCTGTCATGAGTCACGCACCAGCGTGGACTGAATGGGTAGGCCCGTTTCTAAGAGAACTGATTGGTCAGGAGGTGGTGTCTTTATACTTATTTATCTCTTATCCAGAACATAGCCTGTTCTGGAGCAGGTTAACCATTCAGCGTAAGTTACCGTTGTGATTTACCCCGGTAAGAAGTTAACGAGTCGTAGTACGGATAACTCCAGGTTAACCACGAGGTTACCTTGGTAGAAAAAAATCCAGCTTAGTCGCACAGGCCTCAGGTGTGGTTTCAGGTGGATCCAGTGTCCTGGATTTTTATTCCACAGACATTTCAATGTGCTGCTCTTTTATTTGTCCCTTTTATTAAGTTTTTGATACCCAAAGGTCACAGCAATGCAGCAGCAACATACATGTTCACTGGTCCTGCCACTGTTTAGATTGATTACAGATACAGAGGCGTCTCTTTTTGTGTGACATTACGTCAATGTTACGTCTGGGAAAATGACAGCTGACAACACAGACAGCAGACCGGAGCTCGGACAGAGAGAAGATCATGAAAAAAAAAAACATTAAAACTAAAAGATTAGCAAGTCTTAGAGTCGAGACTCAAGTCTTTTGAATGCAAGTCCAATTCTAGTCTCGAGTCACTGGAAATGTAACTTTTTTTTTTTTTTTTAATTTGTCCTGTCCAGCATTGTAGCAAACAAAATAATGATCTGGTTGCCGTGTTGTGCCGAACAAATTTGCTTTGCCAAGATGAGGTTTATGGGTATAAGGCTCCTCTTGATAATCTGATTATTATATTATTTATTTATTTATTTACTGTTATTTATTTATTTTCAATCATGGAATCTATGTGATCTTGCTGGACCAGACCGGAGGGGACAGAAAAAGAAAGAAGACAGCAAAAAGAAGGAAAAAGGAAAGCAGAAAGAAGAAAGGGGAGACAAAAACACAACAGATAGAAGGCAATGACCCTTCAATCCAAACCATCACCAGACAACCAACTGCTACAGAAACACACCAGAGAATTTCCTACAGCTTTTATAAAAAAAAAAAAAAAAAACAGCGCTGACAGTAATCAGGAGTTCCTAAAAAATAACCAAATCAAGAAACATATCACAAATATATCACATTTATTGGGTTTCATGGGTCTCTATTCAGAACAGTGATGTAAAAGCAGTACAGCTTACCACAACTTCTACCATCATCATCATCAGTTGATGAAGGTTCTGCTGCAGTTAAACTGTCAATCATTTTCTGGAAATTTGGCAGTGTCTTTTGTATGTTTTTTTTTTTATTGCAGAGTTTCTCTTTGCCTCTTTTCCCTTTTCTCTCCTTGGTTCTGACAGGTAGCTGCATTCACTGGCACAGAACCAAACAGGGTTCAAAGTAACTGATTGGTTCAGCCTGGTGTCAGGTCAGAACAGACCCAATGGGCTCCAGGAACCACAGCTGAACGTTCAAGCAATAAGTTTCCAACTCAAAAACTGCTTCTTACTCATTTGAATAGCCCACTGACATTCATTACGCACATTCCTGGAGCTGTCAAGGTCCTGCAGAATATCAACACACATGCATTCTGATTCAGCAAAGATACCCAAGAGGACATTCTCAGAGCAAGCGAGGGAATGAAAGAGCGAAAGAGACAGAGCAAGAGATGAGACAAAAGTCAACATCAGGCAGAATTTTACTGGTTTGAGAGAGCTCAGAGTACAGGTAGGATGCAAGGTGCAGGTTGACCAAACTTTTACTTAGAAAACAGCTGTGCATAGATATGTTCATTTAGACACCTTGTTAAGAAAAACATGCTAAATGGATCAGTGACAGTAAACACAAAACTTTGTAACCCACTGAGCCTGAAAGGACATTAAGGCCAGGTACACACATACACCCTCATCCTATCAAAACAAGAAACACGACATCTTTAATAAAGAACATACCTCAAACATGGAAAGCCTAGGTAGCGGGAAATAGCTGTCCTTAGTGTTGTCCTTTGCCTGTGGTCTTCTACATAGGACACTTGAGCTTGTAAAAACAAGCAAGTAAAAGGCACTTAGACAATCGATAACGCTAACACAGTTTTGAGGGCATCCATGCTGTTTCTGAATGTAAACACAGGTCGCACATGTGATGTTGGAGCATTTTTTGTCGCAGGCAGTGACATTTCGAAACCTAAAACCCTGGTTCTGGTTATTTATGTCCCCATGCAGAAGCATATTCGCAAATATTCACTTTGGTTGGACGTTTTTGAAAGAATCGTTTACAGTGCCATAAATCTGCGTTTTTGTATGGATGACAGGCCAATTCATAAAAAAATCTTCATTTTGTAAGATACCTTTCTAAATGTGGACAAGGCCAACTGTTTATGGCCTTATCGTCCTTTAAGACAAAGCAGAATGAAACTCACTTAGACATGTAATGTTGTGAAGTCAAAATAAAACACTGTAAGACTTTATGTTTACATATACTGAGAAAGAGCTATTACACTGCATGCCTTAACTTTCTGTCTTAATAACAGCTGTTTTCCAAAACTTCATTAAGTAGAAGCTTAACATTCAATATTAGATCTATTTAAATCAAAACACACCATAATTGTTCTAAATACTGATCTATTTCCTACCACAGTGGATGAAGATAACAGTCTGGAGCTGATGAAAATGTCAGATACAAGCTGCTATAAGCACTCCCTCCAAAGGAAACAGAAAAAGACTGCAGGAGTAGGATCCTAATATTTACTCAAATAAGTCATTTAGAGCTTCTCTGACAGGAACTTTGAACAGTTTTGTTCCATTGTTGCTTCTCACCAATAAATCTCAGCTAGTTGAGTGTGAGATAAACCAGGAGAGGTCTGCTGCTCACAGAGATAAGCTATGTCCAGCACACACACACACACACAAACACACACACACACATAGTTCCAATGCTGATAGCACTTAGCTCTTTGATGTCACTACTGGAGGGAAGACAGAGTGATTGAGAAGGAAAAGAGAAAAAGATGACTGAATGCGAGGGAGAGACTACAGGAATAGCTTCAGGGATGTTGCTTTAGTCTCACACACAGTTTTAGTTCTTATCAGTCAACTTTAATCTTCTCTCCTTTAAGGCGGAAATGGAAAAGTAAATTCTTCAAACAAATTTCAGTGTTGATGATGTTTTGTGGCCAAAGGCTTCATTGTTGGGACAGAGGAGTCTGATTTCCTGCCCTGCATTTATAAGTGTGAGGACAACTGCATGTGAAGAGTAAAACTGTTGTCGGAGACAGTGATGGTAGCTTTGTAAATTAACTTTAGCCCCAACAAATAACTATTTCTAACCCAAGCTTTAATTTATAGCTGGGGTTGCCAAACAATTAAGCAAGTGATGTTGCAATCCCTTTCTTATTCCAGTGAAGTCATGTTTTGGTCCAAACCCAACCAGCATGTGAGATGTGTTTTAGTAAAGTGTTATCACACTACTAATGTTGGTCTGGATGTTACATCTTACGAAGGCCTGTGGTTAAAATTGCAACATTTAGCTGCTCCATCCAACCACCCCTCATTCCCTCCTATGTGGACTTTGTGGCATGCGAAACATGACAATGGCATCTGGTGTAATGCGGTAATGTGAGACATGTTTCCCGCATGCTATTTGTAGAAGTGCAACTTTACAGAACAGAATTATGTATCATATTTATGAACAAAATATGTTCAAAGCATTAATAAATTACAGATTATGATGTTATTATATCTTAGTGTATTGTAAAAAAATAACACCTGTTAAGTGCAGTTATGAATTAAGCAAGTTTGTTTGAAGCATCTTGTAGATCTCTGGTGGACTGATTGGTGCTGTAGTCATGCTGCAAGATAAATTTCCTTCCAGATTAGTACTATGTGACATCTGCATTTCTGATCAATGAAAAACCATTTTTCCGAGTAAATCCTCCAACTAATCAAAATGCTGGAAAGGCTCTGATAGGGCTGGGCGATTAATCGATAAAATCAATAAGTCAAATTTTCCATTTCTGGAGATTTAGTTTTATGAAAATCTGGATTATTTCCATAGTTAGTTAGCAGCAGACTTAGCCCTCCCTCCACACCAGAACGGTGTTTGTCTGACAGATTTTCACACCTGGGATTTAGCTGTGTGTATAACTGCAGTGAGAAACGCTGCTCTCTACGAGATGCAGAAGTCAACTTAACCCACAAACCCTCGTTAAGAGACAACCTTCATCAGGGGAATTATTCCTGCAGTGGATCCTGTACGATAAGATCCAGATGGAAAGAGATCACGGATGCATTGTGTTGCATATTTCTATGTAAGATATGAAGTTGTTTAAATGGTGGAAAAGCTATGACATTATATTTTTTTTATTTTTGCTGGCATTCACCTATATAAACAAATAAATGTTTTTAATAAGTTTATGTTTTGTAAAAGAAAAGAAAAAAAATCGAATTTGGTCGTAAAAAATCGTGGATTTTTATTTTTAGGCCATATTGCCCAGCCCTAGGCTCTGAGTATCACCTCAATAACACAATTCCTACACTCAAACGAAAACATCATTCTGCTAGTAGCAGGTTGAATTATTGGTGTCATGGATTCAACAAGGTGTTAGAAACATTACTTTTAAATTTAGCTCCATATTGACATGACGGCATCACACAGGTGCTGCAGGTTTGTCGCTGCATCCATGATGAGAATCTCCCGTTCTACCTAAAGTATTTCAGAAACTGCTGATCTACTCAGATTTTCACGCACAATTATCTAGTGTTTATAGACCAGCTGGTCTGGCAGCGACATTCATGTCACATTCAAAGTAAGTAACATTCTATCTATCTAGCACCTATCAAGATAAACATCACAAAGTGCTTCACAAAGAAATACAAGAAACAGGAAAATATGAAACACAACAAAAGCAAGTTTAACAAAATAGTTTTCAGCTGCTTTTTAAAATAGATGACTAAGCTGAAAGGAGGGGAGTTCCAGAAAGTAAAAGTATCTGGTTCAAAGGCTCTTATTTTTTACTGTTTCCTGCACAACCAGCAGACCCTGATCACATAACCTCAGAAACCTGCTAAGGACATATGGCTGCAGAAATTCCCTGATATAAATTGGTTCTTGACCATGTAATGCTTTACATCTTAAAACAAACATTTTTAAATGAACTCAATGAAAAATGGAGTGGATGGGGACAGGTGCAGCTGAATTAACAATGGGGCGACAAGACAATACTTGTACATTTTGTAAGGAGCCTTGTAATAGCATTATGAACAACCTGAAGATGAGATCCAGTGATTTTTTTTTTTAATAATCAAAGTGAACATAGAATTAATGTGAGCATCTAGAGTCAATGCTGAGCCAAGGGTTACCCAAGGTTCCTGACTAAGGGTTTAGCATAAATCAAGAAACCTAAATCCCCTTTCTTCCTCATTCTGACGCTCAGTCTGAACTTAAAGTCATCTTGACCGTGTCTACATGCCTAAATGATTGGCTGATTAGCTATTTGAACAGGTATACATCTGGTATAGGTGGCAGACTGCTCTCACTAATAATTTGTATGATTTCCTACAAAAAACAGTGCGCGGATATTTGTACATTTGCTACGAAATTCTGACCCAATCAGTTTCAAAGTCACTGAAGACGCCCTGTCGTGCTGTCTGCAGGACTTTTCTGGCTTTGAAACGACAACAAAAAGGCAGAAAATGCAGATAAATGTTTTTAATATCTTGTCATAATTTCATTGAGTTAACTATGGTACACTATGAAAGATTTTTTTTTTCCTTAATGTTATTTTTGAGTCGCTTTTTTCTTTTTTCTTTTTTTTTTTTATCAGATCATTTTGAATGAAACCCACTGACTCTTGGTCATACATTTTATGACCAAATTACTGTATGTTTTAGTGAAGAAGAGCATAATACCACAGGCAAACTATTCACAGTGTTTAATAAACTTTACAAAGAGCAGGTTTCAGAGTTAGGGTTGGTTTAGAAGCGGGGACCAATAACACAAGCACTGAGAGACTATGCCTGCCTAGACTCAGATGTAACATTTAATGCCCTACAGCAAGAGGTCCTTGTTCTGGAAGAGGAGCAGTGTGCATCCCGGTGGCCTGAGGTAACATGCACCAACTTTTAAACTAGTATCTCCTGCTACCGAGGCCAGGCAGCAGGCCTAAGTCAGCACAAGCTTACTGGGTCACCATCAGCTTTAATTGCTAATTACCCACATGTTGAAGTTACCAGTCAGTAAAAGAAAATGCGAAAAGTAAGCTTTGGTCATTTATTCTGAGATCCAGCAGAGTAGGATAGACTGGAGTGTCTAGAAGTGAAACACACAAGAGGCGGATTTCCTTTATTTATTTATTCTTACACATTCCTTTTGTAATTGTCACAATTTCCATCAAGACAGTCTCCATTTCCCGCAACTCCTTGGCCACATTGTTAATAGTGTTGATTGTGTCCCTCTGTACCTGCAGGACTTCCTCTAAGGACACGGCTTCAGCAGGGCTTCATGGAGTCTCTAGCCTCACCCTCTCCAATCACAGCTACAGCCCCACTGACCCAGTTGGAACCCCTAGGAACTATAAAGAAATATTTTTTTAACACTAAATATACTGCTACCAATCTGCTACAGAATATTTTTTCTCAGCTGAACTGATTTTGTGAGCACGGTAATAACCTTAACATGCCAGTTACATGTAATATGTCTCAGTCTGTTACAATATTATCTATGTTGACCACTATAAACATTAAAAACAAACGCATTGCAGCAGTTTCTGTAGTTGGTCTTCTGGGGGTGGTTTTGTTTAGAAGTACCCTTTCTGCACTGTAATTTAAGTGTATGTATGATTCCTTAAAACTCACATTTTAACTAATTCCATCTATCCATCTTCTGTCGCTTATCCTGAGTCGAGTCGCGGGGGCAGCTACCTAAGCAGGGAAACCCAGCTTGCCCTCTCCCCGGCCACATTCACCAGCTCAGCTGGGGGGATCCTGAGGCATAACCAGGCCAGCTGAGAGATGTAGTCCATCCAGCGTGTCCTGGGTCTTCGCCGGGGCCTCTCTCCGGTGGGACGTGCCTGGAACACCTCACCAGGGAGGCGTCCAGGAGGCATCCTGACCAGATGCCTGAGCCACCTCATCTGGTTCCTCTCGATGTGGAGGAGCAGCGACTCTACTCTGAGCCCCTCCCGGATCACCAAGCTTCTCCCTATCTCTAAGGGAGAGCCCTGCCACCCTGTGGAGAAAACTCATTTTGGCCGCTTGTATTCACGATCTTGTTCTTTTAATGCAAAGGTAACCTTGTTAAGTTTACCTCCTCGTCTCGAAGTTCTATGGTGTGATTTTGTGATACTTGTCCTACTGGTCTTGGACTAGATCTGAAACTCTACTATGCATCATTGTGGACATTTTTGTCCATTTAGGAAAATTTTTAATCCAGACATTATAATAATAATAATACATTTTATTTAAAGCGCCTTTCAGGGCACCCAAGGATGCTGTATTAAACAAATAAAAGAAAACATTAACAGTTCAGGAAAATCAAACATAAACAACACAATTAAAAACCAAAACATAAAAGGCAGAGTGGTGAGGAAGTGATTGAAAACAAGGTTACAAACAGTAGGCTGTTCTGAAAAGATGAGTTTTGAGTTTTTGAAATGAAGGTGAGGAGAGAGTCGGTATTGCAGAGGTCAGGAGGAAGTGGGTTCCAGAGCTGGGGAGCAGAGCGACTGTTATTGTGGCAGTTAGTGCAAATAGCACTTTTTTTCTTCTTTTTTGGTTTGGTTTTATGAGAAAGTCAAAATTTAGAATTCAAATTTTATTTTATCTAATAGCATTTTATGTATAGGTCTGTCATGGGGCAGATTTTAGTGTCAATAATTTAACCCTTTAAGGCCCGACCCATGAAAAATTGGTAAGAAAAGTCCTTTTATATAT
>JBAFTB010000017.1:29781275-29792068 GCA_037177355.1 Melanotaenia trifasciata
ATAGATAGATAGATAGATAGATAGATAGATAGATAGATAGATAGATAGATAGATAGATAGATAGATAGATAGATTTGCTTTCATTCCTTTCATCTACCATCACCTAAACATTTAGACCAATGACCCAAAAGAAGGATGCATAAATTTGCTTAAGTAATCTCTTTTTTTCAGATTTTAGCTTTTATGAAAATCTTGTTGTTTGTGCTTATTAATGTACTAAATGTACTTTCTTCAGAACTGTCTACAGCTGGTATCCTAATAGTACTGTAGACATTTCAACAAAGCAGACAGCATTATTTCTGACCAACATGACCAGTTTTAAACCCTACATGAAAGAACAACCCAAAAACTAATTTTACAGAATTAACATTTAATAAATGTTTGTAGTGCTTTAATGTTCTCCATCCCACAATCTCTCCCCTCATCACACACTCAGACCTTGGTGTGGTTCATCTATGTCAGGCCAGGACTTTGTGGTGTCCTGCATATTACCACAAAACACACTCCCTTCAAAGCTGCCCTTTAATCGAAGGATCAACTCACACATGCAGCACTCCGGTACCTTTAAGATCAAAGCGGGAGAGAAGACACTAGTGTTGAAAGAGGAGTTCTCACTGAATTTTTTTTTCTCATAGTCTGACCATAGAAAACATTTTTGTTTCACAGATTTGAATGTATCTGCCTATTAGTCATCTGATGGAGTCCAATCAACATTTTCTCATTTCAGAATCATTACATACTGATGCTTGATGCCCTGTGCATCAGATTTTCAGTCGATGGAAGCATCCTGTTTCCCTCACTTTTCCGACAGATAGGGGCCTACAGGTTGGGAACGCATCATCTATAGGTGTTAAATCCATGTCTTCATGTTCTTTACACTCTATTCCCTACCATGATAATGTGGCAGCTAAAATGGAGACTGGTCAGCCCAGGCAACATTTTTCCAACCTCCTGTATGAAATCTGACAGGAGTGGCACCTGGTCTTCTGCTGCTGTAGCCCATCTGCTTCAAGGTTGGACATTGTGCACTCAGAGATGGTATTCTGCATACCTTGGTTAAAACCACTGTTTTTTTTTGTTTTTTTTGTTTGTTTGTTTGTTTGTTTGTATGATTTTCTTGCTGCCTTGCTATGATCTTCAACCAGTCTGCCCATTCTCTCTGTCCTCAAACATTAATGATAACAAGGCATTTTAGTCCAGACATCTGATGCTCACTGGATATTTTATCTTTTTTGAACCATTCTCTGTAAACCTTATAGATGGTTGTGTGTGAAAAGACCCGTAGACCAGTAGTTGCTGAAATGCTCAGACCCGCCACCCTCTGGCACCAACAATCGTGTTACATTCAAAGTCACTGAAATCCCTTTTCTTTCTCATTTTAATACTAAGTTAAAACTTGAACAAGTCTTGTCCATGTCTACATGACTACATGCAGTGAGGTACTGCTTTGTAACTGGCTGATTAGCTTTGTCCTACCAAGCAATTGAACAGGTAAACCTAGTAAAGTGGCTGGTGAGTTTACTTTAATTAACATTTTTACATTTTTCCTGTTTTGACCTCTTGTCCGGCTCTTTTGCTCGGTGTAGCCTGATGATGTTTCCATCATGACTGGACACTATTTTACTAAGTGTAATGCTGTACTTCTAAAAGAATTACAACACTGTCTTTAGTGGCACCCAAACCAGGTTTAATGGGACTGAGTCCAACTCTTTTGCCAAGAGGTCCCATAAAAGGCTGTTATTACTTTTAAACTACCTGGTTATATTTAGGAAAAGATCATGACGTGGATAAGTAAAAAAAAATGCAACAGCATCATTTAAGCTTAGGATCCTGTCATTTTCAGAAAAGTGTCTTTAACCTTCATCCTCTGGCTGAAGGAGGATTTCAGTAGTGACTGAATATCTCTGTTTCCTCCTTAAGCAAACTCAGAGGTGTCAAGGGTCTTTGAGGACAAACTTGAGTACAGTGGACCCACTATGGAGCTGATATGTTCACAAACATTAGAGGAAGAGTTGTAGGTTGGACCTGAAAGCCTCACTGTCTGTGAGACTTTCACGGTGAGGTAACTGGTTGTTTTTCTAGCCTTTCATAGTTTGATGAACCTATCTATCTATGAAAGGCTGAGTGTTAAGAGGGGATGGATACAAAAGGAAGCGATTTTAAATAAAGAGGGTATAGAGGAAGGAGAGGGATGAGGGGGAAAACGTCTGGGTCTAATTTATGGCTCTAATAAATCCCCACTCTTTACCCTCTAACCCCTGAACCAGTCAGGCAGCTCCCTAAAATCTTAATCACTCCCCTGTTGGCCCTGTCTATATCCTCATGGGAGAAGAGAGAAAGGACAGAGAATGAACAGTGGCCATATTATTCTGCTATAAAACCCAATGGCGTCCTTGTAATCACTTGACTGCCCCGTCAGCCAGACAACCAGGGAAGCAGTTGACCAATAAGACAGTTAGTTATTCAGTGACTTGTATGACTGGATAATTTATAGGGGCACTTCTGGCTTAAGCACACAAACACACAGATTTATCACCTGTCCAGTCTTAATGGCAGAAAATTGAAAGGCCTATTTTTTTCCTTACCTCAGAAAAGACTGATCTTTTTATAATGTGTGTGTTTTGTTTTGTTTTGTGTGTGTGTGTGTTGCTTTGGGTTTTTTTTTTTGTTTGTTTGCTTGTTTTTTTTGTATTAAGAAGTAGACATGCACATAGTTTCAGGCTTTGTGCCATAATAAAATCTAGTTGGGTCACTTTTTATCTGATTTGATTGGTAAAGATTGTTCAGGGGTCCCTGTGGTGAAATATGTGGCTTTTCTGAACATTTAGTTAGAGTTTGCAAACAAAAAGCTTGGCTACATTGAAATAAACTGTTCCTCTATCTTCTCAAATTACAGATATACATCACTAACCCTTACATATGATAAAACTCAAAACACAGTGATATTGATCTTATCTGGCAGTCTTGCCCAATTATACCAATAACATAAGAGCCTAGAGATACATCGTCTGTAGAAACTATCAGGTTAACCTAAAGTTAGTTTGGCTTCAGAGGGGTTGCTCTGAACTTGGTTTCCATAAAATAGAGTAAATAATCTGAAGCAAACGTTCAGCATGTTATTAGTACAACAGCTCTCAGTAAAGTCATTGTTGCATTCTGTATATACTTATTATGATAATCAAATGAGTTCAACAAAGCATAACAGACATAACTTCCAGGTCACGTAACTTATCTCATATAAAAGAGACAAATAGGTACTCATTATCCATTATTTTCCATTTTTGTTCTGAACACAAATCATAAACAGGATAATGGTTCATCATCCCACTTTTATTTTGGTTTAGGAAATTAAAATAAGAAAAACAAGTCTTTTTGTTTTTTTTTTACATTCTTGTCATGTATCATATCAAAGGAAAAAAAACAAACTGCCTGAAAGTACACAGACCCATAGATGTGATGAAAATGTGATAATTGACAGCAGTAATTCACAGTAAGAACAAAGGTAAAATGGGTCGGGCTTCTCTATTTTAGCCCTTTTTAAGCGTAAATACCACAAAATGTCTGCAGTATTACGCCCACAGTCACCCATTTACACATTATACAGCAGACAAGGCTTCATGTAAGATGTGTTATCGCACTGCAGTGCTGTCCTTTATAAGATCTGTTTGTTTTTTTCACAATATCTTTATCTGCAATTTACAAGATGTAGTGAAAACTAGTACATGTAGCAGGCAGTTAGAAATGCATCTAAAGAAGCAACAGTCATCAACATATAGATTTAACGAAGGTGAGTCTTCAGGAGGATTCCCTGCAGCCATCAATTATTAGTTCATTTATAGATTTTCCAGGGTTATCAATCACCAGGAAGCAGTCTCTATAAACTTTGCTTAAACTTCTGCTCATCTTCATATTCAAACATAGAGCTCCAGAGCTGCTGTGCACCCACTCATCCATTGGTGCACTGAAAGCCTTGCATGTAAAACATCAGCTCATTGTTATGACCAAGCTTTGGTGAAATAGCCCAAAAAATATATACGCATGTAGAGGTCAGAGTGGATGATGGAAGATAGCACTGCAGACATAAACGCCAACCTGAAGAGCCCAGCGAGAGAGCTAGAAGTTCTTGTTTGAAGACAAGCTTAGTTATCCCACCTTTTTAGTGTTAATTCTGAGTTACTATTGACTATCAATAATATCATCAATTATTTTATTTAATTTATTCTAAAAAATTATTTTATTTCAGGAAACATTTGTCATTATTAGGGAATCTATTTTTAATGAGGACAGATTTCCCCATAGACTGTTCAGACATTTACCTACAGTTACAGTTTCCTGATTGATTGATTAACATCTATTTGTTTTTATCTGAAACGGCACCATTACCTGACATCCCGTCTGCTTTGCATGGGCTCAGTTGACTCGCTGGGCTCTGACTGACTAACTTGTTTCCTGGATGACATGGTGGTTAAGTCAGAGTAGATTTATGTCCTTTGTCCATGGTGATAGCTCATGTCAGACACACAGACCATACTGGGGAGCAATAAAAATACCCTCTATGTTACTCAGGATTTAGTGGGGAAAAAACTCAGTGGATTGCAGGGGCATTGTTAGTATTTGTATTTTTATTGTTGGAACATTATTCAGTTACTTGAATACAACAGAGTTTACTTATTTCTTTTTATAGCAAGTCAAGCGTTATAAAATAACTTTTGATCTAAGCTTACAGAACAGAGCTGGTGTCCTTCACTTATTTTCTCCATTTAATAGTTTATATTCTATTATAATATTAAGATTTGCTGATTCTTTTCTCCATTTCTCTGAGGAGTATGTGCACATTCTGTGAAACTGTATTTCCTTTTTGCTGCTCCTTGCTGTGTAACATAGAAATTAACAAGTAACAAAAGCAATTTCCTTTTTGTTCTATGACTATGAAGCAGTGACACATGGTGAGGTTCAAGGCTGGCGAGGCACTGACTCCTATGGAGTCAGATTTACAATTGTAAGAACTCAATATCTATTTAATAGACCCTTTTCATAATTTAAGCATATGTCGCTCGTACCTGCTTCTGCCGGTCAGAAAGCTAAGCTAACAGCTGAAACACGCAGTGGGTATGTCTTTACTAGGAAAATTAGAGCGATTCTGGACAGTTTTTGTGTATTTGACTGTTCAAATCATTCAAGCTTGAAGGCACGTGAACAGGGAACATGTTTTCACCGGTTGCATGACCATCACTGCTATGAAGCATCCTGAAAGGGTGAAATGGGCATTAGTTGCTGTAAAGAGATTATTCATGAAACATGAATAAAAAATGTTGAAAAGCTTGTAACGTTATTCAGCATTAATGTTTTCCATCTTGTAAGATACACTCCAAGTTTGGAATTTAACTTCATATCTTTAATAAAATGTATTTATTAAACATGTTATGTGGCCAAAAACTTCAAAAGGCAATATTAAGACCCACTAAAAGTATGTTTCTGTTTACAACTAAATAAAAAGTCTATAAACTCAGGAAAAAAAAGTATAAATTAAACTCAGGCAGTTCAGTTATACTATTAGTTCATTGTTAGTTGTTCAGGATGTTCCTTTTCTTTTAAGTAATTTAAATATTATAAGATGAACAGTGCGAAGCGGGGGGTTGGATGTGTTAGCCTGTGTGCACAGGCTCACATCAGTAACTTTCAAGGACAGAGACACAAAGGACACAGGCATTTTAAGTGTGGTGACTAAGAGACGCTCAGTCGAGAGGAAACCGCAGCTGGAAGGACAAAAGAGGAACCTAGAGGTCTCATAAATCACTTTTTAGAGATGCAGCTCTAAAATTCAGTTTCAACAACTATTACCACTTCCTTCAAGGCAACCACATGTGCCAATAACAAGCTAAGAGAAAGCTGTTTTTCAAAAAAAGAAACGGATGTTTGTCTCATTTGCCACACTGTCAACAAAGATTAGCTAAGCTTCAGCACCAGCAGTGGTTTGACATCTCTCCAATCTCAATGCTGCAGCATAATCTTGAGTCAGTTCTACATATTTACACCCCCAAAAAATTCTGAAAAGATGTTTTCATACATGCACGGTTTTCATACATTCCTACAGATGTTCCAGATTGTTAGCATATGAGGCTTTATATGGCTACAGCGTTTTCTAACGGAGGCTCTCCACCCACCATTTATTACAATGGTAGGAATATCAGCAGGTGAGACAATGTGCAAACATGGCAGCAGATCTGTTGGATCAAAACTGCAAGTCAACAGATCCGTGTGCTGTAACACTTGTTAAGTCAAAGGCTACTTTCTTCTGCTAATCTGTTTGTTGCATGATTTGTGTTTTTGGTTCTGTTGTTGGTTTAGTTTCATGTTAGATTTATGTTTCAATTGTCATTTCCTCATTCTGCACTCTGTTTTCAGGCTTTTAGTTCAGCTTATCATGTTCTTGGTTTTTGGTTTGGTTTGTCATGTTTGTTTTTTGTTTTTTTTGTTTTGTTTTGTTTTTTTTTTCTGTCACCCTTCAGGATTTACTTTTTATTTAAATAATTTATATATCATGTTTCACCTCATAAAATAGAAAAATAGAAAATAGAAAATAACAATAATACAATGAAAAACAGACCCACCCCATTGTTTTGTAAAACAAAACAAAGACAACAACAAACACAGAAAATATAAACAGAGACGTAGGTACATAAAATATTGTCATTGACTATGCATAGACACTGCATTAACATTACTCAGATGGGAATATCGTGTAACATACTATAGTAGATCTAACTGGCAGTACATCAGGAAGTGGAAGGGAAATACATCTCATGAGGGATACATTTTCAACAATTTCTATAAAGTTTCAGTGTATTTGTCCCTTAAGTTGTTCCGATTACATCTCAGCTTCTCTAGTGGGATTGTACAGAGTACCTCTTTAACCCAGTGCCTGAAAGAAGGTGGTTTCACAGACCACCAATGTAAGAAAATTTGTCTCCAGGCTAGAAGCGTAATAAATGCTACAGCATTCGCCTGGGGGCTGTAAGTTGTTCTTCTGCTAGAAATACCCCAAAGATTGCAGTCAGGGTGCACTGCTCTGCCACAGACGGCCGGAACAGCTTCAAAGACTCAAGCCCAGAAATTACTAAGTTAACTTCACGACCAAAACATATGACCTAATTTAGCTGGACTATGGCCAGTTTGTCAGGTGAATGATACAATCGATATACAATTTTAAATTGAATAAGACCAGGTCTTATACACAAAAAGGTGTATGTATGTTTTAAACTACATTGCCACACACAGAAAGTGTAACAGCCAAATCCTCTTTTCGTGTCTGTCTGGCGTTTCCCATGGAGGGGGGCTAATGCCTGTTACGGCCTCAGGCTTACTAGCCTGCGGTCATTCATATAAAGAAGACTGTGCCGGAGATTCACGGTGGTTGGTTGAAGGACTTCTTCTTGGCTCCGCCTTCCTCTGTTTGGATTGGTCGACGGCTGCTCCAGTTCCGTGTTGGCTGCCAATCTGGACGCTTGGTCGCCTACAATTACAGACGATCACCTTCATTCTAGGCTGCTGTGTACAAGTAGGACACAGGTTGCCAGCTTGGGAGAGAATCGTTTCTGTATGCTGTAGAGTTTCCCCTGTGTGTGGGTTTGCTAAATTGCTGTAGGAGATAAATTTTGGTTGACAATCTGTGGAAGACTTACATCCCTACCTGAGGTGATTCAGAGTCTTTGGTTTTCTTTTCTTGTTTAAAATCTGCCATTGTGGGCGTTGACCCTTTAAGGGACACCACTGGTTATATTTTATGTTTTGTTGTAGTTTGTGATTTATGTATACGTGAGCTTTAAATTTGTTGGATTTAGATCTATATTTATTTTTGGGGATATTTGAATTTGAGGACCTCGTCCTTTTGATATATTGTATGTTTATTTTGTTTATTGTTAAAAAATTGTGATACTTTTTATATATCTCATTTCCAACTCACGTTACTTACCTTTTAACCCCTAGACGAAAAGGGTATGTAACAACGCCCAGTGCAGGTTCAGTTAAAAAATTTTGACGTTAATGTGTTTGACGTTAATGTGTGCCATGGCTGAGTGGGTAAACGCTGAAGGTTCATTAGCTGGTTACTATGATTTTAAACACAAGTTGTTGTTCACAATGTATTGTTTTACACGTGAAAAAATTAGATGCATCCCTAGGACACATCAATAGTGAATTTACTGTGTCCTTTCAGATTTGAATGCTTCAGGGAACCAGGACATGTACTGAGTAATACCACCAGAGAGGAAGAGTTTCTATAAAGCAGAACAATAAAATTAAACCAAACTGAAAATGTCCCACAAGGGGTTTTGTGAATACAATAATGACTATTAATCAAAATAAACAAAACAAACAAAAGGTGTCCCGTAAAGAGTTAACGATTACAAATACAAATAAACTGAAAATGCCCCAAAAACGGGCTACACACTCACAGGCGGCATACATAACAAAATCAAAACCAGAACTGTTACTCTTAACTAAAAATGTCACCTCAACTCAAACAGGGATGGTAATTCAAACTCAGAACTCAAATACTCTTACTCTTAAATCTGAATTTACTCAAATGTCCACACAGGGAAATCCTTAAACCACTATACAAGACTGAAATCACTCCAAGGCTGGCAAACTGTGTCCCACTGTCCACAGTCGCGCCGATTGTGGTTGCCGGTGCAGGTTTGTAGGGACTACTCCCCTGGGACTGGTGAGCCATTCCGGAACTGGAGTACAAGAAAACCAATCCTGGCACAGGGAGGGCGGATCCATGTTGGAACTGCTGCTAATCACCATCAGGTCCGGCTGTAGGCAATCAGTCAATCAGTTTCCCAAGCTGGGAAACTGACGGCCGTAACAGTTGGAAACAATAAATTCCTTTTATTTCATCCATACAACAGAGACAAGTGTCAAAAAAGAAAGCCTTGTCACTGACTTCTTTAAAGTAGGTTTTTGTACTTTTTTGCTAAGACTTGTTAGTCTTAGGAACGGACTTGTTCCTAAGTCTGTTTAGCTCCACTAGCATTACATCTGAAATTAAAGCTGCAAGCACTGATGAAGGCCTTTGCACCTATGGCGCCGCTCTGGCCTATTGCACCGCCCCATGAGCCGGCAACCTCCCTCCTACAGCGCGACCACTCTCGTCTCGCAGCCATATGCCCATTCTTCCAGAGGTTATCTGCATTAAGAGGTGATTTTCCTCATGAGAGGATCAACTTGCACCTCAGTCTGACGAGTGATGACATCCGAAGCGCTCATGACCTTGTTTCTTACCAACTGCTGAATTCTTACAAACCGGAGCATGATTTTATAAAGATGAAAATTCCACGTGGCCACTAGGTGGTGCTATACTCGTTTTTCATGTAGAACCATGTTCAGGTTGGAACTCTAATGAGAACAGGAAAATATCACCTCCATTGGTCAACTGACAGCAGGGTTAGAGCCACTTCCTGTTTCATAGCGAATGATATAACCATCACAGGAAGCCATTTTTAATCATGATGCTGCAAGAAGTCAGTCATATTTTCAACTATTAGTTCATGAAGGATAAGATTAATGAGTTTGAATTGGTTTTACAGGTATTAAAGGGTTAAATGGTGGGACTTCCTGTTCCCAGGGGGCGGGGCTATGGCGTTGACAACATCAGGACATGAAGAGGCTTTTTTGTATGTCCTGGCATGTTATATAAATATGGCACATTTCATAAATGTCAGTCAAAGCAGTCATTGGAGCTGATAGATTAAATATTTATAGGGGGTGCTATAGAGCCATATTACCAGCACATGTCTAGTTGAATCAGTTCCAGGCCTGACCACTGTCCTCCCTGCCGAGTTTGGTGGAGATCAGGAGTACGTTGGGTCAGTTACAAGTACTTCCTGTTTCATGGCGGTGGACACCATTCGCCATGGTTTTGCTTGACAAAGCAACTTGAGTTTTTTTTCTGTAGTATCATGATCTGATCTGAAGCACTTTTGAGTGTGTGAGGTTCATTCCTAAGGAGAGGGACCCTGTGTCTGAAAAAGAAACTTCCCGTTTCAAGTGGGCGTTGTATTGTATGTCAGAAATAATGGATTCCGTGCTTGATGGCGAAACACGAAAACTTGATGAGGCGCCGCTGAACGCCACCTCCAATAAGAAAATTTTTAATAACTTTTGACCTCATATGCCTCTGGAGTGTTCAGACTGATTTTGAAGTAAATATGATAAAATCTGTAAGAGGAGTTCGTTTAAATGCAAGGCAAAGAAACATGCAAAAATTACCTTAAAAAAATGACACTTTTTTCAAAATGGCTGACTTCCTGTTGAAGTTGTCATATAGGTCCAAGAGGCTTTTTTGGATATCCTTCCAAGTTCTATCAATATGCCGGATTTCAGCCATATCGGTCAATGTAGTGGGCGCTATAGAGACATATTGCAATTTTTCCAGCATATGTCAATGTGGCTGAGTTCCCGGCCAGACCGCGCTCCTCCCTGGTGAGTTTGGGGGAGATCAACAGCACAATGGGTCAGTTACAAGTACTTCCTGTTTGATGGCGTCTGACCACTATTCGCCATGGTTACGTTTGTAGAAGGAACTTGAGTTTTTTATTGTGGTATCATGAAAGGGTTTGACCTGTTGTGAAACACTTTCAAGTGTGTAAGTTTCATTCCTGAGGAGATGGACCCCGGCGTCTGAAAAAACGTACTTCCTGTTGAAAGTGGGTGGGGCTTAGGGCTAGACTGGAATTGGTCATATGGATCTGTTCAGGGCCAGACCCTGATTAATCCCTGCAAGTCTGATG
>JBAFTB010000017.1:29792538-29804776 GCA_037177355.1 Melanotaenia trifasciata
GGGCTTAGGGCTAGACTGGAATTGGTCATATGGATCTGTTCAGGGCCAGACCCTGATTAATCCCTGCAAGTCTGATGGGGATTGGATGAGATATGAGGTATTTATACTGATTTATGATGTCATAGTGTCTTGTCGAAGTTCGCCATGGCGCCACAGTCTCGCCCTGCAGCGTAGAGCAACAGTTTTCACTGGATATAATCACAAACTTGTTTTCTGCTGTCTGACCCAGTTTGGACCTGGTTGTGTCCAAAACGTCAGAGAAATTAGTCTTTAGGTCCTAAAAAATGCCTTTAACTTTGAAGAAGAAAGAAGAAGAAGAAGAAGAAGAAGAAGTAGGAAGAAACAGAGCAATTACAACAGGCCTTCGCACCACCTTCGGTGCTCGGGCCTAATAATGAGGTTTGTAATGATGGTCACACGTGGCATGACAGCAGAACAATGAATGCACAATTACTCATGCTTTTGTTTAAATTTTCTCAGTGTAAAATTATATGAAAGGAAGTGCTCTGCCCGAAAAGTTTGTGCTGTAACTAAGTGATATTGAATGATTAGAGTGCTGTCCGTTTATATTGTCCCATGGATTGATATTGTACAATTTCACAAACCTACATATTTACAGAGTCTGCAATTTTCTGCCAACATTCCTTCCTGGCTTTTGCTATGGCAACAGTGTTGTTTTTGGCTGTGCTAGGCTGTGTGACCAGAGTGGCTAAAAGGTCCTGTAAAATGGAAAGAACATACTTTTATGTGAGCGTGCACACTGGTTGGAAAATCTTGGGTTCAATTATCGTTGATCACCAGCTTCTAAGTACCACTTATCAGGATTGCAAATGTCTGAATAAGTTAACCTAGGTAATGGAGAGATACCTTGAGTATGTTAATCCCACTATGTTGTACACCTATTTATTTGTCTGTTGCTGATTACCACACCTGCTTCTCCCTCTGTACAAACACTTTTAGTTTCTTTATTTACTCCTTGGTAATCCCCAGCACCCCCACGTGTTTGTCCTATGTATATACATCCTGTCCTACATTAAGATTTCAGTTTCTGGCACTATCAGAGTTAAAGTATTTAAAGTAAAGTAGGAGTTGTAAAATTAAATGTTTTGCAAAATTCAATTGAGTTATTTTAGCTAAATATTTTCTGCCTCGATTTTGATTTGGTAGAGGAACAACCACACAGTTCACATTGTATTTTGATTCCAATGTAAATAATGACTAATTTCAGATTTCTTTTAACCAACTGATTGCTAGAAAAAAAAAAAAATCTTCACTGTATATTACCCTGAGAATTTTGCAAAACCTAAATATCGGAGTAAAAAATGGTAATGGAAACACCTACATTTCGAAAAACCTCTCAAATATTGCTAAAAAGTTCTTCGCTCTCATGAGGTGGTTTTTCAGACATGTCGATATAAAAGTATATCGCAAAAGTGTAATGGAAACACTTTCACATTTACACATCCCCAGACCTGACGTAGGGGCTCACGTGACTAGTTAATTTCAAGTAAAGATGGCATGAGTAGACGCAGGAGGACGCGGAAACCTTTATACAAATAATTAAAGAAAAACATATATAACTGCCATCCTTAATAGCAAACAACAGCAAAATGCAGTTTTACAAAGAATTAGAAATCCCCTTCCTCTTCAAAGTGGACTCTCACGGGACGAGATTTTATGACAATAACGGCTAATGCACAAAACACCTTGCACTGGAATCACCTGCAAATCGCAATTGCACTTTGTCAAAATTTGAGAAATATGGCTTTTATTTTGCGAAAAACCTGTACCGGAAACACAGCTTGTGACATTTAGCCCAAAGTCAGGCTGGTTAAGTTGAGTAAGTATTTTCAAGGCCTTGAATGCAAGTTTATTTTCAGTGAAGGAAACTAAAGTCACTGTGCAGAATAAAATGATTCACCACTGCTGTACGAAGATGGTAAGATGATATTCCTAACTGATTCGAAAACAAGTTGTCAGACTTTTATTCAGCTGATGTGAACAATTACTGTCCACTGCTGCCAAACAGGCCTGTAATTGTTCGTGGATGGAGCCCCATATGTGACTGCTTGGATGTCATTAAGTTGCATGTGCGTCAATAGACATGAGCTGAGCATATTACAGCCAAACTCTTTTTCTCAAGCCTACACTTTACTTTTAGAGGCCTGCTAATGGCCCAGAACATCCAGGTACCAATTTGAGCCTGTTAAGATTTAAATACTTCCTACTGTACGTATCAAGTACACATGCACACACTCACATACAGAATAACAGTACAAGGACTCCATCAGTTTGGGGATACTTTTTAGAGAAGTGGCTCCAAAGACTGGGGGTCCCCAAAGGGCCCAGGCGGTCTGCTAGGTTTTGATTGTCCTGAGCCTGTGTGATTGTTAAAATAAAGCCCATGTCCATACAGTGACAAATTGAGGTGTATTTGCTTAAGTCTGAAAGCACAATTTTTTGGTGGAGCTAGTAGTGAAGTAGTTCATGTTTACACTGGTAGCCTAGTTTTTCCTGCACCATTTCATCAATGAAACATTTGAGAAACACCACAGTGCAAATTATCTGTCCCTATTAGAAAAAAAATGTAAGGCTGCCCATGTCAGTAGTTGTCTTTACTTAACAGTGATTGATTTCGTGGTCTAAGACTGAACATTTAAAGGTACTGAAGCACATAGTTGGATCAAGTCATTGAGCTCAAAAACAAGTTTCCCAGACAGCAGCATGTTGGAAATACAGAATAATTTTATCTAGACAATAAAGGTAGATTAATCCAATTTCTAATATAAGGTGTTTTGAGGCTCATGCACCTCTTGCTGCTCAGGGATACTTGTCATTTCAAATCTCAGCAAAGCTGCTTGCCTCAGTGAGAACCAGAGTAGTTACATGATTTTCAGGCAAGTGGTGGCAACAGATTTCATACAGTGCTGTGTTTAGTGCTGTAGTACATACAAAAGTTCTCACAGTCTGACCCAAAAGTCTTCACCTCCAGCAAGGACTCTGTAAACCAGGAAGCTGACTCTATGGCTCCTAACACAAATGATCCACATAACTCTTTAAATGCTTTAGAAGAAAACAAAGAAAAAGAAAAATCAATAAAGCCATTGACATGGTTAATATGTCCAGAGATTCGTTTAACAGAATTTCTTTTCTGCCAGAGGCCATTAATTCTGCTGTATTTAGTGATAAGCATTTTAAAAATCTTCTCACATAATTTTGTCCCACATCCGAAAACTGGCTCAGCACACCTGGAATTAGCCAGCTGAAAGGCGTTCACTATGTCTATATATCTGAAGGACACGTCTTGGCAGCTATGACGTTTCCTAGGGGGAGCATATAAATGGAAAACAAAATGGGACCTAAAATAGACCCTTGCGGTACACCACAGGAAATGGGGGCAGAGGAGGACGTAAAATTACCTATTGTGACCGCAAAGGTTCTATCTAAAAGACAAGAATAAAACCAATCAAGTGCAGTGTCTGTGATGCCAACCCAGGTTTTAAGACGATGGCGTGATCAAGGATATCAAATGCAGCACTCAAATCTTAAAGAATTAAAATGATGCTCTCTCCTCTATCAGAGGCTAAAAGAAGGTCGTTAGAGACTTTAAGGAGAGCTGTTTCAGTGCTGTGTAGTGCTTTAAAACCAGACTGAAATTTCTTAAAGATGTCATTTCCATTTATAAAACCTAAAATCTGATTAGAAACAACTTTCTCTAAAACTTTGGATAAAAAGGGAAGCTTTGAGATCGGTCTAAAGTTGTTAAAATCATCAATACTTAAATTAGGCTTTTTTAAAAGAGGTTGGACCACAGCATGTTTAAAGCAGGAGGGACAACACCTTCTGACAAGGACAGGTTTTTGATGGATAAAATGCTCTTCTCACAGTAATGGTGTGACTCGGAGCAACTATTTGATTTCTTATGTCATCAACCTTTTTAACACAGTGATTTAAAAACAGTTCACACAGTTCTGTAGATGCATCATTAAAATGACAGGGCTTAGGGTTAATAATTGAGTCTAAAACCTTAAATAAAACTCTAGGATTGGATTGATTTTTTATAATAATGTTAGAATAAAAAGCTGTCCCTGCTTCTTTGACTGCTTGTTGATAGAATTTAATACTTTCTTTCTATATGAGATCAAATACATTTAGCCTGGACGTTTTCCGTCTTCTCTCTTTTGCCTGCAAATCCTCTTTAGTAACTGGGTGTGTTTATTGAGCCAGGGTTGGGAAATTAAGTTAGGCTTTCTCTCTTTAAAAGGAGCAACAATATTTAAAATAGAGTTTGAAGCTTGATAAAAAAAGAAGAGACCAGCTCTACCAGTGTAAAATCTGTATTAAGAGCAATCGGGGAGGCTGAGGTAAAAAGTTAAGAAAACCTAGAGGCACAGGATGAGTTAAAAACACGAGATCGGAAAGGTAAACCCTGAGTAACAGACTTTGGAGATAAAATAACATTAAATAAAACGGCTTTGTGATCAGACACACAGATATCCTTAGTTGAAAAATTTCCTGGGCTGAGACCAGAGGATCAAACCAAGTCCAGTGTTTGGCCCTTAGAGTGAGTGGGAAAGTGAACGGTTGTAAGAACCAGGAGTACATTTAAAGTTGTTCTTAAAGTCCCTCCTTTTCCGGACAGTCTTAGTTGATGAAGGAATGAGTAGCGGGGGGGGGGTCACATGACCAGTTCATCTCAAGTAACGATGGTAGACACTGTAGAAGACGGAAATCTTTTTACAGATAATTAAAGAAATAACATATATCTGCCATCCTTGATAGGAAACAACAGCGAAATGCAGACTTTTACAAAGAACTAGAGATCTCCATCATCCTCAAAGTGGAGTCTGGTGAGATGAGATTTTACAAGAATATGCATAGAAAACCACACCCACCATTCATATGAACTTATATGGTGTAGATTTGCTAGTTTCAGATTACTGCTCTTTCACAGAGTTTCAGCTTAAATATTTCTGCAATGAGATGGATTTGGATTTGATTTCTTGCGTAGCTGAGGAGATTCTTCCACTTCAAATACCGCTCTGTGGCATAGGTGCTTTCTGTATCTCGCCTTCCATACCATAACATCTTTATTTATAAAGCACTTTAAAAACAACAATGTGGCTGAACAAAGTGCTGTACAATAAAATAAAAATAAAATAACATAATATAAAATAGAACAATAAAAACTTTAAAACTATACACCAAAATTAAAAACAAATTCATAAAAAGGAAACAGACACAGGGACACTCTTGAAGCATAAAAAAAAAAAAAACAACTATCTAATTATCTAACAACTAACAACCTTATTTATCTAGTGGCCGCTGAGCTGCTGTCTCTAAATTATTTCTGCCTTTGTATCCCAACCTGCCCACTCTCCTCTCACTGATCACCCCCCACCTCCCACCCCAACCATTGCAGTTTCAGGCATTTTTCCAAATTTGGTAGTGGGTGGAGTTATGCAAAAAGTAGGGAGTGTAGTTAAACATAAATTGTTTTTTGTTTTTTGTTTTATGCTGCCTATTGTCAACAGCAACTTCACATGAAGGGATCTAAGTGTGATGTCACTATGATGTCACTATAATAATACGTTCAGAACATTAAAAGTTCTGAGTTGTGTTTGTTTCTGTCTACGAATGGACTACACCAGGACTCTAGTCCGCATTCCAAAGCCAAGCAGGTCTAGAAGACCAAGGATTAGGAAAGTGCCATCACCAGCCATCCCAAAGGACTCTCCCAAGAGCTGCAGTCCTGTGATGCAGCAGGGATACACTTAGCCGGCTTCCCTGGTTCCTAATGCCAGCAGGCCTGGAACCGCAAAGCTGATAGTCAAAAAGTCAAAAAGATCTGTTTGAAGTCCCCCAGAAGAGACACCGGACAACAAGCTCTCAGTCATCAGGAATTCAACAAAGGACTTATGAGGATGTTGATGAGCTTTTCAAGGTCATCCTGCAGAGGAAGCTGACAACAACCTTTCATCCATCTTCTCAAAGTCAATTGCTCATCCCAATATTAAGATCCAGCTTTCCTGATTCCCCCCCGTGGTCATCTCTTTACATTCCTCCACTGCAGTCCATCAAGAGGATTAGAAAGAACAAACAAGGAGCTTGAAGATCTAACTGAAGTCCCTCAGAAGAGGCAGTGGACAACAAGCTCATGTCCACCAACAGAAACCATCAGCCAGCCACCAGCATTATGTCCACCTCCAAAAGTGAATGTCCATCAAGCAGTGTGTCTCCCTTCAACAGCCAAAACCCATCTAATGGGTCAGGTGCATAAAATCCTCCTCTGCTGAGACTGGTTCACATTGGAAGAAAGCTAAAGTAAATGGCAAACGGCCTGTACTTATATAACACTTTTATCCAAAGCGCTTTACATGTACGTCACATTCACCCATTCACACACACATTCACACACTGATGGTGGAAGCTGCCTTGCAAGGCGCTCAACCACGACCCATCAGGAGCAATTAGTTGTTTGGTGTCTTGCTCAGGGACACTTCAACATGAGCTCTCCAGGCCGGGATCAAACCTTTGGGCTACAAGACGACCACTCAACCACTGAGCCATGCCAAGCTGGTTCACAAAATTATTAGAAGAATGACAAAGCTGGTTAAAGATATTATTGGTAGAAAGAATAAAAAAAAAAGAAAAGAAAAGAGCAGATCTAACATGGAGCATCACCTCGATGACAGTTAGTTATTGCTGATGAAAAAAACAAATATTACCAACAAGTCTGGATAATTTGTAAAAAGTTGACAATTATATTAAACAAGACAAGTGGAAAAAACAAAGTGAACAAAATTCTTACAAGATTTGTGATGTTGAGAACATGTTCAGATAAACATTCTTCAGAGATACAATTAAGAGCAAATTAAGAAGGGAAGCTAAACTATGAAATTTCCTTCACAATCTGATTATAATGGAATCTGATCTCACTTCCGGAATCAATGCAGTATGGGTCGGTAGCATTTTGCTTTTGTTCTGGCTTTTAAATTCTTAATCGACCATTTATTGAGGATTGCGGATGTGGATTAAAGTGCTTGGACTATTGGCATTAACTATTTGGTTGCTGTCCAGTAACTAGCGACAGCAGGCAAAACAGCTTATCAACCAATCATGTGTTCTTGGAAATTATGGGGCCGAAAACGTTGGCTTCGGCTGAGGAGATTGAGGATATTAAAAAGCCTCTCAACTTTCTTGTTGAAGAAATGTCTGAAGCAACAGCAGAAATGAACTTTGGTTCTGGATGTAAGAGATTAAAGTGCAGCACAACCAGAATGAAGAGAAAGAAAGAATGATCACATATTTTGAGTACAAGGTGGTGGACCTGGAGCAATTCATTCAATGATGTGGTAATCACAGGGCTGCACATCAAACCTGCCCTTACGCTCGGGCAGTGAGCGCAGACAAAGGGGCGGAGCCCAGAGAAGCGGATATTAGATCCATAGAGAAGCAGGTGGCTGGGGATCGACCGCGACAGTAGTAATATCAAGACAGGCCATACACTGCCAAGAAGGAATGCCGCTGACAAACCAGCAGTTGTTATGAGAAAGCATTATTAGAAAATACAAGACACTATTAAACCAAGGAAGAAAACTAAAAGGATCCAGCGTGTTCATTTACAAGCATCTGTCCAAACAAAACGCAGATATTGCCAGAAAAGCAAACTTGTTAAAAAAAAAAAAAAGAGAGGAAAATAGTAAACACCTGGTTGTGATTACACTTACAAAATATTAGAAACCTCTCCATCAATAGACTGGATAAATTCACTGATAAGCACAAGCTGCTTTCTGACAGCCTATATGGTTTTAGGACAAATACATCAACATCACTTGCATTACTGGAATTAGCATAGGAAATCACAACTGTAATAGATCAAAAAAATTAATTGCAGGGGTATTTTGATGACAATAAATTACTAGAAAAACTGGACCGTTATGGGGTTAAAGGGGTAGTGCTGGAGTGGGTAAAAAGTTACCTGAAAAATAGACAGCGAGAACAATGGAGAGCATGCAGTTAGCCAGCTAGCAAATCTTAACAAAACAAAGACTGAAAGAAGCCACCTGCTAAAAAAAAACAGTACAAACCAATATCAACATGCCACCAAAAAAAAGCTAATCCAGGTGTTGGAGGAGATCACGAAATCGTTTAACTTCATGTCGGACGAACTTAGCAAAGTCGCTAAACAACAAGGTATGCTACATGGCTTGATGGATGAGATAAAACAACTTAAAACCTTAACAAAAGAAAAGGATAAGAAAATAGCTTGGAACAGCGAATCCAGGACCTTGAACAATACAAAAGAATGGATAACTTAGTGGACTGGAGATGCAACACCGAACCTACGCCAGAGCGTAGTATTAAAATTATTCCAAGTTAAGAATGTAAGTAGTCATCCTATTTCAACAAGTCACACATTCTCCAGGAAAGACAGTAAAAAGAAAGCCGACAATTATTTTTCGGTTTGTAAATCTTAAGATAACGATTGAGTTACTGAAACCAGCAAAGAAGCTAAAGGGGTCCAGTGCGTATTTAAATGAACATTTAATGAAGAAAACACAGAATTTGCAAGACAGGCACTTAGCCTGAGAAAACAAAAGATACAAGCGACATGGATGCAAAACTGCAAAGTAATGATAAGACTGAACAGTACTCTGGTAAAAGCAAAAATTGTGGTGATAAGAAATCTTGAAGACTTAGAACAATCAAAATAAAAAGGGAAGTGATTAAGAGTCTACTCTTTCCTTGTAAATGTGTAAAGATTGGATATTATAATTAATGGATGGAAAGCGCTTTGGCCTTGTGGCTTAAATAACCAATGAAAACAAAATAAACAAATGAAAAGTTTGGGCACGGATTATATGTTTCCATTCAGAGACACTGAAGAGGAAGACTTTGATTATGAAAAGGACTGTCATGGTGGGATCTTATCCACACAGGCTGAGAAAATTAACTTGCATAGTCAAAAACATTTGACTATGCAGAGCACAATATGCATGACTGAAAGTTACTTGGACCCACATAATCACTTCTAGAAAAATATTAACAACAATAATATTTGTGAGTAATATGCAGACAATTAATTCAATCATAGCCGAAAATGTAACTTCCGTGTCCACACCAAATCACGGTATAATGGTACGGTGCTGTGTCCCATGTTGTAATAACAAATTATGTCAATAAAACAATTCGTTACTACTGCTTTCCTCTGGGCAAAAACAAGAAGAGAAGATGGGTTAAACCGATAGTTTAACCCATCTGTAAGTGGGAAGTTTAATCTGTAATTATGAAAAATACATTTAAGTGTAGGCTAGCACCAGCAGCTATCATTAACTAGCTAGCATTTTTAGCTACTATTTGGGCTAAATGTTAGCCTATAACGCTACCGATTTTTACAACTTCTATTTGTTGGTCAGCACTTTGTTCTTTTTTTATTTTTATTCCAGGCGTAAAGATTTCACCCCAAACCACAACTTAAGTGTCTGTGGATGGAATTTTCCACATGGCAAAGCACACTGACACAGTTTGCCTGGAATGAGGGAAAGGCTTTCCCTGACCACACCAGCCATGCAACCAAAAGCAAAAAGAAAATGCTTCCTGTGACTGTAGAGGATGAAGGAAGTGTTGAACCTAGCCCAAGTCACCTTGACACTGCTCAAAAGACCTCTGGTACTTCAAGAGTTTTGGTGCTAGAAATTGAGATTGAGATGCTCAGAAAAGAACATGACAAACTGAAGAAAGAATTGGAGAAACAAAAACATTTTTTTTTATTTAGTCACTGGCTTGCCAGATCCTGCCACAGTTATCTTTTTAGAGGTCGTTCTTTCTAAATTTGTGGTGTCCTAGACCTTTCTACAAGGTTTACCTGTTGCCGTGCCACAGTCACCAACATCTTCCTCACCATTTCCAGTGCCCTGTACGACATTTTGTATGTTGGCATGATGGAAAACTAAATCCCCTCCAGATTCAAGAACTAAACCTCCCTGTCAGACTGCTTTCAGCCATTTCCCAATTGTCAGATTGTACTAGACTGTACTGAAATGGCTGTCTCCAACACAGAAAGTATGGACACTCAAAGTCATCTGTACAGTCATTACAAAGGATGTACCACGCAGAAGACTCCGGTGTGGCACCCAATGGAGGTATAACCTTCACCAGTGACCTATGTGGTGGAAGCACATCAGACAAAGCGATAACAGCAGACTGTGGAAGACTCCAACAGCTAGAAGCAGGTGACATGGTAATGGCTGACAAGGACTTCACTATTCGTGACATTTAGCCTGCTGATGTTTCACTGAACATCCCAACGTTCCTTGTCAACGGCCAGTTCACAATGGAGAAAGTTAACCACAACAGACTTATTGCCAGTGCAAGAGTTCTTGTGGAGCGTTCCATTCAGCGCCTGAAAATATTTCACATTTTGTCCTACATCTCATACCAGTATAAAAAGCATGCCAACAAGATACTGAAAGTTTGCGTTTGTATCACAAATTTACAAACATCCATTCTCTGCGAAATATCATAAATTTCCTATCACTGTTTGGCTATACAAAAAGAAAATTCAGGGCAGTTACTTCACTTACCAGCTTCAGTCACTTAACACAACTCATTACCTACAACTGTCTGTTATTTTGTCTATAGTAAATGCATCAACATACCTATTTTTTCCTTACTAATCAATTTTCCCAAACTGAAATGTTTCAGAATAAATGTGAGATTCTCTTTAAGGTCTGTTTGTCTGTTTCAACATTATATTATCAAAACAATGTTAATCCAACATCAACTGAATAAGTAATTGGGAGAAGTACCAGGATATTCATTTGACAACTTGGGTGCAAGGGAAGCCGAACTAGCAAACAAAAACAAGTCTTCACACTGGCTAGGTTGTTCCCACTCGATTTATTTAGACTACATTAGTTGCTTCTTGTTACTGCTTATGTTTTTTTAATAAATAAAAGAACATAACACATAAAATAGCAGTTTAACTGGTACAAAGGCACAGATGATTTATCTAACAAACAAGTAAAATTTGGGAAAGCTTCAACATTCACAATGAAAATCCTTCTGTAGAACTGGTAAAGAATGCAGGGTCAAAACAATATTCATTTAACAACTGACATAATGTGGGGCAGGAGACAATCCTTATAAAAGATTTCAAAAAAAGTAATGTTGTTTGCCCAAGCTGGATATTTATGGATGAGCAGGATTACAAGATCCAGAGGAGTCGATACCACCAGATGACAAGTGCCAGCTCCTGTCAGGTACAAGTTGCCCTGAATCTGATGCCAGTAGTTGTGGGTCTGTGTCAGTTCCAGTAAACCAGTGACTTCATCCACATTTTACTTATTTACTTATTTTTTTTACAATTTACCTCAGTGATGCAGTCATCTGACACAGTGCACATCGGAACATCATGCATGTAAAACCGAACTTTGATAACAATCAGTAAATCCCAAAGAAAAAACCAAGAAGTCAACATAAGAATGATTGAAAACTCCACATCACTGTTTTATACATGGGGAGTATTTATACATGAAAATACCAAGAAGCCAACTTCCGGACTGAGTGAAACTCCCTGTCAGGCCTTTTTTCCATCAAGATTTCCAGGAGGTTCACAGATGTAAAGAACCTGTCTAAGAACAGGTGAGTTCCTCTGGGAATGGACTCGGTCAAATGAATGACAGCTTGTTCTACAGTTCCCTGTGTGACACTGAAGGTGGTCTTGTCCACCATTTGACTATTTGGTGCAGCCAATAAAACACCTTCAATCCAGTCAGAAATGGTTTGCCTGGCACATACTGGCACGCTGGGCACTGACCACTAAATGGAACCATTTGCTCGTCCATGCACATGCTTCTGCTTCTGGCTGCATCTTGAGCAGACAACTCAATATCTGAGTTTCCATCAACAATTTGTCACAAGATTCTCTCTGCCTCTGAAAAAATACAGAACAAAATGGAGGCAATAACTACAAATGTCCACTACGGAGGACATTCCCCAAACTCTTAAATGTTGTGGTATGTCGTATTATGCACTTACTTTTCCTCTTCTCATAAAATGTGGTTGTGGTGATGGATGCCATTTTCCTTGAAGAAAAACAGGGAGTTCCCAAAGACCCACCCCTATAAATGTGGTCCTCCTCCCTCCGTGGTGGTGGAGTCCGTATGTGCCGGGGGTCTGGGCCTGCCCGGATGTGCTGCCGTGGTGTGGGTTGGTGCATGCCCTGGTGTCTGGT
>JBAFTB010000017.1:29808075-29829557 GCA_037177355.1 Melanotaenia trifasciata
GGGGCGTTGTCATCATAGACGACGAGACAGGATTCTTGTGATTCTCCATGAAATCATGAAATCTCCTGTGATTTCATGATCTCGCGGATCCTGCTAGGTGCTAGTGCCCTCCACACCTGACATGCTGCGGGTATGAAATGCCGCAGGTCGGAACAAAACCGTGGCACAGCGTAACGTGACGCACACGCACCCGTAAAAAAAAAGCAGGGGTTAGTGTTTTCAAACAGAATATAAAGATATAATTATGTTGGTTCTGTGTGCATATAAATTAGTTTGTTTTTTCAGTATTTTTAGTTATTAAATTTTTAGCATTGCAATGTTTTCCATTAAAAGACAGAAAAGTAAATCGCCAGTACTGACCTGTCATAATCCGTAGTAGTGGACTGGAAAAAGTCCTGTGTTTGGAAAGACCCAAAGACAGGACTACAGGCAGGTAAACCTAACTTAGAGTTTATTTTAAAAGCAAACACAAAGATGAACAAGAAACAACTTTAACTAAAAACACAAAACTCAAGTAAAGGCACGGGATGGACTGAGACTGAAGACAAAAGCGACAAACAAGGAATAAAGATTAATGGAGGACTCCACCTGAACTAAATGAGAGCTTAAACAGAACACAAAGTACAGACTGAGACAAAAGTAAAACGCTTGAAACCAACAAGAACTAGATAACTGCTGTTCTTGCATTACAGCATGTGTGAATGTGTTAATGCTGAATGATCAAACTGAAATGCACAGAGCCTGAAGGCAGCACTGAAGGTGATAAAAAAGCAGATTTTCATTTTACTATTTAAAACTATTCACAATAATTATGGATTACTTAAAGAATAGCAAAATATTTATTGTGGAGATGGAATCAATTGGTAGAGTTCAAATGGTTGGTCCTCAGTGGCTTTGAACCTGCAACCTTATGAACCACAGTCACCCTATTTAATCACCAGGTCATATCAGCCATTTGTCAGAGAAGGTAATGCGTTTTAGTATTTTCACAATCACACAAATCACACAAAGTTGAGGAACTGAGCAAAATTGTGAAGTGTTGAACTTAAATGCTCTGAAGCAGCTAAAAGTTGTTTAAAATACTTTGCAGAAATAACTATTAAGCTTAAGTCAGTTGTAGAAATATAGTGTTTTAATGTGCTAAAATGGTGGGATGTTGAATAAATTGTAAAATGCAGAAAAATCATGTCTGAAGTTTTAAAGATTTTTAAACTTCAAACACTTTGTCCTTTCTGTGCAGTTTCCAGTTTTTGCGTGGTGTGCTTCGATAAGAACAGCACACACATAACGATGCTGTCCTGAAACTGATCTAGAATCTAGTCTGAGCCAGAAATCTGTTGTGATCAAATGTGATCTAAAAAAAAGAAGAGGAAGAAACATAGCAACAACCAGAAAAATGCAGAAGAAGAACCATGGCAACAAGTGGAAAACACAATACCCAGCATGGAAGAGGATATACAAGACCAGGGAATGATGGTGGTCTCAGGACTATTGTTAACAGAAAAGCCATGAAAAAGCGTGAACATTTTTGGTCGTATATATTGAACATGTTCAGTACTTCCAATTGTACAATCCATTTCGGAGCCAATTACTGAGACAAATTCAGTTGTAACACACCTTAGATCAAATGATCATTTTATAGGAAAATCTTGTGACTCAAAATAATCTGGCGTTTGCTGTCCTTGGTCATGAAGGAGCAAAACAGCCCAATAATCTTCATGTGTGTACCACGCCTAAGAGGACAGTTATACCAAAGAACACTTGTGTGGGCACAAGGCTGCTATAAGACAATGACAGCAAAAGGCAGAATTACAGACTAAAAGTTGTTGGTTGGGAGAGGAACCTCCCTCCAAGAGCACCTCCAGTCTTGTAATTGGTTGCAGCTTAAAGCAACTAATGGGTTGTCCTTCCCCTCTGTTGGATATCTGGAACTGACTGTTCAGCTTTGTGAGAAGGCAATGCCTCACTGTGGTGAGCTATTTGTGCATGACTCCCTGGTGCAATGCTTGGTGTTTAGGGATGAACTTGATTCAGAGGTGCTACCAGGAATTTTTTGGGCAGCACGATTTGTTCGAATCACCTTTTGTGCATGAGGCTTCATTATTTGTCGAGCAGGCTTTGCACAAATATCATCAGGTTGCTGTCCAGTCCTTACCAGAGGCTCTGTGGATGGTTAAAGTTTGGGGTAAGAAAGCCTGCCGCATCCCATCAGTGAAGATGGTGAATGCCACTTGTTAAGAACAGTTTTCAGGGGGGACTGTGCTTTTTGAACCTCTGGATTCTGGCTTACCTGCAGGGTTGCTAGCTTCCCTTTCTTTAGTCCATGTCATCAGAGGCAGAGCCTACATTCCATCGGTTAAATGTTGGTTCTGATGATGTACTGCTCTATCCCCACACTCTTGTTGGCACTTTGGACCCGGTTCATGTTGTTAGTCTGCCCACAGGTGTCACTGAGGTGCTAGTTGGATTGGCCACTGTAAGGTCCCAAACTGCTGCCCCCTCATTGCAAGACCAAAATGAGAGCATGGGTTTGTCTCAATTGCCTGCTGACAAACAAGAACAGGTAAGATCCCTTTTGAGGAGCTATACATCTGTGTTTTTAGCACATGATGGTGACTTGGGTTGCACCAACTTGATTACCTATGATATCTCACGGATAACATTCCTGTTAAGCAGCGCTATAGACGCATCTCACCCTCTGAGTATGAGGTAGTAAAAGAGCACACCAATCAGTTGCACAAGTGATTTATGAGAGCAATAGCCTATATGCCTCACCAATTGTGCATGTACGGAAAAAGGATGGCAGCCTGAACATGTGTGTCGACTATCGCCCTCTCAGCAGCAAACCTCTGTCACTCACTGGTTCCCTATCATCGACCATGCTAGTAGGTACAACCTGGTATCCGTCACCAAGACAGACAAAACCAAAACAAAACCAAGACCCTGGACAGCAGAGTGCCAGAGGTCATTTGAGGATTTAAAAAAAGAGGCTTGCCAACTGCAATTCGCAGCTGAGTGTGAAACGGCTGGGATGAGAATCAGCACTTCCAAATCCGAGACCATGGTCCTCAGCCAGAAAAGGGTGGAGCGCCTTCTCCGAGTCGGCAATGAGGTCCTGCCCCAAGTGCAGGAGTTCACATATCTCGGGGTCTTGTTCATGAGTGAGGGAAGGATGGAGCGAGACATCGACAGGCGGATCAGTGCGGCGTCTGCAGTGATGCGGACTCTGCATCGGTCTGTCGTGGTGAAGAGGGAGCTGAGCCAAAAGGCAAAGCTCTCGATTTACTGGCTGATCTACGTTCCGACCCTCACTTTTGGTCATGAGCTGTGGGTAGTGACCGAAAGAACAAGATCGCGAATACAAATGAAATGAGTTTTCTCCGCAGGGTGGCCGGGCTCTCCCGTAGAGATAGGGTGAGAAGCTTGGTGATCTGAGAGCGACTCAGGGTAGAGTCGCTGCTCCTCCGCATCTAGAGCCAGATGGTCTCTAAACTTGCTGGATGTGATTTTAACAGCACAAAGTTTTACTGCCTGGATTGGCAGGTGGCACTGCACTTCTGTGCAGTGGCTGATAAAATAACATCTGATTACCCCACATTCACCCCACATGTTTTCACCACATGTGTCTATTGGAAGACACATTAAATCCATGTAGGCTGTAAATAAAGTACATAGCAGTCTTAAACCGATAATTACAAAACCTGAGATAACTTCTTTTAACAGGGAAATGAAGACAAAGTTGCTGGATTCAAACTGACTGGCTTGTGGATCACATATGGTAGACCTACAGTTACTAACCTTACGAAAACTTTGGAAGCTTTGTTTGCTAAAGAAGCAAACACATAAAGTCAACAACTACCATTGTTGAACTAAGAGACTTCAAATCAACATTTTGTTTACATGACCTCACTCAAACATGTTGTAGAACCATCACCTTCTCTCCAGGGTCCAGGAGATAAGGGCTATGTCCACATGGCACTGAAGCCGGTTCAGGTGTGAAAACGGTGTGAAAACAGTGGCAAAAACTAGGAACAAGGCTCCCCCACAACACTGCTGTAGTACATACTACAGGCTGTGGGGGTGCTAAAGAGTAACACTTCAAAGCTAGAGCACAACAACGCATGCGCAGATAAAGACTCATTGCATGTTGCAGGAAGTTCACATTGGAAGCAGAGAAGAGAAGATGGCTGAGGATTCACTGCGAAGCAAAAGAGAAACATTTATTTAGACTAATAAAGAAGTTGAGCTTCTTCTTCAAAAAATGCTTGACTACAAAGCATAAAAAACATGAGGAAGGGTGGTTTGGGAATCAGCGCGTGTTCATCATATGGACATCACATCCTCGAGTTGTGCGGCTTTGCTGTACGCACAGTACTGCAGATGTTAGAGGACTCAAACCGATCCACTTCGGTACCTGGCTTCAGACATGGTCGGTTTCATGGAGACTAGTCCCTGGCTTCGTGGGGATGAAAGGGTGGTTTGCTGAAATACTTTTGCGGTTTTGCTGCAAATCTGGCATCGTGGGGACGGCCCCAAGGACTCCACCCGGCGTCCCTAATCCCACAAAGCCTTAAAGGGACTGATTAAAATTTACTTTTATTTTAGCACACATATAGCATTTTGAATCATGTCTATAAATGTTTCTGACATGATTAATAATTTGTGGATTGCTGTGCATAATGTATCCATGAGGAGGAAGGATGCAGGCTGTAAATAAAGTCCATAGCAGTGTTGGGTCTGCCCTCTGTGCTTCACCCACATTTGGGGTGCACCCCATTGAAGCAAAAGTTGCCGCCATCTCTGCTTTTCCTGTTCCTTCAACCAGGAAAGCTCTGGTTTCCTGGTTGGGGGGTGGGGGATGGGTGTCCATACCCCACCTGAACAGAATCACCTACATTCACAAATAGAGTTAATATGGGAGGTCAGTTTAAATATATAATAAACAGCAGTACTGATGTAAGTGAAACAACTGTGGCTTCAAAATCTCTGAAACGTAACCAACTGCTTCCCCAAATAAGGTTGCATCCAAACTAATGCATGGTGATTGTGTTCATTTCTCCAGACAAATATTCTGAAAATAATTTCTATTCAGATGTTAGATGTTCATTAGCTAAAAGCCAGTTCTGCATCTTAGCACTGGACACTTGTTACTAAAAGGAAGATGGAAAAAATCATAACTGGACTAACAAATGCTAAAATATAGCTTTGTGCAATAACTTGTCATGGGTTTCTTACTAAGAAAAATGCTTTTAATGCTTCTACACAAAAATAACATTTTAACCTAGTCAACATATTAACAAGATGCTGTACTGTTTGTGCAGTCGTTAGAGGAAAGCTAGCATTAGCTGCATTAAGAGTAGGAGCTAGGTGGGGAGGAGTGCTAACTACAAGATCTGGACAGAGTCTAATTAGTCATGCTTAAGCCATTTTAGGCCACAAATCATTGTATTCTTATTGGTGTGTGTTTTTGTTTTCCTTTTCTTTTTTTCAACAATAAAACTTTACAAATTTTTTAACTTTGAGTATTTCAATTGATTAATAACTACTAATCTAATCAAGTCAAACTTTATTTATGAAGCACTTTTCATGCATAAGAGCAGCACAAAGTGCTTCACATGATAAGAACAACAAAATAATAAAAACGTAAGCACACCTGTCTCTAAGTAAGAAATAACAGCATATACAAACATGTCTTGGCACCTGGTGAGGAAACAATATCCTAGGGGTCCATCCACACCAAGAGCCAACTCAGCCCACGACCACAAAGGTCGTCACCATAGGAATGACTCAGATCAGGGCAGACCGCAGCCATTAGGCTGCAGTGCAGGGCCCCAGCTACCCCGAGCAGAACCATCGCCATGGCAACAACCACGCGGCCAGAGCAGGCTCAGAGAACCGCATTGTGGAAAACACTGGTATGGACACAATAAATAAATAAATAAAAACGCTCAAAGATAAGATAGATTAATTTAAAAGTGAACAAATTAAGTAAAACATTAGTTATAAGCTAAGCTAAAAAGGTCTTTTTTTTAAAGGCCTCTTTTTAAAAACATCAATCGTCACTGAAGCCCTGAGGTCCTCAGGCAGGCCGTTCCATAGATGAGGACCGTAGTTATAGGTCAAGGCCTTACCCTAAGATTTAGTGCTTACTTTATGTACAACTAACAGGCTGGTACCAGAGGACCTCAGGGTCCGCGAGGTTTCATAATTTAAAAGCAGGTCAGATAAATAAGAAGGCCCAAGACCATTAAGACATTTATAAACAAGTAAAAGAACCTTAAAATCAATCCTGAAACACACAGGGTGTCAAAAAGGACACCCAGATTTTTCACACTGAGAGGGTTTGAAATTCTGTAGTTTAGAAGAAAGTGAGTCTTTCATTGCCATGCATACTAATTTTAGTCACTGTTATAAAAGCATAGGTAACAGCAGCTTATTTTTTCCCGAAAGTATTAATAAATACCTTTTCCAGCATTTTAATATGTTTACTAACAGTGTGATTACCAAGGTCAGTGAAATACTAGAGACGTCATGACAAGGAAGACTCTTGTTTGGAGCGTGTTGGAGAAACATCAGATTAGTAAGGGCTAAAAAAAAAAAACAAGAATCACTGAAAGAAAGTTACTAAAGTCATCAATATAGGTGTAGACATTAACAAGTTGAGGTAATGTCACATCTATGTTTGGCTCTGAGCTCTCTGGTATGTAAGTGACTGTCATGTTTGTACCAGTGATGACAAATCATTGCTCCTCCTTCTGTTTGTTCAACTTTATTTGGTTTTCATCAAGAAACCTCCACACTAAAACAAGGACCAGCTGTTTGGATCATAGGAGGAAGAGGCGGAGGAGGAGGGCAGATAAAATGACCTCCTGCTCCCCTAGCTCATGGGTCACCCAGGAGGTTGTGTATAGTTGTTGATCTATAATTGATGGGATTGAAATTTGCCCAGTGAATACCACCCACCCATCCCAAAACAGCATGAAAAACATGCCGTTTTGAAGCTAACAAACTAGGCTGTGTAGTATCTCCAGAGGGTTACTGTATTGGATATTTTGCTCATGGTTGTAATTTAGTAGAAGTAGTTTTCCTAACAAATCTTAAGGGTAAAAAAATAACCATGCAGTAGACATCCAGGAGAGGAAAATGGAGAGTTCTTCAGTATTGCCTTTAATCTCTGGGAATATCTAGAATATAACATAATTTCTGAAAGGATGGTGTCATGTGCATTTATTGTTTACCAGCTTAAACAACAACTGGTGAATTACCACATTTTTTGCTGGGACGTTGTCCCCATTCCTCCAAATACATACCAAGTCTTAATCGAAACATCTAAGAACCATTCAAATTCTCTTAGTCTATCTATACATCCATTTCTATACCTGCTTATTGCACTGCAGGGTTGCGGGGAGGCTTGAGCCTGTCCCAGCAGCTATAGGCGAGAGGCATTGTACACCCTGGACAGGTTGCCAGTCTTCTAATATTTATCCTATAAATAGTCATTAAACATGGCAACCATGGAAACCTTGCTAATCTTCTAAAGACTCTCTTAAGATATCAGGAATTTTTGACTTCCTTCATCAAGTACTCCATAACTATTTCGCCAGGTAGAGATCAAGATCAGGATCTCACACTTACATGAATCCCTTTCCAAACAAAATTGCAAATGAGAACATGTTAAATAACAGAGTGATTGCCTTCCTCTGCTCAGTTAGGTTGGACTCAATTTGACACCCAAATCTCAGCTCTAACGACCACACAAAACACCTGCGTGCTTGGAATATTCTGAAACAAGGAACAACGATATGTTTAATACCTTTAGAAATCCTGATATGTTTGAGAGCACCCCAAGCCTTTGACCTTCCTGAGAGGTGGTTTAGAGATGCTGCATTGAGTTGTCTTGCACATGAAATGTGCCATACAAATAAACTTGCCTTGCCAAGAGTGCCAGATTTATTATTTTTTCATCAATAAGGGCTTCAGTTAGATGCAGACTAAGATAATGTGGTTTTTATTTAGCCGATTCTGTCTCTGCAGTAACATTAAACTTCTATCTCACAGTGAACAATGCTTATTATGTAAGTTTTTATGTTTGTTTTTCTTTTACTTTTGATCAGAGCTTCATGTACTATCTCCACAGAAACCTTTGCTGTGTTTGCTATGCCGTGTTTCTCAGTATCACAATCTTCAGAGAGTAAATTCACCTGGAACCTTTAGCACAACAAAGTTAACTTAGTAAATGCAAATATTTCTTCTACTTTCATTTTGGACTTTTTTTTCTAATCAGACATTAATTATTTTCAGATTTCATGCAAAAGTGAGACAGACTTTCTGTTTGGAATAAGCCTAATGGACCTTATTGTATTTGTATTTGGAGTATGTAAGCCCACACACTAGTCACATGGACATGAGTGGGTTTGTCACAAGTTTAGATGTGTAACTGTGTTAGGAAACACAACTGTTTGAGTGCTAATAGACAAACATACCACAAAATTTTATCTCTTAAACTGAGCAGATCTAAACCTACGCAGCAGAGACCCAGTCTGTCTCCAAGCTCAGACGAGCACTGTGGGGTGAGAGACAGTCTGGCGAGAGCCCCGGTGACCGGGAGGCTCAAACTGTGACCGACGTCTGACAAAACAGCTACGGGTCAGTCTACACAGAGACAGACAGGGAGACGACGACCGCGGTCTCCTGCAGAAGACGTTAATGATCCAGAGACAAAGAAACTGGGCAGAGAAACACAGACGCTGCTGTTAGAGGCAATAAGGTTCATTCCGTCTATATGAAATGTATTTCCTATTAACAGAAAAGAAAGCAAAAACATCTAAATCTGTTTGGTTCACCGCAGACATCACCTACTGAGCAGATTATGACACACCTTGTCTCATTATCCAAATATAGGACAAGCCTTTGTATGATGAACTACATATAATTCCTTTTCTGTACAATTGTATTCTGAATCTATATTTAGAGCATTCTATGAAGTTTCACCAATTCCCCTACATTCATCTGCTTTATGAAAGCATTTTTTAAGATTCAGTTATTTATAGCTGCTGGTTTAAAAATAAAAAGTCTCTTTTTTTCAGAACCACCATTTTATGTCTTTGGATTATGTGATAGCCTTTCAATAGTCACAGGAAAACAACTTGGAGAAAAGTTCTTAAAACCTTTCCATGCTTTTTCAGTACCTAGTAAAATTAGACCTTTTTGGCTAGCACCCACCTTTATGAACTCATAATTCACAATGGAAGTGAGCAGAACAGGTAAGCTCCAGCTCAATGTTGCTCTACATGGAAACTAAGGCAGACAGAGGCCTTTCTGTCTGAGCTGTAAGGGAGGAAACGCAGGCATCATGCAGCGCCAGGATGTCCTGACAGGCTAGTGGCCGCTCTCACCAATTAAAAGGTGAGACGAGAGGAAGAGCAGGATGTCAGGAGCCGAGCGGAGAGCTGCCTAGACTGCCCAAAACACTGGTTTTACTGTAATATTCTGGGGGGGGGGCAACCCCAATTCCAAAATAGTTGGGACTCTGTATAAAACATAAAACAGAGTGTAATGATTTGTAAATCTCATAAACAACATATCAGATGTTGAAACTGAGACATTTTACCCTTTCATGGACCATATAAGCTCATTCTTAATTTGATGTCAGCAACACATCTCTAACAAGTTGAAACAGGGTGATACTTAATATTGCAGCATCTTCTCTCTTTTTGTCTGTAAAAGTCTGGAAAGTGAGGAGACCAGATGCTGGAGTTTTAGAAGAGGAATGTCCGAGCCTCGGCTGGGGGGAGGTTCGTACAGTGGCCTTTCTGTGTGGAGTTTGTATGTTCTCCTTGTGTATGCGTGGGTTCTCTCCGGGTACTCCTGCTTCCTCCCACCGTCCAAAGACATGCATGTTAGGGAAATTGGTCACTCCAAATTCCCTCAAGGTGTGAGTGTGAGTGGTTGTTTGTCTCTATGTTGGGCCTGCAATGGACTGGTGAACTGTCCAGGGTGTACCCTGCCTCTTGCCTGCTAATTGCTGAGATAGGCAACAGCTTCCCTGTGACCCTTAATTAAGTGGTATAAAATATGGATAGATGGATGGTTGTTGTCCTATTCTGGTCTGATGCAGAATTCTAGCTGCTCAACAGTTCTGGACCTTCATTGTTGGATTTTTGTTTTCATGATGCTCCAAATGTTTTCTATTAGTGAAAGGTTTGGACAGCAGGCATGGCAGTTTTGAGGGCTGTCCTGCCTCCTGTGTCCTTTTTCTCCTGTGAAGCCATGCTGTTGTGATGGATGCAGTATGTTGTTTTGCACTGTCTTGCTGAAATATGCAAAAGCTGGATGGTCCCTCTCTTAGGTCTGCAGGGCATGGCATTAGGGCTGCACGATTATGACCAAAATAATAATCACAATTATTTTGATCAATATTGCAATCACGATTATTAATCACGATTATTAATCACGATCATTCACCGTGTTTGTGAAAAACATGTATTTTTATTGCACCAATTATAAACAAACTATGTGGCAACATTTTTTTGTGAAAAATTAAACTTTAGATTAGAACAAATAATAAATAATGCAAAAAATAAATTTACCATTAATTTTTGAGAAGTTAATATAAATTACGGGGCCACAAAAGATACTAACACAAGAGCCGTTCGGGAGCCAAAAGAGCCGAATACATAGTTGTAATGGATGCTACCGTGGAGAGGGATGTCGTGAGAAAGGCAAAAATTCATGAAAAGAAAACCTAAAAAAGGTTAAGAACAGTGAAAAATAGATAAAATAAAATTTAATTCTTTCGTTAATATTTTCTTTGTGTTTTTAAGTTTAATTTTATTGAGTTTGTTTGTTTTTTTTAATTAGGAGTCTGCAACATGTCACTACACTTTAAACTTTTTAAATATTTATGCCCACACTCTTCCTTAATAGACATTAATATCTGACGGTAAGCCAGCGCAGGATCATCCAGCAGCAGCTTTGTACGTTTCGTTTTCAGCCTGGTCATGAAACAGAGGTGATCATTCCCTGCTCTGAATGCAGCTCTGCTGCTGAGGAACAAGCCTTTCCGGAGTGCTTTTGGACAGGGTTGGGGTCTGCAGCATCCAGTCCTCATTGAAGAGTAAACTATGTTCATTCAGGTCAGTCTCCAAAAGTCTCCAATATCACCAGAAAAAGTTGCCAGATTTGAAAAAAAGTCGCTAAAGACGAGTGAAAACTCGCTACAAATAGTGACAAAGTCGGTAAGTTAGCAACACAACGAGCTGGCGACTGTAAAAGGTGTGTGCCACTGCGCCCTTGTTCTTTAGGCAGCTTAATGAAGCCTTGGCCTCGCGTTCGCCCCCTGGTGGTTGGCAGACTACTGGTTGAGCATGTGTGTGATCGGAGATGCAGCAGAGCCGCATTTTGAATGTAAATATCGTTGACAATCAGGTTCATTTAATTGTGGCCACCAAAATCGTGATCACGATCAAAATCCGATTAATTGTGCAGCTCTACATGGCATTAATGGTTTCCAAAAGAACTTTAAATTTTGAGTCATTTGACAACAGAGCAGTTTTTTGTAGATTGCCCAGTGAACTGTTATCAGACAGTGATTCCTGGAAGCGTTCCTGGGCCCATGCAGTGATGCATGGAGAATGCATCAGAGAATCATGTCTGTTTTCAATACAGTGATGTCTGAGAGCCCCAAGATACTGAGCATCATATTCTGACCTTAAACCATGTCCCTGCACACAGATATTCTTCTTTATTCCCTTTATCTTTCAATATTATACGTTGTAGATGGTGGAATCTTCACTCTTTTCAGTTTAATCAAGAATATTATTCTGAAATTGTTCCACAGTTTTTAGACGCAGTTTGTGCAGATTTGTGAACCTCTGCCCATCTTGACCTCTGAAATGCTGTTCCTCTCTAAAATGCTCCTTTTTATACACAGTCATGTTACAGACCTGATACCAAGTAACCTAATTAGCTGTCAGATGCTCCTCTCCTTTGATTTAGGTCAATATTTGTTCAGTCTTTTGTTGCCCCTGTTCCAACTTTTTTCCATTAAATTCAAAATGGGCTAATAATATCCATGAAATGGAAATTTGATGGTTTGATGTTTTGTTTTGTTTTTTTTTTTTTTAATCAAGAAATCTTGCTAAAAAAAAAAACATTTCAAGTGCACCTGGACAGGACTTGCTGGCATGGGGGTCCCAGGCAGCGGTTTAGTTTGTTACGAATGGACCGGCCTGGATACTTTTGAGAATAGAAACCTCTGAAAGACAGTCTTTGAAGAAGTGGTGATTTCTGGCTAGAAGAGCTCAAAACAGGCTTTAAATTTGTTAGGAGTAAGAGGCAAAGGGGAAAAGAGGCAGACATTATAAGAAAAGAGGTTATCAAAAGTGAAACATCAAAACACTATGTTGGCCAGCAGACACACACTGGCCACATTTGAGGCATGTCTGTGAAGCATGCTAAGTGTTATTTACTGTCTTGTAAATGTGACCTTGTGCAGTGTGTGGGTTTGGTTTAGTCATTCCACCAAGGCAGATTAAACCTACCTCGTGGTCTCTAAATATCTTTAAGGGTGAAACAGGTTTTGCTCTGTGTTTAATGTGGTACATCTCTGCTGTTGGTCCCGAGGAGTTTATGCTAAACTCATAAGCTGTGGACAATCTGGTTATTATTAGACGAGTTCTGAGCTTCTCTGTGAGTGTTTAGGTAAATTTTGTGGATTTATTTCATCACATCAATATTCTTGTATTTTTCAGTATTCAGTATTGAATAATACGAGAATTCCACATAATACAAGTAATCAATATTGTAATACTCAGTATTCTTGTATTAAAAAGAAGCAGATACTTGAGCTTGTTTGCATAACTCTTGTAAACCAAAGCAAAAAACAGCTGAAGTGAGTGTCCCATCGCTTCTTTCCTTTTCTCTAACCTGCTTAATTCAGAACTAACTTCCTCCAGAACAGAAACTTCTTTAAAGTCGCACAAAATATCAATAACACATGTACAATATCACACAGTATGATCACCTGAAAGATAATTAACAAATGAAGATCAAAAGTGAAAGGTCTGTATGGAAGAGTCTGTCTAAACTCTTCCAAATACCAGGTCTCAGACTTCCTCTGGTCATTTGGACATAATATCTGGGTCAGAAACTGGCATGACAGCCTCAAATCAAAAAAGTATTTCAGATGAGTTTTCAGATTAGACATTTAGATAAATCAGACGTATCTAAACGGCTGTTTGAAAGTCTGTAAACCTTACTGTATTTTAAATTTTCTCTGTATGAGTGTGACATCAAACATCTTAAAAGTCAGGACAGGTATATTAATTATTGCGAAATGTTAATTTTAAATAATCTAAAAACACATAAAGGTGGCAGAATTATGAGAGCCTGTGCTTTCAGTACATTTGCAAAATAGACTAAATAAATAAATATACCAGCAAGCCATTTAATGCCAGATGTTTAGTCACATGTTCAGATCTTATTAAAATACCAATTGAAATCAAAAGCAGAATTTAACAAACTATATTATAGAAGAAATGGATCAGTTCTGAACAATTAAAGCTGCAGTCCAATAAAACTGGAAAAAAAACACAAAGAGCAAGAGATTCATAAAATGCAGCGCGAGTATTCTCACGTATTTCCACAGCTATGCTCATGAATGGAAAATCCATTCCAAGAATCACTGAACTCAAGGTTATTCACTCTTTTTGTGGTGGTTCCAATAAAGATAAAAATAAATAAATAAATATTGTACTATATTTTAGGCATGAGTTAGTATCTAAAGATTAAATTGTTGAGTCTCTATTCAATCAAAATCTCTCCAAGTGAAAATCAGATTTGGGGGCAAACCTGATTTGTAAATGTAAAAAATCTTGTTTCTTTTAGCAGTGAGTGGACTTGAAACAGTGCAGTGCTGCAAGGACTGGCATGTTCAGCAATTATCAGTGTTGATAGGTTTTTTTCTTCTTCTTCTCCTTTTTTTTTACCATGAAGACAGCAGAGGCTCATGGTAGTCTTTTGAAGAGGCCAGATGAGACCTTCAGCTAACATTCCTCGTCAATCTCCTGGGCTGCCACTCACCACATTACTGCCCGATGTCCAAATAAACAAGACCTGTGTAAGAGGGCCTGAGTTGTTCCAAGCCAAGCTGGGACAAACCACCCACCTCCAGCACTCCTAAAATATAGACCGTCCATTTTTAACTCCAGCTACAAGAAGCCGTTTCAGACAAAAACAAAGTCATCCCACATCTTGTGGCACAAGCTGCTGTTGTTGCTTCTGATGTCTGCATGAATGATTCATGCTCCTGACAACATAAATGTGTTGAGGAGAAATTGAAACTCTCAGCAATGGTCTTTTTATTTTGCCACCATCTTTCTGAAACATAAAAAGCCATGAATTAAGTTAATATAAAACCCAGTTTTCACCCACGGGTGCAGATCGGGGCCGATCAGGAAACCTGGAAAGGGTACCCTAATATCCGACCGGACCTGTCCTACTTTGTTGGGACCCTTCCGTTGGAGTACCAATCTAACCAACCCGACCCAAAAGGGTCAGGTTTGACACACTGCAATCCATTGATTGGTTGAGAAAAAACTTCACATGCGACCTGGCCACAAAAACAAAGCAGAAACTTTCTCCTTGTTTCAGAGCAACATATTTTCTTTTTGTTTATTAAATCTCTGATTAAAATGCTGTTACAAAAAACCGCCGAGAAGAAAGAACACGAACTGGTGGATTGCCGCATTCTACTCCTTTGAGTCGTGTTTTGGTTTTACTTTAAGGAAGGCGCTGTGCTGTGATGACGTCATGCTATTATATAGCTGAGGCATCTATCGTTATCCTGCTGAGACTCCGCCTCTCCAGTAAAGTTACGGTTGGCTGTGGAAACGCAACAAGATTACAGTTTACAAACCATATCCACACCCTAACCGTCCCGACCTGCACGCGGTGGTGGAAACGAGGCTTAAGGTAGCTAACTTCCCACAGTGTTGTAATATTGGAACACATCAGATTAGCTAATGAGTTTAGGCGAATGTTAGCAGCTTCATCCCAATACCCTCCCCAACTGTGCACCATTTTCCTAAACATAACTTAGTCTTAATTTTTCAAAAACATATTGACCCAAATTACAAAATAGTAGGAAGTCTTTCAGTTTTTTGTCCACGCATCATGTAATGTCATGACACTCTGTGATGGGTTTTTCAGGGTTTTTTTTTTTTGTGTGTGTGTGTTGTGTTTTTTTCAATACTTGTGACATTCTCAAAGATGGATGTTTTGATTTTTGTTAAACATGTTGATTTATCCAATCATTTTATATTCAACACCTAACAAACAGGATTCTTCACACTAAAGAGATATTATCTCTAAACAGTCCTTCCAGTTCAGATGCAAACAAACACCCTCAACAGCTCAAGTGGCATGAAGCTGGATGTTTAACTTTGCATGTGACATCATACTTTTTAATCTGAAAAAGAAAAAGAAAGAAAGAACTGCTCATAGTTCTCATTGTATTCTCAAATGTTTGTGGCTGTTGACTGCTAGGACTGAAATGTGTTGCTGCTGACTGTTTTACAGTACAAACTTTACCCTGCCCCATGCAAAGCATCCTTCCTCTGTCTCTCCATTAGCTTTCTTCAGCCAGCTTTAAGATTCAAATGCATAGACTGAATTTTACATGTTAAACAAATTCTGGTATTTGCATGAAAGCAGACATCAGACACGAAAGGCACAGGAGATCAAAAGCCACAAAACAGCAAAGTACAGCTTTCTATGGTTATACCAAAACCTTCTATTGGCTTTGAATGCAGTTGTAAGCTTGAATTAATTTAATGTTAATGTTCTTGTTTCCCACATTTTTTGGTCATATTTTCTTTTTGCACAGAAAAAATATCATTTGATCGTATAAGGGGTTCAATAAGGCTTCAAAAGGTTGTGCTTCCATGATACAGTTGTATACTGTTTTCTTTTAAGTCCCAAACAACAAAACTTTCAAACTTGTTCCCATCTGCATATATATTTCACTAAAATAACTACCCGTCATATAAATAAAAGCCACAGTTTTTGCCTGTGATGATCATTCTTCAGTATTTCAAGTGAAATGCATTAACCATCTGGTGGTTATTTGTAATTACGAAACTTTAGTTTTAGTTTAAGTTTAACTCATTTTTGCATGTTAATGAAATAAAATTGTCTTTGATTTGTTGACTTTACTAATTTTACTTTACTTTTTACATCTGATAGCTACTTTAGCTAAAATGATCAGTTAATTATTTTCTATGTTTAGGTTTTTAAATGGTCTCATCCACATGTATTACTCTTTTCTGTGCTTCTGTCTAGCCCACTTATCAGAGTTTTCTAGATTTGCTCTTGTTTCAGCCTATGAAGACTTTCTTACTATAGCTATTCTATTGCAAAAAGGTTTTTTTAGAACATTAATACAAATTGTTATTCAATTACAAATTATCTCACCTCATTTAACTGCTGCTATGGTGCAGCTTATCTGGTTGTAGATGTTTAATAATTGTGTTTTACTGAATTAAAAACAGGTTGAACCGTGGTGTTTAAAGGCCTATTTTTGCTTGACGCGGAAGGCGGATACAGAGACGGACAGTTTCGTCTGTCCTCTGTGTCAGTTACACGGGTAATTTGGTCCATTTTCACTGAGCTTAGCCATCCATCGCTTGACGCAGAAGACGGGGCTAAACCACTGGATTTGTGGGGGCAGTGCTGAGAAACAAACCAGAGAAGAAGACGAGCATCAGGAAAGGATAAAAAGCAGAAGAAGAATGAAGACCAACACAACTGTAGAAATTGTGTGAGCTTTTGAAGAAAGAAAGTGTTTTGGGCATTTTTTGGGCTGTTGGAAACGATTTTATATCAACGCATTAGCGTTGCTACTCTAGGTTGGAGTAAACTCTGAACCTAGCACTGCCCATTAGCAGAGGCATTAACTTAACAACCATGGCAATGCTAAAGGTGCATGGAAGTATGAGGACGGTGATGTATGATGTTTGAAACGGACGTTGCTATGTAAGGGCGTTTAGTCAGCAGTGTTGTATCACATCAAGACCCTTGGTTTAAACCTCACTCAGGGGCTTTCTGTGTGGACTTTTCATGCCGTCCCTTAATCAGCAGGGGTTTTCTCTGGGTACTCCAGCTACTCCCAAAGCCAAAAACATGCTTATTATGGTAAGTGGTCATTTTGAATTGATGAGCAGCATTTAATGCCATTTCCTTTTTGTATTAGTCCTGTAATGAACTGAGAAAGGCACCATTGTTTTTCTATGCATTTTTCATGAAGATAATTTTATGTAGTGATCAGTATTCTTTTGAAATTGAGCAGCATTAAACACAGATGTGTGTGAAACAATTCTGTTTCACAACAATAATTTGATGCTGGACTGTATTTTAAATGGGCCTGACTGAAAGTCTTTATCATGGTTGTCAAATTAAATTGACATGTAACCTTTAAAAAAAGAAACTGTCAAGACGCCAGGCTGCAACTGGAGGCAGTCCTGTGTATTTTATTATGTGTGTTAGTACGTCTCTGTGTCTGCATCACTGAAAGACAGAGATGTCAAGTCATCAAAGAGCACAAAGCAACGGGTCCAGAGTTGATCTCCAGGAGACAGAGACAGACAAAGAGATGGTGTGATGGCTGGACGGAGCCGGGAGAGAGAGAACTAAAGGCCAAACGGGTGAAGCTGCTTGTGTTTCCATTGCTTCCTCACTAACTAACTGCACATTAAGCATTACCAATATTGTAGATCACATCATCTTTCCTGTTATTACCTTTACAACAAAGCCCAGGTAGATTAGGTTTGGGACTCTTTGCTTTTTTGCTGATGATGTAGATCTGTTTGCATAAGACCAGAACATTTTACATCTTCCGAAATCTGTAGATGTTCATCAAATAAATACCTTCTCTTTTTTTCAGTTTCTGTTGGATTTGAAGAATCAAATACACATTTCCTAAAAGCAAAATAATGCGACAACTTTGGAATTATAAGTAAGAAAAGCATTATTTTAAGGTGATCTGTAGATTTATTCAGTTCACAGCAAAGCATCACCAGAGTTCATTTATTGATAATGCTGCTTTGCTTTGTTATTAGGAGCACGCATTTAGGGGTGCTGTACAGCTTATGTACCTGAGCAGATGCCACATGTACAGAGGCTGTAGGTCCTCACTAAAGCTGATCCAGTTGAGTCCCAGATTAGGTACTTTTGCTGCTTGAGATCACTCCAGCCAACCTTCCAGTCCAGCAACTATACCATCTAATAAAAATAAATAAACAGAATTAAACAAAATATTTTTTTAAAAAAATGCATTGTTAATCTTTTTCAAATATCCACTGTTAAAAAATGGATGAAACAAAATCAAAGATTCAGATTTTTTTGTTGGCCAGAACTTTTAAAAGGAACAGTCAGCAAGGAACAGGAGGTATTTATGCTACATGTTATGACACTGTTCATGAATGTCAACTAAAGCCATAAATGATGGGTGACAAAAATAAAAAAAGTTTTAAAGTATTGTATGTGTAGAAAGCATCGTCTCAGATGGGAGAAAAACTCCATCCACAAGTGCAAAAAAGGACACAAATCTTAGACTCGGATTTATGATAGTTTCTGGTGTTAAAGCAAATTTTGTGATCTTTAAAGCTTGGGGTTGATATTGTTCTGCCACATGTTTTTCTTGAGTATGTTCCAGGGTTTTTTCCTCACCGCTGTCCAGCGATCTAGGGTCCAGTCCTGACTGTCCAGGCCGTCTGCTGCCACCACGCCACAGGGGCGGCATTATGGAGCCGTGGGGGTCTCCCTCAAAGCTTTCAGAGGAGAAAAGGGGGATGCTGATTTAGCATTAGGTCACCCCCACCCCTCCTGCTCTCTGTCTGAGGCTTTCTGACAGGTCTCATCATACAGAGGACCTGCCGGGTAGATTGACAACTCAATGAGGCAGTTAGCGCCGGGCTTTTACAAGCACCATTTCACGGCTTCAGTCTTTGTATGACAAACCCTCTACACCACCCAATCTACGCCTCAGCTACAACCCCCTAAGACCACTTTTTCTCGCTTTTCTCTCTTTCCACAAGTCCTTCCTGTCTTACCACTGTCCTTCCTCTGTTGTGCTGCTCAAGGCTTGAAGTAAATGCTCCAGACCCCCATTATCAGTTAAACCTATTAAATAAAAGCCACTTAGAATTTAGTGGCTGAACTGACTTATGTTTTTCTCTTGTTTTTGTAAAGTTGAACTCAGTGTAATTGAATTTTTGTTTGATACACATTTTCAAATTTTTGAACATGAACATAGAAAAAAGTTCTTTGCTGCTGGTATAATAAATAAAAGAAGCCAAATGTGATGGAAAATTACGTGATTACAGTAAAAGGAAAAACAAAAAAAAGGATAGTATCATATTTGATTTAACTAAGAGTGGTGAGACAACAGAAATGCATATTTCCATTCAATGTTTGGATTAAAACTTGGTAAATGACTTTGCTTTTTGTTTTCATAGGTGAATAAATGTAAATTGTCTTCAGTGTCCATCTATAGCTATAGGCCTTGGACACTGATAGGGGTAAATGATCAGGAGTAAACCTGAATGGCAAACATCTATCTACCATATTCTTATTAAATATATAGGAGTAGAATCGGCCAAGGACAGGATTCTTTAGTGGTACCTAGCTGAAACAAAAGTAGAATCAGAGCGATGGAGGGGAAATAAACGGAAGCGGGCAAATAGCAAAATATATAATGTAGGTAAGAAAAAAAAGTAGGGAGGGAAGTGGGAGGCATGAAGGGGAGGGGATACCGTTACGCGTTGCTGCCTCTCAATTGAAGTCTCTATACCAGCCACAAAACCTGGCTCGCTCCATATACCTCATGTTTGCATGTGAAAGGATGGCTCCATTGTTCAAGTCTAACTGCACATTTAACCTGTCTGGAATGAAAGAAAGGGGGAGATCTCTCCTTCTCCTCTCACACCCTCTCGTCTTAACAAACCAATTAGCTGGACATTTCTCCAGCAAAGACGACTTCTTTACACTCGTGCTAAATAGTGAATAACCAGCTTCTCGGATGTTTGATTTTTAGCCGGAGGGAAAAAACAGAACTTTTCCAGCTTTGTTTTCCTCTTTTTAAATATCTCAATTTGTACCTCAACGATCTCCAAGTAATTTGTCCTGGATGATGCGGGTTGGGTGTCTGTATCAGTGATCAGCACCAGACATCTGAGTTGTAACAGCCATGCTCGCTGTAGTTAAATCTTTCATGTAGCTGAATTGTTTTGCTTATTATTTAACCTACTGAGTTAGATTAAATTAGAATAAAACATCTCCCTGTGTGTTATGTTTCTTTGTGTTGTGATAGGCTTTACAATTCTCTTGGAATAATGTTTTTTTGTTTTTCCTCTTAAACTCTTGGGTTTTGATCAAAATATTGAAATAAAAGAATGTCAGGAAGTAAAATGATCCCAAGCTGTTCTGCAGCCATGTCCACAGACAGTCTCAGTTCATGCTGTGAGACTGAGTGGAGATCATTTTTTCTGCCAAAGCCTCCAGCTGTGCGCCGGGTTTAGGGAGGAGGGTTGTTTGGCTTTGAAATGGCGCTGACCAACACAATCCAGCTTGAAGCCAAGCTGGCTGCATGCGTGACCTCAGATTTAGGTTTGTGTTTAAATAGTGATCAAGAAGTTTTTAATTTAGCATCAACTAACGATGCTTGATGGGTCAGCTGGGGCTGATTTTCTAAGTTCTTTAAGGCAGTGAGTTGGACTGTAGTCAGTTTGACTTTCTAGTTGTTTACAGGATACACACCATTCACTTTTAAAAATCAGAGTTAACATTTTCTCAAGTCATTCAGTGATCATTTATTTTAGCCTGAGTCATGATATCAGTTTTGTTTTTTGTTTTGTTTTGTTTTGTTGTTGTTTTTTTGTTTGTTTGTTTGTTTGTTTGTTTGTTTGTTTGTTTGTTTTGTTTTGTTTTTTTGTTTGATTGTTTTGGTTTGGGGTTTTTTTTACAAGCAATGAAAACTCAGTAATTTAACGAAAATGTGTCTAAAAGTAGAATTTAGTCTCTTAATTAAGTTCATCTTAAGAAAATTTACTGTACTAATGTATTGAGCACTTTTCTAACTTAAAGAGTTTAAACCCTACAGGCCAGTCTTCCAGTCATATATACTTTCACACAGCATTTCTCTGCGTTTTTACTGAGTGTTTCAGCTATCATACAGCATTCACACCCTGATGGGCGCATCAGGAGGTAGTGTGGGGCTCAGTGTTGGCTTCAGAATAAATTACTGGCTCTTTGGTTGGTTGGCAACTGCTCTTCCTCCTGAGCCACAGCTGCCCTTTGATTCCTGAATTCACAACATACAGGACTGTCTCAGAAAATTAGAATATTGTGAAAAAGTTCTTTATTTCTTGTAATGCAATTAAAAAACATGAAATGCCATACATTCTGGATTCATTACAAATAAACTG
>JBAFTB010000017.1:29853697-29866358 GCA_037177355.1 Melanotaenia trifasciata
CCCGACTCCGGATAAGCGGCAGATAATGGATGGATGGATGGATGGATGGATGGATGGATGGATGGATGGATGGATGGATGGATGGTCTGTTTTATAGAGTATGTTTTAAATGTTTATTTGTGGTACAAAAAAGACCATTTACTATAATAAAGTATTGTGTACATAAACTCCATAGAATCATATCTGTGTGAAATTCATGTTGTACTCATACGTAATATATTCTGTAAAGCTTTTTTGTTAAATATACCTCAACTATGTCTCATGGAGTTCTCTGAATTTCATGCAATTCCAACTCTTCTTCCTGCAATTTGAATTTGAATAGCAGTTCTGTAAGCTGTACACTTCACCTTGTATTAGGCATCATCACCCTTTATAAAAGTGAAATTATAAGCAGTCATTACAGGTCTTTCAAATGGGGATAACACTTTAGCTGAAGCCCTACTGGGGATTGAACCCAAGACCTCCTGCATGTAAAGCAAACCTGTTGATCTCACACACCAGAGAACCATGTATAGAAGGTATCAGAATAATAGATTTAAAGGATTTGGAAGGAACACCTTCCTGCTATCTCATATATGTTGAGCCATACCAACAATGTGAAACCATCAGTAACATTTACCAAAAATGAAGAATTCTACACCTGACTGATGTCTGACTGGAATCTGCTATTGCAACTAGAGATACAACGATGATGTCATAGAAAGCAGAAGCTAGGACAGGGAGATACATCATCATGTCCAACCATCTAAGAATGGATACTCCGGCAACGAGCCCCGGTTAGTTTTAAGGAACCATGGCATGTTTTATTTTATTTACAGCTTATCTGTAGAGTTATAAACATTGTACTGTCACCTTAAGCATCAGCCAAAGGTGAAAAGTGTTTAAGTGTATTTATGCATTAGGATTTCAATTTATCCAGCAGTCTCTCACTTAAAGGACTTTCTTTCAGTAACTTGGCCACTGTCATGTCAGAGTTCCCAGATTTCCCAGTATTGTCGAATTCTCTGGGCAGCGTGTCTGAGCTAGAGCATTCTCTCTATCAATGATGGTTGTTTTAAAAGCAAAGGTTTTTGTACTACTAAGAAGACTACTGTCTATTACTGAGTAGGACTGTATGGTTATTTACAATACCTGTGAGATAAGGAGAAGATAAGGATCAGCTCCAGCTGGGGACGAGCAATAGCTGGCAGCCACTCCCCAGATCAAATTAGCAAGGGCCACAAGGACTATTGCCGGGACTGGGTCCTACTGAATTAGCAAGCAGTAGCAGAATTCCACCTGAACAGATCCTAGCTAGCAAGCAAACAGCTACAATGTGGGCCAGTTCCCAGCTACTACTGACTATTTACCCACTTGGCCCTGTCCCAAGTGGACAGCTGCAGTGATCTAGCCTGAATGATGAGACGCTAGCTGTTAGCTCCCAAAGCTAAGTGAGCTGCGACCAGGCCTGAATGTCACCAGTAGCCTCAACCGATCCCTCCCCACAGTTTTCACTGGCCTCTCTCTTCACAGTGCGTAAAGATTTGGGAAATGCAAAGATACACATGAATATGTGCAATGAGCATCCAAAAGCACCACAACCATTAAGAAGCATTTAGGTGGAAGCAACTCTGAAGTTCTGGTTCTACTGGGAGTTAAAGTGAGGGTGCAGAACAAAGTTAGACTTAGGACTGGGCATGATATATTAAAACATACCTGATGTAAATCAGCCTGACACACCATCACCAACCACTACAACCTTAGTAATGAACAGAAATGAAATTAGCACGATTCATATACACAATAAGAAAACTCAGAATGGATTAAAGTCTTTGTGTTCACAAACTACAGATATCTGTTCCACTACCCATTCAGCATATATAGTTTAATAGGCCTGGAAGGAAGACCATTCAGAGTTCGATTCCCTCGTTCTCTACAATGAAACATCCATCAGAACGAGCACTCTGATAACTGTGATGGTAAATCATCTTGATCACAAGACTTCAACTTTCATTTTCTTAAACATTTCCACTGTGGCTTTAAACATTAAGTCCTTGTGGGCCATCATGAGTGTAATTGTTCCCATACTAGCTTATATACTGTACTTATTACCAGAGGATTTTGATAGGGGGCACATCAGAGAACTAATACTGGATAGAGTTGTCGTATGTAGAGGGTGTAAACAAGATGATAAACATTGTGACAATGGAGAAGGTTAGCTTTTAGTTCATTGTAAAATCAAAGCAGAACAAAAAATACAGTAGGAGTGTCACAGATGGTATGTAAGGCCTCTAAACCAACCACAGCATTTACTATCCTCTAAACTTTCAATAATTTTGACCAATTTCCCTGTAACCTTACATCTGAACGAAGTGGTCCCTTCACTGCCCCTATCAGCTCATAGCATGCTGAAACGTAAGAACATGCAGCATTCGTTGCTGAGGATGTGCACAAACTATGCTTCTAAACAAACAAGGCAGACATTATAAACATCCATATCCTTCTTCAACAGTAAGTAATTTCTCAGGATTACAGTACTTGGTTAACTTGTGGAACTTCAGGCAGCAGACAGGCACCAACAGGTCAAGCTAACTGCCTCAAAGACATTCTGGTAGCAGCATAACTCATACCTCCATCAACACTGTTAACAGTGGGGATGGTCTTGGGGTTAACCCCAATTTGTTTTAATAAATTCAAAATGTAGGAGTGTGTGTTTAGGGTTTTTGTTAATGTCATGCATGGCTTCTCCATTTAGTAAAGATCAATTGGTTTTCAGTTTTTTTCACTTAAACCAGTGATCTCCAACCCTGGTCCTCCAGGCCCACTATCCTGTAGGATTCAAATGAAATGGCTCTGACAACGTCTGCACGAGTGTGTTATTGAGCCATTAATTAGAGTCAGGTGTGCTGCAGTATGAAACACTGAAGGTCAGGACGGTGGGCCTTGAGAACGGAGTTGGGGATCCCTGATTAGAGTTATTTGTTTTAGAGGGAAAGGACTGTGCTTGACATGTTATTGGTGCCAATTCCCTCCTCATGCACTTGTTTGCTTGGAACATCAGCATGGACTTCAGCAGTACACACTCCATTTATAGTAACTCAGTAATAAATCAATCTTTGTCTAGTGCACTATTCTGGGGATTGAACCCAGGACCTTAAAGCAGGTGTGATGCCCACCACACTATGGAACCACTGGTGTCGTATATACTGAGTTTAAAGTTATGATTCCATGCATTTAAAGAAATGTACAAAGCACTGAGGCTAATGGGATGGTGAGGTATGATGGGCCAAAAACGCATGTTTGTAATGTTACAAAGGTTGCTGTAGGTCACCATGGTAACTTTTGCTGAGCATCCAGACTATTCCTGAAGAAATTGTGTTAATGGTTATGTTAGTACCAGTTAATGATTAAACAGCTAAAAGTAATTGTTTAGATGTATAACACATATCTGGCCAAATATATCAAAAGAAGTGTTTGATCTTTCCCTTCTCACCCCAATGTTATCTTTGATCAGATAAAAGATTCAGTAGATTTGACTCAGACCTTGGGTCAAGGGAGAATAGAGAGTGAGCAATAAACCTAACATGTCTGGACGGTGGGAGGGGGCTAGGGAACCCACACATACACAGAGAGACATACACACTCCACACAGAAAGGCCCCTGTTGACAACCCTCCCCATTCAAGGCTCAAACCAGTGACATTCTTGCTATGAGGCTGTAGCGCTAACCACCACACCGTAGAGCAGAATGAAAACATCCATCCCTCGATTACCCAGAGTATTTTGACAAAGACAACTAAGGGATTTTAATTAGCTTTAGAGCTGGTTTGAGTGAGGAGCGACTTTAAGTTTTTTTCTTGTAAAGCAGACATGATGACTTACAATACATATATATATATATATATATATATATATATATATATATAAAACATCATCATACTACTCTTTTCAACCAACTAAAGAGAAATGCTCATTTAGTGAAAACTAAAAAGCCACATGTGGTTTTACAGTGTGGTCTCACCATCTGTTCTCCAGTTATTTTATTATTGATTTTTCTCAGATATATAAATGCATTTATTTTTCAGAAAGTTGTTAACATCTTGTTCTACTCATTTATGATAAATCAGAAATGAGTCATATTGCTTAAAAGGAGGAATAAATAATCTTCTGAAATAATTATTTATAATCCTGTGTAAGGATTACTGACATCTTGTGGTAAAGGTGGATGTAGAAATGACTTCAAATACCAAGCACAGCTGTGAATGGACGTGGCCATTAGCGGCCAGAATTTTTCCAGACTGAAACATGGTTTCATCTTCAAGTTTATCCAGTGGTGTCAGGTGCAAACTACACTACAGGCAACTACTTCAAAACTGTTACAAGTACCGTCTTCTTCTATGGTCCTTTTAAGGCATTACTCATCCCGAACAGGGCTTTAGAAGCAACCAAGTAAAGCTTGTACAGCAGAAGGTCCTGACTTCACACACACAAAACACAGTTTGTCCATTCAGAGACACTATAGTAAAGATGGTGGCACAAATATGTCAGCTGCCATGTACGTAGATGCACCGTAAGTTATATAAACTGCTGATTCTAAGAGAATAAAACTGAAGTTATTTCAGTTAAAAGACTACAAACCAATAGAAACTGTTTTAAATTATATATTATTTTTTCTGTCTTTGACTCATTGACCTTAGATTTTATTACACACTGCAGCTTTAAAGTTATTTATTTATTTATTTATTTTTATTTATTTATTAAGTATTTTAACAAATTTGAAGAGCGGTTAAATTTGACTTCATTGAGTGGTAACTGGGTATATTTATGGATGATTGCATACTTTACACGTCATTTAAAAATGTGAATGCTACATGACTTGTTCATTCTATTTTAGGCCTGCGTTGGTGTCTTGCATCAGAAGATGAAGCACGCTGCTTGGTGAGAACACGGTGGCGGATAGTCAGCTCAAAAATGAAACCGTGCGAGTACGACGATGAAAAGTTGCGCAACGCTGCCAAAACGCGGCGCTGTTCTGCGCCGTGCAAACCCACAGCAGGCCCTGTCTGTCCCGGTCGCCTGTCTCTCTCTCCGTCTTGTCCGTCTACATAAATCTCTATCATTTCTTCTGCGAAATTCCTCCTGCTGTTATCGAGGCTGAAAATCAAAATCCCAAATCCTCTGAGTTTCCTCCTGAAAGGGAAACCCTGTGAGCTGCTATCTGAGTGTGTGTGTGTGTATGAGAGAGAGAGAGGGGGAGAGAGAGAAAGAGAGAGAGAGACTGGATCAAACGTAAAATATGCACGTTTGTTATTTTATGCTGGATCATCAGTGGTCTAATCGAGCTTTCTTTTAGATACAGTTACAGGAGTCTTCTCTGTTTGGAAACCATGTCGGTTATCAACACCGTTTCCCACATCGCCACCCGGTGACTGGATTGGCGTATGTGTGTGTATGGGGGTATTTTTTACACCTGAAATACCCCCCACATCCACCCTCTCCGTCTCCTCAATGACATCGCCTCAAAATCCTCAAAACTAGAGGTTTTTCGACTCCCTGATAACCAAGCAGACCAAAGCAGAGCTCTCCCAGCTCAGCTCAGTCTCACCGGCCGAGAGCTGCAGTTGTTTTCCAGCTTTCACCCCTCCGTGTCTCAGAGAATTACAGCTGACCGTGTGCTTTCCCTTCACGTGCACAAAAACTGGAACCAAACTAGCTCGGTCGACGGTTAAGGTGCCATTAAATGTTGTGGCTTTTGCTGTCAGACGTGCGTTTAGCACACACACACACTCACACACACACCAGTCTTAAGTGTGCCTCAGTCCCCCCCTGTCGTGGCACAACGCTCATAAGACAGTGACTTTGGGAGGCATAACATGTAAAGAAAATGTTCCTGTCGTGGCCAGCCTCAAAGCAGCTTCCAGAAACTGCTCCAGAGCAGAGGAGAGGTGCGCTTTGTGACTCTGTGTCTCCGTGGCTGGGTGAACTTTATATCGCACATATATTAACACTTTGTGGCCTGTTTTCTTTCTTTTTTTCTCTCTAGGCTGGAGGACTCCATTTTGAAGAGACCGGGTGTGCAGCCAGAGCCTACACAGAAACTCGTCTTATGAAAGGAAACCATCTGTTTTTTCCGGGTAGACTACTGCACCATTTCACTGCATCTCAGGCGAGGTGGTGGTAGACGACATTTCAGAATGAGCTCATTTCACTGAATCTCTCGTCTTATCTTCAGGCGCATGTGTGCGTCAGGGGTGTTGGTTGTGGTGAGGATGCCAGTTGTTGCCACAAGTTTTTCAGATGCCATGTCATTGGTGATGGCAGCCAGGTTTAGGTTAATAAGTGATGCTTGTAATTAAGGGAAGGGGCGGGCTGTTTTTTGTTGTTTTTTGTTTGTTTTTTAGAGGTGACATGTGCTCCTTCCGGTGAGTTTTTTTTTCAGCTGACAGCTCAGATTAAAAAAAAAAAAAAGATTATTAGACAGAGATTTACGGCCCCTTATTTGCTCCTCCGGCTGGGGAGGCAGTGGTGACGACTGGCAGTGCGCACGACAGAGAGACTGACTTTCAAGGGGCAGGCTGAGTAGGAAATAGCCAACCGTGCATGCATCCACCCAAAAACACGGGGAATTATAAAGTTGTAGTTATCACAAGCAAAAAAGGGGAGTGTCTCTGGGGGAGCACGACACGGCTGATATATATACATTTTTTTTTATTCCAGGGGCCGCTGGACCAGGCTGTTAGCGCATGTAGAGAGGAGGCGGGAGGAGGAGGAGGGAAGTGGAGAAGGGGGGTGAGAGAGAGTGAGTACGTTTCACAGGATCCAGGCCTAGTAGTATTGCCGCTGGGACTCTCCTCATCCGCTTTCAAAAAATTGAAATTTGGCACATTTAAACCCCAAAATGAGCAGGTTAAGGGTCATTTTTGCGGTGGGCGACACAGGAATGGTAAGATTCCCGCGACATATTCCGCGTCATGTGGCGTTTTCTCCGTGATTTTGGCTGTTTGATGCACATAGCCTGCATCTGTCCGAGAGAGGAAGCCTGTGGAAGTGTGTGTGACAGTGTGCGTGTCTGTCAGTGTGTGAACATGAACTTGTGTGTCGTCGCCTTTGCACGCAGTGTGTGGCGTTTGTGGGTCTGTCTTGTGCAAATCATGGTAGCTAATGCATGTCACTCATAGACACACACACACACGGTGGCGCTTCACACACCTATACACTCTCATGCACCCGCGTGGTGAAGACACGCACGCGCACAAAGGGTCCATTTTAATCCCAGTTCGCGCACTCGGCGCCGGCGTGTTTTTAGCGTGGGGGTTATTTTAACACGATGGCGCTGTAATTGTGAGGCTGGCTTTCATGAGTGTTTAGATCGCGTGCATGCGAGTGAGTTTACCGGCTGACCTTATCGCGTTTGATGTCATTTTATTTCTTTATCACATCGCGTTAACATTTAGAAAGGATTTCCATCCGATGTTTTCCCTCAATGTGTTTCAGCCTGTAGACGATCCACGCGACGTCATTGAGCCTATTTGTGCTTTTTATGTCAGTTTTGACGTGATACGAGGCAGGATGTTGTGTCTTTAAGGATCTGATGTCTGATCTGATGTTTTTCATCTGTCACTTTGAAAAAGATCTCCTTACATCCCAACATAACTGTAGCAGTGTTATGACATCGTACTGAATCGATGGAAGATTATAGAAAAACCTTGTGATATTTTTATTGTAATATTTAAGCAAAATTGTAATTTTAGTTTTTAGAAGAATCTTGACAGGCACTGGTAACGAGTGTTGTATGAAAAGCGTCCCATACGCCTTAATGAGTTTGATTTTTTTTTTTTTTTTTTTTTTTTTTTTTTACTCTGAAAAGTAGAATTCACAGTGATAATCTTGTCCCTTCATTTCAGGGAGGAATCATGCCAGCATGAGTGGGCCTTACACAGGCCCTGCAAGGAAAACTCATCAGTCCAGCTGCCCTTTGACCCCTGCCCGTGACCTATCCGCCTACTCGGACATCTCCCGACGGCAAGACCACACGATCGGCCAGAGCATGTCTGCTGCCTCCTCTCTCAAACATACATCTGTCTATGGATTCTCACAAAGGGACCGCTCCTCTCCAACATCCTCATCTTCCTCTTACAGTCCTCTCAGGAGGCTGCAGCATCTCACCACCATGGTTAGTCAGCCTGACCTGGTGCTGCCAGTAAGGGAGCCTGAGAGGAGCTGGGAGTGGGGGTCACACAAGAAGGAGAGGGGGAAGGTGGTAAGGGATTCCTGGGCTGATTGTAAGGATTATTCTGGCTCGCAGATTACAAGCAGAGAGAAGAGGTTTACTCCCTCTACTTGTGGACAGAAGCAACAAGAGGTCCAAAGTGGAAGTAGAGACACTCCTCCTGCGAGTTGTAAGGATTCTGCTGCTCCAGAGAAAAAGGCAGAAGGTTGTTTCTCTGGCCCACCCAGCCCAGCCTTCTCTCTAGATAGTAACAGCCCCTTTGCAAATGGTTTACTCCACTTCGAGTCTTCTCTGTTTGAGGATGAAGACAACGATGACGAGCGAGGGACTGGGTCGATCATTGGAGGAACGCGTGTCAAACAGGAAAGCTTGGGCAATGTTATTCAGTCTTCTCCAAAAAAGTCTAATTTGGATTCCAAGGATGCGGCACTGTCGTCAGCCAAGGTGGTTACGCGCTCCCAGTCCTCAGGTCAGCGCAGGAGATACTGGGACGGCTCGGAAGACGAGTGGGAGAGCGATTCAGACCTTCTCCTGTTTGAAGACAGTACTTTAAAGCATTCAATGGCAAGTTTCGCCTCTTTACCTGAAGTAAACCTAATAGTTTGGATTGACAAAGGTTTAAACAAATACACACACCTCCTGTTGCAGTACTGAGTAGAGCTGAAAGGTGTGGAGGGAGAAATATGACACTTTTTACATGGAATGAAAGGGACTGCATATGTTGATGGCCAACTAAATTGGCTTGCTTATCTAGAGGATCTGCTTTTCCAGCTGCAGTAGAGGTTGTGCCTGTGGAGGTGGCTGCAATAATTAGCCATTTAAATAGCAGTTTACGTCATAAATAGCCCATATTTTCTGAGTCGTAATTTGGTTTAAAATAAATATACACTGGAAATATACACTTTATAACAACTCAGATTTGTGTTTTGGTTAGTAATAAACCAGTAAATGGTAATTATCATGGCATCATTTGCAAACCAGAGCTTCTAAAATGTAATTTGCCATAATTTTAATGTGATGTGTTTCCATAAATATAAACAAATATCAGCTAAAGTAATGATCTCAAACAAACAAACTTAAATGGCATCAAGAGGTGTAAATGGTTTAGGGAATCATGTCTACACATCACTAGTATTGCAGAAACTACAGGTTTCACAAAATGTCTCAAAGCACTATCCATGGCACAATTATACTTCCTGTCTACATACCTCAAGGCATTATGGGAACTGTAGTTCTAGAAAACCCACGAACTAATTATCTTATGTAAAATGAAACAAAGAATCACTATATGAGTGAGAGCTATTAATCACATGAACCTCGGCAGAATAAAACATAGCTTTGTGATTATCTGGGTGAGTTTTGAGAGTAGCAGATCCAGATCAGTGAGAAGTTAGTGTGAACACATTAAATGTAGCACAGATTTTAACTTTTTGCACAAGCATTAGTTAGATGATCAAAGGCCACTCATTTCAGACCAAGTATGTCCTAAGTGAGTGACATTTAGCTTGCATCAACTATACCATCACCCTAAACCTTAAGTTTCTGCTTTACATGACAACAATTTTTCATGGAAAATGTCAGGTTTGTAAGATTTTCGTATGTAGATGTAGAACAGCAAGCAATTGTTTGCATTTGGTAGCACTTTTTATGTGTTGGCTTGCTAATAACAGCATCATGTTAACTACAACTTCAGGTCAGTTTCCTTTATATTAATAGTCATCTTCACCAAAGAAACTACCAGTTAAGACTCTTTTCATTTTATTACCCTTTCCTGTGAAGTGATTAAGTGCACTTCACAAAACGTAAACTAAGAGTTATTCCTTAAAAGTGCTTCATCCATGTTAGCATTAGCTAGTAGCAGCCCTCAGGCCAGTTGTGATACATGCCATTCATAACCCAGGCCTGCTCATGTACCTGCTCAACCACCTCGCAGAAGATGTAGTAGCTCCTGGTGCAGCTTGTGATGTTTTTGTAGTTTGTGTTATTTGAAAAATGACAAAATAAAAATATAAAAGCCACAGATCCTAAACTGAAACTTCTGACCCTTTGAATTGAACAGAAAAAGTAGTCAGCCTCCATTCTTACAGTTTCTTTTTCTACACTCTTCATTGTCTTGCAGCAGCAAAACAGCCTGAAGAAAAAGTCTTTGCCACCTGTGAAGTTTGTTGAGGGTGACATCATTTGGGCGAAGTTCAGCCGGAGACCGTGGTGGCCCTGCGAGGTCATTGTTGACTCTGTACAGGGAGTCTATCACAGAGTGAAAGGTGGGTGTCAGACATTGTTTACTAGCTGTAAAAACTGAGACCAAGATATTGCAAATGAGATAATACATGCATCGGTCACTTTATTAGGTCCACCTTGCTAGTACTCGGTGTTATGACAGCGAACACTCTGCAAAAAGTTTTACTTGGTCACCAGTGTAAGCATCCAGAGCTCAGCGCTGTACATATAAAAACACTGGCTGTCAGCTGCGTTAAGCAAAGAGGGCCTACCTGTTGTGTCCCAGTATCTTGCGCTGCAGGGCCACTTGTCTGACGGGCGTTTGGCCCGCCCTCATGGCGTCTACCAGCCTATTCCGTAATCAGTTTATTTATTAGACAAAGACAGTAATGAAAAACAAATAATGTGCATCGAGATTTTGGAGATGGGAAAGGAGCGTTCCTCGTACCTGGCTTTCCTTCACTCTTTGCCAGTTTCCTATATGTCACACCTGGCTGGCATTTATCATCTCAATTGCCACCTGTAATAATGTAGAGAGGGGAATGACATGCAGCAAAGGGCCCCAGGCCGAGGCTCATAACCTGGGTAAATGTTGGATGTCCAAGGGTCAGTAAATGTAGCATGTAAAGTACTTCTATAAGTTCTGCAAAATCTCGGTCATATTAGATCATGATGCAGAATTCATACAGGATCATCTAGCCAACCATCTACATGGTGATAATACATAAAACCACCAGATGAGCCAATATTAATGAATGAAACTGAGCTGGCTAAAAACAACTTTTTTTTTTTTTTTTTATGATTTAAGTGTCTTTACACAGCAGTGATAAAACTCCTACAATGTAGGATCACCCAAAGTAAACTGTTGATTAAAAAACTATCATTGGCTGTTTGTTTTACAAGTTTTTCTTCACTTTTTTACATTAGATGATTTCTTTAGTTGTAATAATCAGTTCAATACTTAAAAAATTATACTTCCTTTTGGTGTTTCACTCTAACTAGATATCGGAACTAACCTGTCTTTAAAGATGTGTGCATAGCTGTATAATAACTAGCAGATTTTACAGCAGTTTCACCAAACCAGCCTCATTAATGCTGAAAAGCAATATGAAACAAAGGCCAACAATATCTAATTGAAATAAGCTGCTATTAATAACATTTTTCATTGTTCAGTTTTACATGATAGAGACATGGGTCTGATTTCCATGAGACTGATAAATTATGTCCAAAATACAATTCTTTGGGGTAAATATGTGCTGGTATGAACCATGAACCGCTAGTTTCCTCCTCAGCTGAACAATAAGCAAACGCAAGAAGAGAGATGGTGCTAGTGACAGAAAGCCAATCAGCTGATCACGTTCAGCCGGTTGTAATTCACGTAACAACCATAGACTTTATATAAAAGATGGGCGGAGCCTCCGTGATGTCACCCGTAGGTTAAGAGCAAAAGTGACGCTCGTTGGGCGTTCCCACTGTCGCCATCTTGGTAGCGTCACACAAATCAGTCTCAGAAAATCCAAAAATGTGCAAAGAGGTCGAGCTGAGAGGGGGACTGTAAAGGTGGGGGTAGATGATTGACAACCATCAAACTCCGAGCTGCCTGTAGCTAAGAGCTAACCGAGCTAACCCGGAGCTAACGGTAACCAGCTAACGGAGGTAGCTGGCTAAAAACCGCAGTTTTTTCTCTCCCTTTTTTCCGCTGATATTGGTTACCTGTTAGTCAAAATGACATGCCCTTAATTATGCTAAATTTCAAAATTAAATAACATCCAAACTGATAAATTAGAAAAAAATTCACAACCTTAAAGTTGTCATGAAGGTAAACTTGACCTATTAATCCTAAAATGGATTTTTGTTCCAGGTTTAAACATGTTTATTTCTGCTGTGAAGTTGTTTTTTGAACGCTGGAGTCTATGGGGATTTGCTCTGTTTTGGAGCCAGCCCCTAGCGGATGAGGGGTGAACTGCAATGTTGCACTTCTGCACAGGCTTCACATTTTACAGGCGGAGGTTGCTGCTTGGTAACAACAGGAGAGGAAGAGGAGAGAGGAGGAAGCAGCTGTGCTGCATCGACACAAAGAGGACGAGAGAGCGACTAAAGCAGAAACGTTTGTACAAAACTGTGGGAAAAGTGCAGATGTCAAACTATGGCGTCAAATTTCAGCCATAAGTCTAGGGGGCGCAGTAACACACCCACGATAAAATGACACTCTCTCACACGCGTAGATATTAAC
>JBAFTB010000017.1:29866458-29877723 GCA_037177355.1 Melanotaenia trifasciata
CGCGTGTGAGAGAGTGTCATTTTATCGTGGGTGTGTTACTGCGCCCCCTAGACTTATGGCTGAAATTTGACGCCATATCAAACCTTCTCACTGACAAAAGTGTGGGTGGTAAAACACCATCCCCCCCCACGGTTGTGACCATGTGGCCAGGGCACCATGGCAAAAGGGATCCTTATCTCAACTGATTTGTATCACAAAGGGATCTCATGCCTGCTAGCCTGGTGGAGCAGCTTCTTTCCTGTTCAAAGTTTCCTTTTGTGACAAAAGTCCAAATATGAGCTAGTTGCCATCCTTTGTTGATAGCTGTTCTAACTGGGGACATTCAACAATGGCAACTTCTATTTACTACTCATGTTTTCATATTTTTTGTGTCCATTTTTAAGTTTTACCTTAGATACTTTTTTCAAAGAGTTGATGTTCTTGAGGGCAGATAGAAATATTCCAAATACGCTAGCCGTGAAATGTGTTACACGGCTGATTATGTTAAGCTGTTTCTGCTTTTGGGAAAGTGGTCAGTACTCACTGACATGAATGGAAGACAACACTCCCAGTTAAAATTAATTCCTGAAGATGTCTTAATTTTTCCTTCATTATACAAGATGGCTGGACTTGTTTGCCTCATCTTTCCTAAAGTTTTGTTTCCAGTTGACCCCCATTTCCTGTTTAAAGGCAGACAGAGGCGCAAACTGAAAAAAGGTTGACACATACAAGGATTTTAGGAAAGAAATTGGCTCTTTATTACTAATAAAGTGGTCATCAAATGTAAAACGTAAAGAAAAAATATTGTCAAAGCTAAAAGCTAATAGTATTTTTCTATCAACAATTTCAACTTATTTAGAATTGTTATACATCGTATGCTTAGATGATCCAAGATGGTGCGGCATTGTCCAGACGCTGTCCGGATAACTCCACTTAGGCTATGTGTTTTATTTCTTTTTCATTTAGTTTTCCTAACTTTTGTTATCCCAGTCATTTCAGACAGAATTACTCATGACTGCAGCACACTTTTGGACATTAAAAAACTTGCTAAAAAAAAGTTTTCAGACTTATTTCACAGGGACCATGAGTGGCTGGAAGAGATTCGGCCTGATAACAACAATGGACATGTATCGTCAAAACAGAGAAAGAAAGCGCACCAAGGTCATTAAGGCGGTGTTCGGAACAGACAAAGATCCCAGGCCCATTGCCAACCGCTGCCCAGCATCCTACTTGCTAACGTCCAGACCCTGTAAAACAAGTTGGATGAACTCAGGGGTCGCATGGGATACCAGTAGAAGGTGAGGAACTGCAACATTTTCTGCCTGACCCAAACATGGCTTACTCCTCTGGTGCCGGACCGGGCCCTATCCCTGTCAGAATCCTTCTCTGTTTTCTGCAAGGACAGAACAAGGAATCAGACAAGTCTAAAGGTGGAAGAGTTTGTTTTATAGTGAACAACAACTGGTGTAACCCCCGAAACACCAAAACTCTTTCAAGCTCATGCTTGCCAGATTTGGAATGTCTCTCCATCCTGTGGCAACCATTCTATCTCCCCTGGAATTTACAGACATCATCGTGACTGTCATATATATTTCACCACACGTCGACACTGACACAGCACTACAGGACCTACATGATGTGCTGTGTCGCCACCAGACCAAACACCCAGATACTGACTTCATCGTGGTGGGAGATTCTAACAAGGCTAAGCTTAACAAAGTTATGCCAGCCACCCGAGGGAATAACATCTTGGACCACTTTTACGCACAATTCAAAGACGGCTACAAAGTGGTGTCTTTGCCTCTTCTCGGGAAATTAGAGAACGCTGTTTTCCTTGTGCCAAAGTAAAAACAAAGGATGGCACAGGAGGACGTCTCTACGAGGCAGGTGAGGCGCTGGAATGACCAGGCGGAGGCTACGCTGTAGGACGCTCTGTCGGACGTCGACTAGGACATGTTCCAGTCAGCGAATTTACGGAGGTGACTACGGACTTCATTGCTAAGCTGGTAGATGATGTTGTTACCATGACAACTGTCTGGGTTTTCCCAAACCAGAAGCCATTGGTGGACAAATCTATCTGCAAAGCGCTACCTCCTACAACTCAGGACTTCTCACCGGCAAGATGGAGGACTACAAAGTGATGTCACACAGACTATGAAAGGGTGGAGTCACAGTTTTTCAACCAGCAGGACTCCAGGGGCCTGTGGCAAGGACTGCAAACTATAACGGACTACAGGAGCCCTCGTTCTGGTGAGTGCAGACGCTGCTCTGGCTGAGGACCTGAATAGTTTTTATGCACAGTACTAGGTCTGCTGGTGTTAGCATGCTAACTGCTGTAGCCGTTGGCTCCTTCTGCATTTACCCTAATAGAACATGACGTGAGGAGAACACTGAGGAGAGTGGACTACAGGAAGGCAACGGGACCTAACTGTATTCCTGGTCGGGTGCTTAAGTCCTGTGCTGACCTGCTAGCTCCTGTCTTCACCACGGTGTACAACCTTTCTCTGAGCCAGTCTGTGGTCCCTGCCTGCTTTCTCCCTGTACCAAAGAATGCCTCTCCAGCCAGCCATAATGATTACCACCCCATCGCCCTCACCTCTGAGCTCATGAAGTTCTTTGAGAGACTGGTCAGGGGGCACATCTGTGGTGGAGGACATCTGTGCCTCCCTCCCTGAGTCTCTGGACTGACTTCAGTTCTCTCACCGGCCAAACAGATGCATGGGCAACGACATCTCCTAGGTACTGCACACCACTCTCATCCATCTGGACAAGCACACAGGACTATGTAAGAATTCTGTTCATTGACTTTAGTTCAGCTTTCCACACTATAGTCCCCACCATGCTCCATTCCAAGTTGCTCAGCCTGGGGCTGAACTCCACCCTGTGTGCCTGGATCCTGGACTTCCTGTCAAACAGAATTCATGGTGGTGCTGGTGGGAAGGCACACCTCCAGCTCCAGCTTTCCTGCCCAACACAACCACACACAGACACAGGAAGATACAAGGTTTTGCGTGACCATTGCTTTGAGTTGGTAGGCGGGGAAACAGCTGCACGTGAGAGGGTTCAACATTCCTTCATTGAAAGGAAAAAGAAAAAGAATAAAACTTTTCCCACAGTTCTGTATTTATATGCCTTCGCCACCTCTGCTTCTATTTTTCTTCCATTTCCTGTTGTTTCATGATCAGCTGTCGGTGATCAGCTGATAGGCTTTTATGTTGCACTTCTTGTTACATGCGTTTAATCATGATTAATGCATTTGTAAGCTGATATCTAATATATATGTTTCATGTTTTATAATTTAACATATGCTAGGCCTTTGAATGACAGTAAGAATATCAAACATCAAAGCCCATAATGAATATAATTTATTTAATTTATAAATTTAATAGACCTCTTAATAAAATAACACAGGTATCTGTATCGGTATCGGACAGAAAAAAATGGTATCGGAACATCCCTAGTAGCCATGGACTACCACGCTGTGGTGGTTGGTTGCATCAACAACAAAGCTGAGCGGGCGTATACAGGGGAGGTGGAGAAACTGGCAGAGTGGTCACATGCTAACAATATCCTGCTAAATGTAGACAAAACTAAGGAGATAATTGTTGACTATGTGAGGAGACAGTAGAGGAACAAAACCTCTCTGAGATTTAATGGGACTCTGGTGGAGAGGGTGTGCAGTTTCAAGTACCTGGGTGTGCACATCTCCGATGATCTAGCCTGGACTCAGCACAAAGGCAGCCAGGTGAAGAAGGCGAGGCAGCACTTTTTCACTTCAGACAACTGAGGAAGTTCAGAGTCTCTCTGGAAATCAGGAGGATGTTCTACACTGGAGTGGTTGAGAGTGTTCTAACTGTGGAACATCACCCATGTGAAAAGTACTGTTTGTGACTGGAGGACCCTGCAGAGGGTGCCATGTTCAGCAGAGCATACTACGGGTACAACACTCCCCACCCTCCAGGACATCTTCATGAGGAGAACAACAGCCATAGCCAACATGATCATGAGAGACCCTCATCATCCTAACAAAGGTCTGTTTGAGTGGCTGCGCTCTGGCCGGCGCCTAAGGCTCCTTATTGCAAGCATAGAAAGACTCAGGAGGAGCTTCTTCCCTCAGGCTGTCAGAACTGTGAATTCTACCCTGTAGAGACACTGGTCAGATAAAAATACTATTTACTCATGTCACCTTAACAAGGTTTATATTTTGCACAACCTTTTACATTGTAAATATGGTATACATTATATAAATATTGTCAAAATGTACAGCATGCACATCACTACAAAATCACTGCACTGTGGCTTATATTTATATTTATTGTCTTTTTAGTTTATTGCAGTGTTGTTGTTTATGTTTTTTACTAGTGGCAAATGGGTGTGCACAGCCTCAGATGCATGTACGACTGCATTTCACTGCCACCTTGCATGTTCATGTGACAAATAAACAACTTGAAACTTTAATTACTATTGCCCAAGACTTGTAAAGATTTTACTGATAGAAGATGAAATAGCTTTGACATTTTGTCAGTATATTCTTGGCCAATTAACTTGTAACAGTCATTACATCTGGTGATATTATAACTGTTGCATCCTCTGCATAAAAAGTAGTCAGCCAGTACGGAAGAATTTGATCGTTCATGTAAGCAATTGACAAGATATTGCTGTATAAATGCTGCTTCATGATCAAGAACGTAGTAGTATTAATGTAGAAGTGAGAGAGATAAAATTGCTGCTAAAATGACCTGATTTATGATTAGCACAGACATTTTAACATTAGCATCCTGATATTAACTACTAGGACAATGTAAATGTTACAAACTTGATTTTATGTTGCATATTTATTATGTTATGTTTTATGTACCTGGCCACATATGGAATATGAATATGGGTTTGTGCATGCTTACATTATGAGAGAGGTATGCATGTTCTCTGAGTACATTACATGCTGCATTCACTTGCACTTTGGCATTTGAAGCTTACCCAGTTAGCTCAGTTTACACTGGATATTTGTTAGAATTCAGATTCCAAATACTTTATAAATTACTGGGGGGGGGGGGGGTCGTTGTCATAGCAACAAGTTTTTTTTTTTAACTCATCCTGCATTTGCACAAACTTGTCCGCTCTACAGGCTCTCTGGTGAATCACAACGGCTGTCGGTGGTCAGCTGATCGGCTTTTGTCTCTTGTTGCGTTTGTTTATCGTTTAGCTGAGAAGAAGGAAACTAGCAGTTCACGGTTCACACTGTCACATATTTACCCCAAATTATTGTTTTTGGCAGTAACACGGTAGTTGGCTGGTGGTCGGCAGCGTTTATACTTTAGCTGTGCAGGGGTGGGTCTAGAGAGGTTTTGACCAGGAAAGGAGGGGCACAAATCAGACCTTTTCTTTTAGGTCTAGATTTGATTAAATATTAAATGTTATTACAACTAAAGTGATCATCTAATGTAAAAAAGTAAAGAAAAACTAGTAAAACAAACAGCCAATGATGTGTTTTATCAGCAGGTGTTTACTTTGGATGATGCTGCTGTGGGACTTTTATCACTGCTGCAGAAACACTCACATTGCAGTGATAAAAGGAAAAAGCTGTTTTTATCCAGATCATCAGTTTTATCAGAGTTTCTTCATCAATGTTGGCTGACCACCATGTCACCATGGAGACGGTTGGTGCGATGATGATAGATGAATTGTGAATTATGATCTAAAACATGGTAGAGATGATTTAGAACAGCATTACATTACATGCTGCTTTTACTGACCCTTGGACATCTGACGTTTACCCAAGTGAAGGTTAGTTAATAAATATTTGTAGAACGGCTTGTTCTGTTGAAATAAACAGTAAAAACTGGCAAATTTCAGGCATAGTCACAAATGGTGATTAATCATGATCAGTTTGAAAGCTGTGATGAATCATTAAATAATTTGAAAGCTGTGATTAATCTGATTCAAAATTTTAATCATTTGACAGCCCTAGTATGTACATACCCAATCCAGTTTATTTATGGACCACTATAAACACAACACTGTTGTGTTGAATGATAAAACAACAAATCATTTAAAAAACATGTATATCAATAAATACACTAAAACATATGTAAAAAACATCACCAGTAAGGAAATTAAAACAACCAAAAACAATAAACCCTTAAAAAGCATGAAAGCATCCCCTCATCTGGTGTTAAAAGTCAAATAAGTGGATTTTAAGAAGAGTTTTAAAGACAGACAGCGAGGAGGCTTGTTTTATGTTTGAAGGCTTTGGTGCTGACACAGTGATATATACATCCCATCACGCTGGTATCGATCAATATGATACTCGCCTTGATATCAATAATATTGATATTTGGATCGATCCGCACAGCCCTAGTTGACGTTGTCTAATAGTACCTAATAGTAGTTTGAAGTCAATGGAATTTTTAAGAACATTAAATTGAATTTTTTTCAATTTTAAATGATTTTTTTCCACAGATTATTTATATTTTCGTGAAGTAAACTGTCATACATCAAATTATGACACCAGTTTGCACATTTGAGTGTAGATTTTGAAGGTTTTCCTCATTCATGTGCTTCATTCTGCTTCAAAGCAAAGAAATTCTGACCTATGGTTTGTTGCTCTTTTAGAGCCCAGTGACCGCCCCTGTCGGCTCTACCATGTCAGAACCTTCGGGGAGCCTGAAGAGATGGTGTGGGTAGAGGAAAAATCAACCCACACTTTCCATGGAGGCTTCGAATTTGAGCAGCTCCTCCTACTGCGGCAGAAGGGCAAGCAAAGGGAGCAGAACAAGAAATACACTGTAATCATTATTTTGATGCTTAGAAAGTGCTACTTGAATGTCTTATTGAAGGTTGGTCTTACACATCCCTGTGGTTTGATTATTATGTCCAAAAGCAATTTGTTTCTGTATTGCTGCAGATTCCGAAGCGTTTCCAAGATTCTTGGAAAGCCGGTGTGGCAGAAGCTGAATCCATTTTGCCTGGAAGACACAAAATGGCTTCTTCCACGTCTTCATCCATAAATGATACCTTGCCCTGTAGATCCCCGCTGGAATGGGAGAACAAGTCCCAGCCAGTAGTTCCTCCTTCCACTTCACCTGTCTCCACCCTTTCTGAGACGTTGCACATAACGAATGGATCCATTTCATCCCCAGTTACAACTCCAACGCAGCCAAGCACTTTAAGGAAATCTTCCAGTAAGAAGAAACAGAGTAAATCCTCAAAGGACACGGGTAGTAAACACTTAAAAAAGACTCAGCACTGTAGCCCTGACCTGTCAGATAGAGACAATGAAGATTGCCCATACTCTGACCTCGACTCAGTTCCTAAGATTTTGTGTCCTAAAGCACTTGAACGTCAGCCTAAGCTTGTTTCATCCCAGCCGTCTGTCACAGTTGTCAAAGAGCTAAAGAAACAGACAGAGATTCAGAGCGGTCTTTGGTTTAGCAAATCAGGGAAAGACAGGCGGCCTAAGACAACCAGCCCGATGCCAGACCGCTCTCTCTTCAGTAAGGGTCCCTGTAAGAAAAAGAACTCAACCGCTGTTAGTAGAAAAACGTTGGCCCCTGCTGCCTCCACTTATAGTGGGGGATCCAGTAACCAGGCAGTGTTGTCAGACAAGCAGAGCACAGCTGAAACCAATCTTTTACCTGAACAATCAGGACCTTTGAAGTCCATTAACACAAAGGCCATTATTAAGCCTTTTCATGCAACCAGCAGTTCTGCTGACCATCCAGGATCATTGGACAAGCAGAAGACCCTGGTCTTAGTTGAGAGTTTATGTTCAAAGGGTCGGCAGGCACTTAGTAATTCAGCTGACACTTTTACTAACCCTTGTTCTGGGCAGTTACGAAGCTCAGATATTAAAAGGGACTTAAAGCCCCCAAAGAAAGATGATAATAATTGCAAATCCAACTTTTCAAAGAGCATAAAAAGTGTCAGCCGAGCTGAGAATTCAGCTGTGATTGCCACTAAACAGGATAATTCAACTGACAAGATATCTGACCAAGAAGAAAAGCGCAATGAGACTTCATCATCCCGTTTAAAAGCTGAAACTACTGATGCATTATCAAGACTAGAAAAGCAAACAAGTCTGGTTTCTAAGTGTAGGCTACCCTTTGTGAAATTAATCCGCAGGGAGATAAAGGATAAAAGGTATCTTAACTCCAGTATAATTGTTTGTCACACTGACCAAATTGGATGCGCAAAACGAGAGAAAACACCGGACACTGATGCGGCTAAAAGATCTCATCAATCAGACCGAATAGATGGAAAGCAGAGTGCCTCCGGTGATAAAGCAGCAAGTTTAGGATCCATGAAAGTCTCAGTCAAAAAGGTAAAAGCTAGTTCAGGTTCTACTTCTGGTATGCTTTGTCTCTCATCAGAATCATCTCATGGCAATAAAACTGTGGTTTTCAGTGGGTCTACTGAAAAGTCTGATAGCTCAGAAACAGAGAAGATTCCTGCTCTAAATGTAAGTCCAAGTAAGGTGACTCGTTCCCCTTCCAAACAACCAGACCAGTCTGAGGGTCAGAAGACTCCTGTCTCTGATGTGACAAGCAAGTCCTCTGACAAGTTAGATGGTTCAGAGCAAAGAAAGTCATCTGTCCCGGCTTCTGCTGCATCTGCTCTGCCTTCTCACAATCATGAAGAATCAGGATGTAGGACCTCTGATGTGCCTGAATGCATGTCCTCTGGGACGTCCAAAAAAAACATTCACAAATCAAAACAAGTTCCAGAAGCAAATAAAGTCCTACAGGAGCAGCCTGCCCACCTTCCAGCCAGCAATCGATTGATGACTAGAGCGCTGAAGGCCATGCATGAGGCGGACCAAAGGAATCAAGGAAAAGGCCGAAAGGAGGCTAAACGCAAAACACTCTTAAACCCGTTCAGAAATGTGGAGGATCTTGTCTGGAATCCGAAGGGAAAATCGGACATTTGCACTAAGATAAAATCTCCTAAACCTCAAATTGATGGTGGTGAATGTGATCCAGACACAGTTTCCAGTTGTAGCTCCCCATCTTTAATACTTTCTGATTCAACAGACTTGGAAGCTGATATCAAGAGTGAAGACGAAGACCTCTCAATATCCTCAACTCCACCGATGGACTTCATACCACTTACTTCTAGAGTAAAAGCAAAGCATGAAGATCAGTCCTCAGATAAATACTCTTCATCATCACCTCCGTCACCATTTTCCTTTATGGATGCCTTTAAAAATGTGGAAGAGTTTTCCTTCCAGTCCCTCACAAATGAGAGCGATGGGAAACCCATCTCTTTCAAGGCAGACACAAACTACAAGTTCAGCACTTTTCTTATGATGTTGAAGGACTTACATGACACTAGAGAGCGAGAGGGGGCTCCCCTAGAGCTGGAGATCGGACCACCAAGTGCACATGTTAAGGAGGAGCCCTTATTGTTGCCAAAGGAAGCTGATCTTGCAACACAAGACCAACAAAGTGATTACGGTCTCAATTTAAGTTCAAGTCCAGACAAAACTGTTGTCACAGAGAATGAAGGCAGCACAAATCAGACACCTAAGAGGCCCTATAACAGAAAAGGCAGCTCAACTGGATCGAAAAAGAAAGTCAACAGCAGAGTGCCTTGTCGTCCTGCCAGATCTGGACCTGGTTTTCCAGGACTGGAGTCATCATCAGAAGCAGACTGCTCATCAACAGTTCTGGACATACAGAGCAGCAGCTGGGAGAGGCAGGCTGGAGGGGGTGAAGGAGTGGTTGGGGCAGAGTTAGAGAAAGAGAGATGGAGTAGAGTGAAGGAGAACCTACCGATCATGGTGCCTTTGGAGCAGAGTGAGTGTGACACTACATCCTGTCTAGAACAGGCAAATGGCCTCATTGCAGACTGTACTATGAAGAACACAAGCTTGACGCACAACGCTGCAGCAGACAAAGCTATAGCAGGTAAGAACCCAGTCTGCACCAAGTGTTGATACACAGTCCAGCTCACACATGTACACAAAGGCTGATCTACGTGGTGTGGTTAAGAAGTCCTGCAGTGGTTATGCAACAGCTGATTAGTAGTGTCCTGCAGCATAACTCAGTCCAGTCTTAACACATACCCTTCCCCCGTATTTTAGATGTTTTCTTTGGGATATCTACATCTATATCCCTGTGCCAACAAATTTGCATAATTTTATAATATTTTATACATGATATTGAAAATGGACTCATTCATAAGTTGATGAGGATTACGAGATATTGAACATTTCCCCAGTATCGTAGTCATCCAGGGCGAATTGTTTGTAAATCCATGACCAAAGGAGCTACTGATACCTAATGCAGCTTAATTTTAATCAAAGACTTAAACTTCTAAAACGTGAAGTTAAAATAAGACACGGCGGATTGGTGTTAGAAATGTTAGTGTGTTGTTAGAAATCAGTAGGTGGGTTATTGCCAAAGCTGGATTACATTAAGAGGGGTGCAGATGAGCCCTACTGCAGCTGCAAAATACATGTCAACGGTACTAATTAGAAATCATCCTGAATTAGTCCAACTGTATAAAACTGATGTGCGTAGTGACTGTTACAAATTTTTATAATGCAATAAGATCTGTCTCTCTGAGCAACCTTTTTGTGAACTTGATTGGGATTTAGAAATTCTTTTTAACTACAATAAATTTATTGCTATCCTTTTTTTTCCTTCTTCTTCTTCTTTTAAATTTAGTTTCATTGTTGACCCATGGGTTTTTAGATGTTTTGAACCCTTGAGTTCTGCCTTTTGCCCTTCACTATTTTGGTCTTTAGAGCAGAGGGTTACACGCAAGGACTTAATCTGACTAAAAACTAAGGAAACGACTGACTCTCATTCGGTATCTGTTAGACTCGGTGTACCCCCGCCCTAATACATACCATACCTTTTATTGCATTTCACCCCCAACAGGACCTTAGTTAACATAATGGACACCATAAAAAGGCAAATAAACTTTTGAGCTGACAAACTAATTAAAGACACGTCACATACCCTTGGCAGATTTTCTCTGTGACACGCCCAACAACGGCTAATTTAGCATGTGTGGTTAATTCTGCTGCACTGTGAGCTCTCTCAAGCCAGTAAAGCTGAGTCTTGTGTTTCTTGCTTTGTCTCTTTTTTCCTCTCTTCCTCCGATAATGTCTTCTTGTAATTCTTTGCTGAATCCGACACGGTGCGTGTTAAAACTGGCCGGTGTGTTTAAATTGTCTTGTTAGCATGTTATGCGGTGTGTAAAGTAGGGCTGCAACTAATGACTATTCTGATGGTCGATTAGTCACCGACTGTTAAAACGACTAGTCGACCAATCGGATTA
>JBAFTB010000017.1:29877823-29897967 GCA_037177355.1 Melanotaenia trifasciata
CAACTCTCAGCAGAGATAGGATTAGAAGACGATGTCTCACTCTGTAGTTTTTTTCTTTCTTTCTTTTTTTTTTTTTTGCCGCAATAGTCGACGGCTAAATTCGTTGTCGACTAATCGTTGCAGCCCTTGTGTAAAGTGAAACCGTAACATCATACAGCGTCCTGGAAGAAAAAGTCGTGAAGTGTGGTTTGTCAGCCTTGGGACACCGCCGGGCAGTGACAGTTCTAGATATGTGCATAATAAATGTCACTGTAGCATCAAACAAGACAGGAAAGCAGAGTTTTAAAATTACATAGTGTGTCTTCAAAGCAGCATTTACTGAAAAATAATATTCTAGTAAAATAAGATGTAATAGAAGAGAATAAAACTGTATTAATCCTGAAATTGCAACTTGAATTAGTAACGTAATATAGTTAGATGGAAAGGGTAGTTTTTTTCTCTTTGACTACAGCCTGTATGTCAGTTTTGACAAGAAAGTGGTGCCAACTTGTGTTTCACCCCAGCAGAAATAAGGTGTGAACCATTTAGCTATGTTCTTTCAGTTCGACGACACAAATTGTGTGAACTGTATCTACACATTATATAATACACCTGAGAGCTCAAATGATGTTGCTGTGGCAACACTGCACAGTTATATCACGTCATAAATGTCTTCCCAATATTGTTTTTTTGTTTTCAAGTTTTTTGTCAGTCACACAGAAATGGTAAATGTTGCTTCAGCCTGCTGGTCTTTGTAATCTAGTGTGTATGTTACCTGGTAAAAACCTTAATAAAAAAACTCAATTCCATCTTAAATATTGAAGAATATTTAATCTCAATGAAAATAGCAAAAAACAGGCAAAGATTAAGTGGCAAACAGCTTCCTAATAAGTAATGTGTATGTTTGAACCTACTTGTGAGAAAGTTTCTCATTCATTCAATCATTCGTTCATGGAATAATCTATCAAGTCTGTTAATATTAAAAGCTATTTTTTTGGTTTGTTTCTCAGCACATAAACGAATAAGAAAACCCAGCAAGAGGCTGATTGAATGGACTGAAGAGTACGACCAGATTTTCTCCACTAGGAAGAAAACCAAAAAGCCTCTCCAGTTGATTGGAAAGGTAAAAATCATACAAAGTAAGCTCTGTTGCAGCTTGTGATTTCATCATTTCTGCATGTCGTAACATGCTCATAATAATTATTAAACTGTCGATATATAAATGTATCCAGCTGAACATTATATTCACACCGTTTGTTTTCTCAGGCCACACAACCCATTACCTCCATGCCTGAACTTTCGGGGTCAGACAAGAACTTACTCAGCCACCCACCCTCCAGCTTACCTGAAATACAGACCCCACCTCCTGAGGAAGATGCTGCACCGATGCCGTCTGAACTACAAGTTCCCACCTCTGAAAACACATCTTCCCAAGACACTCCGCTGCTTTCCACAGACACATTAACCCCTCCTCCTGATGTGGATCCCCCGCTGTCAGAGGGCCTCATCAAAGACAGTAGTAAGGCCGTGTTTGTCCTTTTAAAAAAACCTAAAACTGTCCTTGTCAAATCACTAGCGGCTTGACTGGTAACAGAAAAATAAAATACTACCTGTGACACCTTCAACACTTCTTACCTCTATAACATAGTCTAGGAAAAAAATCAACCAGGATGTTGATAAAATAGTAGTAATAACAGAAAATTGTATTTTCAGCAATGAACTGAAAAGCAGGGCGAGTGGTGATGCAAAAGAGAGCGAAATGAGAGCCTGACAGCAGAATCTGAAGCTTTAATGGATAACTTTGCACAGCGGGAAACCCAAAGCCAGTTTTGTTTTGGCCTTGTCGCAGGATGCTGTCCTCATCTTAGACTTAGAGACTTAGACCTACCTTTATTAATCCCTTGGGATGAGTCTCTCAGGAAATTCAAAATTCCAGCAGCACAATAGAAAAAGCAAGTAAATAAGCACACAGGTACGAAAGAGCAAAGTTAGTAAGAAGAGCAACACAGATAAATAAGATAAAAATAAAGATAAATAAAGGCAAAAGAACCAGATATGGCTTGTATAGAATATGAGTTGAAATTACACTACGGGTGAAGGTGAGGGAAAGCGTCCATCTCTCTGTGTGTGCCTGTATTGCACAAGTAGATGTAAATGGCTAACCCCCCTTTTTTAACTGTTCTCTATGTTCTGTGTCCTCCTTTCTGTCCTCTCTGTCCTCATCCCCCCTTGTGAGGAGTTGTAGAGTGTGATGGCATGATGGACAAAAGAGTTCCTACACTTGGGAAGGAGCAGTCTTTCACTGAACGGGCTCCTCTGGTTACTGATGACGGTGTGCAGAGGGTGGCTGGTATTGTCCATCATATCCAGCAGTTTGTCCAGAATCCTCAACTCTGCCACCGTCACCAGAGAGTCCAGCTTCATGCCGACCACAGTTGATCCAGTCTGGAAAAATCTGTGTCCTATGCTGCTACTTTATTTGAGTTTCTCTGTCTGGTGCACCGACTCTAGATGTTGTAACATAGCTGCTGGTCTGTTTTCTTGGCCGACCTTGTTGCTGTCGCTGGTTGTTTTGAAACTGCTTTCTTTCACATGTTGCTGAAGTTACTTTATGTCATTTGGTCCTCTGCCGGCTGATATCCTCTCATCGCTGGGTGAGATGTCAAGTTGCAGCTAGCTGGAAAAGAGGCAGAGAGAATGGACATCCCACAGTCTGCTGTGAATCTTTCTAAAGTTTTCAGATGCTTTGTTGAAATGTGACAGAAGCGTTTAATTCTTCATAATAATGTTGCTGTAACCTGATTGACAGGAGCTGCTCCTGTCTTAGAGAAGAAGCGGAAGAGGAAACCCACTCAGAAAATCTTGGAGTACTGTTTGGAGGCCGAGGCGTCGGCAGGGCCCAAAAAGAAGGTACTGCAATGTCTGATGAACTGGTATAAACATAAACACCTCCTTATTCACTGTGCCACTAACTGTTCCCTTACATCTCTTGTGTAAGGACATCATAAATTCAGTGTCTAGGGTATGCAGACTGTGCCACATGCATGTAGCGTTAATGAAAGAGGGATATGCACACATGTCGTTGAGCTTTTTTTAAGGAGGCATTTCAGCCTGAGAAGACTGCTGAGTGCATTTATATGTAGTTTTTTTAAGTTTAAGAATATAAAGAAAAACAAAATAGTCAGGATACAGTTTAAGCCAGTTTCTACAGGAAACGTTCTTCTCAGGTAAAGATGAAAGTTTCTGGTAATATTTCTATCTGTTGCAGGTTAAAGGAATGAAGAGTAATTCAAGTACTGCTCCTCAATCTGGTCAGTGAGTTCTCCTTCAATAGTTTTCACTATACACTAATATGACTCATTATTATTATTCATTATTATGCTTGTTTGTCTGCATTTGAAACAACTAAAAGTTCCCATAAAACCATGTTTTCTGTTTAAATGTTTGAATAGGATCTGATTTCCACAGTCAGTATTTTGTAAAACATGGATCTTCTAATTACAGTTTTTTGCTTTTCCTGAAAAGCAAATTTAATTAATTTCAGTCTCACAAAATAAATCCTAACGGTGGGCCTTGTCTGGAGCTGATCAGTCAGCGCTAAACGAGCTTATTGGTCAGGAGAATACGCTATATAAAAAAAGAAAGAATAAAAACAGAAATATTCTGGCAGCAGGGCACCAGAAGAATTCAGTAAAATAATAGGAAGAAACCAAATCGTAAAATTCCAGTAAAATTCCATAATATAAATACATGGGATGGGATCTTTTGCTTTATTTTGTCTTTTTAATTTTTAATGAAAGATGTTGGCATGACAATAATAACAATAAAAGTATTAATACAGTCAAAAACATTATGTCATGTTATAAAACAATATATCACCAATAAAACATTTTATTTAAAATATACCTTATTTGCACCAACGTGTCTCCTCTAGCAGCTCTCTGGTCGTCTCTGTGCAGCAGCTGCTTCCTCCCTCTACTCGCACGTTGTTCCATGAATCACGACAGCTGTCGGTGGTCAGCTGATCGGCTTTTCTCTCTTGTTGCGTTTGTTTATCGTTCAGCTGAGAAGAAGGAAACTAGCGGTTCATGGTTCACACCGTCACCTATTTACCCAAAAGAATTGTATTTGGCAGGACCTTCTATGACACAGTAGTTGGAGTTTATACTTCAGATATGCAGGGGTGGTTCTAGAAAAGTTCTGATGGGGGGCCAGGCAAGAACACTGACCAGCAAAAGGGGGCCGCAAATGAGACCTTTTTTAGGTCTTGATTTGATTAAATATTGAACTGATTATTACAACTAAAGTGATCATCTAATGAAAAAAAGTAAAGAAAAACTAGTAAAATAAACAGCTATCGATGTGTTTTATCAGCAGGTGTTTACTTTGGGTGGTGCTGCTGTAGGACTTTTATCACTGCTGCACAAACACTTCAGTGATAAAAGGACAAACTGTTTTTAATTGATCATCAGTTTTATCAGAATTTCTGTTTAACTTCAGTCGTCACATCTGGAGGTTTTGTGACAGAAATTATCACCATGGAGACGGTTGGTGCAATGATGACGTATGAATTCTGAATTATGATTAATTAATTATTAATTAATCGTTTGACAGCATGTATGTATATATATATATATACATATTTAATTGAGATTGAGATTATATGTGTGTGTGTGTGTGTATATGCTGCTATTTTTAACAGTTGTCTGTGTTAGAAAATTGGTGCGGCCCCTTTAAGAGTGAGCTGCAGAGAGACACACAGCATGTCAGCTGGTCTGGTACAGTGCAGGTCTGAGTCGGAGCAAAGAAACTTAGCTGTGAGAAACAGCCTGTTTAGCAGTCAACGTCCACTTTTTTGTTTCTGGGATGAAGGGATGAACGTTTAAGCTATAAACAACACTTAAAAAGTGTAAAGTTTTTAAGCCAAATAGACCTTCTCTTTGAAAAAAAACATTATGTTGACTTCAAAAGACTGGTGTTTTGATCTTTAAATGGTATCAAGCTGCCTGTGATGGCTGATTCTTATATTATTGTTTTACACACAGATTCTGCACCACCTATTTTTAAATTAAAGAGTAAACCAGTTACAGCATCTGGCTCCTTACCAACCTCTGAGATAACAGCATGTACACCAAATCCGTCCATTCGGACCAATCACAGCACTCCTGCACCGTCCACTCCAGCTCCAGCTCCAGCTCCAGCTCCAGCTCCAGCTCCAGCTCCAGCTCCAGCTCCAGCTCCAGCCCCGCCCCTACCAGAACCCAGACAGATAAAGACGGCAGCAGATGCAGATGCTCCTCAACATGATGATCCTAAGACTCAGGTGGACATAAAGGAGGCAACAGAGTCTGAGGTCAGCCATCTTTTCTTTTCACACGCTGTTACCTATAACTGTTCTTTGTGTGTTTAAAATTGATCAATAAGGTCTTGATTTAAGATTTTTTTATTTTTGCTTGTGTTCTAAGGGTGACCAGTCCAGCCTGGACCACAGCTTCTCTTCCATGAAAGACGACTTGTTGTCATGTGACGACACAGTTTTACCCGTGAGGAAGATTATAGGGGACCGAGGAGGGCCAGCCTCCATGAAGGAGAGCATATGTCAGGTGAGTTTCCTCCACTTTACGAATGGAAAATTACCCTTACAAGTGTGTCCCCCAGTTATTTTTCAGCAACAACAACAAAAACACATTAAAAGAAAATAATCCCACATCGACAAGAGGTAGTCGTTTATGTAAACAGTGTTTTAATGAAGGGCCTCCACCAGACTGTTGAATGCATGAGCTGAAAAGACGGAAGACAGCTAAGAGTTGCAGAGTTAATTGTTCATAATCAGCTTCTGTAATGTGGCTAAATACCGTTGTAATTGAGACAATAAAGCCCAGTGAAACAGCCAACAAAGTGCTATTTTTGTGTCACTGGATGCTATACAAGGTGTGGTATGATATAATATTTATAGAGTCGCAGTTTTCTCAAAACATGTTCTTTTACCATAACAATTTATATTAGTGTGCAAAGTGCACAGTAGTTTTGTGAAACAAAATAGCTGTAAATTCAGCAGAAAATGTGTTTCTAAATGTTTAAACTTACTTAGCAATATGTTATACCAGCGAGACTTTAAGTGGACAACAGTAGCAGCCTGATAATCATATGGTGTTTACTTCACCTGAGGCCTGTTTTCACGCTGTTGCTGCTGTTAGTTTTGTCAGAGCAACCTTTGATTTAGCAATAAAAATTAGTAGCAAGGTAACACAAAGCTAATCACACGGCAGCAACACAAGCATTTAGTCATGTAGACAAGATGAAGTTCATCACAATGAAGAAAGGGAATTTAAGTGACTTTGAACGTGGTGGTTGATGCCAGGCGGGATGGTCTATTTCAGAAACTGCTGATCTTATAGAATTTTCACACACACACACCCATCGCTACAGTTTACAGAGAATAGTCCAAAAAAGAGAAAATATCCAGTGAGCAGCAGCTGTCTTAACAAAGATGCCTTGTTGATGTCAGAGAAGAAAGGGTAAACTGGTTTAACTAGCACAGCCGTATCGTTGCTGACCATGTCCATCCCTTTATGACCACAGTGGAGCATCTTCTGATGCTACATCCAGCAGGATAATGCACCATGTCACAAAGCTCAGATCATCTCCACCTGCTTTCTAGAACATAACGATGAGTTCACTGGACTCCACAGCCACCAGATCTCAATCCAGCAGAGCAAGGGTGTCAATCTCTGGTCCTCGAGGGCCGCTATCCTGCACGTTTTTGTTGTTTCCCTGTTCTAAAACATCTGACTGAAATTAATGGGTCATTGTGATGAAGTTGGCAAGAAGCCATTGGATCCATGTGATTTGAATCAGGTGAGATGGAGCTGTGAAACAACAAAAACCTGCAGGATAGTGGCTCTTGAAGACCGGAGCTGGATACCCCAGCAGCAGCTTTGGGATGTGGTGGAACGGGAGATTCTCATCATGGATGCAGCCGACAAACCTGCAGCAACTGTGTGATGCTGTCATGTTGATAGGGAGAAAACCTCTGAGGCATTTTTTGATACCTTGTTAAGCTTTAGTTTTTTATGTCAAACATTTGTTATTGTCATCATCATATCATGTGTCAACACACTGCTGTTGTGTGTGTGTTTATGTGGTTGCTGCAGTTCACACTTGTGCTGTGTTGAGAACGATCAGGACAGTTTGGTCTGACCTGGTCAGACTGTCAACCCATGTGCTGCTAAAAGCATCAGTGGAGCTCAGTCACACACGACATCGAGTTCATCAGGCCAGATTAACAGACAGCAGGGGATTACACACTGTTACACAGAAGTTTGACCTTTTTATTATTATCGGGTCAGGTACGGTGTGTAAGTGGCACATTGTGCAAAGCAGATAAAACACTTGATTATGAATTTAATTTAATGGGTACTTGTGATGGGTATTTTTAAGAGTTTGATATTTTTCATGTTTCTTTTTAATTCTTATTTTAACCAAATTGAATGAATACACAAATCATACGTATCATACATAATCATATGAAATGATCCATCAGACATGTGGCAGGTTTCTTGTGTTTAAAGTCCCGACCTTCCGCTGTGTGTTTTGTGTGTTTCCAGCTGTTTTTTAGTTTCAGGCCGAATCATAAGGTTGTTGGCTCGTTGACACGCTCCTCGTTTGTAAATGTAAAAAACCCAATTATTTTCTGAAAATCTGAAATCTGGGTCACAAGAGTCGTGTTATTGGTGTTGGTTTTACACTAACAACCCATTTTAAAGGTTTGCAATGTAGAGAAAAATGAAAAGACAAACTGTAGTTATATTAAATGTAAATTCACTAATTCCTATTTTCGAGGATCTTCTCTTTCCAAAAACTCAACACTACCATTTCTTCTGTGGAGATACTGTATAAATCCACAGAGGAAAACTTATATTGTTTCTAGGGCTCTTTTTTGCCTTTCTTTTGTAGTAATGTTTGAAAGTGACATGCATTTCTTGTTTCAGGTGTGTGAGAAGACGGGCGAGCTGCTGCTCTGTGAGGGTCAGTGTTGTGGAGCTTATCACCTGCCCTGCATCTCTCTGGCTGAGGCACCCAAAGGGAAGTTTGTCTGTCCAGAGTGCAAATCAGGTATGTTGAAGCAATTTAGCTGCTTCCTGAGAAATGAGCATAGTAATGGCATATGTTCTTTCCCTTTATCCTTTTATTTTAAGTATACACTTCAACTATAGCTTGTTTTACGCATACCTTGTCCAGCCAGGACTGACGCGCCTTTGTTATGAATTGCCAGCTTGATGTGTGAAAGCACACAGTGATGCTGGACTGAGCCGCCTGAACTGTGGCAGGGTGACAATGATGCCTTCTTTCGCCTAAAAGCACAACTGACATGTAAAAACAGTAAAGTATTTAGCAGTTAACTATCTCTCCAGCATTAGAGCTGACTACATCCTCACTGAGTGTTAAAAATAAATACTGCTGGTTTTAAACACTGTGACTGTGTTACACACTGTGGACTTTCTGGCCTGCACAGCACACTCCAAGGTTGTTCATTTACGTATGACATAAGGGCCTTTCTGGACCATTTCAGTGTGGATGTGTCTGATATCCTGATCAGAGCCTTTTATCTGATCGGGGGGCCGCAATAACATTACGGGGTGGGTGGGCATGGGATTGGGAAAATGTAGCACACACTAATGTTTTGGGCTCTTGGAAACATTCTGGTAATGCACCAGTTTATATATATATCATATATATATATATATATATGGGAATGCTTATTCCTCCAAAGGGGGGCATGGTAGAAAAGTTTGAGAACCGCTCGTGTACTCGTTTAACTTTTTTTTTTTTTTTTTTTGTGGTACAGCATTTCAGTCATTTGTAGAAAATGAGACATATACCCAAAGGTTTTGGAGCTGAAACCTTTGAGTAGCTTATGTTCTCTGATCTAAGTCCAAATACACACTCATACAGCTTTTGTCCTTCAGAATGCAGCTGCTTTGAAACCATCGTTGAATAATATGTTGTTTCCTCGGTTCAATGTTTTGTTCTTTTACTTTCAAATTAATATGAAGCCCAAGCTGCCAGCTGACCCATGCTTTTCTTTTATTTAGGTATCCACACCTGCTTTGTGTGTAAAAAGCGCAGCGAAGACGTGCGGCGCTGCATGATTCCTGTGTGTGGGAAGTTTTACCACGGGGAGTGTGTCGCAAGCTACGGCCCGACCGCACCTGTAAACCGAGGTTTCCGCTGCTCCATCCATGTCTGCCTCACCTGCTTCATCACCAATCCTAACAGCTCGTCTCTCTCTAAAGGTGAACAGGAGGATGCTGAGGAGGATCGCCTCTGCTGTGGTTCGCTGTGGTTCACTGACTGTCTCCTGTCCGCCTGCAGGTCGTCTGGTGAGGTGTGTGCGCTGCCCCGTAGCCTATCACGCGACAGACCTTTGCATGGCAGCGGGCACCGTTGTGCTTTCCAACAACAGCATCATCTGCCCCAACCATTTCAGCCCCCGCCGTGGTGTCAAGAACCACGAACACGTCAATGTCAGCTGGTGCTTCGTCTGCACTGAAGGTACTACGCTCCATTTTGAAACTGGTTTCATTTTTTGTAAAAGAAGAGTAGTGTGGAGACTTTTTCTTATTCTCTAATCTATAAAAAATATATGTATAAAATTAAAAAAAAAAGCATCACAGGTAATAAAGGTGTTTGTGATATTTGTTATTCACCATTTCATCTTATCAAACATAATTCTAAAATGTTTATGGAGGTAAGTAAAAAGATGGAATATTATATCTCTGAACACCAACTAATCTTTTAATCTCAGATATCTGCCTTTATCTTTATAGAGAAATATGCAGTTTTAGCTTGAAATGTCATTTTTCATGAATGTCAAAATATATTTACACTAGCTTGCTTGGCTTTCTGTAGTTCTTCCATTCCTCTTGGCAGAAACATTTACGGTTGACTGGATTGGACGCGGATGGTCAGCTTGTAGCTACTTTCAGCTCTTAACCTGTTGTTTCACTTCAGACTTAAAGTGCTAATATGCTTAAGGTCCGGAGTTAAGCCCCAGCACATACAGGGCACATGAGCCAGTGCTACCTCACAGGCTATTAACTTGTCTCATAATTTTCAGTTCTGAATAATGAAAACGATGTTTGTAACAACCAAGGTTGTTTTTCTGCTGTGAAAGACCAGACAGCAGCAGCTCAGGAATGAGTGGAATGAGCAGCTGAGTTTGCTTTGAGAGTCGAGCTCACTCTTCACCATCGTGTGGCACATTTGGCCACATTTGCGCGTGCAGTGGATCATGTGTCACGTGGGTGCTTCTCAGCTTGCAATTACTGTTGGCCCCACACAGTGCAGAAATGTTTCAGCTTGTCTCTATATTTTTCTACATTCATCGTTCCCCTTGACCCTAACTCAGGGGTCTGCAACCCACATGTGGCTCTTCGGGCCTTCTGCTCTGGCTCTAGGGGGAAAGAGAGTAAAATTCTGCATAGACACAATAATTTACATTAATAGCCAATTATGCTGGCTTACCTGTTTGCTTGAAGCTGCAAGAAGTTAAAAAAATGTAATGGTTAAGACATTCCTAGAACAAACTGAGCAGTGCAAACATACTTAAAAGAGGTGGATCAAGTCTCCAAGCTTATCTCCTGCTGCAAGTTAACTCAAGCGCTAGTAAGGTATGGACAGCCTTTCATGAACACAGACACAAAATAATGATTAATTAAAATATCATACATGTAATCTTGGAGTTAAAAACGAGATATGTGTCACTCAGCAAAGAAAATCAAAGACAGGACCATTACAATGACAAATATCATGACTCAGCAAATTAATTCAGCTCTAGCAGACTCGATCACGTGTGATGAGTCCCATGACGTTGGCGATATTGAGCAGACAGAATCAGAATCCACTTTATTTTCATTGCACAGGGTTCAATAAAACTGAGGTAGCAGCTCCCTAAAAATTAAATAGGTCACAATATGGCCACAAAAAGAACATACACCACTGATAAAATAAGGATATTGATGTTGATATTAAATAATCATATGATACAGACAGAGCTGTTGTGTAGATGTGGCATTCTCATTTGTCATGACCTTAAAAAACCTAAATAAAGTAACTTTTTCTAAGTTATGTTAATTTGGAGGAATAGGTGGTAAAATGGCTCTTTTATTAGTGAACGTTGCAGAATGCTGTCGTTACCAGTCTGTCAGTTCCTGAAGCTGTGGCTGCTGTACCTACACCGTGGTGCTGCCGTCACCGTGTTTGACTGTAGGAGTGGTGTGAAGTGATGCTCCGTATCTGGTGTCCTCCACACGCTGTTGAGATTTGTGGATAAATAGTTCAGAATGCTGCAGAAGCTTTTTTGTATCTTTCCCAAATCTGTTATTGGGCTCTGCAGCTCTCCAAACAATCTTAAATTCGTCCAGCTTCTCGACGCATGCAGACAACACCTCAGACAAAGCGTCTGAACTGTTTTATAAAAATTATATTTTCTCATTTTATTTACAATAAATTAACAGAATACTTGTGAAAAAGTTTTTTTGTGTCAGTGTGATGAACTCTTGTTAGACTTAAAGATGAAATTCAAAAAGATCTAAAAATGTGCATGTTAATGGTTAAAACCTCCATTCTTCTTTTCTCTGGCTCCAGGTGGGAGCCTGCTGTGCTGTGAGTCATGTCCTGCTGCGTTTCACCGGGAGTGTCTGAACATTGAGATGCCTAAAGGCAGCTGGTACTGCAATGACTGCAAGGCTGGGAAGAAACCTCGCTACAAGGACATCCTCTGGGTGAAGGTTGGGCGCTACAGGTCAGTGACAAATCTCAGAGACTCCTAAATGGAATAAAATGGAGATGAAAAGTTCTCCCTGCCCCACAGCAGCATATCTGTTTTTATTTATTCAATTACCCCATGTGTTCGTTTTTCTGTTAAGGTGGTGGCCAGCAGAGGTCAGCCATCCCAAAACAATCCCCGATAACATCCAGAGAATGAGGCACGATGTTGGAGAGTTCCCTGTTCACTTCTTCGGCTCCAACGACTACTTGTGGACCTACCAAGCCAGGGTTTTCCCTTACATGGACGTGGATGCTAACAGCAAGGAAAAGATGGGAAAAGGTGTTGATGCAACCTACAAGAAAGGTAAAATAGTTTCTTGTACAGATTCTGGGAGTAACACTGGAATCAGTTTTATTTTGTTTAATGTTGACGTGACAATGCTGGGTATCGATTGACATACCTTTACAGCTCTGGAGGAGGCAGCTGTGCGATTTCGTGAGCTGCAGGCAGAGAAGGAGCTTCGGCAGCTACAGGAGGACAGGAAGAATGACAGAAAACCGCCACCATACAAACACATTAAGGTCAGGGACAACACTTGTGCTTTTCCTTTGCAAACTGGGTAAACTAGTTTGTGTGTAACTTTGGGTAGTTGTATTTGTTGTTTTCTAGGCTTATCTTGTTAAAATGTAAACACTTTTATGGTAAAAATCTTGTTTTATTACTGTTGGTTGTACACTGGTTAGCCAAATTTACCAAGAGTCTGGAACGAGTAAAAGTATAAAAAAGTTTATTACAGGAGAATTATTGAATACAGAATTATGTGCAAGTAATGAGAGTGGTCGTCCCGACTCTCGTGAAGTCAAGAGAGACTCTGGGGAGGCAAGAGGAAAAACAATAGTTCTACATTTCTGTAGAAAGAATCCTCCTTCCTGAAGACCTTGGGTGGACACACAACTCCACGAGCGTCAAAACAACCTCACATAGTTGTGTCTTCACCAGAAGCAGTCTAAGGGTCTGAGGAAGGACCAGATAAAGCTCATCTTACCCTCGTAGTGAACTTTTAACAGAGCATGTATATGAAGAGAATAAACCTTAAAAGTGAATTAAAGCATGATGAGTAAAAATGTACAATGTAAAAAGTGTAATATAGCAACAATCAGTGTAAATACAATTTATAAATGAATATAGTAAAGGAAGTAATTATAGTTGTGATTATAATATTATAAACAGAGCATAATAAGTAAAATGTCTTCCTACATGCTAACTGTGCTAATAGCTTATGCTAAAGAGAAACCTGTGCATCCTGTTGAAACTAATGTTGTACTGAACTTACAAAAAACATCCTGCTAAAAATGTTAAAATGATTATTACTGAAACTACCCCAAATTAAGAAAGAGTAGCGTTAACATTTTTTATATTTGTTTTGTTTTTTTTTAAATACACACCCGTATATTAAAGTTTTCTTTTAAAAAAACAGGGTAATCATATTTAAATTAGAAATATTTAAAAGTCCAAAATTAAGAAAGGCCTGTTTCGGGGTAGTTTATCATTATTCAGAGTGTTTGTATGTAGAGAAGCACACACATTACAGTTTTCTAAGAATTTAACCATCCTTCCTTTCTGACTCATCCAGGTTAATCGGCCGATAGGAAAGGTTCAGATCTTTACTGCTGACCTATCAGAGATCCCACGCTGTAATTGCAAGGTGACAGACGAGAGTCCATGTGGGATGGACTCTGAGTGCATCAACCGCATGCTGTTGTACGAATGCCACCCGCAGGTACTGACAAACCACCAACACACTCCTTATGTGGTTCAGAAGTGCTGCACTTTCTTTCTTTTCTTGTTCTTCTGTTTCATTTACAGAAATTTTAAATCATAGCATAAAAAATTGTGAACAAAAAAAAGAAATGGGATAGCAAACTTATGTTATTAATGATAATTGATTTTTAATGTCAGATAGTAAGGGCATTTCCTAAATATATGGTCATTATAAAGAACTGCTAAATCATGTTTTGCAGACCTTTAGCAAAAATTCTGGAAACACTGGTGAGTGATCGACTAAAGGCCTTTTTAATAGCAATACTATCTTATCCTCTTATCAGTCCAGCTTCAGAAAGTCTCACAGTACAGTCACAGCAGCTACTGTGAATGATAATCACAGCACTAGACAGTAAACAGCCCTGCACATCTCTTTTTTATAGATTTTTCCAAAGCCTTTGACACGGTAGACCATAAGGTAATGAAGCATAGGCTGGTCAGTATCGGGCTGTCGGATTCTGCTGTGACCTGGTTCACTAACTACCTTTCAGACAGAGCTCAGTGTGTCAAAGTTGATGGTTGCTCCCCTGACATTTTGGCTATTTACTGATCTGTCTGTAAAGTGCCCTGAAATGACAATTTACTATGTGCATTTACAATTTAGGAAAATATGTCCAAAATGCACATTTTTATTTCTATGCAAACGACACCATCATTTATTGCTGTGAGGAAACTTTTTTAAGCCAGTGGAACATTTGCTAATTACTTTTAAGGGAATTGAGGTCTGTATGTGAGGCTTGTTCTTGATGCAAAGAAACAAAAATTATAATTTTCATTCAGTCAAAAGAAAAACTTCATTGTCCTACTGTTTGCTTGTCTAGAGGGGAGGTAAAATTCAGATTGACCCTACTTTTAAAACGTGGGGTTTTATTTTAGATTACATTTTCCTTTTAAACCTCACATTGACTCTCTGGCCAAGAAACTAAAAGTAAGGCTGAACTTCTGTTTCAGACATTAGCATCTTTTTCTTTGATTTGAATTTTAAAAAAAAAGTTTGTTGCTGCATCATTTTTGCCATTGTTGGACTGTGGAGATTTACTTTACATGAATGCCAGTGCAACCAGTGCTGCATACAGTGTACCATGCTGCGTTTAGACTAATTACTGGGTATAAATTACAAACACATCACTGTACGCTGTATACTACGGCTGGTTGGCTGTTCTGTCTGTTCAGAGGCTTTTTCACTGGTACACGTTTATCTATAAAGCTGTTATCAGGATGCAGCCTTCATAAACACAACCCTCCTCACAGTCTGTGATCCCAGGTCTGTCTCTCTGCCTCAGTGCCCAGAACCCACACTGAGTTTGGGTAAAGGGCATTCATATAGCCTGCTCTTTTTAGTTGGAACAGGCTTCAAAACACTATCAACTTCACACAGTTGCCTCCCTGTTTAACACTCGTCACAGACATGCTGATGGTAATAAGGAATGGAACAGGTGCTTTATGGGATGCTGCAAGATATGCTTTGACCTGGTGGATGGTCTTTGTCTTATTCTTGTTTTAATGTCTTAATGTGTGTTTTGATATTGTTGGGTATTGTATAATATGCTGTCCTGTATAACCCCCCTTTTGTTTGTGTTATTGCTGCCATGTTGGGTAGGTTGTGCTTGTAAAAGAGATCATGTGATGTCAACCATCTGCTTAGTATAGCAACGGTTAAATAAATAAATTTTAATAAAGTAAAAGCAGATGCTAGTTTATACTTGGGAAGCTATGGTAACATAGTACCAGTCAGTGTTGTGATACAGCCAGGGTTTTTTATAATAAAACAATAAAAAAATTAAATAAAAAAATGACTTTCTATACTTGCAGGTTTGCCCTGCAGGCGAGCGATGCCTCAACCAGGCATTTACCAAGCGTCAGTACAGCCAAGTGGAGATCTTCAGGACGCTGTCTCGAGGGTGGGGGCTCCGCTGTGTCCATGACATCAAGAAGGTAACTGTTGTCCTTGTAATCACTACTCATACTGTGCTGCAGACTTGATGAAAAATGCTCCCTGTGTTTCTCTCAGGGTCACTTTGTGAGTGAGTACGTTGGGGAGGTGATTGACGAGGAAGAATGCAGGTCGAGGATCAGACACGCGCAAGAGAACGACATCTGTAACTTCTACATGTTAACTCTGGACAAGGTACAGCTGCAGCAGCAGAATTCCACATCCAGAAATGTTACACTGCTGTTATATTGATCTAACAGTACACTGTCACTAATTGATGCTGAGAAATGGATTTACTCCAATATTCAGTAAAAGCAGGCAGTCATCAGGTTCATTTGTCATTCACTCAGTCGAGTATTTCATATGTTAGCGTTTCTGAAAACATCTAGAACAGAGCTACTATGAGCTACTACTCAAATGGCTGAATTCCCTCATCTGCATGTCATTCAGCTCTGCAGAGGCCTGGTAACGAGACGTTAATTTGATTCAGGTGTGTTGGAAAAGGTACGCATCTAAAAGTTGCAGGATTGTAGCTCTCGAGAACTGATCTAGAATATAAAATTAACCTACTAAAGGCTTTTAGTTTAGCAGTAGCTTGAAGGCAAATAGCTGAAGGTGATATAGATCAGTTCAAAATGCAGTCAACCTGCACAGATTTGAGATCCATGACAGCAACATGACATGTTCAGACTAAAAACTATTCATTTTCAAACAAATCTTTGAGGTTAAAACACTGACAATGGCTGTTTTTGAAACCCTCTACTTCATACTATACATACTTTGTAGCACAAGGCATGCAGTTAACAGGGCATACTTCATTTATTGCTAGTGCACATTTCCTAGAACAATACGGCATTTTTAGTCAGTTTCCGGTTTTTAAATTTAAGAATGGCATGGCTGTGTTTATCTTGTTTAATAGTCAGAGGAAATTTTGAAAATATTTCTCCAAAGCCTTTGACACGGTAGACCATAAGGTAATGAAGCATAGGCTGGTCAGTATCGGGCTGTCGGATTCTGCTGTGACCTGGTTCACTAACTAACTTTCAGACAGAACTCAGTGTGTCAAAGTTGATGGTTGCTCCACTGACATTTTGGCTATTTACTGATCTGTCTGTAAAGTGCCCTGAAACGATGTTGTTGTGAATTGGTGCCATACAAATAAAGCTCAATTTAATTCAATTCAGTTCAGTTCAGTTCAGTTCAGTTCAGTTCAATTCAACTTACTATTCGATTTACTATGTGCAGAAATGATTTAGAAAAATATGTCCAAAATGCAAATTTTCATTTCTATGCAGACGACGCCATCATTTATATGCTATGTCTCTAAGATTGCTGCTTAAACTGAAAACAAAGCCCATAAATGTGTTGTCTGAATATACATATACAGTAGACTTTTACAGTAGCTTTTTTTTAAGACAAACTGAAACCTGTTTTTATTCCAAAATGTTTTATTAATGTTATAGTAAACAAACATAAAGCAATCCTAAAATCCCACCTACCCATACAAAACCCAACCCACCAAACAGCTTCATATTTTTAATATCAGTACTTTATTGATCAGAAAAGAATAGGAAAATATTGCTCATGTTATGGTTATGAACAGGTATGAACAGGTATAAATATTGCAAATCTTATTTACAGTAAGTGTTTCAAGTTTCCCTGCCGCTGAAGGGGGAGGAGTTATAAAGTTTGATAGCCTCAGGTATGAAAGACCTCCTGTGGCATTTAGTGGAGCTCCTCAGTGGTCTCAGTCTACAGCTGAAAGAGTTCTGACAAGACATCAGTGTAGCATGCAGGGGGTGAGAGACATTGTCCATGATACTGAGGAGCTTCCTACTCTCAGAAACCTCTGCCACTGACTCCAGTTCAACTCCCAGGATAGATCCAGCTCTCCTGATGAGCTTGTTGAGTCTGTTAGTATCTGCTGCCCAACACACTACAGTGTAGAGGAAGAACAAGCGACTCTGATCCTTCTTGTAGATGGCATCAGTGTTTACTGTCCAAGTGGACACCCAGGTACTTGTAGCTGTCCACAATGTCCACTTCTGTACCCTGATGGTAACAGAGTTCAGACGGGTCCTCTGTTTTCTGAAATTCACAACCAACTCATTTGTCTTCGTGACATTGAGCTGCAGGTGGTTCAGTCCACACCACTCCACAAACCCGTCCACCACACTCCTGTACTCCTCCTACTGGCCCCTTCTGATACAGTCCACGATGGCAGTGTCATTCCAGGTGGCAGGACAGTGAAGAGAACCTGAAGTCTGAGGTGTAAAGGGTAAACAGGAATGGGGAGAGCCCCCGTCCTTTAACCCCCGTGCTGCTCACCATCACGATGTGATATTCTCCAACCTCGCATACTGTGGCCGGCCTGTGAGGTAGTTGTGGATCCAGGCTGCGAATGGAGCATCCACCTGCATGTCCAGTAGCTTCCTGGTAAGCAGGGCAGGTCGAATGCTGTTAAAAGCACTGGAGAAGTTACAGAACATGACGCTCACAGTGCTGCCTGCCTCCTTCTGGTGGGTGTAGGCTCTGTGCAGCAGGAAGATGATGGCATCTTCCACTCTTATCTGAGGCCGGTAGGCGAACTGAACCCAATGGTGGGCCGATGACTGTACAAAGGTGCCTAAGCATGAGCCTCTGGGCTGCTGGTCTATAGTCGCTGTGTGTGCTGGGATGCTTCTTCTTGGCCACTGAAACCAGAAATTAGGTTTTCCACTTGTCAGAGACAGCCATCTGGATCAGGCTCAGCTTGAAGATGTGTTTGAAGATCTCACACAACTGAAAGGCACATCTTTTTAGCACTCTGGAGCTGAGGCCATCAGGGCCCGCAGCTTTCCTGAGACAAAGGCGACAGAACGCTCTCCGCACATTTTCACACATAGTTGTCTATACAGAAAAGTTTGTTCCAGAGCTTGTAAAAATCTTCAATGAATGAATAATGTATTCGACTGTCTGTGTGCGTGTGTGTGTTCTAGGACAGGATAATTGATGCTGGGCCGAAAGGAAATGAAGCTCGCTTCATGAACCACTGTTGTCAGCCAAACTGTGAGACACAGAAATGGACAGTGAGCGGAGACACCCGGGTGGGACTGTTTGCTCTCGTTGACATCCCTGCAGGTCTGATGCTTCATTTAGATTACGCGCATTGTCCAACTTCACTTTTCAGACCGGATGTGTTACCAGTTAATCAGACCTTTTTTTGTCTCATTTTTCGTGTTCGTTTTCCAGGCACTGAACTCACCTTCAACTACAACCTGGAGTGCTTAGGAAACGGGAAGACAGTGTGTAAATGTGGTGCACCGAACTGCAGCGGCTTCTTGGGGGTTAGGCCAAAGGTGAGCCACATGTTCCAAGGTGCAGCAGCTTTCTCAAAAATACAACAAATACTAACCACAAATGTTCTCGACCTCACTTACTTCCAAACAGAACAACCCGCCATCTGAAGACAAAGGCCGCAAGCTGAAGAGGAGAGGTCATGGCAAGAAGAAGAAAAAGGTGGTGTTGACCAAAGAAAGAGAGGATGAGTGTTTCAGCTGTGGAGACGGAGGACAGATGGTTTCCTGTAAGAGACCCGGATGTCCCAAAGTGTATCATGCAGACTGCTTAAACCTCACCAAGAGGCCTGCAGGTCAGTGGATTTACTCACCAGAGTCCCGTTGTTGTGCTGGTTTCTATGTGACATTGATGTAGTTACGTTAAAATGTACATACATGGGACTAGACTGTACATGGGGGTTTATTTCTCCAAGTTAAGTCATAATTAATTGTCTATTTGTGCATAAAGCTGCTTTTATGTTTATGATTTGAATCTTACTGATTACTTATAAACACATGCATCACTTCAAAAATGATGACAATCAAGTTTCCGTGGAAAACTTTATCATTATAAATTATTTCCATGTATTCTTTTGCCATTCTGTTTTTTTCTCGTCTTTGTCTCAACTCTTTGTGTCTGCACTTCAGTTTCCTGAACTGTTGTGTGCTTTGCCAGTTGACACGTCCTTTCAACTTGTGAAGATTGGTATTTGGGAATCTCAGAGGAAAGATACGAACATTCGTACATTCATGAATCTGTCGACGAGTTTTCTTAAAAAACTCCTGAGGAACAACTTAAGAATGAGTTTAAGAAGATTTTAAAACTGAATGAGGTCCATTGTTCCAAAAGTCTTGTGGTTTAAACCAAGAACACCTAATATAGAAGGACCAAGTGTCCATGTGTCACATATTCTTTCTGTTAAAGCTCACCATATCATTGCTCTGCTCTCTCTCTCATCCACTCTAAGGCATAGTATATTTACTAGAAATCAGTGGGCTACCATATTTCAGTGCCTGGTGAGCAGTTGGGGGATAAAGGGGCTTGCTCAGTGTGCCACAGTGGTTCACCTTGGTTCACACTTGCCACACCAAAGTCTGGGGCTGCAGCTAATGACTATTCTGATGGTCGATTAGTCACCGACTGTTAAAACAACTAGTCGACCAATCAGACTATGTATCTCATGGTTATTATAAATGGATCTTATTTCACTTTCAGCTTTAAAATTTTGCATAAGGTTGTTATGTAAGTCAGACGTGCCTCCTCTTTAAATGTTCGAGCATTGCAGACGTACTTCCGTGGTACACAAGGTCCGCTTTACAA
>JBAFTB010000017.1:29916044-29929748 GCA_037177355.1 Melanotaenia trifasciata
AGGGGAGACTTTAACAGACAAAACAAGCAAAGGTCATACCATGCAATATGCTTCAGGAAGATGTATATTGAGATTAATAAACAATCGAGAACAATGGAAAAAACAGTCAGTCCGTCCCTCCATCCAGCTGACACATGAGTTTCGGTATTCCAGGAGTGCAGGTTTAATGGGTCCAAAGACTGCATGGGGTATATTTTAGCCACACTTCCTTTGGTTTTAAATGACTCCATTGAGACAACACAAATATTTCAGTCATCTGAGGTCTCGGATTATTCAAGGTTGGCTTTCAACTTTTCTAAGATGTTCCTTCTTTTAAAAGGTCAGCAGGCACATCTCTCCGTCTTTTCTTCACCCTGCCTAGGCTTGCTTTGAAATAAAAGAAATCAAGAAGTTATTTTTTAGTTTTATGTAAAGGGATGCTTGTTACACTGTTTATGGTGGTAACTCTTCCCATGTTACAACCACAATCATCCTTTATATCCTGCTCATCCAGCAGATCAGTGGCTTTCGTTGCAGACCCTCTTCAAGCAACTACCAAACAACTGTGGATTACCAGTTTACCAGGATAGATTTTGTTTTTTTAATAAGATTATTTTTATTAAAATATTGTTGTGTAGTAGATTTCAATTACCTCTTTAACCTGGGTTCAAGAGTTTGTGTTTTCAGACTTAAATCATGGGAGACAAAAAAAAAAAAAAAAAAAAGAGCAGATACACCCCAACTTGTCTCCGTGTGGACATGGCCTTGATTTTAACAAAAGCAGAGCCCCTCTCCTCAGGTTGGGAACCACTTCCACAAATGACGTATCAGACGTGGGGAATTTGGAAACCAAGCTGACACGCGTCACTTGTTTTTCACACCATTGCTAAGACAATGTGGTAAAATGCATCCGTTCACCGCCTTGCTTTTATTTTACAGTGTAATGTTTTTGTATTTTTATTTTACACCTACAAGCTTTCAGTGTTTAGCCTGTTTGTAAAATACTGCAGCGCTGCAGCTAATGACGATCATGACAATAAAATATTTAGTCCTTACCATGGACAAAATCTGTAGAAGGTAAGTTTTTGATTTTTATAATGCATAGCATGCTAACTGCTACTTATCCAAACAAAAATAGTTGCTTCAAAATGCAAGAAAAATTAAACTGAAATACTCAAAACCAAATAACTTTGACGTGTTTTTATCTTAAATGAAGTTGGTTCATTTTATTTAAGCACAATTTTTCATAAGTATATTTATTGGGCTTTGGGTTGCATTAACTTGCAGGCACATGCTTATTTTCTGAGTGGGTTTACATCTGAAATTTGGAAATTAATATTAAAAAAATCAAGTGTTTATATACCGTTATGATGCTTTAATCCAAAGATTTGTGATACATTCAGATTTTATTTTCCTTTTAAAAATGTAACTTTCATGTTTTTAAACCTCAAACTCATAAAATACAGAAAAATGTTGTGGATCAATCAATAAAATCTTATTTAATTTGTCAGCACTTCAAAACATTCAAGAAGCATTTTTATTTTACAGAACATATCTGGACACCATTCTCTTTTTACAGCCTTAAATAAAATTATTGTGCATCACAATGTCAACATGTAAGACAGTAACAAAGAGAAACTGAGATATGTCCATTTATTTCCCCTCATGTCCAAACTGCAGCACAACTTAAAAGGAATTAAAATAGCAACTCAAGAGTTAAACATAAATGTTGATCTGAGGACACCAAGTGATGGGAGGTTGTGCAACATTACAACATTCACCCAGAAGGCTTTTTTCCTGTGTGGATGAAATCTGTCATTTATCACCACAGTGGATGGAAAAATGTCATCGTCCTTCTGTAGAGTTTAACGTTTCCTGGAAACCTTTTGATGCTCAGTTGCTATAAATGATTACAAGATCTTGATGCATATTTTGTTATGTGGCGTACACGTTCAGAACTTTAAAACAGAAAAAATAAATGAAGAAATACCTTCAGCCAAGCTGTTTTTAATCAAGCAGCTAAGGTCATGCAAAGTAACTGTACAGAGATCTGGACATTTTTAGTAACCACCACCTTAAAAACGGCCCGTTTTTGTACCTTTTGATTGAATTTTAGCTTATGTTGCAAAAGTTAATGCATCTGATTTGCATTGAAGACCATATTTTTAGTTGTGCAACAAAGTGTGTGTATTAGTGTTTTCCTGCCGTGGCGCCTTGCTTAAACTTGGATGACAAACATATAAAAATGGCTTTTATGAGTTATGGAAACTATTAAACATTCGTGTTTTCTTACCTTCTTTTATGAGTAAATTTAAGGGACTCATCCTTCAGCAATTCGCCGCCTCTTCACCAGGCAACGTAAATTTTTGGTTTTGCATTTGTGGTGACAAAGATGTGAAAAAACACACCTTTCACCTTGTTTGCAGTTCTACTTGTTCTGTCTTTGGTGGAAGAGTTGAAATGAGTGGCTGTTTGTTAGAATGGCGGCAGGGCTGATTGGTGTATCAGCTCTCGTTTATACATCCACGGCTGTCATGTGGCAAAACGTTGAAGCTCCTGAACTTAAACACTCATAAACCTGCCATTTGTACTGCTCTTATAAAGGCCTCCGTTAAGATTTTAGTAGCTTTGCAGATGCTTCATGTGGGGTATTTTAAGTTATACTGGAGTGTTTTGGTTTTTGGTGACACCACATATCTCACTTTCACAGCCTCCTTTGAAAATGTGCGAAGACAAATTTTCCCAACAGGATTAAAAACTAGAGGTAAACAAAATGAACAAATGTAAACAAACCTTTCACCTTCCTGAAAGCTCTGCGCTCGGTCCAACAATTAACTACATCCATCAGGATTGCTGACAGGATGTGAAGTCCCAGCACTGTTTCAGCATCTCCAGCTTCCGACTGCTTAACGCTGCAGTTTTAAGGAGGTTTACTCCTCGTTTCCTACAGAAAATGACCATTCCATGTTGGAATAAAACATGAGTGAAACGTCTTTAAATCCCTCGTATCAGTTTCAGAGTAGCAGATCATCCTCCATAACATCTTCAGGCATCAGTTCTTTATGGCACAAAGGAAATAAACATATATTACAGGTTACAAACAGTATTGTTTGATTCCTTTTTCCAGCAATGAAAGGTTTGACTCCAGCCCAGGAAAGGTGGCATTCCCGTTTCCCTTCTTTTTTTTTTGTGCTGCTCAGCATCAGTTGTTATGGCAACAGGAGTAGAAGTAAGAGTCTTTCTTCTGACCCAAGTCGACACCAGTTTCCTCTGGTGAAACAAAACGTCAGTTAATGTAAAGCCTTTGTAACCCAGGGATACTAAGCTTTGCTTTAAATGTTTCTGACTGTGTTCAATCCAAACCCACTATAAACTCTTCTTATGACAACAAAGTGTTCATACGACTAATAATAATAATAGATTAGATTTATATTGTGCTTTATAGCTGATGACACTCAAAGCACTTACACTGGATCTATTATTCACTTAGCTTAGCTTACTGGTAAGCTACATGTGTAGCCACAGCTGCCCTGGAGCAGACTGCCAGAAACGTGGCAGCCGATGTGGCCAAGACATCCACATTCATACACCAGTGATGTCATCACTGGAGGCAAGGAGGGTGAAGTGCTTCACCCAAGGACGCGACAGACTGACAGGGAGAGTGGGATTCGGCCTGCTCCAGCACTCGAGCCACTCCGCCCTTTTAAACATGGCTGTGTGAATTAAAGTCTCACCTGTCATGTACTGGAAAGCAGTGTTGTTGTAATCCTCCGCAACTTTGTGGAACAGCTCATCTGGAAAGCAGAGACAGAATGAAGCTTGTCAGTTTCCATCAGTTCATACCAGTGAATCAGTGTTGATGCTAATCACAGCTCATTTCACCCAGGCAGCTTGATAAGCCAGCTCCAGCTCTGCTGTTAGACTCTATCCACGAGTACAAACAAGTCCTAGTTCACGTGAAACCTGAGGAAAGGCTAAAGTCGCTTTAGTGCATAACCTGATTATCTGTGGCAATAATTTAGCTGTGAATGCCTTTATTTGAACCAAAAGTCTGACCTGCTGACGTCTTCAGCAATCACGCTCTTTTTCATCCTTCCTGAATCTGGTGTTTACTTCTGTCTCAATCTGACCCATGTCTTACACTCTGAAACACAAGAATGCTGCCAGAGGGCAGCAGCTTAACACCACCCTTCCTTAACGTGCCATCATCTGTTATATTCAGCTCTGTATTTACAATGTCCTGATAACTACTTGGAGTTAAATCAGCTGAGCTGTGGGATCACGGATTCCTCCCAACTCAAACTTTCATACCAGCTCCTTTAAAGCCTCTGGGACGGAGGGAATCACATGTATGAGGACACATGTGCCATAAGGCAGATTTATGATGCGTGATATTGGATGTGGTGGTTCTGGTCACTGTGCAGCCCCATGTTCTTAACCTTCTCCAGCACATTTCTTGATTTTAATTGATAGGACAGTCTAAAACAAGTCATCAACTTCCCACTTCTACACTGAACAGAGTGAGAGGTGCACCACTGGTTCAGAACTGAACCAACCAGGCTTCTGTTGTCAGAGTTAGCATACCATTAGTCACTGTGCTAGGAAGCCATGTTGGATTTTGAGGTCAGAGCTGGTGAGATTCTTCCATAGTTATGAGGCAGAAATGTGATTTTTGGGCGGTGTAATTGATACTTCCTTTGCGGGTGTGTTTAATTTATGTAGCGTAGATAAATATATTTGTTGTCAGACCCTTTTTTTATTTGCCTCAAGTTTGCCAGATTATATCTATTTGTTGTTATCTGCCCCCCCCCCCTCAGAGAGAGCGTGACAGTTCATTTCCTTGAATAAGTACAGCTGCAATCAGTGGCGACCAGCAGTGGCTCAACATGCTGTGGAAATGACTGAAGGTGGAACTTACCCACGTTGTTTCCTGTTTTACTGGACGTCTCAAAATGCTGAGCGCCGATCTCTGTGGACAAGGACAGGATGTTTGTAGAAACAAGTCAGGACACACACTTGTGTAAGAGTGCTTTTTGTTCATGTTGTAATACCTGATAATCACACACACAAACTGATGGAGGTCAAAGATTTTTTAGTATCAGATCTGACTGAAAATGAAAAAAAGGTACTTTATGTTCTTGTTTTTCAAGTTAAAAAGTTCACTTTGCTGAAACTTTGTGTAAAAATACTTTAAGAGGTTTTCAGGCAGTTTGTGTCTGACAGAGGCGACAGGAACACGGTCCAGTGCTGCAACAGAAAACACACAAACATCGACTGGCAGCTGCTGGTGTGTGGAGTCTTTTTCATAACATTCATTTAAATTTAAACATTACCAGTAAAATATGGTACCGTCACTAATTTCCTGAATCAGTTTGATTAACAGCCATTTTGATTCGATTTCGATGAATTCCAATTCAATTTGATATCGATTAATTTGCGGCTAATTGTGTAACAACACCTATTTTTCTTGAAGAGTAAAGACGTGTTCAGATAACTGTTTTTATAAAACACAGAGTGCATTTACTTGACGATCAAAATCATTTATCTGGGAGTAATCAGATTACTGTAATAATCTGATCTGACACATCTACATGCATTTCTGAAACACCACAACGATACGGTGTTTCTCAGATTCAGAGCCAGAAATGCTGTGATGAAGGAAAAGAAAAACCCCTCAGGACAGAAAAACGTGAAACGCTTTAAATGTCCTGATGAAACGTTTCATTCAGCGAAGTCGCTCCAAATATTTTTACACTTCAAATCTCAGATAACGTGTTGATGTTAATCAAACCTACAAAGAATACTGGCTCCATTTAGACCCGTAATACAACTCAGAAATTCCTAGAAGGACTAGATTCAGCTTGTTCAGCTGTGCGTTGCCATGACGACCGTGATGCTATCGGTGTAACACCGGAGCAGGAGAAATCCTCCATCTGCTCCTCGCTGGAGCAGGAAGCGTCCATCTCCACCTGCCTGACAGAATTTATAAAACTCTCATATTTTTGTCCGGCTTTCAGCTGGTTGACGTGTTTTCCGACATGTGCACTCTGTCCTGACAGAAAACCTGTGTGTGCGCGCACGCGTGTCTGTGTGTGTGTTCACTGCCGTGGACACAGAGAGCAGCAATGACATGTCGTCATGGAAACCAGATAAACAGCATCAGACCAAGTCTGAACCTTTTCTAGAGGAAACGTGACGTTAAATGAGCATGTTGGATTTATTTAAAACTACCTATGTGTGTGGTGACATCACTTCCTGTTGTGGAATACGGAGGCGCCTGCAGTCTTAGAGTTAGCCGCTAATGTGAGCGTTAATATGCCATATAATACTTTACAGGGGAACGTAATCCACACTGGTGAATGAAAACATCTGAATTTGACTTCATCTTGGCAGAAGAAGCCGATTTTGGAGACGACACAGGAAACCAGTTGTGTGTGTGTGTGTGTGTGTGCTAAGATCTCGCTGAGCCTCGGTAGGTCACGTGAGCATAGCGTCACGTTACTCGAAAAGAGGACATAAAAAAAATTATTTTAAAAATCGATCTTCAAGCTTTATGCAACGATATTGGAAATATTAAATATAAATAAATGAAAATAAATAAATGGATTTTTTTAATTCAGCACTATGAATTCAATAAATCAACCCACATACATGATACTGTAACCATGGCGATATGCGGTGTGGAAAAAAACCACAGGTCATCTGAGAGATTATATTAACATGAACCTTTTTGTGCAGGTCTTCACAAAACACACGCCCACACACACACATTACAGCAGCGTTGTATTTACCTTCAGCGAAGTCCTGAGCGTCGTGGTAGTCGATCTGGCGCAGGCTCCGGTCGGCTGTGATCAGGTCGCTCTTCGTGCCGCACAGGTAGATCTTACAGTGCTGCAGGTCACAACACAGATCAACACACACTCCATGTTACTGATCAGTGTTTTTCTTTGCCTGTAAATACATCTCTACCGAGCAGCCAGCCGTGGGGCTTGCCTTTAGAATCTACAGACAGCAGTAATAAAACTGAATGACCCTATAATTAACAGATTTATCATCCAATAAGACGAAGTCTTCGAGCTCACATCGTTCTTTTGGTATTAAACATTTGGTCAAATTCTAAATGTTCCCTTTATCTGATATTTTTATTTTAGGCTGAGTTTATTTAGAGAAAAGTAAAAAAAAACTTTTGTACCTGATAAACTAATAAGAAGATCCAGAATTAGAAATAAAAACAAATAAAAGCTTACCTCCTCGCAGTTTTGCAGCTCTTTTACCCAGAACCGAGCACGCTGGAAGCTGCTGCTGTCAGTCAGATCTAAAACCAAACATTACCAGAACTTTTCATCACGTGGTTAAACGCTGCTGCCAAATCTACTGTTGTCACTAAAGAAAATGATTAACTGCTCATGTATAAAGTTTGCAAATGTAGTTAAATAAAATAAGCAACCTACAGAGAACAACAGAGAAGTGGAAGTTAAAGAAGAAGATGAGCAACAGATGTTAAATAAAACATGACTGCAGTGTGAGTAATCCACTGGGAAATGCCATTAGCTTTTTCCAAGATGCAAAGTTCCTCAATGTGGAACAACAGAGGTAAAGACATGAAAACTATTCAGACAGTCCTTCACTGAGCGGATGATGATGACGTCCATCTCAGCTGCTCTGACTGTTTTAAACATCCTGTAAGCAGCCAAAGTATTTATCTCATCCAGGGAAATTAGTGTGTCTGATTCTGAGACTTGAACACACAAAACTTCTCCACATTTCATTTAGGCTTCATCACTAATCGTCTTTAACCTGCTGCTGGATTCACACATCAAACAGCAGCGGCTCAGCCCTCCATCACTGTGTGTTTATGCCCACGAACATCTTTCTTTTGAGGAAAACAGCAAAGTGTTTCATCTGAATCAGTCCAGCATCAGCCGACACCGACTCAAACGCGACACTTCAAAAAAGGTGCTGCACTCTGGGCCAGAACAGAGGGGGAACACGCTTTCCAAACATCACGTCGTGAGTCAGTTTACCGCCTGAAACTACTTTACGTGAATGATACTGTAGCCTCTTTTACATTTGACTTTTAAAACCAGGACTGGTGCGCCTTCGTTGCACCGTGTCACGTGAAAGTACTGCAGCTGAAAACGAGGGTTTGGAGTTGACCTGCAGCCGCTACGTCTCTGGGCCGGTGGAGGAGGTAGCAACGGGCTGATAAAAGGGCGGCCTCGTGTGCTCACATGCAAGACCAGAATCTGTGCTCTAATGCTCTGTAAATCCAGATTCAAAGAATCCAGGTTTGTAGTTTTTCAGCAGGACTTGGTCTCCTAAAAAGCTGTTTAAGCATGTAACTTTATTAATGGTAGAATTAATGTATGCAAACATCTACAAATGCTCGGTTTTTATTTATATTAAGTCATTAAGATTTTTAGAGTACATTTTTCAATTAAAAAAACTTTATTTGTCCCCGAGGGCAATTTAAAACACAGTAGTAGCAGAAGTACACAAAGATTTGCGGTTTTGGCCTCCATCAGTTCGAGGAGCTTGTTGATCTTTATCGTTTTGTTTGTGTGGAGTTGACAAAGACACTAAATTCAACGTTTACTAGTTAAAGCTTTCTAATAGTAAGACAGTTATTTTTAAAATGTGTGTGTTGTAGACTTGTTTCCTCATAGAAAATTGGGTTAAGAATTAAAAAGGGAATGAACCAGACTGAAGGGCAGAATTGATAATAACATCAATAACGTTTTATAAATTCCTGTCGCTCCTGATGTATGTTAGTGTCTCCATCCTGAGGATAAATGTTTCTTAAACTGGATTGTCTGGTTGTAACGGAACAAACATGTAAATAAACTAATAAATAAATGTATATATATTATTATAAGTGTTATAAAAATAAGAGTTCAGTCCTGCTTGTAGTGAAGTTGTTCATTAATTATGTAGACTTACCGTAGCAGACGATGGCTGCTCGAGCTCCTCTGTAGTAGATCCGGCTCATAGCTTCGTAGCGCTCCGATCCAGCTGTGTCCTGAAAGAAGGAGATGAGAAAACTGAGATCATTTTACTGAAATTTACTTCCTCTTAGCCGTCACTTGTACATGTGTTCAGGTCCAGACCTCATCACAGTGACTATGGCCTGACTCTATAGGCTCAATTCATAAAGATTTATTGGTTGTAAACAAATAATTTGCATTGGGAAACAAAGTCTCGTCACTGTGAAAAAATATGCAGGAGAAATTTAAGTTTATGAACGTGCAGAAAATAATTTGCATGCGAATTGCTTCATTTTCTTTTCATTTTGGAGAATAATGGAAGGAGTTAGTTTTTTAAAAAAACACTCACTAGAACGCAAAGCCATTTAATTAACTCCACCAAGGCGGAGGCCATGTATTCAGAGACGCTGGTCGGTCTGTCTGTTACGGATGGAGTTTGGTTAATTTTTTTAGGGAAATCTCACATTGAACAAGTGATTAGATTTTGGGGATGATCCAGGAATTTTTTAAAGGATTCTTTACGATGGGAAGATAGGGATCATTTTTTATTCCACAGCTTCTAACTCAAAAATGATGCCGACCATTACTGTCCAAAGAAATGACAGTAGCTTGGCGGAGGTCTGCGCAATTTGTACAATTTTCAAAAACAAGGAAATTAGCAAAGAAGCCAGAATTAGTTGTTGATGGCAGGCATGTTTACCTGCCTCTGAGACCACAGACAACATATAACAAATGTATGTAGCAACCAGACATCAGGCATGAATGTTTGACAAAAATGATCATTACTTTGTATTTCCCAAACAGCTTGAGAACACAGTGGATGTCACATCTGATGTGATCCGAACAGCAGATACATACAAATACAAACTAAACCTTTTGATTCGTTGATGTTCAAAAATGAAAGTCAAGATTTGCTGATGACTGAGATGTTTTTAGATGGACGGTGTAAAAGCAGCAGTACACCAACAGAAAAGTTGGCAGTTTGATCCCCAATCTTCCTCACATGTCAAAATGTCTTGTTGCACCACACTGAACTACACAATATCCCATAGTTTGCTCTGCAGTTAACAGCTGCTTAACATAACAAGTTTAATTCAGTCCAGATTTTATTATTTCCCATTTTTAAAATGCTTTTAGAGGCCGTGAACCTGTACTGACCTGTAACTTCAAGCATTTCAGATACCATCCAACTCACCCATATTCCCAGTGTAATCACCTTCTCTCCCACATGGATTGATTTGGCAACAAAAGCAGCACCGATGGTCTGTCCAGAGGAGAAGATGAAAGCAGTTAAACATCAGGCTCTCGTGGTTGGGAAACGTTCTGTTGTCCCAGACGGCTCTTAGTCTGGACGTTCACTAAATGGGCACTAAAAGTAGCTCAGATGCAGCAGGGCAGATGTGTGTGTGCTGAATCTTTACTAGAATTAGCTCACAATGCTGTGGTATGACATAAAACCTGCAATGAAGCTGGTTTTATTTACATTTTTAATAAAGCTTTTGAATTGTAAAAGTATCATCAAATACTAATCATAAACTTATTTAAATCATGCTTAAATTTTTCAATCATAGCCATTATAAACTTTGTGTTTTATCCATATTTGACTTTTTTGCCTGTTAGCCTTGACAAGTGCCGCAGAGTTAATCACAAAGGAGAGATTTTAGATTTAAAAGTGTGTTTTGCCTTTGTTAATTAAAATGAGCATACTAAATGTTTTGTAAGAAAAACTGTTAAAGTCCAGGCTTCTCAGTTTCTAAAGATCTTCATCTTAAATCAGAAGACAAGTCCGGAGTGAGGAAGAGTCTCCGTGTTAAGATCTACACCAAAAAGCTCATCTACTGCATCAGTAGATGCAGCTCATCCTGTCTTTCAATCAAAGCCTTCATTGTGATACAAATAGCCAGCATCTTAAGCTTGTTGTGAAACTAAAATCTCCCCGGGGCGAGAAACAAAAATCATGACTTTTATACATGTAGCAGAGGGAGGAGCAGCTGACACTCACATTCTGATATGGACCGACCAAGAAGCGGTGATGAACATATCTCTCCACCAAGCTCGTCTTGCCCACACTCTCCTTTCCCAGCATCACCACTTTGGCGTCCACACGCATGGCACTCATAGTGACGGCGTCTGGAAAGGTCCAGGATGAGACAGCCGGGCAACAAGCAGGGGGACTAATTTATCCACAGGCTACTTAGTGTGCTGCGTGATGGAAAGACAGGATACACACATCTATAACTATATTTTATTTTAAACAGTAAGTATGTTCAGGATAATTGCAAAATAAAAAACCTCCATTATTACTCAGAGTTACAAAACCCTAATGTTTGTACTTCCTTTTATATCTGAATGTTGATTTCTATGTGTCTCTAGAATGTACAATTACATAATTATACAATCTGTATAATATGTGCAATCTCAATAAAACAGTTGAAAAACTCTACAAATTAGTTTTAAAACTAGAGGAGAATAGCTGTATTTACACACGATACTGATCAAGTGTGTGTGTTGCACTGTGACTAACCGATAATTAGCATTAATGGGTCAAGTCTGCCTCACCACTACATGACGACACTTGTATAAAATAGTAGTCCTGTACTTACATTACACAAGTTTGTATGCAAAAAAGAAAAAAAATTAGAAAAAAACTCTGGAATGCTGTATTTTGAATACAGTTTCAGTTTCTCCACCGCTTATACAAGATATGAAAGCCACGTTAGCTTTTACTTAAACTTTGACTGAATTGTGTTGGGTTTTTTGTGAATAAAATTGAAGTTTATTTAAATGACACCAAGCAGACGATCCCGTTTACTCGGGATATACATGACACAGCTTAAAGAAAAATCATAAATTAAAAAATAACAATAAACAGCACTAAGATAACCTATCAGAGTTTGAGCTCTCAGGTAGACTAGCTAACTTCAGAACCGCTAAGAAACATTGAAAACCTACCTGGTAGCTAGCTTGACTCAACAAATCTCTCTCACCATCTGAACCGCTCCAAATGGGGGCCAAGCCGGCGCCGAAACCCGCCTATAGAACACGTACTGAGGAGCACAATGTGGCGGCCAGGTCGCTTGTCATCTCTGCCCCGCCGTGTGGAGGAGTCGGGTGGTGTTTGGAGACTGAAAGTGTGTGGCTGTTAGCTGTGCTGCTGCCACTGTTGCGCAATGACTAAGATGACAAGCAAGTCATCGGTTAGCGAACGTTCCACACAGAGAGCTGAGTCCCCTGAACACACCGGTTCAGGGTCCGGTTTGTTACAAGGGACCTGCTGCCTGGAAACGGGGCAGTGAAACGTCGTGTTGGAAAAGAGCACCACTAGCTGAGCTTTGTTTGTTTGGGTAGGAACCAATAAGAAGTCACGGGCGTTTCCAGTAGCCGGAAGTGACTAATTTGACCAAGACAATCACCGGACGTTGGCTTTTTTTTAAAAAAAAAAATACAATTTAAACATTTATAAGATTATTTTACTTAATTTGGACACAAAAACGTTCTTTGTCGTCTCTATATTAGTTTAACATCTTCTCCTTATGTTAACTGTTGATTAAGTAAAAAAAAAAGTTTTCCATACTTTCTGTTCATTAATTTTAGGAGTTTCTTTTTATTGCAATATAAATGTGAAGTAAACCGTTAAGAAATATCGTGATTATCTTAGAAGTAATATCGTAAATCGTTTTCTTCATCTAACACTTTTTTTCATTTTTGTTATTTCTTTAGTATGAACATACATTAACTTTAATATTAACACAAAATGTCCCCGTGACTTCAACTTCTTGACTTTCTCAAGAGATGCAAGGAAGTCTTTAATGGTATTTTCTGAACTGTTCAAAATGACACCGTTTGAAATAAGATAAATACTATTAAAACTAATTGAAACCATAAAAAAGTATTTAAAAAGATTAAAAGAACAGAAAACAAAGAACATATTGATACATGAAACAACATAAGAAAAATAGAAAAATAGTACAAGCTGGGCAAAACAGAAATTAAACAACCAATACAACAAGAAAAAAACTGACCACGCAAATGATTAGACATATAATGACAACAACAACAAAATGGAACTCCCAAGTAAAACTTACCACACTCCAGACTCTCTTCAAGCGCTCATGTTTTAACCATATTGCACCTCTTCTGAAAGCCAGAAAGGTGGGACGTGTGTACATCTAAAGAAAAGATCAGAATAAAACAAATGTTCTGCTGCTGTATCAAGCCAACAACACCACAACTAAATTACAGTGATGCTTCCTGACTTAGGACAACATTTAGAAAACTGCTTAAAAAAACACTCAAAAGTTGTTCAATGTGGAAATTAAGGTGAAGTTAATTTAACAGATAAACAAACACTACATTGTGCAACGGAATTAGTAAACACACTGATCGAAAAGTGAATCAAAACAACAAAGAAGAAAACAAAATGACTACAAATAAAAAATAAATAACTACAAAAGACAGAAACATTTTTTTTCATTACATCTAAATGTTGCTGGTTTGTGAACATGAGACCGTGGGTACGCTGAGCAGCTCCTTCTGTCAGAGACTAAAACAAGCTAAAACAACCTAAAACAAGCTAAAACAAGCTAAAAACAAGCTAAAAACAACCTAAAACAACCTAAAACAACCTAAAACAAGTTAAAAACAACCTAAAACAACCTAAAACAAGCTAAAACAACCTAAAACAACCTAAAAACAACCTAAAACAACCTAAAACAAGCTAAAACAAGCTAAAACAAGCTAA
>JBAFTB010000017.1:29932515-29943619 GCA_037177355.1 Melanotaenia trifasciata
TGGAAAAGGGGGTAAGGGGGGAGGGGGGGGAGGGGGGGGGGTTTTTTTTTTTTTTTTTTTGGGGGGGTGGGGGGGGGGGGGGGGGGTTTTTTTTTTTTTTTTTTTTTTTTTTTGGGGAAACAGAGGACAATGGTTGGTTTAAACCGTAAACAGGTGGCAGTAATGCTGAACGGTGATTGGTCGGAAATCCGTAGGCTCCACCAATCCCACCCAATACGAACACACACTGGTCTGGAGAGAAAGACGCTAACATGGCTGCTGAAGCGGAGAGAAGCGAAGTAACTTCTGCTGGAATTTTTCAGGAGATTTTCACGTCCCCGCTCAACTTGACCCTGCTCAGCCTCTGTTTATTCCTGCTGTACAAAATTTTCCGCGGTGACAAGACGCCAGACTTCGGCGAGGTGGAAAAACCGCTGCCCAAACTGAAAAAGAGGGATTTTACCCTGGCAGAGTTAAAGCCTTACGATGGCACGCAGGACCCAAGGATCCTCATGGCTGTTAATGGAAAAGTGTTCGACGTGACCAGAGGCAAGAAGTTCTACGGACCAGGTAATTTCTCTCAAAGCTTCCCATATCCAGATGTTTCCAACTGCCCTGTCCCCGTGCTCCAAGCACACCCATGACAATTAGCACAAAGTGGCCGTTAGTTTTTTGTGAAGTCTGACTGATTGAGTGATTAAGTTTACTCCCAACCCTAACAAATAATATAAGTCGTTTATCACATTTGTTTGATTTTTGCAAGTAGAGTTTGTCGCCACACCCCCTCAAGTTTGCTAGCAAAGGTCTTGATAACAGGCGCTGCGGCAGCCTTGAACACAGAGATCGTCTATGAGGTAGCTGCGCGCTCCCTGCGAGCAGTCCGCCGCCGCCATGTTTCCAGCAGTTCAGCGAGAAAGTGAAGTTTTTGAAAATGCCTGATAAAAATAAAATAACACGGCTTATCGTGGCTAGCCAGTTCCTGTAATAAAACTGTGTATGCTTGAAGTCAAAATAATGAGTTTATATCTACTTTGACATGGCATAAACAAATATGACGTATCTAAAAAATATAAAAAAATCAGTTGGCATTTCAAAATAGTTTTAGTGGTATCTTGAAAAGAGACAAAATTATGCCTTAGTATCACACCTTAAAAAAGAATCATTATTTGTTGTACTGTCTCCAGATTTGGACTTTGTTTCTCAAAATTTTAACTTAAAATCAGTATTGTACTAAAAATCTGAAAAAAATACTCAAGTCAAACCTTTGAAATACTATAAAGATGCCAAATGAACATATTGAAATACCATCTCCCTTCTATTCATGTAATGAATCAGCTCCAACTCTGGACCATGTAGGTGCATCCAGGTTTATTAAATTAAACTATAACTGCAGACATAATGTATACCCATGTAGAGAAACGGTGTGAATCAGCAGTGGTAGCTTAAATGTTTTTATAATAAGCCATAGGGCTGGACCATATTTTAAAAAGGCATATCGATACAACAAAATCATATTGATTGATATTGATAAAAATTGTAGATGAAAAAATCCACCGGCCAAACATATTTTTTACAGGCCAAATTATTAAATTATTTTACATGCACATACCTCTACTTACGGTATTTTCTATAACACTATGTTGTGTTGTATCCAAACTGAGAGTGGAAGTCACAGCAACATTAAACAAAGGCAACAAGAAAAATGGTTTTATTTGAAAAAGTGTTAATGTCTGAATTCATCAACTAAAACCTGATCAGACTCGTCCCTCTCTGCTCTTCATCTGGCCTCCTGTTTCTAACAGTCCTTGTGCCACAGCATTACAGCCTTGGTGGGATCATACTCCCTGATTCTTGCTTTTTATTTTATTGTTTAAAAAATAAACTGAACAAAAATTGATAATAAATAAATTTAAAGCTTATTGATCTGATTCATGATAAATCAGTAAAATTGAATATAAATAGCTTATCAATAATCATAAAAGCTGATTTATAATAATAATGAACTTAATAACTGATCAATACAATGACAATATTCATTATTATTATTATTATATTGATAAGTAAATCGGTTGACAGCTGTTCGCGGAGTCACGTCATGCCCGTTATGCAGCTGTCGTCACCCTTCAGGTTGAAAACAGCTAAGCTAAGCTAACGGGCTAACATCACGTCCAACAGAGTGCTGCTGTGCTGACAGCGCGGCGCGCACAGGTGTGTTACCGCCTACAGTCGGCACGCGCAGGTGTGTTACCGCCTACAGTCGGCACGCGCAGGTGTGTTACCGCCTACAGCCTGCGCGCACAGGTGTGTTACCTCCTACAGTCTGCGCGCACAGGTGTGTTACCTCCTACAGTCGACACACGCAGGTGTGTTACCGCCTACAGTCTGCGCGCACAGGTGCGTTACCTCCTACAGTCTGCGCGCAGGTGTGTTACCTCCTACAGTCGACACACGCAGGTGTGTTACCGCCTACAGTCTGCGCGCGCAGGTGTGTTACCGTCCTACAGTCTGCGCGCAGGTGTGTACCACCTACAGTCGACACATGCAGGTGTGTACCACCTACAGCTGGCGCCGGCAGGTGTGTTACCGCCTACAGTCAACACACGCTGGTGTGTTACCGCCAACAGTTGGCGCGTGAGAACACTGTAGCGCATTCTCGTGTCACATGCGAGTGTTTGCGTCAGTGCATGTTTGTGTGCGTCGTTCATACATGCAAACAGCAGAGGAGCATAAAGAAGAAATCCACCAAAAGGAAGACTGAAAAACATGACTAATTTGGTACAAACATTTAGTCGCCATTTGTCGGTTAGCCCGCTGAGATTTACTCGCCAAACGAAAAATTTACTCGCAATTTACTGGCGCCTGGCGAGTGTTCATTTCAGACCCTGACTGTGAGGAGAGTGAATTTTTTTCTAACTCATCCATATGGATGTTATTTAATCTTGAAATTTGGGATAATTAGGGGCGTGTCCATTTGATTGACATGTATCCAAAATCCTAACAGCGTGCCTTAGCTTTAGCACGCCTACCTCCATTAGCTGGTTAGCTACTGTTAGCTCCGGGTTAGCTCAGTTAACACTTAGCTACAGGCAGCTTGAAGTTTGATGTGTGTCAGTCATCCACCCCCACCTTAACAGTCCCCCTCTCAGCTCCACCTCTTTGCCTGTTTTTTGATTTTCTGGGAATGACAACATGCGTGATGCTGCCAAGATGGCGACGGTGGAAACCGCCCAATGAGCTTCAATTCAGCTCTTCAGAAACCTACGGGTTACGTCATGAAGGCTCCGTGCATCATACAGTCTATGGATGTCGTGCAATTATGTAGCATCTGAAATACTTGTACACAAGAAGTAATTTTCCATTTCTGTGAAGTCAGAACCCTGACAGCAAACACACACAGAGTTACGCATCTCTGTTTTTATTTTATCTCAGATTGTTACCTCTGTTGCCTGTAACCTTTAACCAACATGATAACTGGCTGACACGCAAACCTAGTTTGAAGCCACAGTGTTGGAGATCACTGACAGACTTTGATGTTAAAGGACGCTTTAGAGCACAACTCGGGACTACTTTGAGCTATGAGACATGTAAAATGTTTTGACTGGCTGTTGTTTGAAAGCTCTAGTTGTGAATGCTTTCACAGAATTTTATTGTAAATATGTGTCTTTGAGGCTCTTTTTTAAAATCCCTAAACCATTTTTGTAACTTAACATAAGAAACCAAACGTCTAAAATGTTTCATGTGTAAACATATGCCACTGGACAAGATTTTTTTAATGAAATATTAAAAAAAATAAATAAATAAAAATGGGAATTTAGGTCCATTCAAACTTTTATGTCGCTTGAACTATGTGTACATGAAACATACAATGCCTCAAGATGAAGCAGGACTGCACTTTTTACAATGAAATAAATGCAGGATTAATAACTATTCTTAATCTGAGATGTTTGGGCTCTGACTGTGAGATAAAAAACTGCTTGTAGCAATCGGTGGAAGAACAAGTCTGTTGTGAATCACATCATTAACATCCTGTCTCCTTTGTCCTCCGTCCTTTTGCCTTTGGCCACGAAATCAGTCTCAGCTTACCGGAGAAGGGCAAGGACAGAGGAGGCGTTTCTGAACACAGGCTGGCACTCTTGATGTATAAAGAAGAGGCGATAGCTTAATGTCACATCATAAAATAAATTTAAACTGGATGAATAATTTGTCATAAACTAGGGCTGGTGGATACAGCCTAAAAATTAAATATATATGTGTGTATGTGTGTATGTATATATATATATATGTGTGTGTGTGTATGTATGTCTGTATGTGTGTGTTTGTTTTAAATGTCTGTTGTCTGTCTTTTTGTCAGTAACATAACTCAAAAAGTAATGATTGGATTTTGATTAAATTTTCTGGAAATCTTAGAAATGGAAAAAAGAACATGTGGTTCTTTACTATGGGTGTATAGGATTTTTTTTGTTTTGTTTTGTTTTTACATTTGAGCTTCTAACTAAAAATAGTGCCCATCATGGACAAAAACAAATTATAATGGCTTGGCGGAGGTCTGTACTTCCAGTTACCTTTTCTGCTCACAATTCAGGTGTGAGATAAGAAGCAAGGAGAGGATTAAAGAACGAGAGAAAGAAAGAGGAGGGTGCTTGACCAGTTTACATGCTGGGGGTTTTTGTGATTGGGTGCAGATAAATGTGTGTATGAAGCTCGTCACTGCCTCATCTGTTGGACTCAGGAAAGCTATATACTGTCTTTGTTGCTTCTAGAAAACGTGAGTCTTATTTTTCATGTTAGGGCTGGGCAATATATCGATTTTCAAATATATCGAGACTTTCTCAGAATCAATATCATTTATATCGAGATAGCTTGTTTTGAGATAAAAGCATCTGTTCTTTTGCATTTTGCACAGCTGTATTTTTGTTACGGTCATTGAAAAGTATTTTTAATTTATTTTGTTTTAGGAGCATTTAATTTAATATAAAGGTACTTTTATTTCAGTCAGCTGTTTTAATGCACATGTGCTGCTGATCCTTAAAAGTATATGTGGCACTAAAGGCTGTAAATTAGAACTGTCTCTTTGGTTACTTGGAAAAAAAAAAATATTGAGATATATATCGTATATCGTGATTCAGGGAAAAGATATCGAGATATAAGATTCGGTTTATATCGCCCAGCCCTATTTCATGTAGGTGTTACTTTGACATGTAACACATACTTAAACAGTGTTGCAGACCAAACACACTAGTCTGCCATGGCAACCATACTCCCTTCGAGCAGCAGCATCCCCAAACAGGACAGCGAGTGCGGAGTTGGTTCGAAGAACTGAACCCCATGAAGGTTTAGCATCCAGGCTCCAGTTTTTCTCAGCTTTAGGGAGGTGTATTTTTTGGTGATGTTTATCTGTGTCTTGATTTTTCCAGCTGCAGGTTGGCTTTTGAAATTGACAGAAAATACACCAGACTGTTCCTGGTAACCAGGGCTATGTAAGGGACACGGGCAAACTCATAATGATATAAAAGACTCCGTTCACGACACGTTGGTTGCATCTCTTACAGAGGGGCCGTATGGAGTGTTTGCCGGTAGGGACGCATCCAGAGGGCTGGCCACATTCTGCCTGGATAAAGAAGCCCTGAAAGACGAATACGATGACCTGTCGGACCTGAACAGCATGCAGCAGGAGAGCCTGACTGAGTGGGAGACTCAGTTCACCTGTGAGTGGACACGAGATGCTGGATCACACTAATTCATGGCACTGGTTTACAGCTAATATGCATTATAAATAACCACTTAACAAGAAAATGTAACAAGTTTGTTTTTTCACTTTTGCGTATTTGTTTTTGTAATTTCTCTTTGTTATTTTTTAAAAGTAGAAAGCTACAGTGTTGTTTTCAGACTTGCTCAACGATCGGATTTTCTCTGAAATCTTACAATAAATTAAAATTTATGAGTTAAGTGTTTAGATAGAAGTGACAAAGCTACGGTTTTCAAGGATGTCTTTTTCTTCTATTACAGTTAAATATGATTACATCGGCAAGCTCCTGAAACCTGGGGAGGAACCCACAGAGTACACCGATGACGAGGAGGGGAAAGACAAGAAGACCGACTAGAACATGACAAGTGGCCAAAAGGGAAAGATGAGAGATGCCTTAATGTTTGTCCCCAGGCACCTTGGGCCTCCTTTTTGGGGCCATTCACAGAAAACTCCTCCATATTCCTCACACATCTTAGTACTTTTGGACCAATTCTTGGTATTACACATCAGCTTTTATCTCCATTTATTCTTCCTGAGGGCATTAACAGTTAAATATAAAAGATTCAGATGTACAGCTGTATAGTTTAGAGCTGTTATTGTAAATCATATGTTTGTACCAATTCCAGCATTTTACGAAACAACTGATGAGTTGCAGGTTTAAGCTGAAGAACATGCACGTTAAATTGCTGGGTTCATGTAAGGATGTTATCCAGTAGTTTATTTACACGAAGAGAAATCTGTTAAAAGTCTGAAACCAGAAGTAAGACTTCAATAAAAAAATGATTTTTGTTTCATGTTCTCTTACCTGCATAACAAGCCTTTTAAAGCTTTCTAAGCAAGTCCACATTTCCTCAACCTAGACAAATATGGTAAACAAGCCATATTCAGAATTTCTTTTACAGGAGAGCTGTGATGCTCTGAAGACGGGATTTTAAGACATTAAAGATAAACAGTGCTTCACCAGCTTTTTAATTGCTTTGTCTTGATAAACCAGATTTAATCATAAGTTGTGCCAATTGTGTTTCAAATCTTTATTACCATTGCAGAAGACGATCTGTTATCTTTTATGTTGCTTAAATAATGTGGCCGTGCCCTCTTACATTATGATAGCTGTCATGGGGGGTTTGTGTTCAGAGTAATTTGTCCCTTTATAGGTTTTCTTCTGATCTTAACCAATGTTCACAGTGACGATCCAACTCAGCCGGATTATAACACTGTGCTCCATAAAGAGATTTAATCTTATTTAAATCCGTATTAGTAACTAAAATAATATGTCAGTAAACATTTCTCCGGTCTCAAGATGTAAAGATTTGCTTATTCATGTGTTTCTTCAGGAAAGTGAAAAAGTAAAAATACAGTTCTTTTGTTTGTTTGTTTTTTAAACTCTTTTCAACACTAAACATGTGACAGCAAAGAGTCCAAAACACCTCTCAGCTTAGTTCCCCTGCTTCATTGACCAGGTTTGGGTTGTTTTTTTATCTTGGACAAACCAGCCTGAAACTAATGTGTAACTCTGGTTCTGCCTGGAGACTTTTTCCCAAACTCAAACAGCAACTAGGTCACAGCATTTTTTGGCATAACAACCCTTTTTTTCCTGAGGGAACAGGTTAATTTGTAATCCTGAAATTAGAAAATGGTGTTTTTCCAACTGTTGGAAAACTTTATCTGTAACTCGCCATTAAATGAGGGAACATTTCTGAGTTTTGCATGTACATAACACCCATTCTGTAATACTGTCATGATCTACAAATATTTTGATTTAATAAAGAAAACTACAAAAGAGAGAATTATAAATGTCTTTATTTGAACCTTGAAATGTGTATTGACAAATACTCTTGAATTAATATACAGTAACTTAAGAAATGTGCACAAGTATGAAATCTGATGCTTTGAAGTACATTTAAACATTTGCTTTTTACTCAAGCTTATTGATTATTTTCTTCTCTACAGTATAGGCTTTTAAATTGTGTTGACTTTAAAGCAGAAACTAAAACTCAAAGCAATTCATTGCAAACACAAAATAGTAACATACTGTAGCTATTTTTTTATTTTACTCTTTGAATTTTGACAAAAATAGGATATAGTGTCCTTTAGACTAGTAAGTAAAATAAAGGTTTTTGCATGTGGAAAGCTGATGTTTTGTGATCAATTGCTTTTGGGACTGCAGATGGAACCACAACGCTTTTATTCTTCTACATTGATAAATCTTTTTGTGCGGCATGCATTGGGAGGAAAAAAAAAGTATGTCAGAAGTGGGATTCGAACCCACGCCTCCATTCGGAGACCAGAAGTCCCGTTTATACGGAAGGTATTTATCCTTGAGTCTGGCGCCTTAGACCACTCGGCCATCCTGACACGTACAAAACGTCTACGATGGTGACTATTTTAACATATACGTTACTGAGTGGAATTCTCGATATATTTAGATCACTATAACTATAAAATTTACATGGATAATATTTCAGCATGTTTTCCTTTTAAAAGTTGCCTATTTTGTTCAAAATTTTTATATTTGTCTGCGCATGCTCTGATGAACGTAATGATGCTGCATTCAGGTGCCCTAAACACAATGAAGTAATAGAAAAATTTCAATACTTATGTCGGCCAATATGTGTGTAATTGTGGTACAGTGTGTTTAATCCGAATTAATGTTTTATTTTGATGTAACTTCACGTAATGTTATAATAAATATATATGGTATCAGTTTTCTTTAAGCAGAGGTCATCACCCACTCAGGGCTGCTTACTATTTACCAACGTGACTTGAACGTCACAACTTCCGGCTTGTCTACTTGCGGCAGCCATATTCTGTTCTTCAAGGGTATCTGCAGAGACAAGGCCAGACAACATGTACCGGTTTGCGAAAGCTGCAGCCAACATCGGTGGTAGGACTACAGTTTTAATTGAATTTTTAAGTGTACTGCGTTTTATTAGTGCAAGGAGTAGTATATTATCAGTTCACAGTGAGTACGATAAGCTTTACTATCAGTGACCGCGTTTAACGTGGCTTCTATTAGCCAGTTAGCCTTAGCGTGTCCCAAAGAGTGAGTAAAATACACTTTTCTTGAATTCTCTATCGTACGTTAAACTAAGCATTGGATTTAAATTGACCTTGAAATGCGTAAGCAAGTAAGTGATACGTCCTTGTCCACCTCCCTGACTTGCAATAACTTCTAGTAATAATTAGACATCTTAATTGAAATATTTATTTCCTTCTCCCCTCTGTGTCGCTATCAAGCCACTTTTAAATGGGCACGCTAAACTATCTGGACGATGTCGTGTAATTTGACTGGCAGACAGAACAAGGACAGATGAGGACAATCCTCCGAAAAGTTTCAGAACCAGGATTAAAAGCAGGGTTTGACTTTTGGTTTGTGGTTATAACACAGAACTGAATGGGCACCATTTTCACTTCTGAAACAATTATATGATATAATCTAAAAACAAATGAAAATTTAACCATATTGCGAAACCACGCGATGACTAACATGACCAACATTTTTCTTATTGTAACTATATTTATTTCTAACCCTGAAATGTCCTCATGCTGGTTCCAGGGTGGGACTTAACTTTATACCCTAGTTTTACAAAATTTGGTAAATCAACTCATAAGTGATTAGCAACTACTAGTTATTTTGTTCATTTTATTGGTATTATCTCAGTTAATCTCTATACATCATTATTTCTCATAGACAAATGTGACATTGTCATCTATGGGCTTTGAGACATAAATTTTGCAGGTAAAAAAAAAGAATAAGGTCTTTAAATTTCAGTGCCCTTTTTTTAAAAAGAGAGAATACCAATTTGAGCAGTTAAAATCAAATAATACCTTAGACGAATGATTTTCTCTCTGTTGAGTGATCATTTCTTCTTCTTTTATCCTCGATCTTTTGCTACAGAAAACAACTATTTGGATGATTTTTAGGGCTCAAAAATGCCGAGTCTCTTCAGTGATCCAATAATCAGTTCATTACAGCTGTAAATATCAGTGTTCATTTAATCGATCAGCCATGAACAAAACACACAACGTAAATGTGCACCACATTCCCGTTTGTGATCAGCTGTGTGGAAAAAGCAGCACTAGTTAATCTAAGTAAATGCTTCCCATCATAACTCTAATAAGGCAGTTTTTCTTGTATAAAGTTAATAATGATCTAAACAAGGAGAATTAATAAACACACGACAAATAATCAGAGATCAGTGTTTTATTTGATTATAATAGTTGATCATTTTCTGGTCATCAGGTTACAATCTTGATCACAAGTTCTTCAGAATATATTTCAAGCTTTTGTTCAGAAAGTTGGTTTTGATCTTTAAATTAAACACTGCATCCTGATTAGTGCCCTTTTCTTTACTTGAGGACTATGTTGTGTTGCTTTGCAGGTCAGGCTGTGCGACAGGTGAGACATGGATCCACCGCCCCTCAGGACTTTCACTCCAAGTACGGCATGGGTGTGCTCGTCGGTGGAGCTGCCTTCTGCACAGCTGTGTGGGGATACGTAAGTCACAACACTTAACGGTGACATCCCATATCCTGATATAAGACTTTGCTCCCGGGGCTTTCAAATTATACAGGACTGTTTCACTCAGTACAACTTTCCACGGCTTCATTTTTAATCGTAGACGGGACCGTTTCACCGTGGGGGGGGTCAGCTGAGTGTGAGGTTGCAGTGGCACAGAGGAGATTCACAACTTTATTATATCTTTGTTCATTACATTGGCTTGATTCAGCAGACACTTTTACCCAAATATACTGACAAGTGATGAGTATAAAGTGGTTATTGGACCGTAAGAATTTGTGACTGAGGAAGTTTGAATATTTGTTGGCAGTGATAAGAAACGAGCTCCACAGAGCTCCATCCTGTCAGAGCAGGAAAAAGGGAAAAAATCTGTAATCCAAAATTATACCCAGTAAACATACTCATGTATTCATAAAACATGCACACCGTCTGCGATCCATGCACACAAATATCCATCATTTATATTGTAAATTAATGTTGAACTTTTAAATAACTACACAGAACAAAGAAGCTGTTGTGGAGATGGAGAGAGTTGTTAACACCCACAGCTGATGACTGGCCAGTCAACGCTCTGCATTATTTCAATGCCACCTTATGATACCAGCTCGGTGCATTTGGACCCATTGCTCAGATAGTCCAAAAAAAACCTCTATAGGAGAGCGCCTCGTCTGTATGATGAAAAACAAAAAACGTGCAGTGTAGTGATGCCGCACAATATGGTACCGTGTGAAAGTAAAGCACCAAAACTGGAAGGAGAAAGAAGTTAAGAGGACGGGCAACAGTCACAAAAACATCTCAACTTTGTCATTATGTCCTTATTTGTGCAAATAAAAATGCAGGTTATTTTCACTATATATATA
>JBAFTB010000017.1:29943724-29956046 GCA_037177355.1 Melanotaenia trifasciata
TATTTATATTTTCCTATTCATGTCCGGTGTTTTTTTTAATTACAGCTCTAATAACGCATCAGATGTTGGCTTATTTATAGCTACCTGTTTAAAGCAGCTACACGTGTTAATTATAACCACAAGAGGGCAAATGCTCACTTACTTTCATGTTCCAGCAACATTTTCCAGTGTGAAAGGCAGAATAGGTCAGGTTAGAAATGTGTTTACAGTCAGTGGTTTCAGATGTGCTCAAAAGACAATGAAATGTAAACTGTTTAAATCTATTATTCAGAGTTTATTTTAAAATAAAGTCTTGCAGGTGCTGCTGCAGCAAATGTCCAAGTCAGATAAGCGGAGACCAAAGAAAGTAAAAGGGTTTATATGTCTTAATTTTTTAAGTGGCTTAAGCCATAATTTGTTATGGATGGACGACATTTCTTTCATTCTTTTAGTTCATAGTATCTGTTTCAGTTCTTTAATTTCTTCGGCTTCGGTAGTCTGGCTATTTTGATTGGCATTCTTATTAAGTTGAAAGCAAATCTATCACTTTGGTTTTGGATATAACTGCTGTTTCTTCTTTTTTTTGGTGGGACGTTTTAAATTTATTATGAAGGATAAGTAATCCTGTAATCACTGTAATGAAAAACTCTCTCGACTTTGTGCAGGTGCTGACTCAGACTGGTATCACCTGGAACCTTTCCCCAGTAAGGAAGGTCATGCCCAAACCGTGGAGAGAGGCTGAGGAATGAAGAGCCGACATGGAAGACCTGCTTCCCACCCAGAAACCCTGTGGTTGTACAGATGAAAAACAAAGTATCTGCGTTTTCAGACAGCAACGTCTCATGTTTATTCCACATGTTGTATTATCAAAATAAATTAACTGTAATTATACTGTCTGCTTGAGTCCTATTTGAAGAAAAAAAATATAAAAATGTGTGGAAAAATTCATGTTGCAGATGTTTAGAATAATTTCTGGATTTAATCATGATGTATATCAGAGGTTTATGGAATATTAGCAATTAAGAGCCAAAATAATTATGTTGGAGTAAGATGGAGTGCAGGAGTCGGTTGTTTTTTTTCCCCCCTTCTATGTACAATTTTAGCAAGAGTAATTACTTTCAAGTACACGTAGAGAACCATGTACAGTTAGTGGAACAGAATTTTAGTCGTGAATATTGTTGTACCTCAGAACAATCCTATTTTATCAGTATTAATAGACTCTCCTCCATTACAGAGTATGCTTACTATACTCACACATTATAGTAATATTTAATATGTTTTAATGACTTGTTAAACTGCACTGAATTGAAATTTGGTGGTAAAATACCTCTGAGTTGTGTTCACAGTTAGTGAAATAGTTAATGAAACTCAGCTGGTGAAGTGAAAAATGATTGGGTCATAGAGCGAATTTGTCCAATCACGTTGCAGGCTTTCTTTAGGCATTAGCTAATCAGCAGCTGGGGGTGTGGCTTGTCCCGCCCCGATGCTCTTCCTCCGCGCTGTGTTAAGGTCACTGCTGTCATTCGGTAGCTAACCAGCCGTTAGCCGGAGTAGGCGGAGAAGGAGCTCAGTCAGGAAGGTGGACGAAAGAACCAACGAAGCTAAGCAACATGTCTCTGTCTAACAAACTCACCCTGGATAAAGTGGATGTCAATGGGAAGCGGGTCGTTATGAGGTGAGCGTTCATGAACGCATAAATAGTTTGGTCGAACCAACGCAGCTCATCGGAGATGTGATTGATGTTAGCTAGCTAGTTGGTATTCTCAAAATGTTTTATGTGGCCTCCTGCGGCAGCAGCCAGGTTTTTATACGCACACTTTTCGTGCAATGATTCAGTGGTTTAAAGGCGCCTTGAGTTGTTTCAGGCTAAAAGAGGGAGAGAACAGGAAGTGAGTTTGAGTGTCACGTTTTCCAGCCGTGCTACGTGCCTGTGGGGAGATGCTGTATGGATGAGAAGCCTGCATCCGACATGAAGCTGGAGTCAGACCTTTAAAAATCCACATAGCCTTTTAGCATATGATGCATACTGTTACCACACAGCATTCGTAAGAATGATTGTAATAACTCAGCTAGGTATTCACAAAATATATAAACGGTGTGTTTGCAAAGCCTTCAAGAAATAATGATAAATACTCAGTTTGAAGTCTTCAAAGTAAGTAGACATTCATTGTTTAATGTGAAGTGATGGATAAAAACTGGACACATCTACTCATAAGTGCCATGATCAAAGAGGCTGATGATTCAGTAAATTATTTATATAAATCATTACAAATAAGAATTTGGCCTTACTTATTTTATGCCTTTTATTAGTTATATTGATTATATTGGTGCTACTGACTGGCACACTTTTATGCAGCACAAGTTATTTGGCTACAAGTTGCCCCAAAAATCTAGTGTGATGTTAAAGTGTCTTTAATACTCTCTGTAGCCAATACTCAATATATGCCCATACAGTTATCAAGTAAAAAGAAAGTTGAGTGTTCCTGTACTGGGGTGTATGCTCAATTAGCATAACCTGAAGTGACGTAAAACGGTGGTTTGTGGCTGCTAAGGTGAATTGAAACCAATAATCACTTTTTTTGATATTACTACTATGCAAACTACTTTAACATGAAATGACAAAATGTGTGTAATAATGAAACAATGATCGTATGAAGGTGAGCCAGTCCATGTAGATTTTAATACCTTCTTGTCTTGTACAAGTGAAATTCCTGACTTGACTTTTATGCTTTCCTCTCTCCAGTTTTTACTTGAATCAAAGTTGCATTGGTGTTTAGAAGTATCTTAAATACAGTTTGGGCATTTTTTCACGGGATATTTCAAGTGCTCTTCCACAGACCGACCCTCTCAGGCTGTAGAGGAGTCTTGAAACAGACACCCTGTGTGGAAATGTCAGAGGGCCATGTGGGTTTGCTCAGTTTGGTGATGCAACTCCAGACAGCATAGGACAAGGTTCACCCACAGCCCGCACTGCTCAGTGTTAAAGGTCAAAATTCACCTCATGTTAGCTCAGTCTAAGTGTACGCCACTGCTGTACAGGACTGAGTCTCATCAGACGACAGCTTACCTCGTGTCAGGATCAGGGCCTGTCACTGCAGGAAGCTTGTCTGGACTGAGGAGGAGGAAAGACAAAATGTTGCTATAGAAACTTCTAGGGCTTTGCCAGAATTTCGTCAGGTCAGGAGATGACTGTAGAGATGTAGAAATCATTTCCCTTCTTGTTGGGTTTAACTTTCAGAATCCTGAACAATATCAAACTCTGCTCATGAAAAGTTAGGGACCTCCAACTTTTGGATGAAATTTACAGAAAAATGAAAAGTTCATGTTTTACTGATATTCTGTCATGACTGTAGGACGTTTAAGTAAAGTCATGCAGTGGCAACTCCTTCATCTCACACAGTTAAAGCTAACAGAGGTGGGTACACCACAACATAACATGTCAATGTTCGATAACTTGTCGTGTGTTGGCCGTCGTCTTGGCCTGATGATAAAATGTGAGCAGGATGACGAAAAAGGCTGTTTTTTTTTTTTTTTTACACTGAACCCGAACATTTAGTGGATGATTCATGGTTCAGACACTTCTTTTGGGTTTTTTCTTTCGTGGTTTATCATTTGTAGAGAACATGAATATATAAACGCTGAAATGTTTACAAGTTTGGAGAAAGACAGATTAATTTCACCTGTTAATGTTATAGTTCATTTGAGGTACAGTGACATGAAAAAAGCTGCATACTTCTAACTTATTGTAAGTTAAAAAGTCATTTCTCATAAATGGTGTTTGTAATGTGGGACTTTGTGCAGTTTGTGGACTTAAATCATCAGTTTAACTCCTCCAGCTATGTTTTAGGTTTCAGAGCAGCTTGGCTTTTCAGGGCTTCTCCCTGGTTCAGGGGTTGTCGTTGGTGCTTTTTCCTTCTTTCTATAGACCCACTCATGGAGCAACAGTTGGATGTGTACAGGAGTGGAAAACCACTGCAGCTGTTAGATGCATATTTGTGATCGAGACTCTGCTGCTGAGCTGCTGACGTTTGGGTTTCAGGCGAAGACAGTGGATTGTCATTGTAATGGAAGCAGGTGCAGAGCGTGTGCTCGTCATCTGTCTCAGTGCATCCAGTCCGAGGGAGGGAGGGAGGGAGGGTAGGAAGTTGGTTATGTAATTCATTAGAATACGATGGATGCAGCATGACAGCCTTCTTTACTGCATGGCTGGATGTGCAGTGCAGAAACACATGGGTTTAATTTTACTTTTAAAGGTATTAACTCTTTAAGTTAATAAATGTCCCTTTTTATTTAATACCCCATTTTATAGCAGCTTCAGCTGAATTTTTATCATGTTCTAAAACTCTAAACCACTTGTTAGCTGCCTGCTAATGAACAAAGTGAAGGATTTAAAAATGACATAGATGGAAATTTCCGTCTGAAGATGAGCATCTTGGTACATTTGGTTTACTGAAGAAGGAGCAGTTCTTCTGTATGCTGGAGAACAGAAGCAAGATGTTCTGTTATTTCGCTGTAATACTAAATAAGCACACAACAAAATGAAAGTTAGCGTGAAAAGAGGGTTTTCAGCATTGATTTACTTCATGATATCCATCAGGCTTTTACTTCATCTATAGCTGTCTTTATTCTCTTTCAGAGTCGACTTCAACGTTCCCATGAAGGACAAACAGATCACAAATAACCAGAGGTAAAGTTCTTCTTTTACTCTTGGAGAAAAATATAACTCAGCTTCATTGTGGCTGCAAAAGTTTACTTTCTTTAAGTTGTTGTGGGACATTAAGCAGTAAAATATGTTTATTTCTCCCAATGTTCTTTGTTAATTATTAGGATCAAGGCTGCAGTTCCCACCATTAAACATTGTCTGGACCATGGGGCCAAGTCGGTCGTGCTGATGAGCCACCTGGGCCGCCCCGATGGGAACTTTATGCCTGAGAAATACTCCCTGGAGCCTGTTGCTGCTGAGCTCAAGACCCTTCTGGGAAAGTGAGTTGGTTGATTGAATATCTGCTTTACCATTTTCTCCACATGCTGTTTATTTATACCATTTTTTTAAGGAAGAGAAAGTTAAAAATATATATTAAACTATTGTAAAAGCAGGATATTTTAACATTAATAAAAGAAAAGTCAAGTTTTTAAATGTATTAAAATGTCATTAGTGCTTTTTATGTATCATATGCCGGCGTTTATAAAAAGCTCAAAGTTGTCCTCTGAATCGTTTTCTTGGGGTTCTGCAGGGACGTCACCTTCCTGAAGGACTGTGTGGGTCCTGATGTGGAAACCGCCTGCGCTGACCCTGCTACCGGATCCGTCATCCTGCTGGAGAACCTCCGCTTCCATGTCGCAGAGGAAGGAAAAGGCAAGGATGCCTCTGGAAACAAGGCGAGTCTCACAGCTTCACTGTGTCTCATTCAAGTTTGTATCCCAGCAGTATTTCAGTTTATTAAATATCAGCGCAGCTGACTATGATCAAAGTTTACGTTACATTAACGGAAAAGCTGTTCTGGATCGGGATCAGCTGGGCGTAATGACTTAATTGGCGTCTCTGACCAGAGCAAATATCCAACCATTCTGCAGCCTGTAAACAGTAACACCTGTCTGGGCTTTGAACAGCACTGGAAGCTAATTAGAAACGTTCTCCTGTCATTTAAGTACAATACTTTCTGATGTTAGTTTATTTTTTGCTTATTCATTATTACTATTTCCCATGTTTAAAATGTCTGAATAAAGTTTTTTTTCATCATTATTATGTGTGAAGAACATGTTAGTTCAGTCTACAAATACAAAGATTTGGCAGCTTTGTCTGTTTGATATGTTTAGTGCTCGGTCACCTGGAAGAAAAGCAGCCTCTGCAGCTGCAGAGGAAAATGCTGCATCACCGTCTGGTGTCACAGTCCAGACAGAAGAGCTGCAGAGACTGTCCCCCTGCACACCGTGTCCCCCGTCCTCATGTTAGCTCTACACGTCCTGAGTGTTTTAACAAGTAACATGAACCCAGTTTTTGTCTGATCACACCAAATATAATGTGAAGCAGTGCTGCTGATAACTGTTAATAATGTCTTTAAAATGACACACCATACAGTGTTTATTAAGAAAACTGGTAATAACCTAAATTTAATTTAATATAAAAAAAGGTAATAAGAGAAATTTGATAGAATTATTCTCGTATTGAGGCTTTTGAGGAAAGCCTGAATTTAAAAAGAAGATGACGTAAACCAGGAAAGCATCATGTGAGAGGATCATGGGTATTAGACAGAGCTGGACTGAGTGAGGAACAGGTCTGTTTAAATGGCATTATAAACAAGCTCCGGTCCTTGAGGGCCGTGTTCCTGCAGGTTTTAGATGTTTCTCTCCTCAAACACATCTGATTCAAATTAAAGGTTCTTCAACAGCTTGTTAAGATCTGCCCAAACATGTTCGACGCAGGAAACATTCAAAACCTGCAGAGCAGCGGCACCCCGCTCATACGGTTAACTACTGTATTATCCCTTTTATCTGGACTGTTATGTTTCAGCCACGTTGTTACATCGTTCGTCCGTTTGTTCGTTTGTTTATTTATTTGTTTATTTGCGGGGAGATGTGAGGCAGGGTACACTCTGGACCCTCACCCTCAGCCCTAATGTGGCTCCTGGAAGATAGCAGGTCTGGTTTTCTATCGTATGGGCTTACAGGGAGATCCTTGACCCTGGTCCTTGAGGACTGGTTGTCTACAGGTTTTAGAAGTTGCCCTGCTGTAACACACCTGACTGAGATCAGTAGGTAATTAGCAGTCTTGTGGAGAGCTTAATGAGTCTGAATGAGGTGTGTTGCAGCGGGGAAATTAAAACCTGCAGGACATCAGGCCTGGACCAGGACTGAGTATCCCTGGTCTGTCGGACTCAGGCTGGACTGTCCTGAGTTATTGCATGACATGAGTGTTGCTCTGCTCTGGGGCAGGTCAGCAGTCTCAGCCTGCTGACATTTATCTGAAGGTCACTGGGCTTTTCCCGTCTACAGAGACCTGGCTGGTATGCTGCCTGCTTGCTGCCTGCTTGCTGCTGTACTGTATCACACCCAGACTGGGTTCTGTGATCTCAATTCTCTACTGAAAGACATCCTTGAGCTGCATTCTGGGATGTTTGAAGTTTGAGGTCCCATTTTACTTGCTGTAACACGTTTTCTTCACCAGCAGGTGTTTTCTCTGCAGATACCAAGCAGCAGTTCTCAGCCATCACGCTAAAATATTTAACATGTTATAAACATGTTACAAACACGTGGTTAAAAAGTCGACTTTAGTCACGTGAGGACAGATGCAAGCCTCACTGCTTTTACCTGAATATATTAGGGTTATAAACTGTGTGAATGTGTTTTATGGAATTGTAAAGGATTTCTACGGATTTGTGTTTATATCTTTATACAGATCCAACAACAAATGAGTTGATGAATTAATATTTTATTAACTTTATTTAAAAGACGTGTGCGGTCCAGCATCAGAGCAGCAGGATGGTGGCTTGGTTGTCCAAACTTTGCTTTACCACAGAGAGCATTATGGTGTGAAAGAGAGAGCGTAGTTCAGGGTGGGGGGGTAGAAAACACAACTTTAATAAGCAGCTGAATGTGAAGCGCTACGCTACAGAAACTGGACTTAGGTCTGACATTTGGTTGACACTGAAGAGTCTCAGCCTTTGGCTCTTAAAGTGCAACAGAAACCTGATCCACAGAGTACTGAGTGCATCACGGTGGTGAGAATTTATTCACGTTCACTGCAGCCAGAATAAGTCTGGATAATGTGTTTGCTGACAAAACGGCAGGAATCTCATCAAGCTGCAGAAAACGGAGGCTTGTGGGTGTCGGCGCGAGGTTTTATGTTCTGTTAGCGGGAGGTGTGCAGTGAACATACATTACTCAGATTTAGAGCTTTTACTCAACAGGTGTGTAGCTGCTTGTATTTAAATCAGCTGTTAATGCCTGAATTACATCCCATAATGATCTAAAAAGGGAAAAAAGGAGCAGACTGAAGTCTTTGGACTAAAATGAACAACATCCACTAATATGTATTAAATCTTTTTCATGTCCTTCAGACTAAGGCCTCCCAGGAGCAGATTGACTCCTTCAGGGCGTCTCTGTCCAAACTGGGAGACGTTTATGTCAACGATGCCTTCGGCACGGCTCACAGAGCTCACAGGTGAGCAGGATGCTGGATGATGATGTTTATGTATTTATTCATAGTGCGTTTGGTCAACATGTGTTGAAGGTAGGTGTGGAATTTTCTCAACATGCTCTGAGGTGATCTACGGACATTAGATGAGTTAGTCAATCACATAAGAACAGTTCTCAAAACGCAGACTAGTGAGAGAATAGCCGACACCATCACACTGTGAAGCATCAGCAGGAATTATCTCATTTCCAGCCACTGGACTCTAAATGAGTTTCCTTAGCCGTAATCTGCAGGAATCTGGTGGACCTGCAGGTTTATAACTTGCCTTTATGTCGTTGTCTCTCGCAGCTCCATGGTGGGAGTGAATCTCCCGCAGAAGGCAGCTGGTTTCCTCATGAAGAAGGAGCTCGACTACTTTGCCATGGCCCTGGAGAAACCTCAGAGGCCCTTCCTGGCCATCCTGGGAGGGTGAGAGCATTTCCATTCAAAGACTCTTTTTAATGGCGATCCGTACACACTGCACAGAAGATTTAAAGCCAAGACTGAAGACTTTACAGCAGCCGCTTTTTTTCTTGTAAAATAACAAGTATGTGGAGGATTTACCAAAATGGACTTTTTGCAGACCACGTTAAGCATCAGTCACCTTTTTGCAGGACCGTTGTCCTTTTATAGACAATCAAAGATTATTGCATTTTATTCATGCAGGATTAAAGATGAGCATAGTTTCCATCGTACCGGTTGGTTAGTTTGTACTTTTGAGTCACAGGAAGTGAAAGTGGTGCCATTTGTCCAAACGACTGAAAAATGAACATTAGGTTTTACTCCTGCTGCCTCCTCAGTTTCCACCCTTAACATTTTAACTTAAAGCATCCGTTTACATAAACAGCAGACTTCTGAGGTTAAGACGTTCACCTCTGCGTTGTCCTGCTCCTTTTGGGTATTGTCACTCAGCAGCCTCTTTCTAGAATAGCTGAGGGCCCATCCAAGAATAGAGTATAAGCTCATTATGTAATCTGCAGTGTGACAGGACTGAGCTGCATATGACACCTTCACTCCTCACCGGGCAGTGAAAGTGTGAGAAATCACCTGCACATTTAGTTTATGTTGGGTTTGCTGGGTGTTCTGTATAAACTACTGTGTTGTCTTTTACTTTACTGGAAGAGAAATGAGGGGGGTTAATAAAGGAGATAAATTAAGCCTAAATAAAGACAACAAGCCCAACAACCCACGACCATTTTCCCTGAAGAAGTCTGGCAGATGTGTCCTCTGGAGCTGGGAGATGAGGCAGCTCTTACCACAACATTGTTTTCTGTATTCATCAGTTCTCTAAAGGGCAGCGAATCTTACCAAGAATAAGTTACAAACTATTCTTTGTTCATGCAGCAGGAACACACAAGCTATATGTTTCACTAGGTGCTTGTTTTCCAGGGGAGGAAAAGTTGCTTCAAAAGTCCAAAACGGTTAAACTGCAAGAGAAGCAGTCGGGTGGTAGCGGTAGCGCAACAGGCCTTTTAATTTGGTTTGAGTGAGAGCTGGCCCTTCACGCTCTACGGTAAAAAGATTTAGCTCATTTATGTGGTAAAATATTGCAAAACAAATCATTAGTTTAGTTTTGGACTCGCCCCTGCTGCGTTCAGGTGCCCCTGGTTATACAAACCACGTTAGAAAAATAAAAGATTTAAATATAACACAGATAAACTGAGTTATCCATGATGCAAATGTTATTGTCAGAGAATATCTCAACATTGTCTGATGTAGATATAGCAACCCTTTTCTTCTTTAATTTGTATAAATTTAAAGCAACAAGGAATTAATTTGGAGGTACTGTTAAATAGATGAATTTATTTTCTGGTCAATTTACATTTTCACTCCTCAACTTATTTTATTTATTTATTTGTTCTTGTCAAATCTGAAGAAGTCTACATTCGGTCCTTTAACAAAATATAGATTAATTTACAGTTATGTAGTGTATATGTTACATATTCTAATTAAAAGATAATTAACAAGCATCAGATTGTGTCATACAGGATTTTTCTTTATTTGTTGATGCAGTAAGTCTCAAACTCTGCGTGAAATATTCATTGGCATTAATGGGTTAATTAATAAAAAGGATAAAAAGATTATTTTGGGCCTAGATGATTATTTAATTCGTCGCCTTGCCTCTGTGGGTTTGTTGCCATGGTGATGGGCGAGCAGAGCCACCGCTGGACGACCGCCGAGGCCAAAGCTGCTGCAGCTCATGCTTTAGCCGTCGCTGCACTTGAGTGTGTCAACATTTAGTTCAGATGTGTTTTTGTTAAACTGGCTTGTTTTTTACGTGTGTGTGTGTGTGTGTTATCTGTCCTGATGTGTTCTGCCTCTCGGTTGCTGTTTCAGAGCGAAGGTGAAAGATAAGATCCAGCTGATCAACAACATGCTGGATAAGGTCAACGAGATGATCATCGGCGGCGGCATGGCCTTCACCTTCCTCAAAGTCCTCAACAACATGGAGGTGAGGAAGAAGCACTCCTGCCACAACCTTCTCTAAACTACACACACTCCCTATTTTCAGCTCTGGAAGAACATCGTCTTTATCGTTATGGACAATAATTATAAGTCCAGGATGCAGACGTCGTGCTCCTGGAAAACGCCCTGCTTTATTATACAATCCTCAGCTTCATCAAAATTCCCCGTTTGATGAAGATCTGGATGATGAGACTCACGTTTTACAGGTTTTAAAGCCTCTGTTAGAGTCCAGAATGAATCTTTAGGGAGACATCTGTCGCAAGATTCAAACTTTTCTTTTTCTTCACTCAACCAGCTTTTACTCCGTGAAGGTTGATTGTTTCAAGTGTTTCACAAGCTGCTTTACTCAGTTATCACTGTTCAAACAGACTGGTTCTCCACAAAGATTCAGACTCACGTTCATGGACTCACGGTGACCTTCTAACAGGATCCTGAAAGACCAGCCACTGCACAATGTTGTTTTATACCCACATGATAAAATAAACGTGTTCACCACAATCAGGTTTCTATCAGCACAGCATTGCAAAAGTAGATTTTTAGAGTAACTTCAAGTTTGGAAACCCTGCAGGAGTTAGAACGAGATTGTTAAAGAAAATGTCTCGATAAAAATAAAATGTCTTTTTATTCATGACAGTAACATTTAGTTCAGTCTATGCACTCCTTAAACATGTTCAACCCTGAGCTGCCTCATAACTCCGGTCTCAAGAGCCACGACCCTGCAGGGGTTCCGACACCATGGAGTGTGTTAGTGTTTGAGAACCCTGTGTATTAAAAAATAAGTAGAAAAAAAGTCCCTATAATCCACACAGTTCTGACACAAAACAAATAAAACTTGTAAGTTCGACCAAAGCCTTTTAAATATGAGCTTGATAAGTGTCAGTATGCCCAGAAAAGACCAGAAATATCATCCATCAGAGAGAAAGTCATTCAGCTTGGTAGCCTGGATGTTGTGTTGAAGTATAATAAAATATATGCTCATTTACTACTGGAGTAATTTATGCCCAAAGATCCGCTAGTGGTCTTTTATTATAATCAGTTATTTACAGTGTGTGCAGGAGTGAGACGGGAGGTCAGTCATTAACACCCCGGACACAGAAGTCCCAGATCTTCAGTCCCTAAGCTGCTCTAGGTCAGAAAAGCTGAAGCTCTGTTCTGAAGGGCTGGAGAAACCTGCACACACACACACATTAAGATATTAAAGACCAGCCAGCTTGAACTCCTGCACAGTACGGAGACACTTCTCCACATAAAGTGAGATGACGTCCCAAGTTGCCCGGACAGAATTTAACAGCAGATGACTCACACAGCGCTCCCATCTCTCCCCCTCATTTCTAAAGCAGGACACTCACCTACAGCTGCAGAACCCACCTGTGGTCTACAGGCAGACCGGATCCTGTACCTTCAAATCCAGCTTCAGTTTTTGTCACCATGTCCATCATAACTTAAATTAAACAGGAGACGCTGAACAGAATAACCCTGAAATGATTTGTTTTTGACAGAGGAAGAAAGATGCTTTGAATTTTTAAAACATCTTGTTTTTCATCCCAATTACATGAATTTCATCACTTCAGTGTACGTTGAAACCTGACTGCTCAGAACCGGGACAATAAAACACAGGACCTGTGGACCTTTTTATATTCATCAGTAAAAGACCCTCCCTCTCAGAGGGGTAGTGGGATTGGTTAGTTTTCATGACAGTAAATA
>JBAFTB010000017.1:29977960-29991460 GCA_037177355.1 Melanotaenia trifasciata
CTGATGTTTTGATGTGATGTCTGTCCTATGTGTGTGTTTTGGCTGCGAAATCAATTTCCCTTTGGGGACAATAAAGACATTGAATTGAATTGAATTGAATTGAATTGAATTTTATGTAAAATATTATTTTGCCTGAACTTTTGATTGGTGCATGTAAATATGACTGATTGAAGAAAACACATTTTTTTACTGTTAGTGAAAATATGGTGTTAATGACAGGTCAGAGACATGCCAGTCATTCATTTCACAATAAATGCACGAGTGGATAAAATCGTGTTGGGAGCTTTCATTGCTTGAATCAAAAGTCATATTTCAGGATAGGAGTGTGTCTTATAATAAAGCAAAGAATATAAGAACCTTTTTTTAGAAGAGACTAAATCTAAATCTCATGGCTAACAAACAATTCGAAACTGACTCCAAAACTCTATGGTGGAAATTGAAAGAAACGGGCTGACAAGCCTCCATCTTGCAAAGCTGATATGTCAACTGCTATTATGATCACCTTTTCCTCTTTTCTTGAGAAAAAAAGATATTAAAGACAATTTAATCATGTTATTTATTTCAGAATGTACAAATGTTAAATAGTTTGTGAGTGTTTCGTCTTTGCAAACCCCCTGAAAATCCACCATATTTCTGACAGTGGTCGTGTTAATATTGTTGGTATGTAAAAATCGGAGTTTTATTTATTAATTTGATTAAAGAACTGAACTAGGTGGGGCCAACATTACTTTTTTTATTCAGAGATTTATTTAAATAAATGATAGCCTACCTAAATCTGAGTGGCTGTTCTTCAAAAAGAAATTTAAAGAAATTAAGAACCTTTCTATTATGATCTGTACAGACTTCACGTGACGACGCTTCCATTCCCTGAAACGTCAGCGTACGTACGTTCCAAAGCGCGTACGGCCCAGTCCAGCTTGCTAATGTTCGGATTAAACATTTAGCATTTACTCTCTATGGTGGTCCTGCTTTTATCACAGGAGGCGGAATTTCCCTGCTTCGCTTTCGCCCTGGCGTGAGGTGGGCTGAGCTCGCTGCTGCTCGAGCCACACCCTCCTTCCTTGCGTTGTTGTTGTTTTTACCAACGCTTGTGCGCTGTGGCTCGTACTGTCATCCTCTCGTGCCGAGAGCTGGCCCGCCGCGTGCATGCAGCAGAATGGCTCGAGCGGTTCCAACACTTCTGATGGCAGCAGCCGGGAGCGCCAGTCTCCCTCCCGCAGCCCGCTGCCCTCCGCTACTACACGGGTAAGACGGTTCATTCAGGAGCGACGGACGCTGCCTCTTCCCAGAGTGATGGTGGTATTCTCGGGTGCGGGGGACGCAGACAAACCGGGCGATGCCATGTCAAATACGGACCCTACGGAGGACGATATCCGAAAGCCGGCCTCCCCCTCACCGAATCGCACCCTGAACAAGCCGCCCCACTCCTCGTCAAACACCCAGGAGCAGGAGGTAGGCCGTTTCTACCCAAAATACTGACTCCACTCACTCAAACTAGAACACAACACAGAAAACACATTTATGTTCAAACTTTCTGAAGAACAGCAGCTACGGGTTAGTTCCGTAAGATTAACGGGGTTTCTGCCTAAATCCCCGAATACGTAACCATAATTACTACAAATAACGGGTGTGTAGCGTCTACGTTTTCTATGGCTATTTATACGGAAGACTTGAGCTGCTGAGCTCTGTTGTGATTGGCTGACAGTTGTGTCACATGGTTAGTAGTTTAATCTTCTTAATTATGCAGCTTGGCTGCTCAAACTCCACACACAGCTCTCTGTGTAGCTGAAAACGTGTTAAATTATTATTATTATTATTATTATTATTATTATTATTATTATTATTATTGTTGTTATTAGTTTGTTTGTGTAATATTTGTTTAAGAGCCTGCTTAGGGTTTTCAAACCCTCAGAGGCCATAGAAGCCAGGTTCACGACATTTTATTGAAACCTGTATCATCCTAAAATCACAGATATATCAGAAAAGTAAACTATCATATAAACCATACATGTAAAAGATGTGTTACATGCACATGTTTTAAGAAATGTTATTATTCAAAAGCATGTAAGTAAAACCATATACCAAAAGTAGGTGATATGAAAACATTTAGTCATTTTTATGGTTGTAAAAGGGGCAGACACAGTGTTTTAACAGGTAGACCAATTCCATGGGTCTCAGTTAAATATATGTGGCATGCTGTGGTCAATAAACTATAGAAAAACAAAACAACACTATCATTTTACTCCATGTATTTACATCTCTTTTTAAAGTACCTGGTTTTTAGGGTATGACTCATTCGATTACACTCCACCCCTCTTTTTCAGTTTTATTTGAGACCTGTTCCACAACTTCCAGCTACCATTCTGCCTTAAATTTAGACACAAACTACACGTGAATAAAGGCTCAAATAATGTTATTAACCCATGAAATCCCCTGCAAAACTGAACAGCTTACAAACTGAAATATTTCAGATATTCAGGCAACCCCAAAGAAAGAGGTGGTTGTTAATCCAGACACCCAAATATATGCTCTCAGGCACAGAATTTTATTTTTTTATTTTATTTTTATTTTAATTAAAAATCACACGGGATATCTGTTACAATTTTCACACTGCATGTTCAGAGCAGGACTGATCATCTGACCTGTGGATGTTCTCTGAGCTGGCAGCAGACGTTGTCACAGAGCCAAATCTACGAGGATCAGTGTCGGGAAGAGACACTTTGAGAAGGTGGAGCACAGAAGTCTAACCAACAACACCAGCTTTGTGTTAGACCCACAGACTGATACAGCACAGCCTCTAATCAACCCGTATAAATAACAAAATGAGAACGGACGTGGCTTAACGGGGACGTTGTTTTCTCACCTTTATAGCAGGAAAACTTTGTGAATGTTTTTTTTTTGTGTGTGTAACACATGCATAAATAAAGTCTGATTACCTTTCGACTTGTAGATGAATGATGTGTGAATAAACAGAGTGACATAGTTTTACTGGACTGACTTGGAAGGCTGAAACATTTACGTGCATAATAAACATTACTTCCTGAGACTAACAGCTCTGCTTATTAGCTGTTTTATTTCTCATCTGAAAGTTTCCAGAGGTCATCTCTCTGAACGTCGGGGGCACACTCTTCACCACTCGCTTGTCCACGCTGCGGCGATACGAGGACACCATGTTGGCGGCCATGTTCAGTGGGCGTCATTACATCCCGCGAGATGCTGAGGGACGCTACTTTATTGATCGGGATGGAGCTTATTTTGGGTGAGTAACAATGTGCACGAGGATCTCTCTGGACCTTCAAGCCAGTTGAAGTAAAATCTAAAACATAGAGGAGAAATGCTGCAAGGTTTCCAGATTTATTACTAAGAAGCAACAGCAGATAAATTATCCACCAAACTCTAATTTCTTTTCTTTTTGAGCTAATTTTATATGCAGAGAAGCAAAGTGTAAACCATCATAACACCTAAACAGAAGAAAACAAGAAGCCAACTAGACTCTGATACCAACACTTGAGCACCATAAGTTTTACTCCAACTTACGGTGCAGCTACCTGAAAGAATCGATCTCTTCTCTCTGGATTCCACATCTTTACGACCACTTATATGAAATCAAGACTTGGGCCCAACAGTATCTTTTATAACAATTAAATGACAACAACTCCAGACCGGAAAGATTTTTTCTTCAGTGTAACACGGGAAAAAATTTCACAGCGGCAGAAATAACTTATCAAATTCGACAGACTGATTGTGTTACAAAACAAAACGCTGTATTCACCTTTTATTCTTCATCTAACCCACAAAAATGTCATTGTGGTGGCTGCCAACTCCAGCAGGTCTCTTTCTCCAGGGAACACAAATGCACTGAAATAAATTAAAGTCTTTGACAACAAAGTGGGACAGTTTTCTTATCCAGAGCACCTCCAGAAGGTTTCCTATGAAGTAAAAGCAAATTTCTTTAAATATGAATGGGACAAGCTGAGCAGATGTATAACTTATGTAAGAGGAGGGCTGGGTGGAGGTCAGTTATGAAATGTGTGTGTGTGTGAAGGCTGTAATTAAAGATTTAAACAGAAGAAAAGGGGTGTATAGTTTGTAACTATACAACATAAGATAGTTAGAGGGAGCATGCTTTCTGCATGCAGGCACACACTCTTTTCATTTGGGATGTTTTAGCTAACGGTGCGTTTCAAGGCCCTGCTGTCTCACTGGAACATAAATCATATTGCATTTTGGTGTTGTTTTGTGCACTGCAGCAACTTTTCCTGCAGGAGTTTAATGTATTTCTGCATTGTTGAATTGTCCTCTAGCTTCTGCTGCAGACAAGTAGAAGCAGTGTAAAAACCAACTTACTGGCCACGCGTGTCGATACAGACAAGTATTTTTAGTATTTAATACTCTCTCTGTGTGTTTTTTATGATCGGGCATAAATGTAAGGAGTACACTAGTGATAGAAAGCTATGACACGACAGCAAATTCATTTGTGTGGAGAAGTCAGTTGCCAAAAAAAGGGACTTTGATAAGATTAGCAGAAGGATTCCTGTGCCCAGCTCGTCTGTAATAAATGGCAGATAAACTTTAAACCCGTGAACATTAATCCACTGAGAAAAACCTGCAGCTGGTTAAAGCTGATAACGAACGCTTGCCTGATTTACTGCAGTTAGCTGTGATTAATTAATAAAATTGAATGTATTTCACCCAGTTGCATAAGTTGGGACGACGTGAGATTAAAAGTGGTCTACACCTGCTTTTCTCATCCAGAGCTCATTTTTTATTTTACATTTTTCTTCCAAGGAGCCCACATTTTTTCAAGATTCAAGTGATCTCGGCCACTCGTTGTTCAGACTTTTTGTAAGTCTTTCAAAGGTTTTGCTTGAATCTGGGCTGGTTTTTCACTCATCTTCAGTGTAGTCCTCGTAGCCGACCTTTTTAAGAGGAAATTTTGACCACTGAGCACTGACCTGTGAGTCATTCATGCACACTCGTAGAAATTTTTCCGTTACACTAAAAAGTTGAGACATCCTGCTTTCTGTCTGCAGATCAATCCGAATATCATAGCATCAAGGCTAGTATCTGTATCGATCGATACCAGCATGAACAGATCAGTGTTTTTCTTATAGAGTACTTTGAGGGTAAAAAGCCAAAGAATGTGAATGAAAGCCAACCAATAGTAGCTTTCGCTTTTGTTTAGACAATTTGCAGCGTTGACCTAATTTTCCAAAACAAATGTGATAAAAGGAAATATCATAGTTATATTATTATTTTCTTAAATTGTTGATGTTCTCATTTTTTCATTGTTTACCAACAAAAAAGCTTAAATTTAAATCTGTTGGTTCTGCTCATCAGTTTGTTCTTATAAAAAGTTTTATTTATACTCTTTAAACTGTGTTTGATTATAATAATAATAATGATAGATAATTGAATCAAAATTATTAAATGATTGTGAAATGTCAAGGGAAAAGGATCTGTATTGATACGGGAATTTTGATACTTGCCCTGGATTTTCTTGGTATTGGATCGATACCGAACTTTGCGTATTGGTGAACCCTGCTGTCGGCAGCTGCTTTAAATCCCGCCCCCAAAACAATTTGAACTGTTCTGATTGGATCTGCTCCGGTGTTTGTTGCTCGGTGATTGGCTTTCCCTGTTGTCACTCACTCTGTTCAAAAAGCTAGCGCTAGCTATTTCCAGCCTAGATAGCGGTGCTAGCAGCCGTGTTCGGTAAAAAAAACGTACAAGTTTAGGACACAAAGACATTGTTTTACAACCGCTATTGTGCCACTAATAATGATAATAATAGGCACTAAGTCAGAAGCTTCTTTCTCTAGCACAAATTACAAGTAAAATCTAATCTAATTCATATTATGGGAAACTGAAATGTTAACCTGACCGTCACTAAGTATCACACAGATTAAAATATTTTTATTTGATCCTTGTGGATCATAATAATTTTAATATGGGTTTCAATGAAAATGAGAATTTTGTGTGCTTAAACTACATTTCTGTGGATGAAAGCAGCTCAGTAGGGCAAACTTCTTCTTGTCTAAAGATAAATTGATGTGACGCAAATAATGCCAACAGATGCCATTATCGTACAGCATCATGGAAACCATGAGTAAAATAATCCTTTATTCTGTTTAGCCAAAATAATAATAAAAGAAGAATAAAAGAAAACAAAAAAAGGTCAATGACTGAATAGAATATTTTGCGTTATAAACATGTACTTGTTCAGATGTCTTATCCTTCAGTTATGACGATAAGCGTTTATCATAAATATACTTGTCTTCCGGGGGACTCTGGACCAATTTTAAGTCCCTACCAATGTGAAAATCAAGCATACACCCTGGCTTGCATGCATAAAAAATGAACCTAACTCAAGACATGAACCAGTCTTATATCAACACAAAGCAGACAATTTAGCAAGAAACTATTTTACATTGAGTTTTTAGACACTTTGTTACTAGCATCCTGTCACAAACACTCACAATTTGTTTCACCTCTTTAGTAGCATCAGTGTGAAATGCAAACATAACTCAGTTCTCCAGAAAATCAATAAATCTGTATCCCAGCTTATCTGTCAAGGAATTAAAATGTCATCAGCTTAGGACAGTCCAGTATTTACAGTACATGAGAGCTATGTTAATGATCTTTAACTCCTCAGTGAGATGAGAGTCCAACTGTCCATGTTTTCATGACACGAGGACCAAGTTGAATTTTAAAGGAAAAACAACTAAAAGAAAACATCCCAGTGATTGATCGCATGCTGTTCTGACTCATCTCACATTAGCCAGTTCATCACCTGCTGAGTTTTCTTGTGAGGAACACATATTTATATTTCCCCTGAAACACTGTGATGTAGCAGACATGTCTGCACACGGTGGTTTTCCGGTTTACAAACTGGCTTTACTGGTTCGTACCAAAGCACAACGCCGATTTACTGCGTCATTCTGCCACTTTTAAACTGAACATGTTTCTTCTCATAGATTTTTGGGTGCATAAAACAAACTATCTGAATCTTGATCTCTGGGAATTTTTTATCAGTTAACAGATGATAGTCGACAACTTGACTGAAATGCAAGTTTAAGCCTTGAAAACAGCAAAACCAGCACAGTTCAGCGTAATCAACAAAAGACGGACGTTACTAAAATGATCAAAACTTTTTACTCTTCCATTAACACAGACATGTTTAGAGAAGGGTTCATCTAATTCTACTCAAAATGTTTCCATCCAAAGAGACATCCTGAACTTCCTGCGGGAAGGTGAGCTTCCCCATCGGGACCGAGTACGAGCAGTGCACAGGGAGGCTCAGTACTACTCCATCGGCCCGCTGCTGGACAGGCTGGAGGACATCCAGCCGCTCACAGGAGAGAAAGTCAGACAAGCTTTCCTCGATCTGCTGCCCTACTACAAAGGTAAACGGCAGTCAGTCAAATGAAATCTGAACCTGACGGAGACTTCTGCAAAGCAAAGGAAACCTTTTTCTTCTTGAAGATGAGAATAAATTGTTATTCTTCAGGTTTTAATTGACTACTGAAAATGAAAGTATTCAGTGTTTGCAAGCAACCAATTGAGGGTTTCAGAGTTTCCTTTGTTTTGTAGTTCTGTTTAGAGATGGCACAAACGGACACGTTTCTAAACAGCATTCATCATGACTTAACATACATGCAATAAAACATGCTTTTATAACCAGCAAAAGTCAGGTTTATTTATAGATCACATCCAATATTAATACATAACTTTACGGATCATTTATGGAGAGTAAAACTCAGTTAAAAGCGGCAACCCTCGGGACAAAATAGTGGAAACTAAATAATTCAAATACCAGAATATGAAAACGAACTAAAACTGTATTATTTATATTCCTAAAACAATTACCTTTACTTATTAAGTGGTTAAAAAGAGAAGCAAGAAAGATGCGATTCAAAGACTGGTTGTGAATTATTAGCAAACACGTGATCACCAGCTAAGTTAATAGCTTGAGTACATGCATAAATAAATAAAGGCTCATTAATAATTGTGACTGGTCTCTTTTCAGACAATCTGGAACGCATTGTGGAGATCGCCAAACTGAGGGCCATGCAAAAAAAAGCACGATTTGCCAAGCTGAAGATCTGTGTCTACAAGGAGGAGATGCCCATCACGCCATACGAGCGTCCTCTTTTTAACTCTCTGCGCTTCGAGCGCTCGGACAGCGAGGCCAAGCTCTTTGAGCATCACTGCGAGGTGGACGTGTCCTTCGGGCCGTGGGAGGCTGTTGCTGACGTTTATGACCTGCTGCACTGCATCGTCAGCGACCTGGCCGAGCGTGGCATCGCTGCTGAGCAGCAGTGCATCGGCGTCTGCGACAAGCACCTCATCAACCATTACTACTGCAAGAGGCCCATCTACGAGTTTAAGATCACGTGGTGGTGAAGCTCGAAGGAGACGGTCGAGGCCGATCGGACCAAAACACAAACGGATGGATGTTTTACTTTAATAGAACTTGGCCAATATTGATTTTTGTATTGAAGTTGCCAATATTTTGTGCTGATGTCTTAAAATGTTACCCTTTAAATCATGCTGCAAGTATTGTTCCCTCAAAAATATTTTCTGTCTTGTCAAAGTGAAGCAAAAAACGAAGCTGAAAATCCTGTTTCTGCTGACTCATCGCGATGATGTCATGTGCAGCTGCTCTGCGATACCTCATGCCATCACTCACTTCTGACCGCAGCCGTCCATCAGAAAGATTTATGGAGACGTCAGTCAAACTCTGAAGTTTATAGACAAATTGATTGACTTTTATTTAATTTTAATTTGTTTGTTTATTTATTTTTTTGGCCTTAAACATCGTAAACATCATCTCTGCTGTGTTTGCTCTGGTCACAGAGCCAAATACACATTTATCCAGGAGAGAGAATAAAAGAAAATATCCAGCTAAGCACAAATAACACGAGTGAAAGGCGACCTTGCTGCAGGATGATTGTTTTTCTTGTTTTTGGATGGTTTAAAAGCTTGACTGACAGACGACAGCAGAGACGAACCCATCTACAGACTAGAAGGCCAAGCAGAAAGATCTTTACTTGGTTTTAGTTTCGGGCACACTTCATCTTTAGCCACACTTCTGTTTATGGTAATACTCAGAACCCAGTACAGAAGTACATTAAAAAAAAATATTTTTCTAGTCCCAGCTATGCAAATACAGCGAGAGTGAAAGGCAGCTACTGTTGCTGGCTGATTAAAACTGAAGCTTACCTGTTCTGACACACGTAAAAGGGAAAGCCTCAGCCTGTGACGAAAAAAAGATGGCTGCTATCTGCATTTGACAGATTTACTTTTGACTGATACCCCAAAACACTTCTCCTCTAGAAGAAACATTGATTTTCTCCTGTTGTAGAAGCCACGTCGCCACGCTTTCACCCTCCAGATGTCATTCATTGCCGCTTGGTTGTGTAACTATGGTGATTTTTTGTCTGAGCATCCAGCAGTCTGTAGATCGTCTGAACGCATTACACACCGACAAGGGACTAAAATTGCTGCTGATTGTGTTATCCTAAGTGGATGACATGATCCCGTATCAAATTTAAACACCAGTTAAACTAATTGGCCTGTAATATCCCAAATGTGCTATTTACTCCATCCACTTACAGCCTAACTGTAGCTTTGCCCTGATCGGTTTCATGTCTCTTCGCATTTCCAGTCAGGATCCTGTAGTAAATACTTTTAATCAGTTTGAATGTTTTAGGTAAGTAAACAGAAGATAAATGTATGTTTTATGCTAGGTTTTGTTTCAGAATTAACTGTGACAGAGTATATTTTCATTATGCAGCCTCCTGAGGAGTGTGTTAAGGTTTTAATAGAGTTCAGGTGTTCTTTTTGTTGTACACACAGTATCACTGCGAACCTCAGTCATAAGGAATGAGATGGACATAGATTTGCACAGTAATGTAAATGTGCAGTTGTTGTGGCATAAATGTAGATGTCTGGAGTCGTACACAGAAAATCTGGCATTTGTTATTGTCACTTTCAGGGAGAATCTAAACGTCAGCCGTTGTTTTCTACGTCAACGTTTTTGGCGTTTCTTGTCCTAATGTACTTGACAACCAATTTTGAGCACCTTGTGATTGTAACAAAGATGTTTTATTTGTCTAAAGATTAGCACCTCTGTGGTTATTGATTATGGAAAGCCACAGTGTTGCATCACGCTACCGCATTTATCTTCACTAAGAGCCAACATCTTTCTGTTTCTGTTGTTTTACTATGTAACGCAGGAGAGATTCTACACTCTCTGTCTGGAGCACTACTAACGTTGACTATTTATGATGTAATGTTTGCGTTGTTTATTACGTTTTTATATTGTAATCTCTATAGTCTGTGTTAGCTTCTAGGAAGCTCTGGTTCTATACTTTGTCTTTTGCTAGTAGTGAAAATCCAAAATGTCGTTTTTATTTATGGTCAAATTAAAACGCTAATTGCAACTATAGTGTTTTCCTCTTTTACGGTGAGCGTGTTGATTCGACTCAAACATCAACATTTAGGTTTAGCTCAGTCTTAATGTCAGGCTCGTAAAAGATGCTGAGCACAAAAAATCTCAAGCAGATTTTAAGAGGTAAAAGACCCTTTTGTGACTTATGCATGTTATCTATAATCTCACCTACTTCACCATTTCTCCTCATATAATGCTTCAAAGTAAGGCTTGACTAAAGAATAACCATTAAGATCCTGTGGATTTCGAGCTACAAATAAAACCAAATACAGTTCAGGTGTGTGTCACAGCTGTAGTGGAAAAGTTAGAGCAGAAAAGAAAAAAGTTCACATATGCATCGAGTTTCACTTTGCTGCAAGTTACTATAACTTGGTTTGATAAAAAATGTGTTTTTCTTGCTTGACGTTGTACTTAAGGTCAGAATTGACCATAAGAAGAAAAGTCAAGGCTGCAGATCTGCTTAAGTTTGGGTGTTTGAAAACTTCAAGTGTGTCAATAAAAAAAAGATTTGTAGGAAGAAGTGAGCTTATGCAGCTCATCTCTGAAGCTGAAGACATAGCAGGTACTCAGAAAACAACCCTGGATCTCAGATTGATTTATTGGCTGATAGTACAGCCCTGCAAGTAGTGCACATCACCTCACTAAGCTCCGACTCAGAGGTGAGTTTCCTGACCAATAACTTCATCACAGATATGTAGAGACATCCAAGACAGACATGCTGTGTGAGAATATCACATTTCTAATTTCTATCTCGCGTACATCCAGATTGTAGGTGTGACTGGTAACTGTTGCTTTTGTCTCAACCAGGAAGGCACATAATGTAAAGATTAAAGTCATAACATCTTTGACTTACACTGTAAAAAAGCTGAGTGAACTTAAAAAAAAGTCAGGCAACCAGCTGCAAAGCCTTTTTCAGTTGACTAGGCAGTGTGAACTTTAAATTGAACGGGAAAGTTTAACAAACTTAGGATAGCTGTTTATGTCTGCTCGTGTCTTTGTGCTGAAACAACCTGCATTAAGTTGAAAAAAGCTCCAAAATAGTTTTAAGTTTGTCCAGCTAAATATTACAACTTTGATTTACCCACTTAATATAGTATAGTGTAGTACCTGTCTGTTTGTTGAGTTTACTCAATTGTTTAGTTGGTTTCCTTACCTTTTTAAGTTTTCTCAACTACTCATTCTTTAGTTGGGAATTATGTATTCCATCCATCCATTTTCCATGCTTGCTTATTTCACAGCAGCTACTAGCAGAAAGGCCCTCTGGACAGGTCTCCGCTCTATCACAGGTCATAGATATGCAGAATAAACATATTTACTAGAGCTGCCATATTTTTAACGCAATTAACGCATGCATGACGAGCCCCATACATCCGTCATTTCACAGTTATGACAGCCTGACGTGAAAAAGCACGATGGAAAAGATGAACCAGCTGGTTCCATGGCTGGACCTGAGAATAAACAGCATTAATAGAGCAACATGGACGTCGCCTCCGTGGAGCATGAGGGTGTTTTAACTCTTTTCCCGATGAGAGGGTTCCACACCTTTCACTTTCCCCGCATTTTTCTTTAAACTTGCGACAGCCCAGCTGCGTTTTGCACCAACGTAACTGCTCTGGCGGCTCTCTGGTCTGTCTGTGATCAGCTGATCTGTTTAACTCTGTCATTGGGTTTATTGTCCAGTTGAGGAGGAAACTAGCGGTTCATGGTTCACATATTTACCCCAAAGGGTTGTTTTTGGCAGGACCTTCTCTAACACAGTGACTGACGAAAGGATGTAGCTGTAGAAAGGATTTAAGATTTCATCTACGCAGGGGCGGGTCTAAAAAAGTTCTGATGGGGGTCCCAGGCAGGAGCACTGACCAGGAAAAAAGTGTAAAAAAACGTGAAGAAAAACGTGTAAAACAAATAGCTAATGATGTATTTTATTAGCAGGTGTTTACTTTGGGTGATGCTACTGTAGGACTTTTACCACTGCTATACACTTCACTGATAAAAGGAAAAACGTGTTTTTATCCAGATCATCAGTTTTTACCAGAGTTTCAATATTGGATGTTTTATTCAGTTGTCACATCTGGTAGTTTTATCACCATGGAGACGGTTGGTGAGATATCGATATATGAATTCTGGATTTTAGTCTAGAACATGGTGGAAATGATTTAGAACAACATGTAAGGTGTGTCCCAATTCAGGGTCTAGTCTACACACTTCGAAGTGTGTATAATGTTCGTGAAATGTGACAGCCTACCTAGCCAACAAGAATTTCCCATAGCAACAACACAGGACGTTGAATCAGTTAAACCTCTAAAATTACTCATAGGATCAGTGAACGTTAACACAGACCAGTAACACAAGAGTAAAAAAATAAAATAAAATAGAAAACACGGTCTAAAGCTCTGTTGTTTTCCAGCTGGTATCACACTTCATTAACCCCATAAAAATCCACAAATATCAAATATTACCGAATTTTAATGTCACCATTTAAGAAACGAGCTTTCAATGTATTTGGTTTTGTAAAGTTTCTACTAAAGTGTAGAAGGAGGCTCCTTCAAATTCTGTGAATTGGGACAGTGCTCTGCGCACCGCGATGACGAATGTGGCAGAAGAAGCTGCACTTCGAAGTGTGCACACCCCGAATTGGGATCCACCTACAGAAGTACATTACATGCTGCATTTACTGACCACTGGACAACTGACGGTTGACCAAGAGAAGGTCATTTAACAGCAAATATTTGTAGCATTGGCTCGTTCTGTTGATACAATACAGTAAAAACAGGAAAAGTTCAGGTTATTTGAAATTTATGATTAATTTGAAAGCTATGATTAATCTGATTAAAAATTTTATTATTTTCAGCCCTAATATTTATATAATCTACACACTAATACACACACAAACACTACACTCCATAGTAGCATGCGTGTTAACTTTTATTTGGTACTAGCTACTAACACTTTTTCATAGTATTATATTCATAATGAGAAGACACCGTTTCCAAGACTTTAATAACCATTAGTGCCCTTAGTTACATGAATGGAGGCACAAATCT
>JBAFTB010000017.1:30018677-30033836 GCA_037177355.1 Melanotaenia trifasciata
TCTGTACAGTCCTCTGAGACAACTTGTTGTGATATAGGGCTATACAAATAAATTTGATTTGATTTGATTTGATTTTGATTATCGCCCAATGATAAAAGAGCATAGAAAGTGTCATTTCTCATCTCATGGTGGCATGCTTGTTGAATCTCCATATTTCAAGGTGAAAAAATGCTTACAAGCTTTTGGTTTGTCTTTTTTAAATCTGGCTGCTACAACAGCTCAGCACTGATAACATACTGCAGTCTACTATATAAAATGTTTTTGAGAGCTACTTGAAAATCTTGCACTAATTTAAAAGAGTAGCAGAGAAACAAGCTGAAAAGCTGCAAAAATTGTAGCCCCTGATGTAGTATTGCTTTTAGTGACCTTAAATGAGATCGAAGCTAAAAACATTTCTATTTCCGAGAAGCACTTATTGCCCTGTGTGAAACCTAAAACTACCAGCCATGAAACCAAGTGAATTAAATATAGATACTGACACAGTTTAGGTCAGAGACACAGCTTTGACACTGTTTCTATTTATTTTCAGTGGATCAGCTCGCATTCCTGCTGTACCGAGGAGCATCTGAGCACCCGGGAAGCATTACAACTTTAATACCTCAACAAAGTGTAGTTTACTTTTTGGAAGCGTGGGTGATGGTATGTTTGCCTTGGGTCTAGTGCAAGTTCATTGTTTCATATTAAAATGCCTTTGTGAGTGGACTGGACTGGACTTTAAATGTAGGAATGGGAGGTCTTTTGTTCATGATATTATCTGTATGCATGCCTTGTTTTTGTGTAGCTGCCATTCTATCTGAGAGGACATCCATATTAACTTAGTCAACTATTCTTCCAGCACTCCCTCCACCAAATTGTAGCTCTCACAAAACAGTCTCAGCAGTACATGAATTGGAAATTGATGGCTTGGTGTGGGAGTGCATGTAAGCAACCTTCTGTTGACTTTTTAGCCCTTTATGCCTTCACACCTGAGGCTTGTGCGATGAGGCTGGGTTTTCTCTTATCCAGGTAACTTCAGGGTTAACCCTGGGTTTTCTGTACTACCAAGCTGGTTCACTTCTTACTGAGATCAATCACTATGGTAACTTACGCTGAACTACTTGTTCTGGAACAGGTTATGTTCTGGATAAGAGATCCACGAGTATAAAAAGATCCTCTCCTGACCAATCAGCTCTCTTGTAAAATGTGTGCCCAGTCGACTTAGGATGTGCTTAGGAAGTTTCTATGGATAGATGCTGATGAAGACGTTAAGCCTTGCCACTGGGCACTTTGAAATATGTTTTGTACTTGTTCTTGACTTGCTCCCAAGTCTTTTTAGCTCCCATGAATAAATATCATATAATCTTACAAATTTATGCCTTAACAGAGTCGGCAATTTTCTGCCAGCATTCCTTTCTGGCTGCTGCTGCAGCAGCAGTGTTGTTTCTGGCCTGGATGATGTGTTTAAAGTCTTCATATTTCTGAAGAATAATTATTTATAATAATTGTCTGCTCCTCCATGGTGAAGTAGCTGCCTGTTTATATGACTGTGCATTAATCAAGGTGGAAAATCCTGGTTTGAATTATCGAGTTGATAACCGGCTTCGTCATATCAGGATCCTGGATGTCTAAGTCAACCCAGGTAGCAGAAAGATATCCGGGGTATGTTAATCACGCTTCGTCGTACAGGCCTCCGGTCTGTCTCTGGACTGGGACCAGCTTGTATCTGTTACTGAAACCACCTGCTAGTTTGGATAGGTCAATAAAGGAACCTCCAGTTATACTGTGACTAAAATAGATGTGATGTGCCATGTTAGTATGAACTGCATTGAATTTGGAAAAGTTGTGTCACTGTGTGGTTGAGAATGTTGTTAAACTCTGGTAAAGAGATGGAGAGGTTCTTCACAGGTTGCTAGTCTTGACCTTGTAGTTTTGGAGCTGTTACCTCTTCTGTTAGTTGCTTTTTATTAGTCACTGTTGTTGTCACCAAGATCATAAGGGCAGAATAGCCAGATTAATGTAATAATTTACGAAGGCAAAAATACACACACACACTTCTCTATCTGCGTTTTCTTAGCCGGAAGAAGGTACTCCAACTTCCTCCTTTATTTATACTGCGCAGAAGGTAACATACAACTATGACAATATGAGAGCACTCATACACAACATATTCCTTATAGGTCAACACCCCAACTATGGCAAGCCGTTTTAACATTTAATAGTCAGACTGGATATGTGTTGCAGATATGTAAGGGATAATGCCCGACGAGGTGTCCATTATCATAAATTAATGCACGGCGCGGAGGCATGCACCGTCTGAAGATTGTGGAGATGGAGGATGGAAGATGGAGATTGTGCAGTCCAACCAATCAGCGGGTATCTGTGACGCACGAAAAGCTGAAAACGCCTGTTCTGTTTTTACTGTTGGATTTTTAAAACAAACCACGGTAAGTCTATGAAACGCTCACATTACACAGTTGAAAAGTAGCGCTGCATAACGGCATATCTGTTGTTTGTGTTCGATTTCATTAAATGATCAACACAGTGATCATATTTGATCATACGCCCGAATCAGGTAAAGGACAAAGTGACTATTTTTAGTCATAAGCCCGGTTCATCTAGTGAACTATACTTACCAGATTTTTTATATCAAAACATATAATATCAAAACCATAAAAATTATGAACAGAATCAGTGACAAAGGGCAGCCTTGGCGGAGTTGGTTACTATGGTTATAGTAATATAACATATTAAACATTATAATATCAATATTAATATATTTATTTAACATTTCTTTTGCAGATCTCAATTAAATTATTCTATGGAAACATGAAGAAGGTAGCTGCTGTTCCAGCCAATATGACCATCAGTGACAATGATGAAAAGGAGGAAATGGATCCTGCCGACATATGTTTCTATTAACGTTTTATAATGTTTTATATTTTAAGTATTTTCTAGGTATTTAAATTGTTTTATACTATGTACTGAATTGTTATTAAATGTTTCATAATGTTCTATGATGTTTTAAACTGATGTGTATTAAACTTGTTAATGTTTTTTAACATTTTGTTCCAAAGACACTTTTTATATTTTTCTTTATCTGAATAGGACAAGTGACTACTTTTGATCACTTTGTTTCTTTTAATTTTCAGCATGAAACGAAAATATTTTTTTCAGGTGTAACAGCAGATTGTAGGTCTTGTTATATACCAGAATTACACTTTAGGGTTAAAATTTTAATTTCAGAGTATTTTTTAATGAATGCCCTATAAAGGGTTTTAATGGACATCCTCCAGCCAATCAGAATTGAGTATTTACCCAGACTATGGTATAACTTCAAGTAATGTAGTGAGAGAATTTTACATCTTTGCATGAAAATTTCAAGACTCAAACAATATAACGTGCAATTTTGCTAAAAACTGCAAACTATGTGCAAATTTGTCAACAAGAGGAACAATGAGAGCAGATCCAAAAGTCTTTATCTGCTGCAGGCTGTAGACCTCCATGATGACCCAGAGCTTCAGTGGAGTCAGTCAGGTGCTGGGAGTGCAGGACCTGTAGACACACACTGGCAGACAGACAACAACCGTTTACAACAGTGTTAAACCGTTTGCTTTATTTAGCTTCATTTATAAGGACGTTTATATTATTACAGTTTCTGTTTACAGGCCGACATATTAGCTTGAGTAATTATGTTGTATGAAAATGTGGAAGGATTATTAGATCATTTAAAAATTTCTGAGTTATGTAATATAAATATGAAGTTGTTTTATTTGCAACATTATAATACGAATGAATCATTTATGCTCAGAGTTTAAATAAGTAAAGAAAATTAGACAAAACAAGTAAAGTAACCCTAAATTCACTTAACAGCCAGGCTAGCTTACATTTGCAGTGAGACTGTGTTGTACAGTCCTGTACGACGCCGGAGATTCCAGAGATTTGTAGTTTCTGAACTGTTCATATGTGTAAGCACTGATACCATAAACGAGGTAGCTTGTTGTGTCCAGCGATGAGGTTGGAGGTAGTAATGCAGCATCGGAGCTCCATTCCTGTGGGGTCGTAAGGATCTACTGATTGCTGATCAAACCCTTTCCAACCATCGACCACTGTAAACCAGATTCTTCAACCAAGCTACCGCCATTTCTTCTACCTTTTCATGTTCATTCGCACTTAACTCTGACACTGTTCAAATGTTTTGTTTATGAGCTATGATAGTCAAGTTTCGCTATTAAATGTTGAAACAGCTTGCCATACCCCCACTCTTTCTTGTACTTTAACTCATAATAATGCATCCTTATCAATAGAAAGAGCAATCGCTCCTTGATTATCTTCAAATATCGTTACTGGTACAAAATGGCATTCCTTGTCCATTCAGCTTAACCACTTAACGCCACTTATTCAGCCTCACATGTTGATAAGGCTACTGTTGGGTGTTTCTTAGATCTCCATGAAATAACAGGCCCACTTTTGTTTAGGCTAAAGCAGTAGCTTGTTGTGCTCTGCCATTATTGATCTGCAGCCCACTCTGCATCAGAATATGCTACAAATTGAAGATTCTCCTCACTTTTCTTGTAGCATAGCTTTCGACATTTCTTTCACACCATTTAGTGACTCATTATCGCTTGCTCCAATGATGAGGTCATCAACCCAAATAATCAAACGCAAACAACCTAAATAATCATGTTAAAAGTACCTTTCAAATACCTCACACATGTTTAGCAGCTGTCAAATGAGACTCTCTTGGTTCAGACAAATATTGTGATAGCTTACTACAATCCAACTAATATCGGGTCTTGTATTTGACATTACATATATCAGCTGATGATATAGTTTAGGATACATTTTCACCATCACATTAAATGTTTGGTTTCTGTTCTGATGGGGTACATCTTGCCTATCAGACATAAAAAAATCTCTCAAATATCATTGTTTTGTACCTCTTTTGGTCCATCTTGACTTCCCATACAGTCTGTGTAAAATCAACGCCTAACAAAATGCCTAAGTCTCCTCAGGTTCTTCATCTTAAACTTAGCTTTCAGCATTTTATTCACACCATTTAGTGACTCTATCACTTGCTCCAATGATGAGGTCATCAGCCCAAATAATCCGAACTGTCCTCTCACTTTCAGCGTGTCTGGTATGACCTGCTGGGTTCAACATTTTGTTCCAGTTGTGTCCAGATTGTTTCAAACCAAACAATGACTTGTTCAGTTTGCAGGCTAGTTTTTTACCTGTGTCTGACTTAAGTTCATACCCTGCAGGTTGCTCAATATACACCTCACAATCAATAGGAGCATGTAAATAAGCAGTTTTAATATCTATCTGGTATAATTCCAAATCACTGTGATGCCATTTTCTTTAGACTCCGCGCAGATGTCATACTTGCAATTGGTGAAAATATCTCATTATAGTCTGTTGGCTATAGCCATTTACCACCTATCAGGCCTTGTATGTCTCAGTCCCATCTCCTTTGTCCTTAACAGCGTAAACCCATTTGCACCCCACTGCATTTTTGTCTTCTGGCAGTGTGGTAAGATTAAATATGTAATTTTCTTGTAAGAATTAGATTTTTTCCTCCACAGCATTTGCCAATTTCTCTGATTTAGAGGAAGTCGTGGCCTCTTTGAAGGTTTGTGGTGTGTTACATATCAGTCGGTAACAATAGTCAGCATTGGTTGTTACATAGCCATCACTTTAAATTTTACACACCTTTAAATGTGGAGGAGATTCCCTCTCTCTTTTAGATAAGCATACACCCCGACTTTCCTGTTCTTGTGTTCTCTTTGTATTTTCGTCACTCACTCGTCCAGTTTGAACCTCTTGTGTCACTTTTGGAGTCTGATCTGCAACTTGGGATTCTGACCTGATGGATGATGATCTTCTATTGACAGATTCATCATCAAAAATCTCTGGCTCTGTCTGATCTGTCTGAGTTTGCCATTCATCTCTGTTTTTAGTGATGAACTTGACTAAACTGTGTTTCATGACTTGAATCTGGATAGTAGACTAGATATGATGGGCTGTTTTTGTGGTAACCAACATAGATCCCTGTATCACACCTCAGGCCTAACTTTCTCTTGCTCTGTCTGTATGAATTGCACACAGAACCAAACTCTCTTCTTTGATAAATCGGGTCTGTTAACATGTAGTACGGGGTCTGACCCACATTGTAACACCTATTGCAAATGTCTACAGCTCTTTGGGCAAGTTACTCTCTATTAACATACATCTTGCCCTCTCAAAGAGTGTTCTCCAGTTTCTTTCAGCTGTCCCATTCTGGTGGAGTCAGTAAAAGGCTGATGTGTCTGATTGCATTTTTACTTAACAGTGACTGAAAGTCTTGTGCTCTTGTACTGTGTAAACTTAGTACCATTGTCTGATCTGATGCATTTTATCTTCCCATGAGGGGCTGTGTCCGCAATAAACTTTTCAGAGGCTTTGACTGTGTCACTCTTGGCCTTCAAAAAGAACACACTCCTGAAAAATGCTAGCATGTACTTAAATCCATCCTTAGTCTCTGGCTCAATAAGGCCGACTTAGTCTGTGCACTGGCTCAAGCACTTTGTTTGTTCTTGCATCAGGTTACCTGTTTCTGCTCTGGGGAAATTTACTTGAGTACATGTTTCACACTTTAAGGTAGACTTATCAACTTTACCCCTGATTTTCATTCCATTTGCCACATTCTCAAAGTTACAGTGACCAAGGATTTTATGCTATTCCTAAATATCATCATCATTTTTTTATCATCACAAATGTTCAAGTAATATAGTTTATCATGCACTTTAATGTCAAACTTTATACTGTTCTTACAGATGAGTTGATCTTCTCCCTGCTTGAAGTTGACTGTGGCTTCCTTGGATGCGGCTGCTTTGACAGAGAAGGTGCTCTGTGGATATGCTAGGATGTACAGCACTCACGTTATTGTTGTCACTCTGTCACTCTGCATCCAGTAGACAGACCCCTGCATCACCTCTTTTCAGCTCGACACCACTGGCTCTCGTTCCATCAACCAGCTCCAATAAGCGATCCTCTGGTTTCATCAGGACTGTCCAAAGGCGGTCCTTGAGGGCTGCTGTCCTGCAGGTTTTCAATGTTTCCCTGCTTCAACACACTTGACTCAAATTAAATGGTTTTAACAGCCTATATTCTGCACAATTACTCATTAATTTGAGTCAGGTGTGTTGGAGCAGAAAAACATCAAAAACCTGCGGGACTGTGGCCCTCGAGGACTGAAGCTGGACACCCCTGATTTAAATCTTTTGATGTCCATGATGATGTGTGAAGTTGCTCCGGTATCCACCATTAGTCCATTCCGTTTTAATTCATGGATCTGGCATCATTTTAAATACAAAAGTGTGGTTGTCCATGTCAGCTGCTTGTTTCTCATTGCTCCTCTTCTTTCATCGGCAGTGGATGTCTTTGTGGCTGGAACTCTTCCAGAAGCTGCACCACTGTACTTAGTACTTAGTACATGCCCAGGCCTTGTGTCCTCTTTGGCCGCAAGTGTAGCACATTAACGTTGTTGTCACTTTTTCTCTCTGTGTCGCTTTAGTTGTAAAGCCACTTGCCTTCATCACATTATCTTCACTTGCGTTGGCACTGAATTTCTCTGTGTTCTTGTAGCTTCTAAACTTTGTTTTGAATTCACCAAACGTCGGCCTATCATTATCGTCTTGTGTTACATGAACTACAAATGGTTTGAACGATTCATGCAGACCTTTCAGAATGATTGCAATCAGTAGACCATCACTCAGAGAGTCTCTCCCGCATTTCTGAGTGCAGTGCTAGCTTTCTCAGCCAGGATAATATGGTCTGTTACACTTTAACTGGTGGCTTCCTGGAGCGATGTTGGTTCAGTGTAGAGGCTAAATACACGTGGTTTTGACAAGCATAACTTTCCCTCAAAATCTTTGCTTTTCTGCTGTCATCTGCTGTTTCGCTCATTTCTGTTTGTATTCATCTTCTCCTTCTTCCTCCTCCCTGTGTGGATCTTGTTCTACTTCCCACAAATGGCATTTTTTTAGGCCTAGCAAGCGCTGATGTCCTAAAAACTTCGTTATCCGTTACTCATAACATCTCTAATCTCCATGGAAACATAACCTGTGCCATTGGTTTCCAAAATCCCTCCTGAGTCCATAACCTGTTGGTGCCGTCATCATGAAGGCAGGATAGCCGGATTAATGTGGTAATTTACAGAGGAAAAAATACATACACACACACACACACACACAGCTCCATCTGTGTTTTCTGAACTGGAAGAAGGTAACCCCAACTTCCTCCTTTATACTGAGCATGTATCCCTCCACATACAACTGTGACCTTAATTTGAGAGGCACATACACAACATATTCCAGTCAACAACTGTTAATTTGAACTTGGGGAACTTGAGAAAAGGTGAGTTTTATATTTTAATGAATATAAATTGCAGTCCCCTCCTTCACTCTCTCTGAAGGCAGGCGCATTTAGAAGCAATTTGTGAGCATCTCGTATAGCTGACAGCAGCGCAGCAGGGGGCATTTCTAGTTCAGAGTCAGGATAATGACAAGTTTTTCAGCACAGTAACTTGGGAATGAGTGCTGGTTAATATGTAATGTTTACTGGATGCAGGAACATCTGTTTTTCCTACTCAGTTCTCTGACAACATACAGAAAAATATGTTTGTGCAGCCCACACTCACTGAAGAAGACAACTTATATTATCGCTAATATTTTCTGTGATGACACATCATGGAAAGTCATCAAAGTGTAACTACACCCTCTACTTCTTACAAACCAGTCTTTCAACTCCGGTTTCACTGTGATGCTTTTCTTTGTGAACTTGCTTTGAATCAAACCAGTAATGGTTCTTCAGTTTGCTAATTCCTAATCTCTACTGCGTTTGTCTTCTTCCAGGCTTGAATCCACCTAGAAACCTCATGGAGCATGATGTGGAGCGCCCAGCCATCAGGAAGCCCAAGTTACCCAAGCAGGCCCGAGAGGACCTGCCTAAGCAGCTGGCAGAAATAGACCGAGCGAAGAAGATCCAGCGGTACGTTCAGAAAGACGGCAAATGCAATGTCCATCACGGGAATGTGCGAGAGACATATCGTTATCTGACAGACATTTTCACCACGCTGGTGGACCTCAAATGGAGGTTTAATCTCTTCATCTTCGTTTTGGTGTACACGGTGACATGGCTCTTCTTTGGCTTCATGTGGTGGCTTATCGCTTACCTCCGGGGTGACCTGGACCATTTAGCAGATAACAAGTGGACTCCATGTGTCAATAACCTCAACGGGTTTGTATCAGCTTTTCTGTTCTCCATTGAGACGGAGACGACCATTGGTTACGGATATAGGGTCATCACGGACAAATGCCCCGAGGGGATAGTTCTGCTTTTAGTTCAGTCAGTGCTGGGATCTATTGTGAATGCCTTCATGGTGGGTTGCATGTTTGTGAAGATCTCGCAGCCCAAGAAACGAGCTGAGACACTAGTGTTTTCAACCCATGCGGTCATCTCGATGAGAGATGGACGACTGTGCCTGATGTTCAGAGTCGGAGACCTCCGAAACTCCCACATCGTTGAGGCTTCGATCAGAGCCAAGCTTATCAAGTCTAAGCAGACCAAGGAGGGGGAGTTCATCCCTCTGAACCAGACGGACATGAACGTGGGTTACAATACAGGAGACGACAGGCTCTTCCTTGTATCTCCGCTCATCATCTGCCATGAGATAAACCAGCACAGCCCCTTCTGGGAGATCTCGCAGGCTCACCTGGCCAAGGAAGAGCTGGAAATCGTTGTCATCTTGGAGGGGATGGTGGAGGCCACAGGTGAGCACTCTCATTCATAAAGTCAGACAAAATTAAGACAGTTCAGTAAATTTGTGATGTTATTTGGAGCTAATTACAATAACTTATACACCACTGAACCCTTTCGTAATTTATGCATACATCACTTGCGCATGCTCGTAACTGCTTCTGCTGGCCATTGAAGTAAGCAGTGGGTCTGTCTTTACCGGGGAAGTTAAAGTAATTCCAGACAATTATTGTGGTTTTGACTGTTCAAATCTTTAAGGCAAGAAGGCATGGAAATGACAAACACTTTTGTCCAAACTCTGGCCAGCAGCGAGTTGTTGTAATCGATAATTAGTTTGTAATGGTGGGTTTGTTCCACTGGGATAAGCTCCAGCTTACCCGCGACTCGTAATGGACTAAGCAGTAAAGAGAGAATGAATTAGTAGATTCTCACAAACTGACTGCTTTGGAGGTGTACATTTTTCTGAGTTGGTGCAGTGTGAACCCAACTTCCTGGTAATGACGTCACCAACTCCTGACCGCTCGGAATTCTAAGACAACTGGAACACGCGTTTAACCATGAAACTAGCTGCAGCTTCACCCAGAAGGAATCACCTCGCCTCTGCCTCCCGAGCTCAGTTTGGAGGTGGAAGCAGGAAAGTTTATAGTAATAGTTATACAGAATGAAATCAGAAGTAGTTTAGTTAGTTTAAGCCATGCTCACAGCATGGCTCCTGGCATGCAATGTCCCGGTGTTGTCCGATTTACATTAAATATTTAGAAATGTGTACAATTTCTAATGTGTAAAATCTCTAAATATACAATCATTTCAACATGTAATAGTTCCATTTTCTTTCTTTCAGAGTAAAATGTTTAATAGTGATTTGGAAACAGCTGATGTCATTTACATACTAACTTTTTCAGTGTTGTATTGTGTGGTAAACAGGCCATGGATCTGCTCATCTCTGCTAACAACTTTTCTTCCTGATTTTTGGAGATTTCAGCCCTGGGCTCTGTAGGTGGATATCCTCAAAATAAGTTGAGTCCGTTGGGTGATTTTACAGTGTTCCCCTGTAATCGGTGCTCAGCAGCCCATCTTTCTAACAGTCATTTCTTTTGTGAGATTATTTGGTTTGAGCCACTTCTTCAGGTTGAATGGTAAGTTGGCTGGAATTGACTGTAAATTCAGTACAAATAAATTAAATTAAATTCTGACTCTTTTTCACACATGAACATTGTCCTGAAAATTGGGCTCAGTCTTTGTCAGCAGTTTTCCTTTTAACACACAGTCGACCACAGACTCTGCTTGTGTTCCACAACTTGAAGTACTCTAAACATGAAGAAAATAAATTACTTTACTGAAAGTTTCTGCATTTGCACAAGTGAAAAATGAGTGTGATGTAAGTTTTGTTACCTGCACCTGTGCCAGTGGGTTCACTGGGTTCCTCTGCAGTCCATTGCTGCCTCTGTTGTAGTGGTCAAAGCTCAAGCTAATCACAACGTCAACACAATGTCATAAGACGTGATAAACAAGGATGCAATGCTTTAATACTCAATGTTGATTCTTGGAATTGTTGCAACAATCAGACACATGGTTAATCATGTTTGTTTGGGTTGTGCTTCTCCTAAAATATTTGACCTATTCTTGACTTTCCACTGCAATCTATGTTAGCAAAGGAAAAGAATAAACCAAGAATTTATTTAGCCATGCAAGACATCACTCTCTATTCAGAGTGAATGAGAAACAAAACTGTTACTGCCTGCAATGACCTAAATGTGCAAACAGTAAGCGTCAGTAAAATATCACTGAATACAGCAGGAATAGTCTTGGAAGAAGTTGTGTGAGATGTTGAATGCATATAATTGTACACTAGGTCAACTGAATTGAATATCACAATATTCATTAAGAAAAAAAAAAAAAATAAAGAACATGAGGTGCAAACTTCATAGACTCTGCAGTGTGCTGTAGGCTGATTACATCCCCAAGTGTTGGTGCTTTTGACCCAATAGCTTGTATATTTAGAACACTGTGCACTCAGCAAAGTCTAAATCTAATATCTAAATCCAAAAACAAAAAACCGCAAAGCAGAACTTGAATTCCCTTTTCTAAAGAAATGAGGTTTCTGATTAAAAAAGATATTATTGTAAAGCATCACATTAACTTGATTTATCTCAAAACACTGCTGTCTTCACTGTTAGTGTTTTTCTTCATTATGTGAAAGAAGAAATAAATTAATCTTCCTCTCAACATGATTCATGATTTTCTCCAAATGTAGTGACGCTTGCATCTAATGTTGTGTGACAGCCAGGTAATACAAACATTAGCTGTAATAGTAGCTTTGTTTGCTAATCTTAAAGCTAATGACAAACCATTTCTTCTAAGAAGACCAAACCTTCACAGTCCCCGAAAGAAGGCAAGTCTGAGTCATGTTTATTGTACACCAATGAACCACCAAAGCTTAGTCTGCTGTGTCGACTGGCACCACAACATTTGCAGCCATTTACTTTAAAATCTTCCTTTGAGGTTTAGAGACACCACAATGTCTGGCACACATTGCTCCCCTTTGAGAACAAGTCAATAAGAAATGTTGAGATAACATATCTACTACGCAGCAGCAGTATTTAAGTTTAGTCGTGTGCTCACATCATTAACACATGGTAGCTCTGAACATGTTTATACTGAGTGAGCACACGACCACAAGCTATGCTGAAAAATCTAAATTTATCCAAATCATACTATAATAAATGCTTTTATCTTCACAAACAGAATGAGACTGGGTTCAGAATGAAAAAAGATAAACTAAAATATTTATGTAAAGACTGATGTAGCATTTTCTATGTCCTGAACGGAGAAAATCTGCAGGGCAAAGCTGCACAGCCAGAAGCAGAGTGATCACATCTGGATGGCCAACAGGATATGTGAGAGGGATACAGCAGCTGAGGAAATTAATACACAAAACCACATATTACATGAAAAGATCTTAAGATGCGTGATGTGAGTTTAGTATGCAGTCATTTGTCCCACTGCCAGTTTGAATAAAATCAAATGAAAGTATTACATAATGGCTGAGTGGCGTGTTTTGAAGCAGCTTCTGGAGCCTCACAGATGACTGTCTGCAACAGACAGCTGAGCCAGAAAGCAGACGGTTAATGTCAAACGGCAACTAAATGCTGCTGGAAAATAATTAACAGCTAGCTAATATAAGAAGAAATGTCTTTAATTCAGAGAGTAAAGACACTATAGACCAATGAATGTATCAGGTTTAAAACTTTAAACCTGTATGAAAGCCACAAACCGTGTGTTTTACTTCTTTATCGCAGATGTTGATGGAAATTAAACATCTGAGAAACACTTTCATATGCTCATGGTCTTCGTTTAAGTGCAAAGTGAACTGAAGGTTGAAGAATCCTTGGTATCTGGCTAGCACTGAGTGATGCTAAAGCTAACTTCTGAGTTGTCGGAACTGATTTGCAAAAACGATGGTGTAGAAACACGTAGCTTTCAGTCCAAACGCTTTAAAATTCCCACTTTCGTGGTCCTTTTCTGAATAGCAGTAAGCTTTGCTTTCCCCTCAGATTTTTTCCCTGATTGTCCAAACTAAGAGCGTTCTGTGTGTCTACTGAAGGCAAGACTTTGATTATTACTGATTATTACCATTTTTAAAAATAGATAGGGCCCTTGATACTATCTGAAACTCAGTAAAATTTGTGAAACTTATTTTACTTATCACTTTCGAATGCTTGAATGCTTTGAAACTTCAGAATAACCTTACATTTCTCATTCTTTTGTGTGTTGTGTGTCTACGGTGAAACTGTACTTGAAGTGCTGCTTTGACCTAAATGCTAACACTAGCGTGACAGCATGCTCACAGGGAGAGGGTAACACTTAAGTGAAATTTCAATCCAATTCTTGGAACAATGACTCCCATCTCGTTCCTCAGTTGTTTTTCTACACATCACAGTGTGGGAGAGGGAGATTCTTTAGCTTGATTTGAATGTTCTTGCCATACTTTTCTAGAACACATGGCGTTCTGCTTTTTTCCTCTTTTCTTATTCACACCATTTGGCCAGCAGGGCATGCAATATTGATGAATCCCCGCCTGTCTACAAGAGCAGAGGATTTTAAGTCTTTGCTGCACATGTGAGCTGGTTAGTCGAGACTTGACCATCTCTGCCACTTTACACCCCGCCTGCATTGCAAATTCTTTTGTCAGTGGGGTGTTTCTCAGCTCCAAAAATGCTTCTTTTCTTTTTTCTTTGCTAATACATGACATCTAAAATACCAGTTTGCAGAAGCAGAGACAGCTTTCAACCCCAACTGTGCTAAAATTTAGCAAAAGAAAGGGGAAAAAACTTAACTGTGAAAAATAACTCAATGAATTCATTAACCTGACAAGATTTATCTGCTATGGAGGTGTTGAGCTGTCACTCCATAGTAAACAATGGAGACCTTAACTTGTTATAACATGATACGTTTTATTGTAAAAACGTGAAACATATCACGTTATTGAGTTTTAGCTCTTGTAAGAACATAAAAAAACACAAAGCCCTGTTTGCAGATTTTGTTGCGAATTAGAAATAATGAAGCAAAATACAGTTTATGGAGATTATTCTCATTAAGCAGAAACATTTCAGTTGACTTTGTCAAGGGTTCATTGTTTTACTCGATTTATTACTGTACACATAGGAATTAGTTATCAAATCAAATTAAATCAAATTTTATTTAAATAGCACTTTTCACAATGTGCTTTACATAATAACAATCAAATATCAATTTAAATTAATTTTAACATGAAATAAAAAAACAAGCATTTCGCGTACCCAAGCATATAACCTAACCAAATTAAAAACACACACCTAATCATTCATTGTCTCTCACACACTCATACAGATAAAGCACACAAAAGCCCCCTCACCCACCAGTACTATTTCACACAAACACACTCCAGTCCCTAGTATCAGGCTAGATGCTGCTGTGAGGAAGTGATGTTTTGGGAATCTGTCCACACCGAGAGCTACCCCATCCACGACCACAGTGACCGCCGCCACAGGAACCACACTCATCATGGCCAGCTGGGTCCCACAAGGCAACCGGTTGGGTTCCAGTGCGGGAACACACCGTCCACCCAGACAAGGGTGATCCCCCTTCAGACTGAGCAGGCATAGCCCCTGACATGAAGAACCCCAATGAAGAAAACACTGGAAAACGCTGGGATTGAAGTAAAAAGTTAAAATAAAAGTTTAAATATAGTAATTTTCTTTATCAGACCTGACGTTACACCCCTAAAACCGGATGGTAACCCCTTAACTTCCGGTAGTGGAAGTTAAGATAAACAGTCAAGCTAAGAATGAAAGTTTAGAGAATTTATATCCAGAAATCTGGATAATGAAGCAGTGAAGGTGCATG
>JBAFTB010000017.1:30056576-30067340 GCA_037177355.1 Melanotaenia trifasciata
TTGGAGGCATTGAAATGATAGTAACAATAAAGAAAAATATCAAATTAGTTTCAGACATAAGACTCAACCCTTACAAATCTCACTATGAAAGAAAACAATTAAAACATTTCTTTCTTTCTTTCTTTATTTCTTTAATATGTTTTTGTTTTCTTGCAACAATGATGGTAATAACCAAAGCTTGTTTTATTAAACATATGGCTGATAAATGAGTTAGTGACATGGTTACAATGCTTAAATGATCAAAATCTGAAAGAGTAATGGAATATGCTTTACTTTTGGCATTATATACCCTAACCAAGTGGTAGGGAAGGCTCAGGCAGGTTTATTTTCACACACTTATTAATAAGATTCGTCGCAGTCACTGAAAATTCTGCTCTTCTAAACGGTAGACCAGAAAGTTTAAGGATTAAACAGGTGTTTACTGTTTTAATGGATTAATTTAAGTTTTACCTTCATGTCCATGATTTTTCTTATAGCATATGTGTAAATGTAAGAAGGAAACATTACGAACAGTAATACAGAGCTGTACTATGTTACATACATAATTTTTTATTTTTTATTGTGCATGATATATCTAGATGCTCTAACAGCTATTTGTATAATGTGATAAAACACATTAGTTACGTTTGCATGGAGAAATATTTCTTGAAATCATTTAGATTTTAGATTTAAATGTAACTGTTGACATGGATTTTAAAGAAAGCGGTCTAGTCTGGGATAAAAAAAGAATATTGATATGAGAAGGATTTGATCCTGAGCGAATCGGCCACCCCACCTCCCCAGTTCCTCAAAATACATTTGACAGAGTACACGTATGAAACTTTCATGAGAGAAGTGAGAATATTTTGCTTCGGCCGTTGGAGTTCATTTTTAGAGAGCCTGTTTCATTTATTTTTTTATTTGCTCTTTCACTAAAACACCTGTTTGCATCAATGTTAAATGTGTGAAATATTCTGATTTATCTGGTCTTAGTGATGAGCTGATTTGTGAAAAGAGAAGCTTAACAAACCAACTAAACATATATAAATGGTGCTACAGATAAGTAAATGAAGAACAGTTTGGACTATGAATAAAGGCCTTTGGTGTGGACTTTGTACTTTGTAAGTTTACAGACTGTTTACATAAAAAAAAGCTGTGTAACACAGAGAAGAGAAGACCAGGAACCACATGCAGATTATGATCTATTGAAAGGTGCAAAGGTCAGCTTGTGTTTGTGGAAATGCAAACACAGTTTCATTCCAGAATGAGCACAATCACTGCAGGAAACAGGAAAACAACCACACACAAGTACAGAGGACACTCATATGGACTTAAACTGCAGAACAACTGTTTTTGCTCTTCTTTGCAGAGGATTATAATTCCTGCCTTCCCTTCATGCATGAGCCTTACAGGGATCTTAGCATATTGATAACATCATTCTGACTAAGGGAAATAAACACAGATAAAACTAAGCTTGCATTAATTAGTCGGATACAGCTATGATCCTGATGGGTCGCAGTTTGTGTCTGCCTTCTCCAGCCACTATCCAGGAGCTGTTTTCTGTGGCTCGGGATGCCAGCATCATCCCTGATATCTCTCTAGATCCTGTCATCACCACCTTCCTCTCACTGGACTCCAATGCAGCGCTGCAGCACCATTATGCCTTCTTACAGCGGAGCATGAGCATGGAGGAGCAGACAGCATTCAACCTCAACCTGACCGGAGAGGTGGGGGCCAGCAGGGTCACCTATGGAGGAGTAGGGATTGTCGCTCTGGCTCTGTCCATGCTATTTGATCAAGTTTCTCAACAAGTAGGTACAACTATTTTGTTTTGTAGAAGTTGGATCAAGTCATTTAAAAAGCATGATGCTGAAACTTCAAACTTCATAAAGCACTTTTATTTATTTATTTATTTATTTATTTATTTATTTATTTATTTAGGACAATGCATATTAATAAACATATGAGCAAAGCTTCACAGTAAATATGCCAGAATTAGCCACAAAGCTAAATTGCATCTGTTGTCCTAAGGCAGGCACATTGAACAAACATTTTCATGCCCAGGTCAACACAAAGTGCTTTACATGATAAAAACAAAACAAAACAAAAAAACGGCATATTTCAGTTCATGTTCTGCTGTGAGGAAACAATATCAATGTCAAGGGGATGCATCCACACCAGGAGCCAGTCCACCCATGTCGTACAGCGGCCGCCACTGCAGCAACCACCCCGGTCAGGGCAGACCGGGACCCACACCGTAGCAATAAGGCTGCAGTGCAGGGCCCCCAGACAAGAGTGATCACCGTGGCAACAACCCCCAGACCAAGCATGCAAAATTAAAAGCTAAGCTAAAATGGTAGGTCTTAAGCCTCTTATTTAAAACATCAACGGTCTCTCTGGCAGACTGTTCCACAGTTGAAGGCCGTAACAATGGAAAGCGGCCTTGCCATATGTCTTGGTTGTCACCCTTGGAACAACTAAAAGGCCGGTACTGGAAGACCTCAGGGTCCACAAGGTTTCATAATTTAAAAGAAGGTCGAATAAATAAGAGTGCAAGACCATTAAGACATTTATAAACTACTAAAAGAACCTTAAAATCATTCCTGACTCACACGGGGAGCCAAAGCAGCGACTTTAGAACTGGTGTTATGTGTTCCCGTCCTCTGGTCCTCGTCAGAACACGCGCCACCGGGTTCTGAAGTAGCTGTGGGTTTGAGATGGACTTTTTAGGAAGACCAGAGATCAGGACATTACAGTAATCAAATCTACTAGAAATAAAAGCATCAGCACCTCCGTACTGGCAAGAGAGAGAAATGGACGGACTCTGGCGATGTTTTTAAGATGATAAAATCCAGTTTTTGTTCTGTTTCTGATGTGTGGAGGAAAATCCAGCTCAGAGTCGAAAAGAACACCCAGATTTCTTACTCACTGAGAAGGATTAAAATGTTGTAACTTTGATAAAATGATCTCTCTCTTGCCCTTGGGACAGATAATTAATTAAACATATCTGCTCCAATTCCCCGTCAGGTCAGAGCACAAAGACCAACAGAGGATCATCCTTCAAGTCAGACTTCCAAAGCTAAGATGATTTTTGGCATCAGCACCTCTTCGAGAATTGGTTGGATTATTCACAACTACCTCTGCCTCATCCCTGGCATCGCCAACAGCCAGGATCAGATGGCCGAGACCACAGAGCTCTATGACAACTGGCTGAAACTGGAGCTGCTTGACCATTATGAAAGGATGACCACAAAGAAAAGAATGAGTACAGAGTCCATGCAGCAGTGGTTGGTAGGAGCTGCATTTCATCTGCACATGAGAATCCACCAGGTGAGGACAAGGAGATGAACAGCTGAAGTTGATTAACATAAATTTAGTCAAATATTTTAATAAATAAATAAAATAAATATTTAAATAAAATTAATGCCACAAAAAGATCCACCTGGTTTCTGAAATGACAAATCTGAACCCAGGCACTGTAGTAGTAAAATGGCAGATTTCATATAAGTGGACCCACAGCAGGGAAATATAAAAGGTTCATTCTAAGAGAATAAAACGTTTTCTTGTTTGTTTTTAGTAAAGTATTAAAATACAAATAAAAACACAGTTTTTTTATATATATTAGATTTGTGTTACACGTTGCACTTTTAAAGTGAAACTCCGTAGTTTTAGCAGTCTCTTATACATATTAAAACTAACTGATTAAGTTTAATATTAGCACATAGTTCATGTAGTTGGCTACATCACCAATGAAAAAAGTCACAAACCCTTAACAAAGGAAACTTTCCGTCATTAATTTGGGTTAAAAAAAGGTAAAAAAAAAACTTTTATATTACAATGAAAAGATAAAATACAATGAAAACAGGTCACAAAGTTCTGTTAATCAGTTTCTCTGCACTTGTGAGGTAATTAATCTCAGTTAGCATTTGTTTGGCCCCTAACTTTACTGATTTAATTAAATTATTTCCATTAATATATATTTATAAATATTAACATGTCATTTGGTAATTATCTCTCAACATTGCCTACAGGAATGGGTGGTGACCAGAAACAGGAATGTGAGATTTAAAACTGCCAATAAAACATGACTCTACATGAACATTTCTACGAAACTACTGGGTTTGTGCTTGAGTAACTGCTTGCTAATAGTTAGCTATGGATTCAATGATAGCACCTGCTCAACTCCAGGAATAAAAAGGAGGAACTTGAAGAAAAACAGGTTTTAGTATTCACATTAACGTTTACTTTAGGAGGCAGCTGGATCCTTGTGAGATACTGTTGGTACATGGTGATGTATGGAGGACAAGAGACTAAGACTGAACAAGAAGGAAGCAACTAGATGATGGAAATCACCTGCTCTATTAACAAAAACAAAAAATAGGTAAAACTGCAAAAAAGGTACCAAAACTATGCACAAAAAGTACTCAGACAAAATAGAAAAGAGGAGAAAATATCAATGGCAAGGATAATCTGATGCTGAAAAAGTAAACCAGTATAACCAACACAGAGCAGGCGGTGGTGATCAGCTAACAACAAGCAGCAATCAAGACTACAGTCCAAAGATCAAACTGAATCATTACAAGCGAGGCGAAACAGAGAAGCCACACATGAACTTAACACAACCACATCGAGAAACCATGAAAAATAAGAAAAAGGAAGTAACTTTAAAACAGAACCAAAAACCTACAACAGGCTGCGATGTTAGTGCTTTTATAGTTGGCTCTTTTATAATCTAGGAAAATACGTTCTGGCCACAAAAGTTCTACTTGTTATTGATGACAGGTGGAAAATATTATGAACAAGATTCGGTGTCCAACTTTTCAAGTTGGTTTCCCACACTACTTTAAAAAGTGATGAAATGTAAAAAAAAAACCCAAAGAATGAATTTTCTCAGGTTGAAGGAAAAGACTGCATCCGCCATTAATGCAAATGCTGGCTGAACTGTAAGCAGGTTAATGGAAGCACACTGGTTTCTGGTCAGACATGCCCATCCACCAAGCCCCATCTCCTCATCACAAGCTCCATCTGAAATGAACTGTCACTTGTAATGCAGGCACTTAATGCAAATCATGATGCACTCAACAATCCAGTGTGGACATGAGGATGGGGAATGGAGAACTAAGCTCAAAGCACTTTTATTCTTCCTGCTACAGGTTCGTCTGCAATCCGTTCCATTAGGATCCGCAGAATCGTTGCGTTTGTCCTATAAGACAGCCTTGAATCACCTGGTTCAGGCCTACACAGCCTATCTGCACAGAAACATCAAGGAGACTGAAGCTCCAGGGCCACAAAAACCCAAGTCCAGCCAGCCAGCCGGCGGTCCAAGAGAAACCCACATGTTCAACATGACAAACATGAACTGCTCCAGTAATGTTGGCTTGGCTCATCCAGCTCGTGAAGTTAATAATTCCACCACATTCCAGATTAAACAAGACTTCGGACACGATAATCTGAAAGGAAGGAATGACACAGCTGAAGAGCTCAGGAGCAGAAACACAGTCAACTTTGGTTCTGGAGACAGCAGGGAGGAGGAAGACAGCATGTTTGGTCTGTTGGTCATTGAGTTTCAGAGAAACGTGAGTCACGTTGTGCAACACCACCCCTGTGAGTCTCCAGCCATCCAACAGGCTTTGGTGACTCGGATCATGAATTCTCAGGATCTGGAGCGCAACAGGAACTTTTTCCTTTACTCCATAAGAGTCCTCCACAGCCTGCTCAGACAGAGGGACGACTTTGAGCTGAAGACAAATTAGTCTTTCATATGTTCCTCTGATTGCACAACTCTGTGCACAAGAGATAAATTAAGACTCTTTGAGGATGTTGATTTTCTCTTTAATCATGTAGAAAACTAAATAAAATAAAATCACAGATATGATACAAAACTTATTTCAATTGCCAGCTTTATTTTATTAATGAAAAATTTCAGCAAAGAATTAAACAAAATTATGATGATTTGATTTTTTTCTCTGTTTCCAGATAAAGTCAAAGGAAAAATGGAATAACCTCATAATTTGCATTCTGAAACATATGCTTGCATGTGTCTGCAGTAAAGAGTTGTATACAGTTCAACACAAAATAGACGAACATTGTGCTGTTATCTCAGAAAAACTACCATCTCATCACTTCAGTTCTTATCCTATTCCTTCAGTCAGCATGAAAGTGGGTGTAATCATTTTAAATGACCAGAGACATGACTACACTGTCTTTCAATTAATTTACCGAGACTTTTCTCAAAATGTCTGTGTGTCGATTTAAGGATCATTTTGAGGGAGCTGACTTTAATTTTTAAGCTCTGTCATTTATCTTATACTATATGTAACACTCCTGTTGTTTCTTTTTTTACTTCACTTGGTTCAATTCCTATTTCTGTTACACAAAAGGAAACGTACAGCTGGATGCTGAATGCATCATAGGCTTGTTCAAATACATCATACTGACACTTTTCACCTGTTATACACATGGCTGTAATTTAATAATTGAAGGACTCAAATAGCCAAAGTCCTCCATTCCCCATACTGACATTTGTCTTCAACTCAGAAGGAATTAGGGACGTTAAATGTAAGTGATGTAAGTATGTACAAGTGGGAAAACTGGAGGAGGAAATTAAACTGCAAGAAACTATTTGGAAACGATTCTGATTTACTGCCGGCAACAATACCAAGAACAAGATCGCGAATACAAGCGGCCGAAATGAGTTTTCTCTGCAGGGTTGCCGGGCTCTCCCGTAGGGTGAGAAGCTCGGTGATCCGGGAGGAGCTCAGAGTAGAATCACTGCTCCTCCACATCGAGTGGAGCCAGATGAGGTGGCTCGGCCATCTGGTTAAGATGCCTCCTGGACACCTCCCTGGTGAGGTGTTCCGGGCACGTCCCACCAAAAAGAGGCCCCAGGGAAGACCCAGGACACGCTGGACAGACTACATCTCTCGACTGGCCTGGGAACGCCTCGGGATCCCTCTGGATGAGCTGGTGAATGCGGTTGGGGAGAGGGAAGTCTGGGTTTTCGTGCTTAGGCAGCTGCCCCGCAACCCAATGGTTGGATGGATGGATGGATGGATGGATGGATGGATGGATGGATGGATGGATGGATGGATGGATGGATGGATGGATGGATGGAAACTATTTGGAACTTAGTGAACTGTGTGATGATAACATGACTGAAAGGACTGGAGAGCTGATATCAGTTAGCCCAAAAAGGTCAATCAAATACTGAGATATACATTTTTATATTTCTGATTAGAAATGTTGTATTAAATATAAGACTTTCCTCTTATCGTTTTGAATCCCATTGTATCGTTTCCGTTTAAATGTGCTGCAATCGTAAAGAAAACCTGTAGTGGGCGCTGTGACGCTTCTCTGAGTTTAGCCTTGCACAGAAGAAGTCCTGCCCCATCACCCATGTTGCGTCTCGCTGCGTGTGTAAACGACACCTAACTTCCGCACGCTAGTAATGAACAGGACAAGGGAAGCCCACAGTTAAGCGTTCACGCAAGTTTTTCAGAGGTAGGTGGTTCTGGTTTTATGCTTCTATAAATTTGTCATTTTAAATTCAGCTACGAAGTGTAGTTAATCTAGTATCATCAATGGGGGAGACGAGATTAAACAAAGTACAACAAGGTGTCTAATGGTGCTTAGTTGCTATTAAACCGTACAACAACATGAGAAAAAATGCGTAAAACTGAGTGTAAGTTGCCAACTTTAAGCCAAGATTGTTTAATTTAGTTCTCATTTAAATGACTTCGTCCTCAGGCGACTGCGTAGGTTAGCGGGAATGCTACAATGCTAGCAGTTCTGTGTTTAATAAGTTCCACACGGGTCGCGTTGTTTATGAAAAATAGCTAAATGATGTGGTCCACCATTATTAATAAATAACTCATTGTAGCTAGCTTCTTGATGTAAAGCATCAGTTGAAAGGCGCTTGGGAACAAGACACGTTAGCAAATAGCTCATATTAGTATTGAATCCAGCAAAACCACTACTCATGGTCCTGACATGAGGTCAGACCAGTTTGAGGCCAACCACACCCTGCTGTGTTTTCTTACGTTATAAAACGTGGTGGCAAGTTTGCAGAACTCCGCATGCACTGCTGTGATAACCTACTATACAAATGTTTTTGTTTGTTTGTTTTATTTATTTAGTTTTCTGCATCAAAGGAAATGTTGTGCAGCAGTAAGATGTCGAAGCGTTATAGCTGGAAGTCACGAAGTGTCTTTGAACTGGTCCAGTTAGGGAGGGAGAGAGGGAGGGGGGACCACCCACACACACACACACACCTGGGAACTTCCTGTGAACGTGGCAACAGCCTACATGTACAAAGTTTTTAGGATTGTGGGGTTTGTAGGATGATCTAGTCCTGTTAGGGTTTAAGAAAAGGTTTAGAATTAAACATGCAGGTGTGATGGTTCGAGTATGTAGATAAATGGAAGGACTGAGACATTACACATTAACTTGTACATAATATTATAGATATAGTGCATTTTTCCATATATGTTGTATGCTTGCAGACTTTTAGAACAAGAAACCTGGACACAAAGTTACAAATACTGATGCATGGGGAGTTTTGTGACTGACTGCTCGGAAAATGTATTTCTGTATCATGCATACACTTGGTTTTAAGGAGAACTTGTGTATGCAATCACACTTCTGTTTGAAAAATAGTTTTAAGGTTGATTATTATTCCTCAAAGTGTAGAGTAACTTTAATTAGCTAGTCTCATATAGAGACTATTCGAGCTGTTATATATATATATATAAAAAATCAGCGCATTTAGACTATTATTTTATTAGTTATTTATTCATAACAGCAGGCATACCGTAGAAGAAGTAATTGCTTCTGAGGAAATTAAATCACTCAAAGAAAATAATAAATTGGAGATTCATACAGAAAATACATAGTTCATACACAAACAAACAGTTTTAACTTACCTGTAATACTTTTACGGAGTATTTGATGTCTGGGCTATATTTCGGTTATTTTGCCTCTCATTCTGGATTGCATGAATGCCTGTAGGTGGGAAAGAGCTGCTTACACACTATTACCTGCACGTCTTTAGTTTTATGTACGTCACACTTACACAAGTTACAAAACCTGAGAAGTCTGAACTACACCACCAGGTAGTCTGAGTGATATTATGACAAAAATAAACTGTCAGATTTTTTTTTTCCTCTTATTTATCCCGTTCTTAAAATATATTCATTTAAAAACTACATTAAACTTATTACTTTTGCATGTAACTTTTGTCTTGTTCATCTCACACAGATTTACATTTCTCCCTGTGGTTAACTTCCCGGTATCCGTTAGTACTTCCTGACCAACATCGTTCTCATTCAGGCTCCAAGTGCGTTCTGGACTTTTTAAACCTGTGAACCAGCCTGTGTTGATACCAGTTTAACCAGAACCGAAGTAAGAGGACTTTACTGTGCAGAAGTAAATAGAAAATTTGTAACGGTTTCTCAAAATAAACAGTAAGTGCAGATGAAAAAAAATTCCTAAATGTTGGTTCAGATTCTCCATCATGACTCTGTTTCAGGTGTTAAAAATAAGTAGGTTTTCCTTTGGTAGAAACAGCCTTTAAACTGATGTAGCACCGCGTCATTACTTGTTCCAAATAAATGATAGCGCGCCGCCTTCTGCACCACTGTAGGTTCTTATAGGGGACTTTATATTAAGCCCATAACGTGCAGGAGGGCTGAGCTTGCTGTTAACTACAGAAGCCCAAGGAGAGCATTAGCCATTTATTTTAAAGTGGAAAAGATCCCAACTTTCCTAGAAAATTGGGATTTTTAAATGGCATATCCATTCTAATCGATTCATCGCCCAGTCCTTCCACAAAGGCCTCCATGCAAGTAGGGCTGGGCGATGTTTGTCCCGACACACAATATACATCCTGAGGTTTTGAAACGTCCTCTAAAACATGTTGTAAACGTTGAATTCAACACTTGCATGCTTAGAAAGACACCAGCAGGATTTAAGTAAGCGCAACTAAATTTATCTTTGTGATTTTTTTTTCTCCCCTTTCAACAAACTTTTTATTTTAAACCTGCACTTAAACATTTATTAAAACCCAGTGATTACCGGACCATTTTATTAGAGGGACACAAGTCCCGCCAACCTTAGATTAAGTTTATTTTATTTTACTCAATATTTTATATATTTTTTTCAGTTATTTTGTTAAAATATTATTTTATTATTTAGGTTATTTTAATTTTGCACCAGGTCACAACAGAGGTCGTTTTTGTCATTTCTCAGGCATATTACTGCTTAAAATAGATGTCGTACACTAGCTAGCTAGCTGCATACTCCATGCTTCTGTCCTGTCTCCCCTGAATGACAAAATGTTACAGTCCTGCTTAAAAAGAAAGTTGGAGGAGCCCTGCAATGGTGAGAGCTGTTGTCATTTTCAGCTTTAAGAAATTTCCATCCTAGTGCATGACTTCTTCTTAGAGGAAGTTTTCTCTGTACATTAATGCACCTGGAATGATTTATCTAATCCTTTAGTTTCCTGTTGATAAATGTAGGTGACATAAAAAAAAATCTGAAGTTAGAAACAACATATGAAACAGAAGAAGGGACAATTTGAATGAAAGATTCTGTATCTTTTATTATAATATATAATATTATATTTAATATATCGGAATCAGTCAAGATGCCTCAAAGTTACTGCATTTAATGACCGATTAATCGCATTGTTATGCGCAAAATGTCTCTTTCCTTTAAAAAAGGCCTACAGCTATAAAAAGAAAATGCAGTAAGTTTTGGTTTACTAACACGACATCAGGGGTCTCCAAC
>JBAFTB010000017.1:30078863-30104573 GCA_037177355.1 Melanotaenia trifasciata
TTATTCATAAAACCAGCGAAGGTTAGTCACAGGCTGACAGGATTCACTGGTTTTATTCATAAAACCAGCGAAGGTTAGTCACAGGCTGACAGGATTCACTGGTTTTATTCATAAAACCAGCGAAGGTTATGGTTATACATGACTTGTACATGTAGTTTGAGAAAAAATGACCTAATGATGATTAATTCCTCTGTGTTGATGACTTTTGTTCTTTTTTCTGTCAACTTGATTCTTTTAGATTATTAAAGTGTTTACTTTTTTTATACATTTAAACCATTTGTTTCTCTCAGCATCTTTGAACCATATTAATTTGGCATGTAAATATAAACGTGGTAAATCTGTAGAGTCTTCACTCATTTGTATCCGTGCGTGTTTGTTTAACTTGGTATTTAACTCTTGTGTTGACAGAACACAGAAAATAAAATGGACAAAAAGTCAGGTGAGTGTGAGTTTACACCTGCTGACGCTCCGGTGAACCTCCTCCCTCTGGCAGTTATAGTTGTGCAGCTCATTGAGCTGCTCTTTATGGCTTAATTTTACTTTCAAGATGAAAATCTTTTGTCATATGTGCAGCATAGAACAACTATGAGCTCTAAGCAGCTGAGTGTTTTGGTGTTGGTTCGCTCAGTATCTTCATATCATTAAATACACGCTGAGGGATGGAGTAAAGTTTTGAACGTTTGAGAGCATGACTGTTTACATTGAAGTGTGAGCGCTCTCTTTTTGTTGGTGGAGTCGGTTGTGGACACCTTAGCTCTGCAGCAGTCAGTGTGGCAGCATTAAAGTGCAGTTTTTTTTCCTTTTTGGTGTGAATAAAGTTTGGTTGTTGAATGTAACGTTAGTTCAGTCATTAGGAGGAAATGTGTTTGGATGTTTAAGTTAAACCTTAAATGTTTGGGGTTTTTATGTGTGTCAGAGTTAAGCAAGAAAGAGTTTAGTGAGTTTTTTTTTTGTTGCTGTTCATCTGCTCTGATCACTTTTCAACATCAGGATTTTAGTTTCATTAAATATCCTGATAGAAACAAGTTTAGATGCTGTTAATGGATCTTCATGGACTGAATGTTTTAGGCTTGGAAACAAATCTAACCATAAAGCACGAGATATCTACTCAGTTTATCCTGAAGAAATAAGTCTGTGCACAGGTTGTGTACATCAAATATGAAAGACTTTAAAAAATGTTCTCCCCAGGAAAAAATGAAAAGGCTGCGCAGGCAGAAGTCAACGCTAAGGACACAAAACCATCAAAAAGGTGGGCAGAAGTTCTGTTCTCACTCATGTTTTTACTAATCATTTTAGAGACTTCTACCTCAGCTCATTGTTTTTAATTTCATTCAGTGATTACATAACTTTATTCTGCTTTGATCCAAATCTGTGTTGAGCAGCTGTTTAACATCCGTGTGTTTTATACATGTGATGACGGCTACCAGCAGGAGCCAGTTGTTTTGTATGTCAGACTGAAAGTAACTGAAACTTCTGTGTTTCCAGTGAGAAAGTAGAGTCCAACGCTTCAACAAAAAAGAAGACCAGGAGCAGAAATGGTCCAACCGATGAAGAGGTGAGACGGTTTTCACGAGGCGTAATTACCTGCAGCTTATTCAGGTTAATGAAGCAACTCTTTTTCCTTTGCTCTCAGAAACGGGTGACTAGTGGTAAAGCTGACGTGTGTAAAGAGCTGCGATTCATGGTTCAGGATGCCTTCACTGCCCTGTACGACCTGCGCAGCCGCAACGCAGAGCAGGCCTTCAGCCAGGCCCTGGCGCTGCTGGAAACGGTCGTACCCAAAGTAATCACATCTTCCTATTCTTTTCATTTTAAGACTCGAGATCCAGAAGTTTAAACCTCTTTGCCTGCAGGTTTGCAGTGAAACACAAAAGTCAGTAAAATGTTCACTTTGTTTCTTTCTTCCTCAGGATCTCGGACTTTCCACACTCGATGTGCTGATGCTGTTGTTTGGGCGTGCATCAGCCCTGATAGAAATTGGCCAACCTGAGGTAACTCATTGGTGGTGGAGATCAAGCTGGATCATCCATGAAATGCTGGAATTTTTCTCAGCCCCGAGCTGCATTTCTAACACCTCTGCAAAATGAATGATGGTCACATATGAGGCTGTGGTGTCCATAATATCATTGCTAAATTATAGATCAGTCTGATTTTATTATTTTATATGTTTGCTTACACAAATAAAATTGAATATTAAAGCAAATTACATCCGTTAGATAAGTGTCAAAGAAGAAGGTGAAAGTTTGACTCCCACTTCCTTTTGTTAAAAAGGGAAAATAAAACCTTTCTAAAGACTCTTCTCTAGTTATATATGGGGTAATACAATTTAATAATAGCAATAACTTTAAAGTGCAAGCGGCAGCTATGCTTTGTTTTGATGCTTCCACTTGTTGTACATCGTTGGTATTTGAGTCTAAAGCACTGCTCACACTACTGCAGCCTTTCTGCAGGAGGAGTGGTTGGCACACAGTTCACTGCACGACGAAACTCATTCATAGCAGATGCTGGTTAAAAAACTTTAGCCATAAACTCTGTGTCCAATATGATGACTGAAATAGTGAGTCTTAGTCCTAGTATGTTCACAGCTTAGTATTCATGGTAAGAGACATTTCAGACGTGTCTAAGTTTCCCTATTTGCTGTCACTACATTTTTGGCATTTTTATCAAACATAGGAACTCGCAGAAGCTCAGAAAGTCCTGGATAAGATGAAGTCGTATGAGGAGAGGACGTTTCAGTGTCTGGTTTATTACGCCATCGGCCGGGTGTATTTTAGGGAGAACAGGTACGGAGGTGTCAACTCCTGGGTTTGTTTTTTATTCTCTCCCTTTGGTCATTTCAGATTACACAGTGTTTGCATCCTTTTCTTTGGGGCAGGTTTGCAGTTGCTCTGCAGCAGTTCTCAGATTCCCAGCAGATGGTGAAGAATCAAATAACACCGGGTAAACTCACCTGGCCTTTAACAAAACACATCGTCAAGGAAACGGAGCCGGAATATTTCAAGGTAGGTTTGTGTTTGTGGTGGATTCTTGGTGTTGGAGAGTGTGTCGGTCCTTCATGTACATCCATCAGACATTTACAATGTTGTTTCTTGGTACATGGCTGAATGAAGAATTTCCACTCCTGTGAATAAGTCCACACTGCAGGGCTTAACTCTCAATTCATATTTTTTTTTATGAAATCCAATTTTTTTGAGAGTCTGTTCACATTTCCAGTTAAATGCGACTTGTATGTGATCTCCTGTGTGAACCTTATGCGCACCGAAAGTCGCACGCATGCGACGACATGACAGAGCGTGTGACGTCTTCGTGTTTGCGGTAACAGCTGAGCGCATGTTGCAGTTTTAAAGTTATTGTCCAACCGTGGCCAGCACCTTTTCAGTGGCCTCGCTTTAAGGAGATTATAAAAGAGGAGAGGCAGATTTGTGGAGCAGCGGCAGCAACGTCTGTACAGAGAAACGTGGTACAGAGTCGCAGTCAGGAGTGGTGGAGAGTCACGTCATCCTTTACAGGTAAGAGTTTACAAACCAAGTCATGTATGACGTGTAGGTCGGATTAAAGTGACCTGGCCGTTCAGACTGAAGTCGCATGGCAAAAGATCAGATACGTATCGGATGTAGGACCACACGGATCTGTGATGTTCAGATACAGGTCGCATAGCGGCTAAAAAAATCGGATTTGGGTCACTTCAGCCTGCAGTGTGACCGTAATCTAAGAGTTTATGTAAATAATGACAAAGCCAAGGCGGAGGTTTTGTTTTCGGTCGTGTCTGTTAGCAACATAACTCAAAAAGTAATGGATGGATTTTGATTAAATTTTCAGGAAATCTTAAAATGGAATAAGGAGCAAGTGATTAGTTTTTTGGGGGTGATCCGGATCAGCGCCTGGATCCAGTAATCTTTTTAAGGGTTCTTTATGATGGGGTGATAGGGATAATTTTGCCATTAGACCTTCTAACTAAAAAGATAATTGGCTGCTTCTGTTCTCTCTTTTTTTGAGCGACCACTGTGTGCCTAAAGTTAAAAAATCTTTGAACTTCTTATAAAGCTGCAGCTGCTGTAATCATGGCTTTTCTTCAGATAGCCAATCATAAGGGCAGAAACGGTCACCATGGTAACCAGGGAAGTTAACAGAACAGGCAGAATTTATCAGAAAAGTTAGATGGTCACTAAATATTGATAGAAATTGTGTTAATAATGTGACAGAGACAAAACTCAGCCAGTTTGTCTACAATAAAAATGAGCCTCTGTGTGGTGGATAACAAGCAGGGCTTTGCTGGGCTGTTTGCCTCCTGGACCCTCTGGTGTCCTGCCACACACCAGCTCTTGTTAAACCATAAACAGACCTGGAGCTGGGCTTCCTGTGACAGCGTCACTTAAACATAACTTCTACTTGTTTTGTTGTCTTTGGTGGATCCATCAAAGCCACTGACATGAGCGTCTGGCGCTCATAGAGGAAACATCTCAAACAAATGGCCGGCTGGCACAAAGAAAACACATAAATAACCTTGTTTAACAGCATTTAAAGTTCTCAGATGTTGTCTTAGAAATGTTAACATTAATGTCTGACCAGACAAGCAAGCTGTGTGGGCGCAGGCCTACATGTAATGACAACTATAGACAATATCACACGCTTGGATGTTTATATTTTATTACATCTTCTACATATATTCTAAAAATAGTTTGTGGTTTTCTGTTTTCTCGGTTGTGGTTTCCAAGCTGCTTTTTATTAACAGTTACAACTCTTAAGTAGAGATAATCTACAAATGAAAGGTGCTTTGAATTTATTGCCATACATTAAATTAAAAATGTTTTTAAGTACGGTAAAATCTTACTACCACCACCGTGTGAGCCGATTTAAATACAGGATGCACCTTAACTACATCGGTTTGCTGTCTGAGACAGAAGTTGGGGTTGAAGTTGATGCGATGGTGATAGAGCCACACTGGCTTGTGTGTGAGACCTAGCACACCATTTATACCAACGGCGGTGTAACCACTCAGCTGATCCAGCTACGCCAGCTTCCTGTGTGTGTTCTCACTCACAAAACAGGGTTTAACAAAACTGTAAAGAGGATGCAGCTGCTGTGTGAAAAGAGCTCTAGATGTTAGCTTGAAGGCTAATTCCTACCTGTACTGTGAGCTCTTTCCAACCAGTAAAAGACGGTCATATCTTCACTCTTGTCTTATCTTTTGTTCTTTCTCTCTTTTCCTCTCTTCCTCTGATGAAGTCCTTTTGCTTTCTTTGCTGAATCTGCCACGGTGCATTAATTTGTGACGCGATGTGTGAAACAGTACTCTGCTTCTATAACGTGGTTTCTCGACCTCAGGATGCTGCTGGCTAGCGACGGCTCCAGAAACACACATATTAGGTGTTACTGTACCATCAAACGAGCCCAGAACGCGGAGTTTTAAAGTCGGAACGTTACGAAATGCATGTTTAAGGCAGGCTGTAACCTAAGCTGTCTGGAACTTTGATAAACTGTTGGTGGACAGACTCTGTGTTCAGGCGCATCACTGCACAACGCAGACTTTTTTTTTCATTTAGATCTTTATTCTAACTGCTTTTTTTCTATGTAGAATTAAAACATGTTGTTTTAAACACATGTAAAAATGAATCCCTTTAAAAACCAGAATCAGATTTACAAAATAAAGTCATGGAGTTGTAATATGTCTGATGTTTTTAGGAAATCCTGGAGAGTTACGTAGAGTTGTGCAGGTTTCCTCCTGTTCCTGATGCAGTTTGTCGTCTTGAGATGTGCCTGTGTCCTTTGAAAACTGAAATCTACTTCACTGATCCGGACTTTAAGGTAAAAGGCAGCCAGTTTGCAGCGTTGGGTGTTGAAATGCCTGAATTCCTGACCGTGTGTGCTTGTTCATGCAGGGCTACATTCAGATTAGCTGCTGTCAGAGCTGCAGGGTTGAATTCCACGTCAGCTGCTGGAAAACCCTGAAGGCCACAACTTTCTGTGAAAAAAGTGAAAAGGTGCACTTCTGAAATGATTTTTAATGAGTAAAAGTCTAAATGTGTAGAACTGACAGTCGTGGACATACAGTGTGTGATTGCTTTGCCTACAGTTCAACTCGGACGTCTTTTCTGTTGCAGGATATTCTTCGAGAGGCTTGTTTGACTCCAGACTGTGTCGGCCAAATCTGTTGTATCAGAATCTTTGGTCCAACAGGCTTGGTAAAATGTAAGGTACGGTAAATCTCTCGGGCTTAACTGAACTTTCAGATGAATCTCATGTTTAGTGTTCACTTGAATTTTTCTCTTTTTAGTTTGAAACAGAGATCACGAAACCACAGACTCCAAAGAAGCCAAAAGTGAATCAGAAATGTACAAGGTGAGGCGAAACTGTTCAAACTGTTCCCTCAAACGTGTGGACACTTGGTTTGCGTCATGGTGCTTGCAGCTTTTTCATGAAGTGAACAACTTTGCAGCTCATTTCTTGACCATAGATGCAGATTAAAGCAGCCAGAGACGAATTTTTATGGACTTCTCTGACATTTTCTGACATGCTTGAAATTAGCATGTGGCTTAAATGATGTGTGGAGTAACTGAAACGACGTGATTTAGTTTTCATGAAAGATATTTACTTTGATGCTTGATCCAACACAAACCTCCTCTGCTCAGAGGCTGCTGTCACGGTGGTGAAATGCTGTCACTTCATGTCTGCAGCAGGTGGGTTTGATGGAGGAAAACAGAGAAAACACGGAGCAAAATCAGAGAAATGTTGAGACCATGTCAAAAAAAATACTGTCACCACAAGTTGAATGCTTGAACTTTATTAGAAATCAGTTACTTGTTTGTTGGGATGGGCACCAGTGAAGAAGTGAGCTGGCTGGTACAACTTTTCTTTAGTAAGTAAAGTTTATTTTAAAGCGCTTTTTATGGATGAAAAAAGAAAAATGAGTGCAATAAAACAACATAATTTCATAAAATAAATAATAACTATCAGCAAAAATCTTTCCAGAATAAAATAGTTTAACAGCTTCTTTAACTAACTTATGTTTGTTTGACAAAAATGGTTCATAAATTCCACTGAAAATTCCTCGTTTCTGTCTGTTAATCAAAGCAGCTGCAGCCTGTAAGATGTTAACGTGAACTGAAATTCTCCTTTTACATGAAAGTTCAAAACACAGGCGCGGCTGAAGGTGATTTGATCAGGCGGTGTTACCATGGTAACAACAGTGATGCTGGCTACGATGTCCTGTTTCTGTTCCTGATTCAGTGTTAAATTAAAAATGGCTTTATTAGGATATAAGTTGCATTAAAATGCAGAAAATGAAAATCAAACAGTTGTTAACTGTTGACCTGTGAACCGTAGCGGTGCGGTAGGGTCTGTTTTCTGCGGTAGGGTCTGTTTTCCGCGGTAGGGTCTGTTTTCCTGTCAGGCTTGCTCATCCCAGCACACAAGACAGACACAGATAGTTTCCCTCTTTTTGATCATATTCACCAAAACATGTTTCTAAAAAGAAAATATTTACTTTAAAAACTGTTTTAATGTCACCGACTGCCCCTCATTTGGGGTCAGTAATAAGAATTTGCTGCGTTTTCTAGTAGAAACCAGACTCGTTCCTGTTAAGAAAACTTTCTTTTTTGTGTTTTGAATGGTTATTTCTTGTCAGTAAAGAAACGTATTTCTGTACCTGATCTAATCCACTGAGGCTTAAATCTAAAATAACAATGACTGGGTTTATAAATAAGTTTTCTTTTTTGTTTGTTTTAAGTGTAAAGAAGTTAAAATCGAAGGAGGAGCGCAAACTCCAGAGAAAGCATCATAAACAGTCATTTCAGGACGAGCAGATTATCAGTGATGAGATCGTGCAGCTGAAAGACAGCTCAGGATCTCAGAGTCAACATAAAGGTACGGTTTCGTGGGAATATCAGAAATACCTTCTGTGCTGCAGCCTTGTTGATGTTTGGCTCCTGACACTAAATGAGCTGTTTAAAGAAGCAGAGCTACCAATGTTTAAACCTGCCATGTGTCCACTGTGTTGTCAGCCTGGTTGGTGTACAGAGATCGAGTTCTCCTGCAGATCAGCCAGAACATGAATCTTCTAAAGGAGGAGAAGACCCTCCACATTTCTGCTCTGACCAGCAGTCTGAAGCCCTGGCTGCAGCTGGACTTATTGAAGGGGAACCAGCTTGCTGGGAGGCTGTTGAACTGGCAGGAGGAACCATTGGAGTCATTTGGTCAAGCTGTCGAGCTGCTGCTGGAGAGGAAGAACCGGGTTTGGGCTAGAGTCTTTATCCAGCTTCTTAGTAGTCGTGTGGATGTAAATCCGAAGCTCAGCAGTTGGGCGGGCCAGCTCAACGATGCAGGTCAGCCTCACCACATGTTCCTCATGTAAATGATGAACGTGTCAGCTTTATGTGACACTTAAACTCAGCTGCATCTCATCTGCTTCCTGCTTTCAGGTTTGAATGCAGCTCAGACCTTCATTGAACGCTATGCAGGACACTTGGAGCAGCTGGATCTGGCTGTTCTGCTAAACTTTGAACCCCTTCAAGAGATGATTATAGAGAAACTTGACACTAGACCGGAGGTTTTTGCAAGCATTGGCCTGACTGTGACAGAGTACCTAAAACAAGCTCCTCCACATGACATGAGACTTTTTATCTGGACTCTAGAGGAGCATAGAGATGACTATGTGTCCTTCCACTCTATACTGGATGAATATTTTGATATGATGGGTAGGTATTTTAAAATGGACAGACGGTTTAAAATGGTTTTCTCTTTACGATTTGACGTTGTGTTTTGTTTTTCAGATGGACATTGTTCAGTGTTAAAAAAGTCTGATGAAAATGAAAATGTAAGTCTTTTAAAGTTTTCTTAAGCTGATGTTTCCTATGACCTGAGCTTAACTTTTCACAGTTTAACTGAGCTGATAACTGCTGTTTAGCTAAAAAACTAAGTCTAAAAAGTCATCCCACAGCTACAAACGAACAGCTCAGCAATAATTAATTGTACAGTGTCAACAACATTTTTTCTTTTTAAAAGAAAACAACTGAACACGTTGATTGGGTCATGGCAAGATTGAGGTGATGATTTTAAACATCAGAAATGAGGAATCTTTCACCTTAACTCCGGTTCATGCCCATAATATTTTTGTCTTTGGTTTGGAGATGAGGGGATCTCTTTAACGACCAAGAAAAACTAGAATTCACACTTAATCCATGAAAAATGAAGCTCATCATGGGAGCTCAGCCTTGGTTCCACCGATGCGTTGCGAAAGCGAAGCGGCTGTTTGCGGCAGCTCCAGCCAGCGTTTTCCTCCCAGGCCGGCCGGGCAGCGTTTCTGCAGCCTTGTGATGCTCTGCTTCTCCAAAAATCCCTGGCTTTATTTCTGCAGCTGTGCCCCGCTCAGACCTGGGCTGCAGCTTTGAGGAGCTGGGAAGTGATGCACGTTGTCTCGTGGGGATTTTATATGGGACACTTTTTTTTCCTCACACATTAGTAACCAGAAACACGGAAGTAGAAGCTCCCAAATGACCAGAACTATTTGAAATAAGTTCAGAAGCTCATGCTGTGTGCTCCTTTTTGTTTCCAGTGTGTAAATCACTTTTTACTTTTTGTTGAACTTTCTGAATGACTTGTTCAGGAGGTTTCAGTAGTTTTAGATGGGTGTCTCTGAACTTTCACAGTTTCTTTACACACTTCTTAGTTTTAGATATCCATTATCATCCAGTACGGAGAGCTGCACAGCTTCGATTACTGCCAGGTTCAAACCTAAGCTGGACGCAGCTTTCCTGCTGGCAGATTGATGAGGTGAGAGTGGACTGCAGGACGTTCAAGGCACAACTTGTCTTAAGTTTGTTGTCCACTCCTTGACCCGAAGTGTAATTTTCTCTCCCACATTTTGGCGTAGACTAAAACAGCTTTTGGGGCTGTAATAAATTCTTCTACTCAGGAAAAGGCTTGAAGTTAATGCCAGAAATTATATGTGAATGTCAATACACTCTTCTACTTAATAATTAAATGTAGGCCTTTCTGTACTACGGCATGGTGTTGATATAAAGGTCTTTCAGAAGTGGATTTCTCCAAAGTTCAAGCTACTTTAGGTGATTTTATCCTGCTTACAGCGAGATATGTTTCTGTTATGTTTTTTATTATGTTATTATTGATCTATTTTATTTTTTGCTATTTTATGTTTCTATGTTTTCATTTCAGAATTCTCCAATAAGGGGTAAGACTCGAGGTCGGAAAAAGAGACACAGAGAGCAAAAGGTTAGATTAGGTTATCATTATGTTTTTCCTCCTAATGAGGACATGCTTGTGCCGTCATTCCCATCTTTCTCCTGTTTGCTTCCTCACAGGGTCCTATTGTTTTCTCGGGGGGCAGAGCAGTAACTACGAGAGAGGAGTGGGACCAAGACTTTTTTGAAGATGACTCTTTGTAAGTTCTTTTTAATCCTTCTGAACGCTCAGATTGTGCCTGTAATCAAAGATTAACGTGGAGCTTTCTGTTGACAGATCATTCCTTCATCCCGTTGACCCGTTCACTGTTCCCAGTCACCTTCGAGATCAAGTGGCTGATTTTGAGGACCAGTACAACAGCACAAGACAAAGAACTCACTATAAAAAGATTTTGGACAACAACCCAGACCCAACAAAAGAGTCGTTGTATGAGTAAGTGCCTACACATATATATATATATATATATATATATATATATTATTTAATTTTTTTTATACAATGATACTAACTGGCAGTTTTGCTGGTTTTCCCTTTCTGAGCCTCATGTTTAATATTTTTTAATTATATATTTTGAAAGGCAATTGTGTTTTTTATTATCCGTCATACTTATTGTTTTTGGCTGTGTTTGGTTTTCATTCGTTAATGAGACTGAGAGTCCGTTCTAATTATTGGTTTTGTTATTTAAAACTTCTTCCAGTTTCAGTGTAAAATGTTCTTTAGAAATGAAAGTTTATTGATCTTTGAAAGGGTGTACCTGCATTATTATGGCATTCTCATTATATTGGTTGAAAATGGTCTCAAAATGACAACATTATTGCTTTGTGCAATATTATCGTTTATCACGATCATTTCTGAGAAAATTTATCGCACAGCAAAATTGTTATCGTGACAGGCCTACGTGTTTGTATACACGTTTGTAAAAAAAAAAAAAAAAGAATTAAAAACAACAGCAAGGAATAAATAAAAATACAGGTATGAAACACGGGACAGTGTAACTACAGAGAGGGAATGCTGTGTTTAACCAGTGTGTTTGGAGTGTGGATTTAAACAGATGGAGAAGGTTGATGATACGAATGTCCGGTGGGAGTGAATTCCAGAGCTGAAGTTGCTGATGGGGGGGGTGGATGGCCTTGAATGTGTGGGGAGCTGCTGCAGCTGCTGTAGGACTGTCATCATGTGGTAAAAGGAGGGGGTTTTGGTGATGACGTGAAGGGCTGAATTCTGAACCATCTGAAGTTTATGGAGATATTTCTGAGGGAGACCGACATGAAGAGAGTTGCTGTATTCGATACGGGAGGTAACGAGGCTGTGAACAAGAACGGAGGCAGTACATGGGGAGAGGGAGCTGTGGAGATGAGATGTTGCATCGATGAAATTATGCAGAGCAAGTAACATTACTGATGTGAGCATTAAATGATAATGACCTATCAAGGATGACTGATTCCGACCCTGAGGGAAGGGGGAGCAGGAGCTGTCGGTAGAGAGGGAAAGACTGTCAGCTTTGGATGGTGTAGATTTGGTTCCAGGGAGGTGGATTTACATTTTATCGCTGTTTAAAGAAAGTTTGAAGTTCTCAACAGAGAAGAAAACAAGATAAATAAAAGAACTTTAGACATGAACAAGATATAATACAAAGATCTGGGACAGAATTCCTTTCTGTGAATAATTGAAGAAATTCACATGGGCTGTATGGAAAAAGAAAAGTTTTAAAAGGATTGAGATGTTGTGTGAGCTCCATCAGGTGGAAGCTCCAGTGGAAAAAGCCCGCTCTCCATTTGTTACACTGATCAGGAAAGAGTTGGCATGGCACTTTCTTTGTGTGAGTAATGAAATTTGTTGGAGCATTTTGAATTTGTGTTAGTTTAAAGAAATTATCTGATTTCTACCATTGTCTTGAACTAAAAAAGAAAAAAAAATCCATGTTTGAGTCTCAAAACATTTTCTCCGACCTCGAGCAGCTTGGGTGAATTTTATCTAGAAACAAATTGAAGGGACTGAATTTTGGGGACTTTTATGGGCATGCAGAGCTGTGTGGCCAGCATGGTGTGGAGCTCTGTTTGCATATTATGTCAGATAGAAATAATAAGCTGTGTGAGATGAACATTGTGATTGTCTGTCGGCAGCTACTTTGCTCAGATCTTGGAGGAGCATGGTCCCCTGATGGCGAGCGACCCTCTGCTGGTGGGCGAACTGGAACATTTCCCTGCTGTGGCTCAGCAGAAGTTTGCAGAAGCAGGTGGCTTCGAGGTCTTCCTGCTGGAGTCTCTTCGCTTCATAAAGTTGGGGAGACGTATTGGCTTGGCTAAACATGCCGTCTGCATGCAACAGGCTACACATGGAACAAGCCTGGACGACCTGGACGAAATAGCTGATCCTGAACATTATTTTTCATCTCCAAATTTACATGGAGACGTCCCAGCTGATCTCACAAGCTGCCTGGAGAATTATCCATCTGCTCAGACTGAAATCAATCCCATCCTCCCAAATCCATTCTGGTCATCAGGAAATGACGACATCCTCCTCCATTGGACTAATGGCTTCATGGACCAAGCTGCTCACTTTCTCCCTAATAGTTATGAGGAACTGGATCTTGATAGCTTTGAGGTTGACGATGGAGTTTGGGAAACTGATTCAGCTTCAAGCAGAGTTGCCTCTGGGACGCCTGAAGAAAAAGTTTTGAGAAGAAACGTATCCATGCAGGTAAACATCAGCATCTCACCAAAGCTGGAGTTAAACTCACTGGAACATCAGCGTTTCCCCTGCTGTTACACTAACGACACACACTGCCTCGACTAGAAGGTCAAGTTCATTTATCACAAATCAAAACAGAAGTAATTTAAGGTTCCCTTTGTTTGGTTTTTATACTTACCAAACTATTAAACTAGGACAGGTTTATTTTTCTTCTAGTCTGTTATTTATCTGTTTTACATTCTGTGTGTGCACGGGGATGTGCTGCGCATATAGACACGTGCACGCACACACACACACACACACACAAAACAGCTCTGCTAGTGGATAGAGAGCATGCATCTGAAAATGCACCAACCAGCTGAACATCAGACAAAATTTCCGTCTTTTTTTTAAATTCTACCAGCGAGATAATGATGGAAACAGTCGCGCTCCAGCGAGGAGCAGGCGGAGCTTTTCTAGCTTTCATGTCAGGCTATTTTGTCATTGTGGTAGTTCCACTGTAAAGCTGTAACGGATCGGTTACCTGCTACAGAGTAAATACATGATTCAGCTGAGCTGATTTTAATGTTGGGACTTGCATCCTGTTCAATTAGCCTGGATTTAGTGACACGTATGAAACTAAAGAGTCAGACAGACTGTATCATGTTGTTGAAGGTTGTCGGTTTAAAATGGATTTATTGGGTTTCCTCCTCCTTCCAGACGTTTAAAGAGACCTTGAGGAGCGTGGCAGTAAATTCTGAGCTTCATGAGCGTTTTGAGAAATGTCAGGTGAGTGAATCTTCCATCACGCTTCCACAGCCGCTGGAGGTATTTACTTATTTATTTACAAGTTTATTGAAATGGGACAAATGCATAGACAATAAACATTACAGAGAAATGAAAACAGTATTGAGTTAAAATACTTAAACTCTTAAGTACACTGATTCGTGTGTTTGGGTTCTGGTGAAACCGGTACATCCAGAGATTTCAGATACTCCGAGTTACTCTGAGATGTCAAAATCTCTCAAATGAGAAATTTTATTATGAGTATGTAAATAAATGATTAATCTAATGAACAACTAATAAATATTCTGGATGAAAACTTGTTTTTATATCGGGTTTTTGCGATCAGTGTTTGCTCTATTTATCTGATTATTTTTTTTATCCGTTCAGATTTTTTCTGCCTTGAGTTGCATAAGCGTGTTTATCGTGTTATTGACAGACTCGTGACAGTACACAGATTCATCTGCAGTAAACTGAAACTGGTCCCTAAAAATGAACTTATGAACCTGTAAAGGAGCACACCTGGTTTTATTTGTTGTGCTGAAGTTTGTGCGGCTGATTCTCTGGTTCTCAGGTTCTTGTAAAACAGAGCAGACTAGGTAGCGTTTTATATGGGAGAGGATGTGACTACAATCACATCTTATTCCAGCATCTGGAAAGCAAATACATGTAACTTAAATACCTCCATGTTTTTCTCCACCTGTCACTCGACAAGGTAATAAGTGAGTTATGGACTGTCTTGCCATCACCTTCTCTTCAGGGTGACATTAACAAAATGGAGAGGAGCATCAAGAAGTTGGATCAACAGATCAAGAAAATGGCAAAAGGCTGTGACAAAGTGACTCTAAATAGCAGAGAAGACATCATTTTACTTGAGGATGACATAAAGAAGATAACTACAAATATACAGGTAAGCTTAAAACTGTTTAAGGATGCTGAATTGTTTAATGTATCTGTGTATAAACCTGAATTAAATGACCAAAGTGTCCTTTATTTCTGCTTTTCTGTCTAGGTGACCAATAAAGAGCTGATGATGTTCCAGCAGAAGCTGGAGGAGGAGGTAAAGAAGGACCAGAAGGAGAAGAAGGCCAACCAGGAGGTACTAAAGTCCCTGAAGACTGAGATCGAGCAGCTGCTTGACGAACAGGCAAGGTAAGGCTGAGCTAACAGTGCATCTGCGCTTCGAGTGAAAAGCTGTACTCTGCATTAATATTTTTCTTTACGTAGCCTGACCCGGAACATCCGAGAGAAGAAGACCGGCTATGAAGTCAAGTTGAGGGGTTTTTTGGAGCTGAGGTAAGCTGTGGTCAGGAAACAAATGTGTGACTAAACCAGCTGCTGACTTCTTACCTCGTTCACATTGTTTCTTTAGCAATCAGTCAGCAGCAGAGAAAATGAGTCTGGAGGACGAGATCAAGCGCTGCAGATCCCTCTTAACATCAGCCACCAGGAGGTCTCACACAGCTCAGGTTGCTCACACATCTTCATCACTCACATTTAAAACAAGCCCTTCAGTCGTAAAACTTAACATTTCCATCCAGGGTACGGAGATGGAGACTTTTATCAGACTTGTTTAAAAACTACTTGTTTGGCACCTTGCAGCTGTCCGTTGTGGAAAGCAGCCGGGATCAGGGATTGTACGGACTCTACAGAGAGCTGGCAGACACCAAGGCTTTGTTGACTAAGCTGGATGAAGTAGTACACAGGTAAGAGGAGCGGCATCCCTCCTAAATCGAGCTGACGCTATCTCCTAACAGCCTACAGGATTAGGAAATCTTTCGTGTGGGTTAAAGTTGCTCCCAGCTGAAGAACATCTTGCACTGGACAGTTGGCAAAGCCGGGGCTCTTCCGACCGCATACACTGATCCTGTCTTTATCCATTTGTGTGAAAACGTCATATTTCCACTTTGTTTTCTGCTGATTTGACCTTCTGAGTTTCTTGCTGCCTGTGTTGGCATCTTCCTTATTTTCTGCAGAAGATTTTCTTAAATTTAGTTTAAATCAGAATTTAAAGCATTTATTAGTTTTTTTTTAATGTTATAATTTAACCACATTCCTGAGCAAACAGAGGGGTGTTTCTGTGTGCAGGCAAAAATTTTTCTGTTACGTTTGAAGCTGGATTTTATTTTTTTTAAAGAAACAAATATGACTTTTCCAACCAACTGCAGGCTCAGCTGTTTAATAGTTGATCCTTACGGTGAACCATCTTCCTCTCATTTTCTCCGTTCATCTTTGTTCCTTTGTTACACCTAAAATGTTTCTAATGGGTGAAGTGGATGTGTAATTTGGATGTCATTCGTCTTGCAGATTCCCAAATCCAGACCTGGAAATTAGAAGAAGCAGCTGTAAAGCCAAAGTTGAAGAACTTGAAAGGAACATTTCAGCAGCCGAGGTAGATAAATAGACGTTTGTGCTGGGTTTCAGATGTGTGCGGACACATTATCACGTCATTACACACAGTTATATGTAAAACTGCGTGTGTGTGTTTTTTGAGATGGGGTATAAAAATGCTGACACCTTGTTAAAATAACAGGTCTTTATTATGTTAAAAGATGAGAACATAATAAAAAATTTCCTAATTTTATCCACGTTTAATGTGATCTATATACAATTTTACTGAAAAACAGATCTTAAGGGAGAAAATGTAATAAGATAAAAAACAACGTACAATGAGCTGGTTGCGTAAGTGTGGACACCCTTTCTGTCAAGTACTGATTGTTTCCTACACGTGGAAATCTCATGTCTTCTCATGTGATTGCTTTTCTTCAGCTGGTGCCTGAGGCTTAGGCTTGGCTTATGTCAAGGTGGAGGAAATTCTCAACAGTTCCAAATACCAGATTCACATTTGGCTGAAAAGCTTCAGGTTTCTGCTCTGAAGCTGCGATTCAACACACCGACCCGAACCGTGTGTGTTTTTTAGATTCTGGAAAAGAATTCTGTAACACACTAGCTTGCTTCTCAGTTGGAGGTTCAAGATGGAAAAGCCAGATGAAGCGTGTAGGGAGGAAAGCGCGTTGTTGAACATGGACTTTTTTTAAGGAACATCACATCTTTTCTTTTATTAGTAGGTCGTTTATATTCGAGGTTTTGCACACAAATAATTTTTTATTATGTTAAATTTGTCATAATGGAGAGAAAAAGTAAAATTTCTGTGCTTGAAACATTCTTCAGTTTTATGCTTAATGTTAATATTCAGACATTAAAAATGTAAGTGATGTCAGTTAAATGTATTTTAGCTAATTTAAACCTTTGCTGAATCTTAAGATGCATCTTGATCCACAGAAACACTACAAGGAGCAGGCTGATCAAGTGAAGAACGGCAGGAGAGTGTGTGAGCTTCCTCCAGCCAGCGGCAGCAACCAGTCTGAGCCTGCAGCTCCAGCAGTAAGACCAGTATGTGTCTGTTTCAACAATCATGAGACCATGAATGTAATGAATGGCAGCTCCTCCTTTGCAGTAGGCCTGTTTCTCTAAACTGCACAAACATTTCATGTCAGGAGAGTCTTCCTGTTTTTAAGATGTGAATACGAGTGGAAGTCTTTTCAGTCCGCTGTGCAGCTGATTCACTCATCATATTTATAAGACTAATTAAAAGTAAACCTACAGAAGCCTGAGCTCTTTCCTTGTGTGTGGATGTTGCAGCTCTCAGTCGCAGCCAAAGAGTTTGTGCCTCAGCCTGCAGCTCGGGCGACTCCCAGCCCTCCTCCACCTGTCCAGCACTCTGCTCCACCTGCAGCCGAGGCTTCAGCTGCTCCGCCTCAGACGCAGCACCGACCTGCCGTCAGGAAGCAGGAGCCTGCACACAGCACCGTGTTTGAAAAAGCCATGGAGGCTCTGACCTCCATGTTCCCCGACTACACCAGGTAACACCGACCTGTTGTTAGCTGCCCACCAACACATGCAAAGCCTCCCGTCTCTGAGGGGTCGGCCATGTTCGAGGTTATTAAACTACAAACCAAACGGAGATTACATTTCATTTCAAAATGAAGAATTCTGTTCGCTTCGTTTGTTCAGATCTGATTTGATGAGGTACGTTCAGGAGCTGCGATCATCCAAAGGTGGAAGCCTCAGCAGCATGGCGCTGCAGGATGTGGTTGGTGGTGTGACCCAGCTGATCTTGGACCATCAGGTAGGTGGAGCTTTTTATTAGTCTAAACTTATACAAAGCTAATCTTTAAAAAAAAAAAAGTGAAAGTCAAACTTTTTCTCTGGAAATAATCACTCTGGCCGATTTTCTGTCCATTCAGGAGAGGCTTAGTTCCGCCAGAGCCAAGGTCGCAGGTCACAGGAGTCCAGCTCAGCGCGCTACCCCCCCTTTGGTAAACTCTGCTCCAGTCTGGCAGCCACTTGGACCCCAGAGAGCCAGAAATCCCAACGCAGTAAGTCAAACATCTTCAGTCACATTAACTGGAGTACTTTCTTCTAGTCTCTTAATGGACAGACTGAACAGAAACGAGATGAGAGACTGCAGGACTGAGCTGAATTACAGTCAGAGCAGCAAGAAAAATGATGTGTAATATAAAACACCAACCAGGAAAACTCACTCTAGATTCTCTCCTCACTGCTCCGTCACCATCTAGTTAAGCTGAAATGAACTTTTTTCTATTTTTTTTTACAAGTTCTAGTGAGGATTAAACATGAAGACATGAAACTAGGACAACTGAACCAATCAGAAACGTTCTGAGCCCTCTGGTCATCTCAGAAGTAGGAACTCCCTTTCAGAGGCGATTTAGAGGAAAACGTGTCTGCAGATTCCTGCCGTGGAAATGAACTTCGTCAGAGAAAAGATCCTCTGAAAGTCCTTTTAAGCTTCCTGTAGTCCAGATGTATTTAAGGTTTATACACGGTTTCCAAATTCAGTTCATGAAGTAGGGTTGTAAAATGATTTTCCTATCATTTCATATTCAACACTGCCTTTAAACTCTATTTAAAATATGCTCCTCTGTCTGGCTGTTTTTGGTAAATGTTACTAAAACACAAGTAGCAGCTTTCAGCAGCGGACTTGCACACCTTCGGTGCTCCGAGTTATTCCAGCAGCACACGGTTGAATCATTGTTCAGGTGTGTGTTATTGTGGTTGGATCTAACGGAGTGGTGTTGCAGCTCAATGTGGAGGACCCGTGCATCATCTGTCATGAAGACATGAGTCCAGATGAGACCTGCGTTCTGGAGTGCAGACACGGCTTCCATCATGAGGTGAGAAGGAACAGCAGTGCAGCTGCAACATGGATGCTCGTTTCCAGCTTTAATGTGGAGTTTTGTGTGTGTTCAGTGTATCAGGTCTTGGCTGAGGGAGCAGAACACCTGTCCCACCTGCAGAAATCACGCACTGCTGCCTGAAGAGTTCCCCGCCCTCTCTGGAAGGAGACGCCAAGCTCCATGATGTCTTACCCCCCCCCCACCCCCCACCCTATCACAGCCAACATGTCTGCTTTGTTTTTCTTTTTACTGATTTTCGCTCAAATGTGATGCTCTGGCTTCATCTGTGTGTTTTGTGTGTGTGTGCAGGGAGGCAGCAGTTTATACCCTTAAGAAATAAAAGTGTGTTGGCGCTCATGTCCTGTATGTCCGTCTCTGCCATAGCAGCAGGTTACAGAAACTCTTCTGTCCAAACGTTGCTGCGAAGTAAAAGACCCATCAGATTTAAGTGTGGTTAAAAGTTCAAATGTAGAACTCCACATATTGATTTTATACTTTTAAAATGAAGATTAAGATAAAAATTGGTAATAACCAAACTTCAGGCTAGCCAGTTGGATCATTTTAATGTTTTATTATGCTTTATTTTAAACTGTTAACTACCTTCCTGCAGTAGCTTGTCGTCGTCGGCTTTGTTGAAAAAGGTTCAATTAAAGAAGTAAAAGCACTTCTGACTGATCTCATTTAATCCACCCAGACAAAAGTAAATACGTCCTTCAGTCCACGCCTTCAAAATATCATTAATACAAAACGTCTCTAAATTAAGGAACATTTACAAACTTGATCTGTTGACTTGAAAGCGTTCCTGAGAACGGGAGACAGGAGCTGGTCGAACTGGTCTGTGGTGAACCTGCAGGGTTCGATGGCTTCCCGGGAGCAGAGGAAAAAAAGCTGTAAATAATTTGTCATTGTGATCTTTACTCGGGTTTTAACACCTTTCGCTGCCTTGTTTCGTGTATTTCTGTCTCCTTGGTCCACTTGAGAAGCTTCCTAGGAGCCGGTGCATGGAAAACTGCTCCAGATCGCCGTAGTGGAGCTGGACCTGGACCTGGTCCCATCCCTGTGTGGAGTTTTGTTGGCAGGCCTGCAGTGAGCTGATTACATGTTTAGACTCTGCAGAGCTTCAGAGGGAAGTTCTCTGTGATCAGGTGATCGTCATGAAGCACGATGACGACGTTGATTTCAAACTCTGAAAGACAAACAAGATACTGACGTCCTGCAGCTGTGGGAGTGTGTATTACACCAGGGAATGAAACGTCATCTCACACAGGAAGGTTTTACTGACCCACTTTGAAGTTGGTGGTCTCCAGTGTTGGGCAGGTGAACAGTCTGGGGAAGACCATGTAGATGGGAATGGGGAGGCCATGACAGACGTCACCTTCAGCTATCTGGATGTTCTGGATCTCTGTGGCATCTCTGGCGTATCCTTCAGCGCAACCTGAACACAGCTGACACTGAGGAAACCTGCGTCTCTGCAGCTGCGATAACGGCAGTCCTCCGACAGTATGAACTCACCACAGGTCTCCACTCGAACCAGCTGCAGCTCAATACTCTTGATGGGGACGTCTGAGTTCTCCACCACCACCTCTCCGGTCAGCGGCTGGCTGATCACACAGTTGGTGGCATCTAAATGACCTCTGATCAGAAACTTGGGCAGTGAACCCCTCTGGAGATAAAAAAAAAAGATGTTCATCCCCTCAGGTGTGATTTAAATTAAGCTGCGAGAAGCCAGCTTTTAAAAAAGAAACTCACCTCACGGCTGTTCTGCAGGGTGTCGGGAGTGATGGTGAAGTTGACCGGAGTGGGAACAATTTTAGCTTTCTGTGGCTGAAAATCAAAGAGGATCTAACTAAATAAATCGGACATTTTTTTTCAGAAAGGAGTGAAAAGTTAAAAGTGCAGAAAGAAAGTTTAAGCTTAAGATCAGAAAGTTCATGGTAACAGTAAAGTTCAGCTATGGGGCAGATGTTTGCTCACCTGGCAGTGAACGATGAACTCACAGTTTCTGCTCAGGTCTTTGGCGAGCAGCGAGCGCCTCAGGTCACAGCGGAGCGTGTACTGGAGAGAAAATCCAGGAAACAACAACTATAGACCTGGTTGTTTCATAAGATGTAAATAAAACAGGTTGATGATCATTTAAACCCAGAATTTAACAGATTACAATTTTTTTAAACATTCAAGAATGTCTCCACATATCAAGTTTAATAAAAGAAAATCAGATGGAATTAGAAAATAACTTGTTTAATTTCTTAATAAGAGCCTCCATAAAACTAAATAAGTACAACCTATATAAGGCACAGATGTAGGAAGAACGGATAAGATATTGTAAATGTCAGTGGGAAAAAAATCACAACTTCAGGCTCTTGAACATTTGGCTGAAGAGTCTGCAGATTTTTTTAATCCCTCCAGAAACGGTCAGGTCAGGCTTCTCTACAAGCCGGTGACATTGTGGTTCTCAGATAATCATTTTCTTTTATTTTGGCCCGTCCAAATATGCATGTTGTTAATTTTCATATTAATGATGCTTCTTTGGGTTTCCTTCCATTCACCATCTGCAAGTAAGACGAATCTTATTTTGGACCCTGAGCATCGCAGCTAGGTGAGCAATTACAAACAAATGACTCAACTATAAGTCAAAGTCAGCTTTATTCTCAATTTCTTCACATGTACAAGACATACACAGAAAGCGAGATTAAAGTATAATTTATATTAAATGGCACAACATTTTTATTATTGGGAGAGGTGGAAAATATAATTGATATGTATCTTGTGTTACTATTGACTTCTGAATGTTACTTCCTGAGCTCGAGGCCTGTCTCCCAGCTTTTATGGAAGCCATGTGCATTAACGTGGCCTCGTACCAGCCCGAACTCTGGGTTTTACACGGTGTGTTGGTAATAGTGGATGGTCTCCCTCTTCTTCATCCAAATCCACAATTTCCAGAACGGATTTAAAATTGAGGTTTTTATAAGTGTTCCTGAGCCAAGTTGTGGTTTCCACCACAGACTGACATCTGTAACTGAAATGGTGATCACAGGCTTTTAAAATCCAGACTTGTGTCTCATGAAATAATTTCTACTAAAAAAAAATCATACTAGACTTTTAAAGAATGAAACAAATTCTGAGGTTAAACATTTTAAATGTTGTCTTTTAACTATTTTTAGACATTTTTTTTACTCATCCATTTGGTTCACCTGTTAATAAACAACAATCTCATCCTAATCGTATCATTTTTGTTTCCTTGTTGAGACCAAACAAGCTGAACTGCGGGTATGAAAGTCGCCAGTCTCACACCAGAACGTGTGTCTAACTGCAGGTCCGGCCGTGGATTCAAACTCACCTGGACGTTGACAAACACGCCGTGGTAAGTCTCGTACAGCACTTTGTTGCCTTTTGTGTGCAAAGGGAACTCAAACGGGATTTCAGTTTTGCCTCCTGGGATTTTTCCTGCTTTGGCTACTTCAATGTTGCTGCTGATCAGCTGGATGGGCTGCAACACATCACACTCTGATTTATACTCCGAAACAGTACATTTATTTCAAAGATACAGGCTTAACTTAAAGATGAGACAATGAGTCACATATGGGCACAAAGAGTGGAAGTGATTCAGCACCAGAGGGCTCATGGCTCACCTTCACAGAGTTATAGAAAGCTTCAAAGACCCCGACACTCTTGGAGCTCAGCTGCAGGTTGACTAGCCCCTCCATGCTGAGAGAGATGCCATGATGCTGCATGGGCTCCTTACACAACAGCATGACGACACCTGCCACAGTTTCCTGCACATACAATGGGCATCTTAAAATCTTAAAACCACAGCCAGCACCACCTGTATCACCCTGAACTCTGCTCCAACAGCTCATCTTTGGACTTTCAGCAATACTTTGCAATATGCATCCAAATACGTGCAGGAACAATTAACCCATCAGTGGGCCGCAAAACTTGGAATGAATGTAAGTTAATTTTGAAAATGTTAGCATACATGGAATTATTACATATTACATGGAATATAACTAAACACATTTAAAAGGGAGTAGGAAGAAGCAAGAGCTTGTTTAATCCTCCCTCTTATTCCATTTTACAGCCAAAGTCCCAGTTCACAGTTTTAACATGTTCACAGGTACAACTAATGATAATATTTACATAATACACATAAAACTTAAACATACAGCAGTAAGTTTATAAACCTAATAACTGAAAACCTTCTTCGTCCTGCACCGTGTGAAATAAGTGTTTGTTTCGCTTCTTGAACTGGCTCATGGATGCATAAGAGGGGGTAACATTCATACTACATCAGTCTGATTCTAGATTGAGGCTTTTAATATCTAATAGTACAGATATAACTTTACATAAACAAAGATGCACATCGTATCCATGTACAAACCAGGGACCAGCATCGGTTATGACCGTAGTGATCTGGTGTTTTGAACATGGTTGACGGGTTTAGCATTTTTAGCTAACAGTTTGAAGATGACAACCTCAGCTTGCTCTCGTGCCTTTTCGCTTCAGTGTTTTTCATTTTGTGAATGGAGGCACAACAATCTTGTGATGTATAATGACAAATTAAACTATAAAATATTGATTTTGGTCCACTGGCGGCACTGAATCTGACGGGTGACAGATTTTACCGAAACACCCACCAACCAGCTGCTGGTCATGTGAGCGCGAGCAGCTAAGTACCAAGCTGCTAGTGTGATTATACTAAACTGGTTTTCTGACTAGATCCTAAGATAATGGTTAGCGTTAGCTGAACAGGCTACACAAGCTGGTTACTTGGTGACTATGAGTAAACTTACCCCCTCATGATACACTTTGTTTGCTCTTTTCAGTCTAATATCCAGAGTGACGCTCATGTCTGCGCAGATCAGACCGTTTGATGACTTCTCTTCACTTACAGGCTGCTTTTCTTAATACAATAAACACACAAACAAACCAGAGTGGGTTTTTACATCAAACAGCCTGTGTTCCGTATGACAGAAACAAAAAACTAATATCCGTTCATAACCTTCAAAATAAAAGAAACCTCCGCCTGTTTCACTTCCTTCAAAATAAATGGTAAACAGTCTGTACTTATATAGCGCTTTTATCCAAAGCGCTGTACATGTACGTCACATTCACCCATTCACATACAAACACACACACACACACTGATGGAGGAAGCTGCCATGCAAGGCGCTCAACCACAACCATCAGGAGCAATTAGTTGTTTGGTGTCTTGCTGAGGGACACCTCGACATGAGCTCTCCGGGCCGGGATCAAACCCTGGGCTACAGGACGACCACTCTACCCACTGAGCCATGCCGCCCCCATGTAAATCTAGAGACGTTGGTTCCAGCTCGTCTAAAAGGTTGGGCTATCTTGACTTAGCTCCCTTTGTTACCACTTTGGATACATTTTGAGCTGGCATATTCCTCAACCAGCACTTGTCACAAGTCCACCAGTGTGGTTGTGTTGGTCACTCAGTGTACGGTTGGCATAAACAAACTGTTAAGTGGAGTTAGGTTCAGGACTGTAGACAGGCAGTTCCATCATCTCCACTCCCAAATTCTGGAGGTAGTCTCTGAGGATAGTTTGGGCCCAGACTGTGGAGACATGGGATTGCAGCTGGTTGCAGAATTTCATATATCTCTGCATTGTGGATGACAAGCCTTTCTTTTCCACTAAGGGAGATGGTGCCTCACAACTCCACCAAACATTGTTACAGTATCAGTGCAGCAATCAGCATAGTGTTCTCCGTGTTTTCTCCATACTTTGACCCTACGATCTCAGCTGGCTGCAGTAACGGACTGTATTTATACAGTCCATGTAGGGACCAAGCTCTCAGGTGCTGCTAACTAAGCACCTGATTGTCAGCAGCTGTGGTACCAGGAGCTCATAACAACAGCAAAATAAGCAGTTTGGCATTGGCAGAAGAGAATTTGGAAAGTTTTTCATTGATGCAATCCACATTCTCAACTTAACTTTCTGCTTGTGTTAAAAGTATAGGTACCAACCCGTTTATAGGAATAAAAGAACCACATGAACTGCACCAAGGTTTTTTTTACTTTGTTAGAAACCTCTATTTCATCAAAATAAAAGCAAAATAAATAAATAAAAAAAAAAAAGTTTTTTCTCTAAATGATAAAAAACTCTTCTTGAAATTATAACCTTTGTGTTGTTCAGGTCAGTTTTGACCCTGTTGTAAAAATATGATTATAAAGCAATAATTACATCCAGTACATTGATAGCCTGCTCTGCTCCCAATCATTGGAGCTTTAAAGCCCGTAAAATCTGTTGGAGGTCATGATGCACATGGTGTGTCAGCAGCTGCACTTGTCTTCAAAATGACTCCTGGAATCACAAACCTTGTGATTCCAGGAGTCATTGACATAAAGACATGTTTTGAGCTTTTTATGCCAATGTCAGTAAAAAAAAAGGCATCCTTGCTTTGAAAAACTGAAGATATAAAAAGTGCTGAAAAAACCCACATTTTATCCCTTTTTTAAAGCAAATGGGTTCAAACTGAGCTGCAACACTGAACATATTAAAATAGTAATATTAAAAAGAAAAAGTAAATAAACACATTTATTTAAGAAATGTGTTCTAATACCCCTCAGTAATAATCAGGCAACACAACAACCTTTTATGTTTTTACATGTTTCTCTTGAGGTTCATTTTACCATCTTTTTTTCGTAGAAACTGAGAAGCGTACTGACAATAAAGCCCACACCAAAAACATTAAAATCAATATTTTCCCAAATAAGGAAGCCCAACAAGGTAACCAATAGACAAAAAAGAAATTAGATGACAGATCAATTTTATTTTATTTTATTTTATTTTATTTTATTTTATTTTATTTTATTTTATTTTATTTTATTTTATTTTATTT
>JBAFTB010000017.1:30109423-30127395 GCA_037177355.1 Melanotaenia trifasciata
TTTACTTTCTGTAAAGCACCTTGAGTTGCTATTTTATGTATGAAAGGTGCTATATAAATAAAGTTTGATTTGATTTGCTAATACGCAGCTTTCTGATTCATGAGACTGCCTTATTTTCTAGTTAAAGCACTGAATAAGGTTATTCAGTAATAATTATAAGACAGCCCCTTTTCCCTTTTTCCAGGTTAGATACTCTGTAAGACATTAAATCTGACTCAGAAACAGCAACAGTAGGGGTCATAATAATCAGACTGACTTATTCATCATTTATTGTGGTCTTAAAGTTTGAGAATTCCCCTCCCATTTTATTTTACTCATTTAAAAAAATAATAGTAGATAGTTTATCTACTAATTTAGGGGTCTGATGCATTCAGTTTTTCAGACAACGTGATGCTGCTGTGATGTAATTTCACCTTTTTTTATACACCCAAATTGCATACGCTCAATGCAATATGTCCACAGCCACAGTAACCACCATCCATCAGCACAGCATGGGACTGGCTAGAAACCAGCATCTGAATGTCTCAGATTAGAAAGTTAAAATAACTTCTTTTAAAAGGAATAAAGAAACATTTCTTTTCTCAGAAAAAGTCATTTCTTTTATTTTCATTACACAACACATCCCTGTGAATCATCATAATCTACATGTCTGTTGGTGGTGTTGTTATAGACCAGTGAAAATATTAGTGAGATTAAAAAAGTTAATATTGATATTGTAACATAATACACATATGACGATATTATGATTTGATCTCAGCTAAAATAATTCATAACATTATTAAAACAGATCAAATCCAGACAGATTTGTTTGTTAAATTTCTAACATCCTCTACCTCCTAGTTTTAATGTAAAATAAAAAAGTAATTTAACATAAAAAAACAAAAGTAGAATAGCCATGTAAATGTATAAAGCACCAGCACCTTTAGATGTATAATTGGTATGAATATACAGTGTACTCAGTACAGATTCATATATCTCCACTAGAAATATTGAGACCCTCTTCGTCCAGCCGTGATGCAGCACCACAGCTCACACCATGCAATTTGTTTTGGAACAACAAAAAATGTGCATTAGGTTCTGATCATTTTTTGTATCTTAGGCAAAAGAGTCTCAACATTTATTATAGCGAGAGAAAATAACAAAAATCTGAACTAGGCTTTTAACAGCATTTAAACAATTAGGAAAACCCCAAAAAAGACGATAAACTATGAGAGGGTTACCAGCCCCCCACGGAAAACCATTCTGGTAAAGTTACCTTAAGACTTAAATCTATAAATCCTTATTAAAACAATGCATCTAAGTATTTCTTCAGATTATATAAAGACTACAGTGGACTACTGGTGGTACAGGGCGCAGCCGTAGAAACCTGGAATCTCAGCGTTATCTGCTACGAGTTCTGCGTTCGGAAAATCAAGGTCACTTTGTTAAAATGCAAAAGTTTTCCCCCGGAAAATGATGTTGGAAGACAATCTGAACGCACTGTAAAAACATGTTGATGACTCATCGCACTTGATGTTATAGAAATGACATATAACATAATTAGTGGTTGCCTCCACTAATCCTTCTTATAATCCATCTCCATTCTCAGCTTTTCCATGTTGTGGCTATGGAGGGCTGTATCACTGCTCTCTTGTACTTTATCCATGAAGTTGAAATCTGCTACATAGCGACCACTGCTGGTGCGGAACAGCACCGGCTTGAACTCGTGACCCCACAGAATTTCCTGTGGTACATAGGAGGTGCGGCTCTGGCACGTGGCTGCCGTGGACTCCATGGTGGCGTTGAGGGTTATGAGCAGCTCAAAGTTTCGCGTGTGCAGGTTTTCTGCCGTCAGTCCTGCCAGCGGGCTTTGCTCATCCAGAACGTGGTAGAAGGTGAGGGGGAGGATGAGGAAGGGGCATTCTCCGCTGGAGTCCATACAGAAATCTACAGAGCTCTGGTGTATTTGTGTCTTTTCGCCTTCCTCGGTCATGTTGGATTGAAAGAGCTTTCCTGTCAGTTGACACTGGATCAGGAGGCTTTTCCTCATGTTTGCCACCCTGACCATCAGACACAGCTTTCCTTGGTGCCAGCAGATTACCGCCACCTGGCTGAACTTGATGGTTTCTGCTCGCTTCTTGGGTCGAGCTAGTTTGGCCAGAAAGGCCCCAGTGACGAAGATCTCAGCCAGCCCGGTGATGACGAGCTGAACCACCAAAGTGAAGATGGCCAGAGGACATTCTTCAGATATGTAACGAAAGCCATAGCCAATGGTAGTCTGAGACTCCAAAGAGAACAGGAAGGCTCCGGTGAAGGACTCCACATTACCCACGCAGGGTGTGTGGTTAGAATTATGCCCAGCTTCAAAGTCTCCGTTCCCCATGCTGATGACGTAATAGAAGACCCCAAAGATCAACCAGGTCATGACAAAAGTGGAGGCAAACAGAGTGAGTTTGTAACGCCACTTTATGTCCACCACTGTGGTCCAGATATCATGCAGGTAGAGTTTGACCATGCCCTCCACATTGTCAATCCGCACGTTGTTATGACCGTCCTTTGACACAATCCTTCGTAGGACTTCTGACTTGCTGTTGGTCATGTTGCTCTGGTTGAGTGAAAACTAATAATGACCTCTGAGGTTTTAGTTTGGCATTGGAGGAGGAAGGTCTGAAAAAGACAAAAAAAACTTTATGGTTAATATCTTAACTGGATCCAACATCAGCTGTTTGTACAACTGATTTTTGCTACTATTAGTTTATAATAATATTGGAGATATTTAAATGGCTGAACGAGAAAAAAGTACTTTAGAAGTTGTCATTGTTTGCTTTGACAGCTGCTTTGCACTCCTTTGTCAATATGTTAACCAGCCGACTCTCATGAGGTCGTAACCTGTATAAGTTTTCAATTAACAGCTTCACCTTGTTAAAAATTAACTGTTAGAATTGCATAAGACTATTAGCCGTGATGTGCTGATGTTTTGGCATCCGGTAAATAGTCCTATTCAGCCATTACAGTTTAACCATGGAAGGTCATTATAGTCGAGCTGTTGTGGTTTGAGCTCATTTGTGGTGTGATGGAAATGGCTTTCATGAGGACCATGCGTTCCTTCTGCTGAATAGAAGTTAATTGCTGCCTCCAAAGTCATCGGTTCACAGCATAGCAACACGCTGATGTAGCACAGAGGCTACACCAGCAGAAACATCTGAATGAACTGAAGAATACTAGAATAAGAAGAAAGCTGCTTGGTCCACAAAGAACTGTCTGGTCTGAGCTTAATGAAGATATTTGGTTATTTAGCAGGGCCATGAGTAAAAACACACCTCCACAAGCTTAAATAAACTCAGATGAAATGGGTTTGGGGCGACCTACCTCATGTTCACTCTGCAGGTTTGGAGTTCAAGTCTCCTTTTTGCTGAGATCTGATTTTTTTTGTATGATTATTCACCTGAAAATCTGAATCTGTTTAAGAAATTTGATTTCCGCGTCCCTCCTCCAGCTAGGATTTCTGATATCTGTCTCACTTCAACACTGTAAAGGTTTGATGAAATGTGGCTGTTGTGTAGGCGTGTTCAGACTACGGTTACTTTGATCATCATCAGATTTATTACCATATATGAAAATAGCTTGAGTTGGATTTTTAAGATAATCTGATTTATACCACAAAGAATCAGATGGGCCACACAAAGAGGTCTGAGTGGGTCTGACTGCAGTGTGAACCTACAAATACCTTTAACCCCTTAAAATCCTTCAGTTTTCTCCTAAAACTCTTTAGTTTGGATAAAAGGCTTATTGTGGATCAACTATTTCCCTTCTGCTCTTGTAAGCATTTTTGTTGCGGTATCATCTGCTACTGGAGTACAGTGGACTCAAAGATAAACTGCAACTGATCTGAAGTCTTTACTGAATCTACATTATGATTGTAGCCTGTAATGGTTAAAAAAAAAGGTTAATTACAACCATTCAACAATAAATCAATAAATAAAGGCTGAGATGTAAAACGATGTAAAAACTAAATAGTTATTTTGACTTAGCTTAGTTTTTAATTTTGAGCTTCTTTCCTAAATGTTTTAATCAACTTTTCTTTTTTTGTTGTCATTCTCACAACTTTTCATCAAGTCAGTGAGCATTTCATGAAAATGATTTATATGGTAAAAGGTTCATATTTATACAGAGCTTTACTGTACCTGTACCCAAAGCGCTTTACATTATACATCACATTCACACATTCATGGCGGAAGCTGCCATGCAAGGCGCTCAACCACCACCCATCAGGAGTAATTAGGTGTTCGGTATCTTGCCCAAGGACACCTCGACATGAACTGGACTTGGCCGAGGATCGAACCAGCAACCCTCGGGTCATGAGACGACCGCTCTACCTTGCTGAGCCATGCCACCACCAACAGATGCTAGATGATGATGTTGCCAGTACTTGTTAAATGTATAGCTGTTCATACATGAACACACCAGTGACTTTAACAGAAGATTCGTCTGCTTTGTGAGTCTGAACAAATCCTTTAAAACTGTTTTCAGCTCTGTGCTTGTTTACTAGCTAAAACACTGGTGCTACATTAGGCGTTTGGGGTAAATTGGAGGTGGTGGAATTTGTGTGAATGATATTAGATGTACTTTAATACACACGTGTATTTTTGCCACCAGACAAACCCTCTTTGTGTATACGCTCAGTTAAACTAGCCACATTTCAACCAACAGATGCTGGCTGATGAATTATATATTCAAGGGATCAATATTTTACAAAAATTTCACTTTTCTTGAAAGAAAAACTTTTCTAATTTTTGGTAATATTAAATAAATGATAGTTTCTAGCATAATAAATTTGACATCACACATAATTTCATTTAAATGTCATATGTGTCCTCGTTTGCTCTAAGACTGTCTTTGTGTGCACTGACTCTGAACTGTAACTGAATCATGTTTCTTCTCTTCTTCAGACTGAAGGCCCAGCTTCTGAAATTCTCACATTATTTTTCATTCTCACAACAAAATGTTAAACATATCTGTCATGATACAAACACAATTCTAATAAGTTAAACACATCATTATTATCAATATAGTGACTCAAAAAAATCCACTTTGCAGGACTCCATGAAGTAAATGCACCATCTAAAAAAGTGTTATAATTAGTTTGTTTAAATAGATTTGCCTAAAAACAGTGGCTTGATTTAGCAAGGGATCAGATTTTGACACAGTGCCAGTTTGTTAATGTGCTAAAGCAAATTCATTTACTAATTTCTACCCTAACCCTGAAGGTACAGCTTCCCCATTTCACATTATTTATTCTATTCTCCAAAAAACTGAGCACTTAGCTCATTAGGACATGCAGACATAAATATTCTGATTTATAAATCTACACACAGCAGTAACAGGAACTACAGAAACAAGAAGAAGAAAATACATAAAAACAGGGGAAAGATGCATTAAGATTTAGCAAATAATTGCCATATAATGTTTATGGAGACAGATAGTATCCATATTCTAAACCTCAACAAGACATTTTTCGTTACAAGGAAGAAGCAGAAAGCCTGGGTAACTGGAACATAGGAAAACTCAATGGTGGAGGAAATATCCAAGTCATAAATCACACAATTTCACAATGAAGGAAACCTTCAGTTTGTGTTGTAAAAACAGCTAAATATAAATAGAAGGCTGCACTCTGTCAGAAAACACAAGTCTCAAAAGCTGTTCAATGACTTCATGATGCAAAGGGACTTTATCATATTAATGAGGTCACATCAACCCGTTTTCCAAATGTTGCACCAACATTTTCACATTGACAAGTACTAGCTGTGGATTACATTCATTCTCACAAAATTTAAATATAGTGGAAAAGCAGCAAATAAATACAAGTGTGAGTAAATGTAGCCTTTCTAGTTTACACAGACACTAAAAAAAGAAAGAAAAAACAAAAACCTGAATTTTAAACATCCCTGAACGATTCTGAAGTGTAAATAATACCACGCTTTACTGTTTGACAGAGTTCAACTGCAGCAGCTTGTGAACGTTTGTCATGATTTTTATAACTGATTTCCTTTGAAATGTAAATTATACTCACATCCAGCTGTAGTTTAGTGTTGAACAGTCTTAGATGTTTGTCTTCACTTATTTCAGCATCACAAACAGCCTGTAAATGAAGCTGCCTGAGAACAGCCAGCACCGTGTCTTCTTTCTGCTTTTGTTCTGAGCTCTGAACTTTGGCCACCGTGGCACAACAAAGATGAGACAAAGCTGAGCTGTAAACTCTGATATGCATGTGGGTAGGTTTTTTATTCCTCCCCCTCCTCCACCTGTTCACAGGTGGGAACAACACCCATGAATACTTCAGCTTTGTTTAGCTGGTTGTTGTTGCTTTAGACACACACCCGGATTTACTGTTGTTAGTGCTTGAAGGACATTGTGGACTCCCTTGGAGCACTCCTGGTGTCACTGCAAATAAAAATGTTGTCTAAATGAAGGTCAGACTTAAAATGAAGGTCAGACTTAAAGGAACTTACAAACTGTATGAAGTTGTGCTGGATAGTTTGTGAACCCTTTCAAAGTTTTTTGTTGTCATTCTGTAATTATGGAACCTAAAGCAGCGTACAAATCATGAACAGATAAGAGAATAATATGATCCATGAGTCTGAATTTGAGGGAAATGTTCGACTTCAATTCATCTTCAAATGGGAAAAGTACTGTATGTGAGCCTTTCAGTTTCTGGTGAAACAGCTTTGTGGAGGAACTAAACATTAAAGTTGCTGCATGGCAACATGTATCTTACAGATCTCGTATTTCCCCAACAGAGCACCGTAAGAGGCTGTAAGGGTTTCTAAAAGTAGAAATAAGATACAGAACTTTCAGTTATTAGACCCTTCTGGAGAACCAGCTCCCAGTTTGGCTTCAGGAAGCAGACACCTTATCCATCTTTAAGATTATGTATAAAACTAGAGTTTATAGTTAAAGCCTTTAGTTTTGCTACCGCTGCTGGAGCAACGACTCACGATGCACCGAGTTCCTGTCTGCTCTCTTCATCTCCGTACATAAATATACAACATTACTGGCATCGCTCATTTGTTTTTTTCCTTTCTCAGCTGGTATCCTTTCCTGTCCTCTCCACCTCCAACCAGTCGAGGTCGATGGCCATCCTTTCCAAGTCTGAGTCTGCTGGGAGGTTTGCCTTCCTGTTAAAAGAAAGTTGTTCCTCTCCACTGTCACCCACAGCACCATCCCTGCTTATGATGGTTAAATTAAAAAGATTCAACCCAATCCATTGATTTCCTTAGTGTAACACGGTAGTTCAACAAGTAAATGTTTAAATACGAGCAGAGGTGTAGCATGCAATTAAACTAACTTTATATGGACAGAAATAAAGTAAACAAGTTAAAATCCTCAAAGTGCACTAAACCTGGTGCCATCTCTCTGAAAGAAAGGAACAAAAAGGTTAAAAAGATAGCAAAACCAGGCCTACTGGTGGGGAGCCGGCCTTGTTGTAACTAAAAACCAACAGAAAAGCTCCACATGCCCCCCACACAGAGACACACCCCAAAGTAATGAAAAAAAAGTGAAAACGAATAAATGGAGGGCCAGATCCCCAGCAATGGCCACAATTTATCAAAACTATTAACAGTTCACTAGAGGAAGTACCTCAGAAAGGGAAAGCCAAAACTCATTTTAAAAACATATATCAGGAAGACCAGTTCCAGCCCTCTTCTCGTCACCTTTCCAGGAAATCTGCTCGATGAAGACGAGTCAACCAGTGTGTGCTGAGGGCTTGGCCGTCTCTGGTTATGGCCCTAACCTTCTTATTTATACCAGACTACCAGGTGAGGACAATCATTCAATTATAAGTGCCAGGCAGGCCCAAGAGGCCAACCTGACAAGCTGGTGCTACTACATTAGCTAGGAAATGATCATTTTAATGGACACAATTATTATGAAAGTAGATTATATAATCACTTGATTAGATTATAATTGGAAGTGAATTGCATTGAATTATAATTAGTCATGAACTGGTTTCATGAACATGAATGTTAGGCCATGTGACATAACCCTTAAGTTTTTTCCATTAACATGATGCTATCTTGGGTTCCTAAAGAACCTGTGTTAATGGGTTCAGTAGGTAGACTGGTTGTCACACAAACCTGAACCAGGGTGGAATCAATTTGCAGCAGCTCAGGTGGAAGAGCAGGTTATCCATTAATTTTAAACGGCATTTCCGTCATTAAACATGCAGTTTACCACCACCAGAGTGTGACTGTAGGGTGAGTGAATAATGGATTCAATGTAAGCGCTTTGAATGCCCTGGACAGGACGGAAGAGTAAATCTAATTCATCGTTGTTATTAAGGCTAACGTGGTAACAAACTCAGAAATGAATGAAAATGGCTCATTTTGTGGCCACAAGGTAAAAAGCTTTTCATTCTTCAGAAATGGCAACCAGAATGATTTTCACTCAGCCTTCCTGCCAAAATATTCAGTTCAAGATTCAAGATCTTTATTGCCAAAAAAAGGCAGTGAGTTTACAGTTGTCCTGATGCATCTATGGTCTAAACAAAGCCTGGCATGCAGATGGCATGAAAGTGGTGCACATGGGGAGTCGGTCAACGATCACACACTGGAGGGACTTGAAGTGTTTGTTAAAAAAAAAGAGGCCAGATTAAAGTCAGCTGATGTGAAGTCCTAGAGGGGGTTAGTGTCAGTAAAGTTTAATATGTTGTAAAACTGACTGAAGCATCAACTCAAATATGAATATTTAACAAGTCTTTAGGATGTGGTCACATGCAAACAAAATAAACATGACATCAGCTGAAGCTGTGGAAGCATCATGCAAGCATCAGTTTAAGTACATTCTGTAAACATGAGATTCAACTATGACATCACATGTTTAAACCTCCTTCAGGAACTTATTGACCTTGAATCTCCTGAGTTTTGTTATTAACTTCATTGTTATTATGCACATTCCTGAAGGCCAAGTGTCTTAGCAAAATTCACAGAAGCACGCTGCGTTCAGTAGGTAACACAGATGAAGGTCGTAGATGTAAAAAGAAACCTACACCTATAAACCTTTTCACACTGTTTTTTTGTGATAGTGCTTTAACTTGTCATATGTGTATAATAGCTGTAGAAGCTACAAGGGAATGAGATGAGGCTCCACGGCTCCCTGATGTCTTTCTATAAAGAGAAACCACGAAAGAATCCTCAAAAACATTTATAAAGTCCAATGTGATGTATTATTGAGCTATCAACATTTCTATACAGTATAATATACACTCATCATCACTTTATTAGTTCCACCTGTTCAATATCTTGTTAACACAAATATCTAACCAGCTAATCACATGGAGCAACTCAATGCTTTTAGTCATGTAGACGCGGTGAAGATGACTTTCTAAACCTCAAACTGAGCTTCAGAATGAGGAAGAAAGAGGGTCTAAGTGACTTGGAACGTGTCATGGTTGTTGGTCTGAGTATTTCAGAAACTGCTGATCTCTAGGGTTTACAGAGAATGGTCTGAAGAAGAGAAAATATCCAGTGAGCAGCAGTTGTTTGGACTAAAATACCTTGATGTCAGAGGTGAGAGGAGAAGGGGCAGACTGGTTGGAGATGATAGAAAGCAACAGAACTCTGGTTCCTGCAGAACAGCCTCTCTGAACACACAACCTGTCCAGCCTGGAAGCAGATGGGCTACAGCAGCAGAAGACACACCGAGTGCCTGCTGTCAGCTGAGAACAGGAAACTGAAGCTACAATTCACACACACTCACCAAAACCTGACTATACAAGACTGGAAAAATGTTGCCTGAATATGTTGTCTGCTGAGTCATCTTACTAACACTTCAGGCTACTGGTGGTGTAATGGTGTGGGGGATGTTTTCTTGACCAATTTTGGCCCCTCAGTACCAACGTGGCCTGGTTAGGACCAGCTAAAATCATCTGCAGGTGGTTGCAGTAGGGAAACATCCAATACCTGCAGGACACAGCCCTTCAAGGACCGGAGACGGTGATCCCTGACAGGCTGATGTGATGAGTCTCCAGCTGATTAATAGAGATAAAAGAAAACCTTTTTTTTTTTTGTAAAATGTTTTTTTGATCTCACTTGCCTTCAAACTGACAAAACATGGAAAATACTGAGAGGGAAAAAAAGGCAGCTAAAGACTAAAAACCATCTGAAATATGACAGAATTAGTCTTCAGTTAAGCTTAAATTCTTATACTCTCAACCAACTACACAGCCTGAAAGTGACTGTTTGCTCTGGAGGGAAAATAGACCACAGACAGCAACTACACAGAGATCAGAGAACTAGCGCCCCCTGGTGGTTGTAAAGCACATAAATTTATACCCACCTGAAAAATGGACCCTGTACTTCTACTTCCACTACTATCTCCACTTCTACTACACTGCTGTTAGTCTCAGTGATGATGCTTCGAGATACATGTAAATGGAAATCCTGTATTATTTTTTTTATTCCAACTTTGTTCATTTTAGTGAGAAAACAAAACAATTGTGACAACAATTAAGTTTTTTTTTATTTACAGAAAAACATCGTGCATTTCAGGACTCAATATTGAGCTACAGTCAGATGTTTGTTATAAAATGTACACGAAGCAAGTAAAGATATGTTCAAACACACGACTGAGGTCAACACACTGACTCCTCACCGAATAAAGAACCTCATCCAGAAACCTTTCCAGCATTGTGTAATTTGTGTTCATGTTTGCACAAACGAGCCAAATAAAAAGTGCTGCTGCATCAGAAGTGTGCCAGTCTTAAATTCCTTTACAAGTCATCACCTGTAAACACAGTTCTTCAAATATTAGCTGCTGAACACAGTTTCAGAAAGCAGTTTAACATTTCCACTGCAAGAGCAGCTGAGCAGGAGCCACTTTAGAGGATAAAACAGTCAAGAGTAAAAGTTCATTTATCCTTGGTCAGCTTCCTGAGGACCATTCCACGCAGTGTGAATAAGGTCTGGATCTTCACAGTTCACTGATGTAATGTTCAGAAAATAAAACTAACCATCAGAAATAAACCAGCTGAAGTGGAACAAACAGCTGAATTTCTCCTGTGAAGACATTCAGTGAAAAACTTCTAAATCTGGTCCAGACTTTACTTTCTGCTCAGTTCGTCCTTAGCGGAGCTTTCCTTTCTCCTTCCAGTCACCAGAACAGAGAAACAAGCCTCAGACTGAGTGCAGGAAGGTGAAGTGTGATGTTTATTGTGGTGGGGGGTTAGCTGTGGTGGCCCTCAGGATGCCTCGCAGCACCTTGTAGTTGTTCAGGGGCTGGTTCTCTTTGGGGGGGTAACAGGGGCCGCGCTCTGTCGCGTAGGAATAAGGGAACCGCAGCACCCAGAGGCCATCAGGAGGCAACACCACCTCCGTCTGCTCTGGATGGAAAACCGGACAGGGAGGTGGACCAAGCTGCACCTGCAAACATTCCAGAACAAAATCTAGTAAGAGAGCTAATTTTTATTTCAGTTAGAAAAGAACACGTAAAGAAAAAACACTCTTCTCTTAATGTGCTTTTCATAGCACCAAGATATTTACTACAGTTATAGTTGTTAACTGTCAACCAGCAGCCAGACAGTCAGACACGACCTGATGGAGAATATTCTGCAGGAGCCCAGCTAGAACAAGGGTGTCAAACATACGGCCTGGGGCCAAAACCGGCACGCCCGAGGGTCCAGTCTGACCCGCGGGATGATCCTGGTTAATGTGAAAGCTAAAATGTTTTAATGTCTCCATGTGAAGGTTAAATTTATTAATGTTTAATTGTAAAACATTTAAAAGGTTGGGGCGGTGTGTAGCTCGAGAGCTTGAACAGCTGCCCCACACAGAGCTGGTCCAGGTTCGAGTCCCGGCCTGAGACCCCTCGCTGCAGGTCATTCCTCGCCCTCTCTGACCCTCCTTCCTGTCAAGTTACTGTTGAATAAAACCCACTGGAGGCCAAAATCTTAAACAAAAACACACTTTCAAGGAAGGGGAATAACCTGTTCTGTCTTTCCTACTTAATAGATCCAACTTCAGTGTCATTATAAGGCGAGTCAGCTCAGGTGGTCAGGATTACCACACACATGGAAATGTCAGAATCACACTGTGACATCCCTTGTGATTGTAAGTTGTACTCTGCATGTAGACGATAAACTGTGGCTAAATATTCTTGAAACTTATTTTTCCTCAAGAAATTTCGGTTTGTTTATAATTTTAGAAGAATTGTTCATAAAATGCAAACATCTTGATTATGTACTTACATTTCTTTGGACTTGAACAAAAGGGAAAATTTTTTAAACTTCAGGTTATCTTACAGGTCCGGCCCACTTAAAATCAAATTGTGCTGTACGTGGCAAACTGAACTAAAATGAGTTTGACACCCCGGAGCTAGAACTATGTGACACTGTGTGTGTTCTGCAGTATAAAAGTTAGAATTTAAATTAGATGGCAGTAAAATGTGTCAATTTCTAAGTATTTGAATTATTTTTGTGGTGTGGAAAGCAGCATTTTTATGTAAATCCTATGGAAACTGACAGGAAAAGGTCCCTTTTGGCTTTTTATTAACCGGACAGATGAAGTGGAGCACTCAGGTGTTTACCTGTGGGTTCAGAGTAACCTCCAGCGGTGCATCAGGCACAACAATAAAAAGCCGAGACAGCTGGGCAAAGTGTGGCTTCAGGCCTCGACCCTGTGATGGAGACGGGATGTACAGAGGCATGTCTGTGTTTAGGACCCTGGTGGCGGGATCTTTAGCGCCCCCTGGCCCCAGCACCTTCACTATTTTTTCAGGCCCACAGCTGATGAAGCGTCTCCCCCGGCTGTCTTCATACTCAAACCCCACAAAGACCCGAGCCATGTCATCCCTCCTGCGACTCCTGCCGAGCCCTCCGGTGCTCCCTCGCTTTCCGATCAGGCTCTTGTTGGGAGCTGGCCACGAGGATGTGCCTCCATCCAAAGTCTCTGTCAGTCCTGAATCCTCCTCCGATCTAGACCGAATCACTAAGTCCCACGGTAAAAGAAAGGAGGAGCTGGGGAGGAAGCCCGGCTGTTCCAGTCCGGTGTGGCAGTTGTACGCCTTAGCAGGGCCGAGTTTGACCAGTGACCAGCTGGAGAACTTGGGGAGAAGGCCTTTGGGGCAACCTGAGTGCGTCATACCAGGAAGATACTCCACAGTGGAAGGCTGTCGATCAATAAGGCTCGGCCTCTTCTGCTGGACTTGGGTTTCGGATCCGTCTCCATCCCCGTAGGGCCCCAAGCTGTCTGTGGACTGGCCTAGACTGAGAGCGAGGCTGAGGCTGGTGTCTCCGGGGGTGTGGCTCTGGGCAGTGCTAGGCTCCTTCAGCCTCTCAGCCTCACCAGAGCCCTCACACGGGAGCCGCTGAGCCTGGTTACAGGCTGGGGCCGGGTCAGGAGTGCTGGGCTGGAACACCGGAAACTCAATTCTCTCCAACTTCCCGCAGCATTTCTCTTCCTGCATCTGTTCGGGAAAAATACTGTTACAGAACACGTGTAATGCACACACAGATGGTGTAAAGAATGAAGCCTGAGCAGCTGCAGCATCACGTTACCATCAGGTGGGGCAAAAACTCTGCATCTGATAAGTTCAAGCTGCATGACTGATATTTGTCAGGCAGCGGAGAAGAGCTGCTCAGCTTCAGGGTGAATGCTGACCTGGTAGAAGTCATAATTAGCAGCCTGGATGTCAAATGGATCCTCACGAGGAGCCTGTTTCCTGCCACAGTTGCAGGAGCTGGTGGAGCGCCCCCTGCTGTTGTGGTTCAGAATGGGTGGGTTGTGATCCATGTCTGGCTTCTCCCCTGCAGAAATCCGACAAAACAAGACACTTTTATAGAAGTATATAACAGACTTACATTTTTTCTGAAGAGAGGGATGAAGGATTGAGGCGCTCACCGGGCTGAGGGAGGAGGTGGAACTTGTGAACGCAGTGTTGATCCGTCAGGCTTCGCTCCTCACACAGCTGGTGGCCATTGCTCCAGAACTTGTAGCAGTCCTCATGAAGCTGCAGTGCGTAGCGCTGGAAAGCAACGCCGCGAGCGTGCTGGCTGTACACGCGCAGGGCCTGTGCCAGCTGGTTTTTGTGTACTGTAGTGGTGTAGTTGTGTGGGAGATTAGACTGATAGGTGCTGTGAGCCAGTGGCAACGCTTTCTGGCACCGGTTCTCTGAGAACTTTGTGTCTGCATCAAGAAAACCCTCCAAAACCTTCACCTGGTTCTGCACTTTAGCAGCCAGCTCAGCCATTTCTTCATCTGCGTTGCTGATCAGGACTTGGTGGAGTCTGGAAGCAACCTGGACCCATTTGGTGTAGGTTGGTAGCTCAAAGTGCGAAGGCTGCGGATTGCGGCCGACGCTATCGTCAAAACCTTTCTTGGTCAGCACCAGCTCTACGTGTTGCCAGAGGAACTCCTTCAAGCTGCAGTCCACCAGCTGACCAACCATAGACAAGCCGCTCAAGTCTCCGCAGCTGGGCTGCCGAGCAGAACGCCGCATCTGCTGGTAACGCCTCGGTCCTGACAGCGACACGGTCGAGTCCTGATCAGACAGGGTGCAGTTGGAGCGCAGCTGGCCAAGCAAGGTGCCCACCGGGTCCTCTTCTGCTGCCGGGATGACATACACAAAGGCCTGGTTGGCGGGCACGGTGAACAAGCAGTTGCTGCTTTGGTTGGTCAGAACTCTGCTTTTGCGAAAAATCCGATATATCTGGTCCTCCAGGGCATGCTGCAGCCGCCTCCTGGGAGAGTGCTTTTTGGGCTTGTCGGGGTTTGCCCCAGACTCTGAACCGTTAGCAGGAACCTTGTGGATAACAAACACATGAGGGGTCATTTCCATTCATAACAAACTTCTATAGCTTGCTAGACTGTCGGGGTGTTATGTCCAGCTTCATATTTACTTTAACATGTGGCAAAGAAAGAAAAAGGTCACCAAGGCACTCTTGAGGTCAAAAATGAAAAAGCCTTTATTAAAAGTAGCTAATAACCACAATTATTAGACACTTTTAATAAAGGCTTTTTCATTTTTCACCTCAAGAGTGCCTTGGTGACCTTTTTCTTTCTTTGCCACATTATTACCCCTGTACCAAAGAGCACCTTGAAGGTTCTGTTTGTTCACTTATCAACCAAAAAGATGCACCTTTTTTCTGTTTTTTACTTTAACTTGTGTTATAACTTTTTTACTTAGATAAATACTAATAAGAACAAATGTGCAAAAGTATGTCCTGAAAACTCTCCACACTACAGTTTAAATAACTGAATAGTTGTTTTCCATGCAAGTAGCTGGACTGGGTTTTTGTGGCCCGTGTGTTTACCACATGTGTGTTGTGCTGTCTCAGAAGCAAAGCTGACATGTTTTGAGTTTGTCACATTTACTTTATAACTGCTTGATCATTGTGATCTGTCCTTTTCTTATTAGCTCTTATTAAAATATCTGGTCAGTGTTTTTATGTTGGTGTTGTAATGTCCTGGCTCTTCTGCTGTGTTTCAGACAACTGGAGGCATTTTAATTTTAAGCATTTGATAAACTCCATCTTAATGACCTTATATTGACCTCTGAGTTACAGATTTAAATGCAAAGCTAACAACAGTCAACAGAGAGGACAAAAATATGTGATGTTTGGAAACCAGATGTAGGCTTGTATTGTGTTAAATAGTTTTGAATCGTATCGAACCAAATCGCATCGTATAAAGTCAAATAGTTGTCCAATATTAATGAATCACATTGCAAACTGGGATGAATCGAATAGTATCGACATAGACTCACATCAGTAGCTCATACTTAGACCGTCTTACCAGTGTTTCTCAACCCAGGTTCTCAGGAACCACTGCCCTGCATGCCTTAGACATGCTCCTACTCCCACACACCTGATTCAGATTAATGAACTTCCTCATCAAGTACAAGCTTGTTAACAAACCATTCATTTCATTCAGGTGTATTAAAGTAGAGCTGGGGTGCCCGAGTTCGGTCCTCGAGATCTACTATCCTGCAACTACTAACGCATCCTTTCTCCAACACACCTGCATCGAATGAGTGGCTCAATACCAGACCTCTGCAGAGCCGAATGACTCGATTAGGGAATTGAGCCATTTGACTCTGGTATGTTGGAAAAGGGGTGCATCTAAAAGTTGCCAGATAGTAGATCTCAAGGACTGGACTTGGGCACCCCTGAAGTAGGGCTACCTCTAAAACATGCAGGCAGTGGGTCCTGAGGCCCATGATTGAGAAACACTGGTCTTACCCTTAGTTTGTAATTTATCTGTTAAATTATTTATTCATGCAATAATCTCTACAAAAGCGTTGATTTTTCCCGCTCTTAAATAGTCTAAGACTTTATCAGATGCAGACCTTCAGAGTGCCATTGATCTGGAAAACAAAGAGCAGCCGTGGAGGACAGGGCCTGCAGTTCAGCTTCCACTCCTTAGAAACCGGACAGTCTTTGATAGCTGCCCGAATCAGAGGCAGGACCTTCTGCCGCTGGGCGTCCAAGGCTCTGAAGAGGCGGTCGTAGGTCACGTCGAAAGTCTGGTTTGGGTGTACCAGCAGGAGGACGTGGCACACCGAGAACATGTAGAGTAGGTGGAGGCAGTGCTGTCGGTCCAGGCCTTTCCAGAATTCGTGTGCGTCGGAGTGGCTGGTACCGGCGCTTAGAGAATGACAGGCCCGCAGCAGCTGCCGGCTGTCGCAAACGGAGGACAGCAGCAGGTACAGAACCCGGTTTTCCTGGTTGTAGAAAGCCTGGATCAGGCTGTCCGCCGTGCCGCCGTCCTCCGGTCCGCCGAACAGCGAGAAGATGTGTTTGTCTGCCAGCGTGTCGACGAGAGACTCCTTCAGTGGTCCAGGCTGCATGTTGCTTTTACCGAAAATGCCGACAACACACAGGCCGTCGTCCTGGTAAGCAGCGTCCTCCTGGAGCTCCGCCCGCAGCAGATCCCCCACACTCACAGGGAAAGCCATGTTTTCTTCCTTCATCTTTACAAGCTAGGGAAGATAAACGGCGACGCACCTATTTCCGGGTTCTGAGACTAAAACATCCGAGTAAATACAAAGTTGCTTTTAACGTTCCGCTCTTGTTACTCTGCCATTGTCATGCATTCATTTAACAGCACGTATATATTCCAAAACCGCTATAAATTATATTATAGATAGTATGATCTTATTCGGTTATTACAGTAATTATAAAAAATACTCAGTCATTAATTTTTCTGTACCGCTTAGTCCAATTAAGGGTCGCTGGGAAGCCGGAGCCTATCCCACCAGGCCAGAGGCGGGGTACACCTGGGATAGGTCACCAGTCCATCGCAGGGCTAACATTCATGCTCACACTCATTCCTAGGGAGAATTTAGAGTAACCAGTTAACCTAACACCAGGCTGATGGACTCAGTTTGTTTTCTTGTCTGAATCTCTTAGTGTTGACTGATAATCATCCTCTGCCTGAGCAATGGGATGATGAACACGATTATGTTTTTCTTTTCATATCTAGTAGGATGGCATCATCCTACTTTCTTTAAAACCCCCAAAACTAGGATGTTTTCAGGAGTTGGAGAAGACACCTCTCTGTCATGGTAGTTAATGGGTTCGACACACGGGAGGCGACGTCGCTCCTTCTTCATTCATTTTCTATAGAACCTGTGTGTTGAGGTGTAAATGACTGTCCTCCTCCAGCCAAGCGACAGGCGACATTCGTGCATGTGAAATGTTGCGCTGGTTCACGTAGACGGGCACACGGGGCTTGCGCCGCGACACAGAACATGGAAAAGTGTGCAGTTTTTGTCGCTGTCGCATGGCACTACAACCAATCAGCGAGAGGCTTCATTGACTGACCAATGAGAGCAGGCTGGACAGCGCAGCCTCAAATACTTCCAACATGGAGGATCCGGTCATTTTCCCGACTTCACAATCAGGGGCGCTGCTAGAGATTTTGGGCCCCATGAAAAGAAACTGAGTGTGGAAAGGGAAAAGAAGGAGAATTGGGGTAGAGGTTGGACGGGTGCATTTTTAA
>JBAFTB010000017.1:30152308-30168654 GCA_037177355.1 Melanotaenia trifasciata
GTTGTTAAGTAAGTCCGACGTTCCTCCTCTTTAAATGTTTGAGCATTGCAGACGTACTTCCGTGGTACACAAGGTCCACTTTACAAATCTCACATGTATTTAATTTATTTTGTACATTTAACGTTATTTCAGACTTTTGACGTCCTCTGTCGCCATATTTTTCCCCTGGCGGACTTTATTGCACATGTGCAACTATCAGCAGAGATAGAAAAGAAGACGATGTCTCACTCTGTAGTTTTTTTTTCTTTTTTCTTTTTTTTTTGCCGACAACAGTTGACGGGTATGGAAGAGTATTAGGGCCACTGAAAAAAAAAGAAGAAACAAAAAGAAATAGAATTCTGAGAAAACATGTCAGAATTCTGAGAAAACAGTCAGAATTCTGACTTTAATATCAGAATTATGAGAGAAAACAGTCAGAATTCTGATTTTAATATCAGAATTATGAGAGAAAACAGTCAGAATTCTGACTTTAATATCAGAATTATGAGAGAAAAAAGTCAGAATTCTGACTCTAATTTCAGAATTCTGAGAGAAAACAGTCAGAAATCTGACTTTAATGTCAGATTTGACTGTTTCCCAAGACTGCTGCTAACAAGGAACCCCAGTGGTGTCTGTGTCATCGTGGGAGAGCAGGAGAGAAATGACAAAGTTGGATATTAATGATTTTCTTGGAGACAGAAGACCAGATATCCTTGTTGGAGGAGCAAAAGGTGGGTAAAACATATTTACTGGTTAGTTCGTGATTTCTGTACATTAAAAAGTGTAAAGCGATGTCTCCGATTAGGCTAGCTTGCATGCTATCATAAGCTAAAAATTAGCTAATGTAACGTTAACCCTATGTGCGGACGGCAGACCTGTTTATCGGCTAATTGCAATATATTACAACTACATTGTTATACCGTCACTGTTTATCTTCATACAACACAGGCTCCGCTGGTGACTGGTTAATCGTTTATTTCTGCTTACACCGAATGTACGTGGCTGCAACTCATTGTTTACATACATAACTCACATCAGCCAACCTGAAGTACATGATTTCACATTACTGTAGCGGTCTGTGGTTAAGGTACGTGAGACAAATCCCGGTGAAAATGGCTGGTGTTACGTTTATGTGTATTGACTTTGTTAGCAGCAGTCTTGGGAAAAAGTCAATTCTGACATTAAAGTCAGAATTCTGACTTTTTTCTCTCAGAATTCCGACATTAAAGTCAGAATTCTGACTGTTTTCTCTCAGAATTCTGACATTAAAGTCAGAATTCTGACTTTTTTCTCAGAATTCTATTTTTTTTTTCTTCAGTGGCCCTAATACTCTTCCGTAGACGGGTAAATTCATTGTCGACTATTTTCATTGTCAACTATTGTCGACAATGTCGACTAAACATTGCAGCCCTAGAGAAGAATAATGAAAAAAATATATATCATGGTTTTATGAGATTTTTTTTCCCATAAACCATCTTGTTTCATTTGGAGCTGGCGGTATGTCCCTGTGTTTAATCCCAACAATATAACAAAATCAGACGTGTCACTTATAGTTCAGTCGTGACAAAAGATGTAGGTAGATGTATGTAGGAGACGAACCTGACCAACTGTCTTGTCCATCTACTGTAACTGCTGGTATCTAATTTTCTTTAAAAAATGTGTTGATCTCATATCTGTTAAGATAGAATTAGATGTAATCTTAATAGATATGAGACTAACTAAACTAGTTCACTTTAATTACAACCTCAACAGACTCTACAGGCCTTTTGAAATCATGACGTATGTAACATAAAGTGATCATTGCTAAGTAATTTCAAGGTTGTAAATCCCATTCATACAACAAGTAAAACATTCAAGTGAGGTATAATGCTTCTTACAACAAGATATACTGCCAGTGCTTTTCAGATTTTCATGGTTAGCATCCTGTGATCATGTTAAATAGACTTCTTTTTACTTGTAAAAATAAACATCCTTTTAACATGTTGAAAAACATAATTTTCATTAGAGGTAAGTGATTAACAAGTTTTATACCATGGTCTGGGTAAATACTCGATTCTGATTGGCTGCAGGGTGTCCATTAAAAAGTGATAATGGTAACCTATGAAAGAAGTTCCGGTCAAATAGACTTTTTGTTGGAAATTATTGTGCTGACTAAACGGTAGTTGGTAACCGTGGCAACAGAAACTCAAGACACCGGGCTGCAGACACGCCAGATCATGTCTGTGACGACGCATCGCTGTGAAAGCAGGTGCAGGCTTATTGGGCTCCGTCAGTCCAGGAGAGGCGAGAATGGATCAACATTTTGTCGTCCTGCAACGTTAAACCAGCCGTGGTCAGGGTCCACAAACGTTAAATCTACGTCCTTCAAACACCTCTATGGACATGCCAGTATCTTTATGAAATGTCACGATCAACGGCAATATTACGTTAGGGCTACAAGAATGAGCACATTTGACTTTTACTTTACAAAAACACACATTTACTGAAGGTCAAGTCTCCAGTGTAAGCTCTGAAACTGATAGCAACGACTGGTATATGACGTCCACAGTCCAGTCTAATAAGCTAACCAAATTAATTAAGCCGTAATTATCAGAACCTGTAGGACACAGTGTAATGCCATGCCTTCATGTTGTCTTAGCTATAAGCTTTTCTCCTTGGAGGTAGTGGTAGTTATTGGACCAGTACCAAATTCCCTATATCCCTCAGAGAGCAGAGGAAAAACATGGAAAAACTAGCAAAAGGAAAGGATGTTTACTGCGCGCGCCCACATTACTTATTTACCTGTTTTTGGTATAGACAAATTTGGTATAGACATGTCATTAATTTTTCCTGGCTGTGATTTCGTACTTGATTTTAGACATGAGGTTTATATTGATGCTCTACTTTCCAGAAGTACTGGCAAGAAGTATTTTCCCACATCTTTCCATCTTTTGAGTCAGATGTGGTGGTGCAGGGATGCATGGAAAACCTGCAGGATTGTGGATGTAGTAAACCAGGAGAATGATGGTTTAATTTTTTAACTGTTTTTCTAGGACATGTCATGCTTTTAGTTAGAGAGTTGATGTAAGAACATGGCAGGAAGTGTAGAGGGATGCAGCAAAGATCTCTGACATTGTTGGAGGACACTACGGTTCATAGTAGGGCAAACTAAGCTTTCCATTTAATAAAAGATGTCCATTAGCCTTCAGAGAGCAGGATGAAGCTGCATTCATGGTGCAGGCTCCTCAGCATATCTGGCAGTTTGTTCCTCTTTCTGCTTTAATTAGAACATCAAAGGTCAGACACACAGTAGATGCTTCAATAGCAATGTCACAGAGAAATGCATCACCATAGTAATGATCCAAAATAAAGCTGCAGTCCAGAGCTCAAAGTGGATCTGCAGGGAACCAATACAAGACGATTTTCTCACTTTCCAGCAGAAAAATCAGACCATCCACCGAAGTCCCAAATGCACTGTCTCAGAATGAAATGACCTCTTTTTAGCTGAACTAGTTTCAAAGACAATGAAAACAGTGCTCATCACATATGTTATACATGGAATAAAGCAACATTGAGCACATTCAACATGTACCTGATGGCTACTGCTCCATGTGAAAAGCCATTGTGGCGATCTGGCTGAGCTTTAAAAGACAGTCAACACGGCCCGGAGCCCTGAAAGTGAGTTTACATGGAATGTTTGGAAGTCCTACTTTTCATGCTGCCATCTGTCTGTTCGCTGGTTTTTCACTCTTTAATCAGAGCAACACGAAGCCAGGAGATTTGATCCCGCTGGGGATGTGCATCCTCAGAGGCCTCTGGGAAGTAACTGTATGGCTTTCTAGAGCAGCTCTAAAAAGTCAGGCTGTTTCGTCAGCCTCCATAAAGAGGGTTTTTCTGTGACTTTGAGGCATCCTGTCTTCGAAAAATGTCAGCCTGTGTAATGTGTACATATAGAGCTGGAAGCATTGTGAGAGTCCCTGTCTTAAACACTGATGAATGTTACAGTGTTTTACATCCTCAGCTCATCATCTAACTTCCTACTCTTTTGCCTCGGAGCTCTAGTCTATTGCAGCCTTGAAATTAGTTTTAGGAGTAATCCTTTAATCAGAGAGTCTTGCTGGGATTACCACAGAGGGCAGAGGCCTTGGTTACTGCCCTGCACCATCACTGGCAGTTTCTGTTTTACACAATAGTCCACATTTAGCATGACCACGAAGGAGCAATGAACAGTGGGTACAAATGCTACCTTATCTTCTGCAGCGAGTCTTTGTTTCACTCAGAGAAAACCCTTAATGTAACAGGACTGTGTTAATTTTATTTAATAATCAGTGTGTTAACTGTAGCTGTCAACTTCAATGGAGGAAAATATATTTTTCCATTTGTATCACATTAATTTTAATTTTAGCTTAACACATTCTCGTGTAAGTGCTAATGTTGCTAATAGGTAATATTCTTCTGCTCCCTCGGCATAAATTAGCTCTGCCCAGGCAAATATTTTAGTACTGAAAACTTAAATCACAGACATGTTAAAATAATCTGCTTTTCTACTGTGATTAGAAGCAGTGGAGGCATGATAAACGGCAGCATTTAACTCGAGAACAGCTGATAGCTCAGAGGAGGTCAACAACAAATGCAATTTTTTATTTAAGTTGAACAACTTGAAAAAGTTTAAAGGGATACAACCATAATGAATCAGAGGATTTAAACTGGAGTGTCTGCATTATCGTTTTTAGGAGTCTTTGTTAATTTCTTTCTTCAGATTAGTGACACATTCCTAGAGATTTTAAACTAAATTAACACCGGCCAACTTGTCAAATGCGGGTTAAAACTTGCATTGTATTTGATTATCGTATATGAAAACATCCAGGCTAGTTTGTGATGGTTGAAGCACTGTGTCCTGGTAGTTCTTTCACTACTATTTCCATGAGGACTATTCCATGATGTCTCATACATCCACTGCCTGTACAGTGCAGCTCAATGAGGAGCAAAATTTAAATTAAATGGCATGTAGACTGAAAACAAAATGTAACAAAAATTTAAGTATTGTGGACTGACTGAAAGGGAAGATTCAATGCAAACTGACGGTTTCCTTAAATAGGCCATTTTTCTTTCTTTTCTTATGAGTATAGCACCACTGTGGTCAAGTACAAGCCAAGAAATCGTTACTATGACTTTCAGCTGTGTTAATTAAAATGTTAATATGATATTAAAACTTTCTGGGTTCATGATCAGGTCATTTAGATGTGACGCTCAACATGAAGCTCAGTGATGTCCTGCTGACTGGAGCTGTGGGAGGAAAGAAGAATACCCAGGGGCAAAGCATGCAAATATACAGAGAACATGCAAAATCCTCACCGACAGGACCCAATGCTCTCTTGTCATTTTCTACAAGCCAGTATGCTGCTTCAATTTGTTTCATTTAGCAAAGGGATACTCTGCTGATTTTACAGGGTTAACCACATTTTTGCTTACTTTTTATTTGCTACCAGATATCTGCTGTCAAAAGTAAGGAGCATTTTCACCATCTGGAAGAGGAATTATTCAGATATTTTATCTTATATTGCAGTGATGTTTGTTTGCTACTGCACTACGGGAACTGTCCGTTAAAAAGACCAATTCTGTTGTACAAATAAAGTGTTATTATTTTATTATGATATGTTGTGAACTGTGGTTCCCGGTCAAACAAATCTCAAGTCATTTTATTGATGGTAAACAGACGAAAGCTTTGGAGTCAATATTTAAATACATACATATATGTTGCTTTGTGTAGTATGGCCTTTAGAGATTTGCTAATTAGTTAACCAATCACAAAACAGATTAAATATTATACAAAGCCTAAATGAAAAAACGTTAAACTTATGAATTAAACTTGTTTTTTAAAGGAGTAAATATAAATATTACCTCAGTAAATTGTGGTTTTTGGGTCACATGGTTCAGAATAATTGGTATTAAATACAGTGTTTAGCTGTATTTTACTAATAGATTTACTGACAGATTTTGACATTATTTTAAGAAGCTTTAAATGTTTTTTTTATTTAAAAAGTATTAGAAAAATAAATCCAAGCCATTGTTTGAAAATGTACAAGTGAGTAAGAGGAAATGACAGGTTTTATTTTACAGTACATCAGGTTGATAGCTCAGGAGCAGCATGTGAATTTCCACAAATTACTACAGTGAAGTTTATTCTATTTCTTAAAAACCTGAGAATAAAAAGACTCTAAGGTGACCGTATCAGCCAGCTGCAGCAGCAGAGGTGACGTTACTTACAGGCCACTTTCACAGCGTGTGAAGTTGATGCTTTGTAACTCCACAAAGCTGGACTGTGTGGAATATAGTCTTTCCAGCAGTGGCTCACATTGATGTCCCTAAAACAGGCGCCTTAATTAATTTCAGCTCTGGAGAGAGGCCCCATTTTTGGAAGTGCATTGACCTTCAAAGTGTGCAGTGGCCTCTTTTCTCTTTTGCAGCATTAACAGACACTTTTGCAGAAGCTGCTCCAGTCTGCTGCGGCTCCACAGCGCTGGTCATCTTTGTTCACGCTTGGTGCCCATAATTCAAATGATGAGTCATATGTCTGTGGCAGATGAACTGAATGCAAAGCAGTTCAGCCCACGCTATAGGCCAGAATCCCTGCCGGTCTGACCTTGAAAAATGTCTCACATACACACAAAACTTCTGAATGAGTACCTACTGACAGAAACTACAAATGCACCCTAAAGGTTTTATTATCTGACTGGATGTTTTTCCCTCTATTGAGGGATCATTCTGAGGCGTTAAGCTGGACCAAAAACATCAATTACACACCGATCAGAAATGTTGTGAGGCCACACAATATTATAATTAATCAGTCTTTTGAAATGTCATAAAGAAATTAATTAATTTCTGTCACAGCTTATCTGGACCAGAATGTCTAACGTACGTAGATGTGTAAAAACATTTTAGATTAATTTAATTTAGCGTGTGTGTTTCGGGGCAGATTGATGCATTTTGGGCTGAGCTGGATATTTTGGTCTCATTAGGTTGCAGAAAATGTCAGAGGTTGTTAACAAACACAATAAATTAAACTTATACTTCTAAAGAATGCAATCCAAACATCCATCGATGTATAAGCTCACTGGTCTGCAGACAAGAAAATGACAGCATCTAAAAAAACGTAACAGGAGCAGAAAAAAAAAAAGATGACGGATCCAAAAACAAAACGTGTTCACATTTATAAACAGCATAAAATAATTGTTATTGAGTTCAGCATCAGTTTTCAGTTGTAAAATCCAAAAGGTTTGACTTTGCAGAAGTCTCTTCATGTCCAGACACACACAGGTATTTAGATAAAGAAAGATTTTTCCATTTTCACAAAATACGTCCCACAGTGAAAATATAAGGATAATCCAAATGTGTACTAAATGTCACATTTCAAGACAGATCTTTGTGTGTTAAAAAGGTATGAAAGGCCTTCTGCTAGAATCTGGCTGGTTTCTATGACTTTAATTGGAAAATAAAAAATTATTTTAAGCTTGTCTAGCATCATAAAGTTCTGGTCACCTTTATGTAGCGCAGCCTTTCACCCTTCGTGTAATTTAAAGTTGCACTACATAACTACTTAAAACTGTGTGCTTCTGACTCATTTTCACAGCACAGTGTAAGTTAATTTGTCCATCTAACAATGGTGAGGAGTATGAGAGAAAAAGGAAGTTATCTGAGACCTCATATATGAATTTTGCTCATGGTTCATGAGCTGGGTGACAATGATCAATTCAGTTGCCAAAGCAAACATATTGCTTGATAAAGATCTATGTATTGTAACAGAAAAAGCTGAGGTAGTGGTATACTTCATTATGTAATGGGATTACAGAGCTTAGAAAAGTAAAAAATTAGTCATGGAGCTGCTGATGCCTGGAAGCTGAAGATCACGTTGGTAAGTTCATTACGTGAATATGGATGAGCACCTGGGCCATACTGGTGCAGGTTAAAGATGCCAATGTGTGCATTTCATGTTATGTAAATTAAATTGAAAATCTAAAATATTTTCAGGTCTGTTTAAGAAACAAATAAGGACCTAAATTAAGAAGAACGGGACAGACCTCCTGGACAGAGACTACTGCAATGTGAAACCTTTTAGATTTTAGAGCTAAAAGCATCAACAGATCGTAAGCTCAAAGCTAAACAATGAAAACCTCATGATGCAGCTTTCAGTTCACAAATGTTTTTACTCTTTGTTTTTACTCATTTCTCTTTAGCTGCAGTTTAAAATGCAGATTCAGATCATGAACTTTCAGAAATAAAGTTAAAAAACAAACCATCTGTTTTGCTAAAGTAAGGTGCTCCTTTTAGGGATTAAGTAGTACTAGCAGCACTCTGAGGTGCCGTCTGGCAGCTGATAACCACCACTCCTTAATTCCTGAAAGAAAATAAGGTAGATTAACTCAGCAAAAGGAGGGGTAGGGATCAGACCTGGGCCAAACACTCTACCTCTAAAAATGCCTCAACTATTGTTGAATTATCATGTAGATAAGCTGTAACCTTTTGAGAAATCCTGCTAATAAAACCAAACTTGCCAACAACCTTCTTGATGGAGGCAATAAAGCACATTAGTGTTTATTACATAAAGCTTTAGGATTATTGCATTATGTTCAAGAATTCCCGTGTTTCTGTGCTACGTAACAATGGGGATGTTATTCTCAGGGCAAAATTAGATAAAAAAAAAAACAAAATGGCAGCAACCTTTAGCCCTTAGTGTTCACGTTTTTATCACATAGGAGGATACAGCTGGGCCAGATGTTTCCTCCTGAGCCAAGCTTTTTTTTCTCTCTTTTTTTCCTCAACTAAACTAATTTACCGTGCAGGCTTTAATTAGCTACACAAGAAGAACACAAAAGAAAATTTGTTTTGATCTTGTTATTGCAAAGACGCCATCATGGGAGTTTCCCTGGAACTGTGAAACCTTAATTTGGAAAATTAAATGACATTTGACTTTTTGTTACACTTGATTCTTCCCTTTACTCACACAGACATTGTTCTTGAGAAACTGGTTAATTTAAAGGCGTTTCCAGAGATGGTTCAGGTCGAGGCATGATGTACCCTCGCCTCCAGGCGCCCACCAATCCACCAATGATCCAGCTGGTAGATTACATAATACTGCCTCAAGGCTTTGTGCAGCACAAGGCTGGCTGTTTGAAAACCTCACTGGGAATTACATGTATTCTCCTCAGACTTGTGGAGACTGAGCAGAAGCTGGAGGCTTATCAGGGAACTGACTAACTACAACCATTTCAAATACACAACACAAGCAGAGCTGTGTGCCTCATGTTCCGTTGCAGAGTGTCACCTTTAAGCCTTCACTGACTGTCTTGATGAAATGGTAAACCCTCTGCCTACACAGCAGTCCCTGGATGCTCTGCAGGCTGTTAGAGGAGTTTTGTGTCTCTTAAGGTTTTTCTAAATTTATGACGGATTAGACACGCCTCTCTGCAGCCAACATTGTGCACTTCATTGTAAGTGGAACACGGTTGCAAATGCGTGCAGCAGCACTCTGACGTCTGCAGTTACAGTTGCTCCATCATTTCCATGCTGCTTCATGCGCAGTGTTACATCAGCAGAGCTCTGAAAACATCCAGAGGTGAGAGCTCAGGTTGAAAGACGCCACTGCACGCACTCTTTGTAGGCATCTGCTTGTCGTGAGGCAATGGCAAGTCACGCTGCTCGGGTTAGGCTGTTTACCACAGACTGACAGAAAACGCCACTTCCCCTCCACAGTAATGCTCTTTAAGCCATCGTGGTTGTGATTAATTTTATCCCCATGTGTGATGTTTTAGTCTTTATTTGTTGGTGGATGTATTGTAATTATAAAAAATGATTTGTGCTGATAACAGTTGATGGTCTAACGAGGACTCTCTGGTGCTTCCCTGATTGAGAGCGCCCCTGTTGTTGGCATCTTCTTTGATTACATGAATTGTAGTTGATTTTTAATTGAACCCATATCAATTAACACACTGCTGCTGCAAGTTTTCATTAGATTAATAAGGATGAAGGTCAAAGTATAGCAGACACAAATGACACTTTAAAAAACCAGAGGCAGCCTGCCGTCTCAAACCTACAGAGCCCACCTGTCATAGGAAGAAAACATATTGATTGTGTAGCCACAGATTACGTATGCGTGGGAACAATATGTTATGGTATGGCCATGAGTTACTAATGAGTGGGAATAACATACTTAAGTCACTACTTATTTGCATTTTGCAACTTCCATTAATTTCTGAGAACATGCACAAAAACACTTTCAATGCATAATGTGCAAAGCAGCCATGATACACACCTGTACACGTGATTAAATTATAGGCCGTGCATTAACACTGCGTTATTCAAACTTTGACCCAAATTAAATGTTTCTTACTATGAATGACACTAATCTCAAGAGATTGTAGTATATTACTGTATTTCATCCTAAGGTTAAAATGAAATTAAATTAATTCTAAATTATTCAAATTACATTTAGCCATTAAGGAGCTTGCCTGTTATCTTCTGACCACAGTTTTGTTATCACTTCCCACGCATGGCTTTCACGTGGTCATGACTTAATCATCTTGTTCCTGTGCAATTAACACCCAGATGAAGCTTTGAACAGGTGTGTTGTTCTTTGTAAGTTCTATATTAAGGAAGTTTTGTACTATCAAAGTACCTCTAGTCTGAAGTATCACCTCAGTGCCAAGCATTTAGCAGCTAAACTGTAGGTCCCTGTTAGCACTGGGGCTAATGCTAGCATTAAGCTACAATCAATCAGCTGACTGAGTGAGTCCACCTCTAACAGACTTGACATTAACCACATGCTTATTCTTGTATCCATGGAAACAAAACTGGACTCAAACCCAAACAACAGGAACTTGTTCAGGCAATACTTCTTATCACCTGCTCTGATGTGTGTGTGTGATTTGTGTACTGCATGCGATGGAAATGCTGCTTTCATAGATCTGATCTCTGCTTTGCAACAGTAAATTCCCACCCAATAACCAAATGCTTCTGAATTCATGAATGTATTCCACAACAAATGTGGATTGTAATTTGTATATTATTGTTTGATCAAACCTACTTTTTTAAAAGGATATTATCTGGCATTTCTAAACAAAAAAATTAACATTTTTGACCAATCTTTGCTCATGATTTACAGACAGCTCAAGCTGAATATTTGGGTAAAAAATGAAGATGATCAACATGACTGGCATCTAATATAGTTGCAGTTTTTTATTTTTTTTATCTACTATGGTTTATTTGAATGTGTGTGCAACCCTGAATGGAAAAACAAAGGGTTTTACCCTCAGCTGAGTAGGAAGAAATGTAACAGGCTTATTTATTGGTTTCCGGCCTTTCGTTTCAGCATCACTTGATTCCTGCTGCTCACCATTAAAAATGCCAGAAAACCCAGTAACAGACTAACGCGCCACATGGTGTGTGTGTGAACCAAGGACACAAATTAATTCATCAAAGTCAGTTGAGAGCCATCTTATGGGAGAAGCAGCAGTAAAATACCATGATTTAAGGGTTCCTGGCACACTTACTGTTACATAATCCTTTTATGCTCTCTTGAGAATACTGTGTTCACATAACAGTGTCGTTAGGAACACACTAATTCAACATTTCATTTGAAATGTGGATGAAAAAAAGAAGCTAGAGTGAGTGGTAATAGCCTGAGGCCTTTCTCTATGATGATTGAATAGGCTCTGCAGTCTTCTAGGTTTGATGTGAGGAAATTCTGCTAACAGGGAATGCTCCCCAAACAGAAGATGTCGATGGAGCCGAATGAGTTCCCGTGGAGATCCACTCTCACCTCCACTTCACACTGACAAACCTCAATATTTGGAATAATGAAGTGGGAGCTTGTTCTGTTGGTTTGGCAGCAGAACGACTGACAATCCTGACTGTCAGTCACTTGCTTCTGTGTTGCTATGGTAACAACCTTGTTGCACCACTCAGAAGCTAATTCTGTCGAAGAGAAAAGCTTGTAGAACGCGATGAAGAAGAAGAAGAAGAAAAAAAGATGGCTGCATGCATGAGTCATCTGCTAACACATACATCCAGAGCTCCAGATTTATCTCTACAAGCAGCCTGCCAGAGCTCCCTGTGTTACTGTAGCTTAACAGCCGCCGCAGAGACCACTTGAGAAAACAAAAGCAAACGCAGACTCTGGTGAGGACAACGGGTGAAGGCAAGCGTACCGCCATATCTAGCTGCTAATTTTTGCCAACAGTAAATTCCTTTAATTGAGTTCCACCAGAAGTCATGAGGATGGAGATGTGAAGCGAGAAAATGATGTTCCCCAGTCGCTGTTTTACAGTATTTCACTGTAAACTGAATATTTGTTGATTAGGATTAGAAATATGAAGATAGATGTTTTATGGTGACAGAGAGTTAAAACTGGGCCTGAAAAGATGAGGTGTAAATAACACAGTCAGTATAACAAGGCTGGAAAGTTGAAAACGCACCAGAGAGATAATTATTTTCATCAGGTCAGAGATCACATCAGAAAAAAAAAATTATGGCCTCAAAATAATAAAGAGCTCATGGTATGTACAGACCGGGTACTTATATGCAAGGCTTAACCACATGAAATGGCACGACTCAAGTTAAAAAGGTATATACTTGGCACACGAAAAAAAAAAAAAAACACCTCCAGTATTGCAGAAATCCCATAATGGGATGTGACATGTTCTCAGTCACTGGAACATGCCTTAATGTTTGCAATGTTTTTGGGTGATCCAATCGTTCAAATCATGAAACTGCTCAAGATTACTTCAGGGTGTCTTGTGAAGTCATAAAAATGGGAGAGTGAACTCGTCTCTCTTCAGGAGAAAAACGTCTTGGGAATCCTTCGTGATCAAAAGGAGTCAAACCATGCTGCAGTTTGCATTGATTATTTTGTTAAAGGTTTGAAAATCATTTTCTTCAGTTGGTTAGGGTCCCTCTCTGTTAGCTTCTGCTATTTGTGGGTTAATTAAAGCTCATTGAGCAGGTAAAGTCATAGCTGCTTTCTTCTTTTACTTGTCCAGATTGCAGCTTCTAAGCAAGAAGCCGACAACAACACACAAGTTTAACATGAGTGTACTTTCTAACCTCAACCAACGTGTTTGTCTTTTCACTCATCTCATCACGCATTCGCTTAGTGAAATAAAAAGTATTTCATTGTGTATTTTAGCGCCTAGCTATGATGTTTTCCTAAACTTAAACAAGTATGTTTAATCCATAATGGGATGAAGTACAGTGTCAGACTGAAAGAAGACAAAAGAAACACCAAAAAGTTGAATATCTATCCCCACTGATCTCTGCCACAGTCTAACTTGTTGATGAGCCAGCAGTGTAGGATGACGTTTTCCTGTCAGCATTTATTGGTGCAGCCATTGCGTTTATTGTCACTGCAGAAGGATAAGAGGCTGTTTGTGGTAGCATGTAGGTATCTTTCTCAGCCCCTACAGAGTGAAAGATTTACATTATTTTTCCGTCCTCCAAAAACGTAAAAGTATGTAGCCAACAGAGATGACCCTATCCTAAGTCAAATATTGATCAGTTGAAAGTTAGCTCAAGCCAAAAGGGGCTAAAGTCAGCTAGCTAACAAAGAAGCAGGAGTAGACTAACCAATTTTTATTATTTTTGGTTTAATTTCATCACTATGCCACTTTTTCACTTTGACTGCTGTTTTTTTTCCACAGCAGAGCAGAGTTCTGGGTACCATACGCATTGAAAGCAGATGGAAAAGCCCAAGCATCTTTATTTGTTGAATTAGACATGACATGACGACTTTTAATCAAAGCTGCATTATTTCTGTTTATTTTACTACTCTAACCATCCAGCATCTCTGGATATCACCATTATCCGAACACACAGTGCCCGTATGTCTCAGACTATCAGTAAACCAAAGGTTAACCAGTGTGGTGTCAAAGTCTGGCCTCTGTTCAGATACTGTTGCCTTCACATTAGAGTTATATTTCCCACTGCTGTGTTCTATTTGATTTCAGATGTAGAAAAGTAGTTAATGGCTCGCCTCTCACATTTAACTGTAGCTCCGCTTAGAGCTATAAAAGCATCTTTCAGAGCTCACTGATATTTTACAGAGAGCACAAAACTGCTGCTTCCACTGTTGTTTTCTTTTGGCCTTTGCTTTTAAAGCCCAGCAGTTTATTTGAGAAACCTAAATTTGTTTAAGAGGCCCCTGCTCAGAGGACACAGTGACGCACAAGCCCTCTGCAAAAGATAATACACTTTTCTAGTCCACAAAGCGTACGCACAAACTACATGTCTTACTGCTTTTGCAACATAATATGTACAGATTCATGTGTTCAGGTGTAGCCTTGAATTCACCAGTAAAGACAGGAACACAGATACACCAGTATATATATAATTTATCCTAAGCAGCAGACTTGTAATCAAGACTGTATTGCTGAAATTGAACTGGCTGATGAGTTGTGTATATGTGTGTGTGTGTGTGTGTGAACGTGCCCTCTGCATATGTGTTATTGTGAAATATTCCCACTGAAATATCGCTCACAATGAAGATTATAAAGAAAAAGCTTCACTAATAATATTGTATGAAATGTTATTTTCCAGTTGAACCAGTGTTTGTCATGCATCATGGATTCGTCGTCGTGCTGCTGCAGTGTGATAGTGTGAACTGAGATTAAGCTCTCCTTTAATCCTCCTCCGCTCCACATGACCTCACTGTGATGCATGAGCCACTGGGAAGCGTCATTGGTGCGTCGTGTCTTCTCCTGTGTGACCTGCATCCAATCAGAACTCGTCTTCTCAGCATCCACCCCCACCGGGCTGCCAGTGGTGGAGCGAGGGAGGACAGGAGAGCAGAGAGACAGGGAGGGAAATGTAGTGAGTTTCTATGAATGGAAACAAGGAGAGGATGCTGGTGATGAAGGAACCCAAATAGCGACAGTTCAAGCAACTCCACCCCTCGATTCTTCACCTCCATCCTATTTTCTGTTTATTTTAGACAGTATGCAGTGTAAAGCCTCAAAGAATAAGAGCTTTGCTGGAGAAACGGTTAATAAAATATGTATTATGACTCCAGCTCTGTTTAATATACCTTTATTTGGGAACTTATTAACATCCACTAAGATTAACATCCACTAATGTGCACGAAGGATGGCAATGCCAGACTCATGAGCAGGAAATAGATGAACTTTAAGGCAATATAAAACCAGCAGATGTGTTACAAAAAAAAAGGTAAAAAAAAAGGTCTCTGCAAAATGTTTTCTTTTTTAAACAGTAACATGTAATAATGGTGAGCTGAGGGCTAAAATCACACTGACCAAAAAATGCCAAATAAATATATCTTTAAAGCTAACAAATGGTTGAAACAGTGGATGCAGAGGAGATCCTCCGTTCAGTTTGTAGATGTGGTGCAGCGTGGACAGTAAAGAAGAGAACGGTGATGAAAAGCTATCCTTTTTTGGGCAAATCTAAGCATCAAATAGCTTTGATGTTTTTATTTAATTCAGATGTTGTATGATTGTGACTTCTCCGATGTCACTCTTGTTCAGAATAACTGTATTTGTTTAGCATCAAACAAGCCCACTGGTCCTGAATGTGTCAAAGCCAAACTGGGAACATTTTGGTCTCCTTGTGTAAAAATGTTTCCTTCACTGTTGATACCAGTCTTAGATAATCACGTCATTCTTGTCATGACTCGTTTTGATGGCCTCGTTTTATTCTCTGATGTTTACTTTAAGAATAAGGACTAGATATTTTACATTCACATGTTCAAGGAGAAGTTTACCCTGGAGGTTGCTATGGTTACTGCTTTATGAAGGAATATTTTAACTCCTCTGTTCCTCATGCTTCTAGTCCTTGACCCAGTTTGAGGCTGAAATCAATGACCTGACAAAAGAGATGTTTCTGTATAACTATTAGACTGAACGTAGATAACAGTAAATATGAGGCATTGTATTGCATGCAGCTTTGTGTGTAGTATAACAAGACTTTTCAACAGTGCGGAAGTGTAGAGCTTTAATCGATCAAGACAAAACGGAAATAGTTGTTGGAGCCAAAGGAAGAAAGATTAAAAGTCAGTACTCAGCTGAACAGCAAAGTTCAAAACTAACAACCAAGCCAGAAATCTTGGAGAAGTCTTGGACTCAGACCTGGATTTTCGCAGTTATATTTAGACAGTTGTGAAGTCGGCCTTTTATCACTTGAAGAACATATCAAGGATTAAAGCAGGATTTAGAAAAACTTGTCCATCCATTTCTCTTTAGTAGACTGGACTACTGTAATGCTGTCCTCACAGGTCTCCCTAAAAAGTTGCAACTGCAAACAGACAGCTCCTAGAACTCCAGTCCTCACTAAGACCAGGAAAGTAGATCCTAGAACTCCAGTCCTCACTAAGACCAGGAAAGTAG
>JBAFTB010000017.1:30203168-30216026 GCA_037177355.1 Melanotaenia trifasciata
ACAGATATCTGCAGCGAACATGCTGGACAGGACAAGTTGGAAAAAAAAAAGATTTGGGTAAATGGGCTTTATTTAAAGATCAGTCTTAAATATACTAAAATTAACATTTAATTAATTAAAAATACTAAAAGCCACCTACAATCTTAAATGAAATAATAACGTTTTTGTGTTTATTTGTTTATTTTTTTTATATAAACAGTGACATGTCATCAAACTGGAATTAAAGTGTAAAAATAATTTGGATAATTTCATATCTGGTCAAAAACTTCATTTTTTTTTATTATTTTCCCACCATTGACCTGAAAGGGTAATAAATTTGTCCCCAGTGTCCTGATGACCTTTAAGATAATTTGAAACTGAGTACCACAACAAAAATGGCGGCCAAAAGTTGAGGGAAAAATTATCTACAAGAAGAAGAAGAGAAAAAAAAAGTCCATAAATTACCCACAAGGGTTAATGACCCTGAGTTATAGGTTATCGGGATGTTTTAATGCATGTCTGAGACACTTGAGGTAGACATGATGTCTGCCTAGTAATTCCTGCAGACCACCACCTGCTGAGCCATAGAAGCTGCTCAGAAAGAGCTTGAGGAACATGTAAAGACAAGGCCCTGACTTGACATCTAAAACCCTCTTGATCCCAGGACGTGCAATGTGCTCCTCCCTGCATCCTGGACCTAAAGGATATCTACCAGACACAAGATGCCCTCACTGGTCCCAAATCTATTCTCCCCAAAAAAGTATCCGAGCAGTTTTGGCAGCTCTGATCCCAGACACCTGTTATCTTTTCCCTGGTGCTGCTTTGTTCTGGTTTAAGCCGATGGCTGCCCTTTTTGAGGCTGGTTCTGGAGTTCTTCCTGCTACTGTCGCCCATCATCGCGGGGCACTCGGTTTCTTTACAAGTAGACTCTTTACAAACAGACATTATAAGAATGCAATTAGGATGTTCTGAATTTAACGAGATTGTCTGGACTTTCTCTAATTGGATTTGTGTTCAACTTGACTGGGTATTTGAGGTTAGCACTGTTGCCTCAAAGCAGGAAGGTTCAAATCTATTCTTTCTGTGGATTTTACATGTGCTTCCCATGGATGAATGGGTTGCTTCTGAGTACTCCTGCCTCTTCACACAGTCCAAAAACATGAAGGTTAGGTTAATCTGTGATTCTAAATTAGCAGTAGGTTTAAGTGATCGACTAGTGGCCTGTGTGGGGAAACACTGCCTCTTGTCCAGACAGTTGGCCAGCCTCCTATGATCTCTGAACAAGAGAAAGTGGGCACATGAAATAGTTTCTGGTTTATTTACTCCCCTCACATGATCTTGAACACAGCAGTTTTACTCTAAACTGGTGGAAGTATGAGCATATCAGAAATCAGAAATACTTTATTAATCCCTTTGCAGGGAAATTCATTTGCCTGATGATATTTGCTTGATGTCATGAAAGATGAAGAATTTCTAAGTGAAACTGGTTCAAGCAACACAACTTGTTTGGTGAAATTGGGGGTTTATCAAACTGAGGTCTATCAAAAGGGTCCTTTTTAACGTGATCAAGGCTTTCTGACTCATCACATACTGTCTAGCTGAAAGTTGGACGAGAAGCTCAGAGCACTGAAAAGCACTTAAGTTACATCACACTTCTACTTTTCTACATATCAAAGGAAAAACATGCACTTTTGTTCCTTTACTCCACATTAATGTCTGGTTATGTTATTTATTTACAAAGACAAGCAGTGATGGTGGGAATATTCTGTTCTTTTACTGAATGAAGACGACCAACAACACAGTGTAATAGTACTTAAATAAAGAAATTTAAATAAAAATGACATATCTGGTTCTACTTCTGCAGAACCAGATATCAAAAGTCAAAGTTCTCGTTTAGTTAATCCTGGTGCATCAATAAACGTCATTTTCTAACTTTTCTCCTTTAAATGAGAAACAAAGAAGAGCTGAAACACGACATGCATGTGCGTGTGGAAATCTAAACAAACATCAGAAATTCTATATTGCATAATGATTAACATGAGTAACCCTAAATATGAGCTCTGGAAAAACTAGACACTCGACTTGGAGCTCCATTTCATAAAAGGTCACATTTATATAAAAGTTGGAAACCCAGAGAGAGCCCATGCAGAGTGTCGGTAGCTGAACCTGAATATTTTCAGGTAGAAGAGAGATGGCAGGAGTCACGGTGTGCAGAAATGTGATGCGGTAACAGGGCTCTCATGTGGAACGGTGCCGTCTGCTGTTACATAAACAGCTTTACAAAAGTGAGCAGTCCTCCACAGTCTTTCTATAAAAAGACTCATTGTTTCACCCCACTCATGATCTGGCTTTTATTTCCTTCATCACGGCAGTTTGGGCTTTGAGGATGATGAAATTCAAAGAGTGGGACTTCTTCTACTGTCTGGAAACAGAGGGCAGACAGAAGTGATGGAGGGAAAAAATGTACTCACATTTAAAGCTGGGACTCTCAGATATAATAAAACATACACTATCAATAAGTATAATGTTATTCAGTGGAACATATTAAAGCCAGACTGTCTTTAATCAATATTCTAAATTAAATTAGCCTACAAATATAAACTTGAAGGGAGTTGGTGTTTGGTGGATCATATTGGCAATAAATCTTCTGACATTGGAAAACCTGTTTATTTTGCCTTTTGGTGCCACATTTGTGAGGAAATGCATTTATGGGATGAGCAGCAGAGTTTAGTATTTGGGTTGTGTCCATTAAAAACGTACCTTATCTTCTCTGCCAACACTGTGATGATTGTTTCCCCATAGCGTAGCAGCTTTTAGTGGAGGCAGTGATGGTGTGGGGCAGCATCACCAGCACTGGAAGAACAAGGTTTGTCATCAGGAGGAAATCTTAATGCAGAGATGGAGATTTAGCAAACAGTAGCTACTGAACTCTATCCTTCCCCACACAGGGGGCTCATCAGAGACTACCTGCAGAATTTGGGAGTGGGGAGGATGAAATGACCTACCTGCAGTCCTCACCTAAACCCCGTTGAACTCATGTGGGCTCATGAGTTCACCGGGGTCTGGCATGCCAGACCAAACTGGCTAACCGGTGACAAACCCTGGCTTAAGAATGAGATGCAACCCAAAGCAGCGTGTGAACAAATGGTAAATGCACTGTAGTAAATGATGCTTTTCTAGTCATTTTTGACTACTAAAAGCATTTTTACAGTGCAAGTCACATTCGCACACACACACACACACACACTCATACAGCACTTCTGAGAAATTATATATAGAGCATTTTTCCCTATCACTCACACACACACACACACACCAATGAGCACACCTGAGGCAATGTAGGGTTCAGTTTCTTGCCAACGGATACTTCGACATGTAGTCTGGGGAAGCTGGGATTAAACCATCAAGCTTTAAATATTAGACGCTCGCTCTGCCCCTGAGCCACACTCATCAGAGGTGATTTCACAGAATAAATTACAATCTTTGCATAAAAATCCCTCCTGTAGCAAAGCAATCTCTTCACTCCCTACAATGATGTGACTTCGTTGGATCAAAAAATGACAAGGGACACAGGAATGTGCATTCCCAGTGTTTTAAAACATTTTATTTAATACACAAAAACAAAATATAGACAGAATAAGTAACGATGCGTTAAGGGAACATTCAAAATGAAAGTAGCTTTGACACAAGCACAAAAGAGGTGAATAAATGCGTCGCTCCCTTTTCCTGCGTGTAGGCCATGTGCAGCAACAGAGGAAAAGCCAAGAACCACACGATCTGCTGGACCGGACTGTGGAGGTAGACATCCTTCCTCCTCCAGTCCAGCCAAAAAGCCATGCTCGTTCAGGCACGTGTGCAGCAAGCTTCACATGTATTTATCCCAACATATTTACAGCGGTAACAAAACGCCTGTAGACATGGACAACATGTAAAAATGAAGTGGCTCCACTTCAGTTAATAAACAGTCTTACAAAGAGCAGAAAAGGTTTAATCAACTCAGCTTCAACATGTTGTGTTTTCTCCCGTGAGTTTTGCAGCGACCTTTAATTTGTCTGCTCTGACTGTTCGGAGGTGTAAAATTATAAATCCATCAAGAAAAGCCAGCAGCAGCAGAGAACACGTCACGTAATTACGCTGACTTTTATTAAGTTTCGCTGTCAGGCTCTCTGAATAACACCACAATTTACAATGCAGCAACTTAGAGGTTATTAAAGTTCTGGTATTGTGTGTGAACCACAACACATGCACTGGAAATAAATCAAAAGGCTCCAAAAACCACATCCAACTGAGCCAGAAGCTAAATTTTATAAACAGCTGTTCATTAACAGAAGAGGTAATCATGACATTTTAATCTTTTCATTCTAAAGCAAACATGATATATTTGATATATTATTAGTAATGACTTCTTATAGTTGCTTGCATTGTATCCATTTGGAGGCAAAACCTGGAAAAATACATAAAAACTCTGGAGGGAGGGGAGATTAGTTTTGTAACCTATTTGCTTTGCTTCTACAGCACCATGACCAAACTTTCTAAATGCATCCACCCACAGAGCAGCACCGCTTCCACACTGTGAGGAGCTGAACTCCTGCACCGTACCGACTATAACCCATCTTCTCATCTGCCTTTCAAACTGCTCCTTTAAATAAATAAATAAATAATGTGTAGTACATGAACTGGAGAGCAGCAGCTCTTTGTGGGCAGAGGTGCGATGCATTTGTGATGTTCAAGGAAAACCCCGGCTTTGGGATCAATCTGGAACCTGTGGCATGCCTCAAGGCTTCAGCCAGAAGACGGAAATGCAGTAGTTTTCTAATCTGCATGATTCAGTCATCGTTCAGCTTTTTTCTAACGTCAGGTAACGGCAGAAATGCTACTGGGATGTTATTAACACTGAGGACATTTACATAAATTACCAGAGAGTCTGATGGTTTGGCTCAGAAACAAAAGGGCTTTATGTATTCAAGCTGCTGACAGGTTTCAGTGTTGGAGGAGTAGACGTGGAGCCTGAAGCTCATCAACAGACAATGTAATAAACAACACTTACAAGCGGGTTTCTCATTATGTACAAATGGATGTTGTAAGACCTGTCAGACTTACAAAAGCATTTATACAAAGAGAAACTAAATTAAAGTGCATAATTAAGCGGAAGCTCTGATGAAATATAATGTACCAAATATTACATAACCCCACCATCCAGGAGGATTCAAATCAGTGGATGGGGAGAAAATATGAGGGCGTGTGGCAGGAGCAATTCCTGTTTTTAATGTCTTGGTCCAATTCACAAAATACTGTTTCTGGGCAAATGAGTGGGTTGTTGCTTTGCCTTCATTTTGAGTTCATGCATAACAAGCAGTTTCTACTCTACAGATATGTATAACTAGCAGGTGTGTTGCATCTTCCAGCGTCGTCTCACTGCAGCGTCCAGTGGGCTCAGCGGATCACCTGTCGGCTGGCAGACTCATGTCGTCAGACAGGAGCTGCTCTCCTGCAAGCAAGAAGAAAAAGCAGGCAGTACATCTGATTAAGAAGTGATCTTTTAAAACTGTGTGGTATTAAGGTGTACACTTCAGGTCTGATTATTATTCATCTACAGTTGCAAAAGTATTCATACCCCCTCGTCACATTTCAACCACAAACAATTATAATAATTTTATGTGAAAGACCAACATAAAGTGGCACACAATCATCAAGTACAAAGAATATTATACTTGATATTACTCCTTTTTTTTAATAAATTGAAAACTGACCCCCCCTGAGTCAATACTTTGCTGAACCTCCTTTTGCTGCAGTTACAGCTGCAGGTTTTTGGCATATGTCTCTACCAGCTTTGCACATCTGGAGACTGAAGTTTTTGTCCATTCTTCTTGTAAAACAGTTCAAGCTTAGATTAGGTGGAGGGCGTTTATGAACGTCCGTTTTCAGATCTCACCCCAGATTCTTGATTGGATTGAGGTCTGGACTTGGACTGGGCCTTGACTGGACCATTCTAACAGATGAATATGTTTTGTTTTAAACCAGTCCATTGTGGCCCTGCTGGAAGATGAACCTCCGCCCCAGTCTCAAGACTTTTGTAGACTCCAACAGGTTTTCTTCCAAGATTAGCCTGTTTTTGGCTCCATCCAACTTCCCATGACCTCTGACCACCTTCTCTGTCCCTGCTGAAGAGAAGCCCCCCAGAGCATGATGCTGCCACCACCATGTTTGACAGTAGTGATGGTGTGTTAAGAGTGATGTGCAGTGTTCATTCTCTGCCACACTTAGTGTTTTGCATTCAGGCCAAAAAGTTCAGTCTTGGCCTCCTCTGACCAGAGCACCATCTTCCACATGTTTGCTGTGTCCCCACATGGCTTCTGGCCATCTGCAAACAGGACTTCTTATGGTTTTCTTTTAACAATGGCTGCTTCTTGCCACTCTTCCATACAGGCCAGCTTTGTGCAGTGCACGACTAGAAGCTGTCCTGTGGACAGATGCATCCACCTGAGCTGTAGATGTCTGCAGGTCATCCAGAGTCACCATGGAGCTCTTGGCTGTGTCCCTGTTCAGTAGCCTGTAGGTGTAGGTGGATGGCCGTGTCCTGGTGGGTTTGAAGCTGTGCCATACTCTTTCCATTTCTGAATGATAGATTGATCAGTGCTCAGTGAAATGTTCTTTTTATAGCCGAAACCTGCTTCAAACTCCTCCACAGCTTTATCCCTGACCTGTCTGCTGTTCCTTGCACATGATGCTGTTTACTCTCCACTATTCTCTTAACAAACCTCTGACAGCGTCACAGACCCGCTTTATTTGTACTGAAATTAGGTTTCACACAGGTGGACTGTATTTAGTCATTAGGTCAACATTCGATCTTTCAGCAATCAGCCAACTTTTGAAGGAAACTGGTTGCACTAAAAAAACAGGAGGCTGAATACTTCAAAGTCCAAATCGTCTGCCACTGTGTTGGTCTTTCACACAAAATTCCACTAAAATATATCTATATGAATATATCATCTTAGCTGCTTGTTTGTGTAAATTTAACATTTCACTGGGAAGCTGAAGTTATCCCAAAGAGGAGATTATAATAATGGAAGATGTTTTCAAGCTCTGGTTCCTCTTTAAAACTGTTTCTAGCCATAACATCTGCTACGATAGTAGAAGTTTCTCTTCTGTGTGGAAACTCCGTATGACGTAAAATCTGAATCCAGATAGCTGTACCGTTACACCCCTAGTTACTCGATATGAAGACAAATTTCCTCTTACTGATTTTAAAGCAAACAATATCACGATCATAACGACATGTTTCGTTTTTACAGCACAAACTAACAGCAAAGTTAGAGGTAGGTTTAACACGCAAATGCAGTCTAGTTAATCGTTCTAGTTTGTCAGAGAAATAAGAAAATAAATATTTTAATAAACTGTTTTAAGTTTTCAGAAAGCATTCAGACATTGTCCAGGTTTCAGAAAGTTTTAAAAAGACTGATCTCAGGTTAAAGTTCTTTCTCATACATACAGCATCTAAAGACAGACCCACCAGGTAGAACTATTATTGCCATCTTTAGGCTTTAGGTTACTAAGACGGACCCAATATATGACCTTTAACCTTCAGCAACTAAATATTTCAAATTGTCTGATTGTCTATTTTTGACTGAGACAGTGTAAGCTGCAGTCTGACCTCTGGCGTGTTATGGACAGAGGGGGCTGTTACCCGTGCAGGGTGGAGTCTGGTTGTCATAGCGGGAGTTATTGCTTTGCAGGGCTTCGTCCTCTGTGTCGCTGTCGCTGCTGGTTGCTACAACCAAGACAGACGGTGACTGGTCTGCAAACACCACAAAGAAGATCACATGTGTAGAAGCATTTTTATATTCAGTTTCATACAGTTTTATCTCGTTGAGCTGCTTCCTCAGTGTTCGAACTGATCTAATAGTCACTCATTCACTTTTCTCCGTTGACTTTGCTGATGCACCTGCAGATAAAAGATGCTGACGAGGCTGAGATGAGAGGGTCTATTTTAAGTGAATTATTAAGGTATAATTTACTGAAACTAATGGACTCTGTCCTACAAATTCACACTAAAAGCATCTTTCAGTGTGAATTTGACTTGTTTATCCATTCAGCTGGTGTGTTGGAGGATGGACGTCTATCCCAGATGGACGTCCCTACAACACTGACATTTAATCAGTTTATTTTAACAGCCTGGATATTTTTAGTCTGATACAGAGAGCTGTCAGAGATGACAGCCGTGCTGAGGCTGATCCTTCTGAGGGGAACCAACCTTCATTTGACTGTGGTTGAGAAGAGCTCCCCTCCAGCAAGGACTGATGGGTGTTTCCTGAGCTTTCAGATTCACAATCCAACATGGCTGCCCTGTAACAAGAACAAAGAAAGGAGTTATGAGGCACAGTTGACATGCAGCAGCACACGATGTCTGCAGGCAGACAAGTTTCTAAGTCGCACCCCAGGGTCCTGCTGCTACAGTTTTTGCTGGCAGTCATGTAGCTCGGTCCTCCCAGGGAAAAGATGTCGTCTCTGGACCCAGACGCTCCATAAATCTGCTGCTCCACAGAGAACTGCTGCTTGGAGCTGAAGGCCTGCTCTGATGAAGAGCTGCCGATAGACACGAGGGAGCCTGTGATGGCGTCGGCCTTCAGCACTCCTGAAACACAAGGAGAAAACATCCACATGGCTTAGAGGGCAGAGGCCGGTAAGATGATTACGTAGTTAAGTGGTGCTGGAAGCTGTAGATCTCTAAATACATTAACTACTTATAACAAGATAAATAAGTAGAGGGAACTGGGAAACGAAAATACAATGAGCTGTAAACTCAGTTAGTGAAACGGTGTTAGAGCCGAGGAGAATGTAGAGCCAAAACAGCCCACACTTCATCACAGACAGGCCACCTGAGAATCACAGTATTTTCAGTCATAACAGTGGAGAACAAAGGAAAGCACAACGTTTTGAAGAAGTATTAAGCTGCACCAAGAAAATCCTTTAAAATTCACCCAGTACTCAGCATGAAGCAGATTCAAACATGTCAAACATCAACATTTCCACACAGTCAGTGCTCTTCAGCTCCTGAAAGCTCCCCTGTGTGAGTAGCTTTACAACCCAAGACTGTTTTCATTTCACTGCAGGTTGTGTTGTAGATGTTTCCAGCAAAAAAGACAGAAAAATCTGTTAAAGTTAAATGTCCAAAAAAAGAGAAAAGGTCATTTATCCAGGTTTAAAAGTGTATACAGAGCAGGAGACTACCGACCCTCTGCACCTCCCTTCCCATCTTTGGGATGCAGGCTGATCTCCACCGCTGCCTCTGCTCCTCTCAGGTCTTTTTCCATCTCCTCTGGACTCCTCCTCTTCACAACCAGAGAGCTGTTGCTTTCCAGGATGGGAGACAGAGACTTCCGTGCTGCACACAAAAACACTGATATATTAGAATATATTTTTCTTGTTTGTGTTGGCCCTGCGACAGACTGGTGTTCAGTGCACGATGCACAATGTCTCATGCACATCATCTTCTAGCAGCTAAGAAGGCTGCACTGTGCTTCTTAATATGCAACCCAGTATAAAAACATAGTCAGGCTGCTGTCTTTTTCACATTTGATACGTTATTTCAAAGACTATTGAGCCTCTAATGTTCCTACAGAGCCAGAACATCTGATGCACAGTCTCTGTTTCACTGCCTTCCCAGTACGAGGAAACCGCCACACCAGTAACGCCTCTTGGAATCTTTTCTTGAATTTACTTGAACTGATTAAAAATGCTCCAGATTCCAGCATCCCTGTCCTTCCAGTCTGAATTTTGGTCCTCACATACTAATTTGACTTTTTTGTGAACCTAATGTCTTTGTTCTCACCAGGGCGGCAGGGCCTGGACCGAGCAGCAGCCGCTCTCCCCACCAAGTCCAGCTCACCAGCCTTACAACAAGCTGCCATCTCTGAATCACCGTGGAGAGGAGGCAAGTCCTCCGTGCCAAAGGCCCCAGATGGGCCGGGTCTGGGCTCTCCGGACTCTCGAGCCTCCAGCACTTGACTCTTGACATCAGACATCTTGCTGCGGACCTCGGCCATCTGAGCCTTGAGGCGGATCAGGACGCCCGAGTCAGGAGCTGATCGTCGCACCACCTGTGGCCGCCGTTCTCGTTCTTTCCTTGAGTGAGCGTGAGCTAAGGAGACAAGAAATGACAAACAACAAACCAAGAGGAGAGGACAGATTTACTGTTATACACCAAGGCTTGGAGGCATTTTGGGATTGTTACCACCGGATTCCTCTGTGGTGGTTTTATCTGATGGATTAGGATCTAAAAAGTCCGATGTAAAAACCATACAAGAATCTAAGACGATGCTGAAACTACAGGAGACAATTCTTAAATTCACCAACTTCCAAAGACGTTCCTGCTGAAGGTGTCTCTGAACTTACTGCTTGCATTAAGACTGACTCATCAACATACTGGATGCACTTTCATCTTTAGGAATCTTTCTGGAAGCTGTAAATGCTCTTCCTCTCAGCGCTGACTTGGGGCTTTCCCACCGTTTGTAAATCAGTGGCATAACGTGAGATAGAGGTATTTTGGGGTCTATAACAATCCAATATTTACCTGTATTTTTAATATTTCTCCTGTTTGTTTCAGTTAGATTTTGTTTAACATGCTTGACGTTGTTAGTGTGACTTTGTTATGAGACAAAAGGAACGTGGCCTAAAGTAACCGTTACTATAATATAATATGAGACACTTCAGGTTCAGGTTTCAGTTGCTGGAAGAAAGATCATTTCCATCCCAGATGTGAGCTGTATGTTAAAGGTAAACCTCTCATTTAAAGCAGTTTATTTTTGTCTATGTACAAGTTTAAGCATTGATTCTTGGTTTAGCTGGCAAGATTTGGTGATGTTTACCGACCTGGGCTGTGAATCAGAGATACTGGAGGCCGAGGCTGGAGGCCCCACAGAGACTCCACGCTGCTGCGCTCTTTCAGATCCAGCAGCTGGATCAGGATGACTGGGTCAATCTCCAGCAAGCTGCTGCTGCTCGCCCCAACAGCAGCTCCAGCAGCCGCTCCGCTACTACCAGCGCTTCGACCAGCAGCAGCAGAACTGCGATGTGATGAACGAGTACTGGAGATGGATCCACCTGCAGATCAGAACCACAGTTCATGTAGGGCTGCGCTTTGGCCAGAATTTACTAATATTATCTAGGGCTGGGCGATATATTGGATATACTCGATGTATCCCGAAACGTTTTACGTGGGATATCTAAAATGTCTATATCGTGAACATCGAGTACAAACGGACACAGCAGCGATTTAAGCGTCTACGTGGGTTTTTCTTGGTAGTTTAGCTTCTCTCACTCATAGCAGACAGACGGCTGACTCCCCCACCCATCCATAAACTCTGCTGCACACGAGTGTTGTTGCTTCAGGAGAGACGGGAAGAAGCATGGAGACATGGAGAGTATGCAGGTAGCTGTCTAGCTAGTTTACTAGCACTAAAAGATTGAAGCTAAATGTGAGACGTCTATTTTAAGAAGTAATTCACCTCAGAAATGACGAGAAGACAAGCTGCTCTTATTAAATCAGAGCTGATCTTAAACCAGATGTTTTTGTCTGTTTTATAAGTTGTTGATGCAACTATTCCTAACGTGCACTCTATCTGCTGGTGTGAGTGGGGCTCACCTGTGTGTGCACGGAGCACGGCATGTACAGACATGACGTGACGCACTAACATGTCAACATGAGAATAAAATAAATTAAACCAGGCGGTTTAATTTCTATAACAAAAGGAAACAATATAAACCTGTTGTAGAGGAAAAGGGGACTTTAGATTACTTCTGTTCTGATCTGGTGCTGAATTAAAATAACCAAAATAATGAAATAAGAATATCTGAATGTAAAATAATTGAAGGAAAAAAATATTGGATATTACAGTAAGTGAGTAATTAATTATAAAAATAAAATAAACTTGATCTTGTAGGGTTGGTGGGAGTTGGGGCGCCCCTCTAATATAACAGTTAGGGAAACGTTGGGTTTATTTCAGTGTCTGACTGCAGGTTTCTGGTTCTAAAGAAAAAGTTTGAAAGTGAAAAATCACAATAAAGATAAATTTCACTGAGTTTCCTTAAATCCTACTGGTGTCTTTTTATGCATATTAATCTTTAATTTAACATTTACAGTGTTTTAGAGGAGATTTTACAAACATCGGGATGTATATCGTGTACCGGGATAAAGCCAAAATAGAAGTGTGGCCAAGAAGACATCAGTTTTAGACCGTATCGCCTTCCTTAAGTTAGCTTAATAATTATCTTCTTATCAAATAAAGAAGATTGTAAATGCAGCCCATCCACCCACCCATCCATCCACCCACCCATTCCTCCATCCACCCACCCAACCATCCATCCATCAATCCATCCACCCATTCCTCCATCCACCCACCCACCCATCCATCCACCCATTCCTCCATCCACCCACCCACCCATCCATCCATCAATCCATCCATCCACCCATTCCTCCATCCACCCACCCATCCATCCATCCATCAATCCATCCACCCATTCCTCCATAACCACCCACCCACCCATCCATCAATCCATCCATCCACCCATTCCTCCACCCACCCACCCATCCATCCACCCATTCCTCCATCCACCCACCCATCCACCCATTCCTCCACCCACCCACCCATCCATCCATCCACCCACCCATTCATCCATCCATCAATCCATCCACCCATTCCTCCATCCACCCACCCACCCATCCATCAATCCATCCATCCACCCACCCATCCACCCATTCCTCCACCCACCCACCCATCCATCCATCCATCCATCCATCCATCCAGTTTTCCAACCACCCACCCACCCACCCACTCACCCACCCATCCACCCATCCACCCATCCATCCACCCATCCATCCAT
>JBAFTB010000017.1:30235148-30248764 GCA_037177355.1 Melanotaenia trifasciata
AGTCAGCACAGTGGGAGGCTGAGCAGGTGGTGGAGATAGAAGAGAGTTAAACACCATGAACATGTCGTGTGTTGGGAACATTGTGGATCTTGTTCTGATAAAAGGCTATCTTGGCCGCCTTTAGGCTGAATGTGAAAATTTCTAGTTTTTGCTGGTACTCAGACAAGTCAGTGTGCTCTATTGATTTGCTCTTGACTTCAAGCCTTACTAAAGACTTGAAAATGATCAGAAACTTCATAAATCAGCAGTAAAATGTGGTTTTTGGTGAATTCTGTTCACCGCAATGACTAGGTATCTACAAGCCCAAAATAAGCTTCTCTCACAGAAAAAATGCCAAATTTGGATTTTTAATATGGGGCATGAGTAATATGAGTACTCACCGACAGTGTGGACACTGGGCTCTCTGCTCCGTCAGCCATCGCTGTCAAACAAGACATTTCAGTTCAAAAACAGCTACCACTTTGGTTCTCAAATTCACTGGATTTTTTTTAGGAATTATCTGAAAACACTGAATTTTTTTTCTTAATAACTTTGCAAAAAAAAAAAAAGTCTACCATGAACTTATTTTACCAATAACGGTGGGCAGGTACAGTGTATTTCAGTTCCATTATCATTAATTCTGACCCCCCCAAAAAATCTGATTCAAAAACTAAGAATACATTTGAAGTCCACAGTCTGCATCAAAACGAGCGATGAATGCTTATCGTATTGCTTTTTACAAACACCTTCCATCTTTTCTTATTTGCATAAACACTGCCAGAATTAGCTGCTAACAGAGAGAAAGTTGCCTGGTTCTTGTTGGTGTAATCACACTCACTCGTATGCAGCTGAAGCAGCAGAGTTTGGAGCAATGTGGGCAGAGACGAGCATCCCTCAGTTTCTCCATGCAGATGAAGCAGCGAAACACTTCAGCAATGCTCTGCAAAAAGACAGGAGAGTTTTAAACCACGCACAGCTGCAGGACACATCCCAACGCTGGGACACAGCCTCACCATCAAAGTTACACATTTACTAATTGTGCACACGTGTGAAGATAAAATGTGTACTGCTTTGTTGAGGCATACATACCTCAACGCTTTGTTCATCCATTTCAGCCAGTTTGAAGTTCTTGATCTCAGCGATGAATCAAACAAAAAGTCTGAAAGTAAAAGTCCATTTAAAGAAAATTATTGTTTTACGGGGAGCAATAACCTTAATTTCATTACAAATGTCAATAAACTTGTTTCAATATATTTTTAAACCAAAGCTGTAAAAGAAAATGAACGGTTTTATGGTGAATTTCCTTTACTAACTGGTTAGTCCTCATAGCAACAGTGCAAAAACTCATTCAGTTTACAACCATGAATCATTCACATTAAACACAAAAAAGTGATGAATGATCGACAATCACAATAGTTTTAGATTGTCGCTCAAAAAAATAAATCCAGCTCTTTATTTGAACTAAAATGGCCTCGTTTTCTGCAGTATTCCTTCATCAAATAGATTGATACAAGACATTTACATAAACAAAACAATAAATAAACAACATCAACGTTATTGAGTGATTAAATGAAACCAAGCGCTGTTTTTCCAACCTGTATCGTGTTTGTTGTTTTCCTGTTTTACAGTTTCAGTGTTTTACTCTTGCAGAGAAGTCTTGTAAAATAAACACGGAAACGGGATTATTTTCACTGCTCAGAAAGGTATGTTTGTATTTTGACACAGAAAAGCTTTCTCAGGTCTTTCTATTCAAACTGAAGTTTCTCTGAGTTCATAAAACAGTTTATGAACCAGTTTCAGTTCTACAGGCAGCAGCTTACACACGGGCAATATGGAAGTTTAAAGATTTTACTGAAAATACACCATGTTTACAAGAATGGACACATACGGACTAGAAAGTCCCATCTAATACAAAGTTTTATTCAAATTTGTTATTAGACATCTTCATACTTGTATATAAATATAACTTCTACAGTAAATAAATCCATCAGTAAAAGAAAACCATTATGATAAACTGATTTACAGCTAAATTATGCTTACATGATAATTTATGCTTTAGAAACTAATCTAGATCTTTATTTAAACATCTGATGGGTCATTAGCAACTTGACAGTAGCTGAGGCCACTCTCCCAGTCATCATCACCTTTTTTCCTTGTACAGTAGTTTACACTAAAAGATTACGAGAACCTGACACACAGAGACCAGTACATACTATCCACCTCAGTGGGATATGGCCTGACAGTCATCAGATCAACATGTTAGGAGTTCTCAGATATTTACCTAGAGAAACAAAAACACCTGTTTCACAAAAGCACAGGACCATGGGTTAGTCATTCAACTGCATCATCAGTATGGGACATATGACGTAAAACCACAGAATGACTGACTCTATAAGAAGCATGAACCTTTTTTCTACTTGTAAAAGTCTAAAGTTCAAATTTAATTTCTAAACATTGTGGATTAGATAGGATTGGCTGAAAATTAATTTTTAAAAACCACCTTCATATGACGCCCCTACAGTGTGATGTGGTGGTTAAACAACACACATGGGACATCAGCATCCAAAATGACCCACATGATGGGCTCACACACCATCAAGGTGTAAATGACTCCACAATCACATAAACTCCAAGAAAAGCATTAAATTGCCTGAGCCTATTAAATTATGTGATGTTATTAAAGAGGCTTGTGTTAAAAATGATCAAGAGAGTATGATTAGCTGCAGATATATGTAATATTTAAAGGTTGTAGTATAACATACGTGGATATTAGTAATACAGTATAGTACAAATTAAAACGTATCGTTTTGAGGTGAATAAAAACTAAATTGTGTGTTTTTTTGTTTTTTTTTTTTGTTTTGTTTGTTTTTTGTTGTTGCCACACTCTATCATCACTGCCGCCAACTGGATGTCAGTGTCAAACCGAGGAGCCAACAGAAGAGGCCCAGCATCAGCAGATACATCCACTGACCTCCCAGAAAGAGGTGCTGCTGCCAGACTGCTGCTGCTACGAGAAGTAACGCCACTTATTACTGCTATGAGCGAACTAAATAGTAGCAACCCGATAAAATAAAAACAACAATACCACCACAAAATGTCTACACAGAGTTGTGAGGGCAGCTAGCTTGGCAGGCTTTAGCAGGGTGGCTCTCTTACCTCTCCGGAGACTCGGCTTCGTCTGTCACACCTGATCAACAACCCGTTAGAAAAGGCTGCCTCATGGCGCCATGTCTCCGCCAGTTCAGCTGTCGTTACAAAGAGCTAACGCCCCGCGGTGTTAAGGCACAATTTTCGCTATTTAACACGCTAAACTGAAAAAGAGCTGGTTTCTGCTCCAAACTGAAGATGTAGCAGCAGCAGTGTATCTGGGGCTGATTGTCCCCTAGCGACAACCAATCAAATGGCTTCATTACTTCTTCGGTCAATATTTTTGTTCCGCCTTTGTCAGAAAGCTTTATCGCCCCATACTGGCAAGATTACAGAATGACAGAGAAAGACTGCTAAAGGTTTTTATCACATTATCCAGGCTCCAAAAATAAAATAATATGTAAAGCTAAAAAAGAATAAAAGCGAAATAAAACACTTAAATAAATACAGTAAAATAAAAACTAAGATAAATAAGTTTTAGAAAATATGATAAATGTTAAAAAATAATTACCCCGGTGGCCCGAGGGCTTTGGGAGGCTTGTAAACTAAACGCAAGTTGGATCAATATTCAGGACTAAAACTATTAAGATCTTTAAAAGCTGATATATACTAATATAAGTACAGTATTTCTAAATCAGTTTGGAAGCACACAGAAAATCAATCCAAAGATTTTAAGATTCTTGTAATTTGTGCTCTCTTTCTGGTCTTCATCAGCAGATGAGCAGCTAAGTTTTGTAAAAGTTTATAACATTAAATGTCTTAAATGTCTTAAAGGAATCTTTTCTGCTAGATTATTAGTAACTAGACTTGATTAGCAGCTGTTTGAGTATTAACCAGCCAAATTAGAAATGATGTGCACTACAGAATAAGGAGGAGAAGCTTGTTATAGACATAACCTGTACCTGCTTAATCCAATTTATGTTTGTAGGAACCTAAACTAGCTGCTATCAGATGAGAGGCAGGGCACACCATGGAGAGGTTGCCAGTCCATCACAGGGTCATCAGTACACAAAAGTAACCTAATACTGAAGAAATAAACTGTTTGTGGAGCAACATACAATATGAAGATACTCAGTGATGTTTCTTTATAAGGCAGGTCTTGCTCAGTTTAGCAAGACAACTAAGAGGCCATTGGTTTTTTTATCATGCTGACATCAAACTCAAAATAAGCATACATATTTTTGTGAAAAAAAGTATTAGTTTCAGCATCTGATATGTCTGTATTGAATTTCAATTTAAACTGAATTTTAATTATTATGAAGTGCAAATAATTGCACTCAGTTTAAATTTACATTTGTAATTTCCTTTGGAAACAGGGTTGAATGAAAATGAGCGAAGGTAAGCGATGGCCTGCTTTTCCAATTGCAACACACACTGAGCTCATTTACAAAGTCATCTTGTTAGCCAGCGCAACCTGTGGATGAATCCACTCATCCTTTTTGGATGGACACACACAGAAACACACACGAGTGCTGTAAATTTGCAGTAAGTCCATTGGTGTTTTATGCAAAGAGTCTGAAGCTGGATAGGTTGCAATGAGACATATGCAAATCAGCCTGTCAGGAGGCATGGGGTGTATGGCAGAGGTGAACGCTTCTCCACTTAGGAAAATGCTGATAAGCAGCTGTGGATTTCCAAAACTTTATAACTCAACACTTTCTTTGTCGTGAAAAAACAGTGAGAAGCTGGAGCAGCAAAGGCTGTTCACCTGAGGTGAGTCGCTGTGAAAGCCTGTTCATCTGTGACGCTTTAATATCTTTGTGTTTTTGTTTTTTCTAGTTTAGTTTGAATAATGATCATTTTTTGTGAATTTATTACAGACTGAGAAAACTGTTGCAGAGTTTTATCAGAATAGCTGTCTTGCTTATGAATATTATAAGTAGGGTTCACACAGGAGTGTGTAGAGTTTGTGTGGTGGTGTGGAGGGGAGGGCACATTAGAATAAAGTCAAGATCATTTTCCTGGGTGGCCTGAGTGCTTCATTGTCCTGGTAAAGTTACAATCCTGTAGGAAAATCAGCTATATTTATCATTACAGATATTAAGATGAGCACAGACACGGTGGAGCAGTCGGAGGCTCCAGCTGAGCAGGCAGGTAAGAATTTTCTGCTTCATCCCAGCGAATCGAAATCACAACACACAGCTGAACTCCACAGAAGTCACTCAGGAAAGTTGTTTTATTTGTTCTGACACTGCTGCTGTTTCACATGGAAACTGGTTCATCACCATCTTTAAACTGGAAAAGTTTTCTATTTTAGGGACTTATTGGGAATATTCTTTTGTGTCGACTTTAATGTAAAAAAAATCTCTGGAAAATGAGAGGAATGTTCTTTAATTTAGGAGAACACGTGCTTCAGGTTACAGGAACATTTTTAAGCTTCTTTTAAATTTTTATTCTTTTCAGGGACTTTTAGATTTAGTTTTTCATTTTGTTTTACTCGTCAATGATCTTTAGCACAGAAAAAAAGGCACTTTTTTATTACTGTATTTAAACTTGAAGCAACAAATTGCTCATCATGTCTGATCTGATACAAATAAAATATACATACAATTTTTTTCAATTGCTCAAAATTTGTAGGAAGCTGTGTGTGCAGGTCTGTACATGTGTGTGAAGATACTGTGGCAGTTAATGTGTGTGTGTGGATGTGCCTGAGGCTGTTTGCAGTCACATACAGGCAGCCTAGAGGCTGAGGACACCAGCCGTCCACAAAACAAAAACCAGGAACTAGTAGCAGAAAAATGTGGAACTTTTATTCAGACAATAGTTGCGTGAGAGAAGTGATCGACTCGGCTTCATGGAAGTGCTAAATGTCTGCTTTTTGTCACAACGTAAAATATCACTGTCAAAACTGGTGTTGGGGGTTTTAACAGTTGCTTACAGTAAATCCACTTCCTGACAAAAAATACTGAAACACTGATGGAGACATTTTCTCTGGAGACGATGCTTAAAACACCAAAATACAAACAAAGTATTCTCCTTGTCTGGTGTGCAAACAAAGTAAAATCTGTAGTATTTGTGTGAAGAGACACTGCTGGAGTGAACTGACTGCGTGAGAAGGCAACAGAGGCTGAAAAGTTTATCTCAGGAGAATCTCTACCTGCACCTGTTCACTTCATACACACCTGCCCGTTAGAAGTTGTGTTTACACATGTTGGAGGTGAACGTGATTTGGAGGTAACAGCTGGGTTAATGAACTGATCTCATGGCATTGCATATTCAATCCAGGTTCTCAAAAACCAGGAGGGCTGTGTAAAAGGTGAATTAAAGAACCCAGACAAGAGACATTTTATCTCAAGATAAAGTGGCTCATCTTGAATTTGCTGGCAGCAACAAGTCTCAGAGGTTAGGGTGAGGGGTACAAACATCTGGAAAAGTAGGAAACAGCTGGAATAACATGCTGCAGCTGGCAGCTGGTCAGTAAGCTGAACAGAAAGGGAGCACACGTCCAGAACATGCCAACCTCAGCAGTTCAGATAGGGATCAGACAGGGAGCAGAGTAAAAGCTTCCGGTAATTTTCACAATAAAAGCCCCCAAGCAGATTTGCACTGCTGAACCATGAAAACATTACATCATTGATCAGTCAGGCTGTTTTTTTTTTTTCATTATATACGATACGTTCATCCTGGAACTGGAGAATCACACATTCTCCAGTTCTACTGTGATTTCGTGATCTCGTGAATCCAATCAGGCAAACTGCATTTGCGGGAGCTCCGCATCTAAACATGTTCCCGTGTGAACTGAGGTCGGAACGAAACCGCGGCGCAGATGCTTCCAGTGGAAATTGGGAGTCAAGTAAAGATGGGAGGAGGTTCAGCAATCTGCAGAAAACTAAGTTCCAACATGCTGCTCATCTACATGGAGCGGAGTCAGAAGTAGCTAGAGAAAGGGAAGTCTGAACCAAGACCTTAATCTTAATGTTGCACTACTGAACTTAAAACTCAAATTTTTATCAATGAGACATCCCTGGACAGCTAATTCAGCTTCCACGTTGCATCCTAGCTGCATTCTGAGCTCTCTCCAGCCAGTAAAAGTCATTCTGGTGGTAACGCTTCTTCTTTTTCTTTCTTACTCCCTTAATGTGGTCTTGGATTTATTAGCTGAATCATGTGCATGTTCAAAAGAAGCAGTGTGTTGATGTCCAGCTGCGGGTGTTTGACGTGTTTTGGTAAAGCGAAACTCAGATGTGAAGTAAAGCAGTGAAGCGTGGTTTCTCAGCCTTGAGAACAGCGGCTCCAGAAGTGTGTAAAATAAATGTCAGTGTGCCGTGGAAATAGTCAGAAACACTGTTTTTAAAGTCAGAAAGTTATGTAGTGCTACTTTAACATAACCTGAGTGTGTTTATTTAAAACCATTCACATTTCACTGTGCTGATTAAAACAACAAAAAAAAATGATAGTAAGAGAAAGAGACAATGATTTACAATTTACTGAGAATGTATTTAAAAAGCTGTTGAGTTTAAACATTATTTCCAGCCAAACTGTCTTATGATGATGACTTCATCACATTCTTCTGCACGACTTTGTCATTGGTTTCAAAGCTGAGTTTCACATAAAAACGTTTAAAGGTTTTGCTGCTCTCCAGTGAAAATGTGTTTTTACAGTCAAGGTAAAAAAAACTTATCACTGCAGCAAACCTTTGTAACGTTAGGAACGAATGACAGAGTCTGCATGAAACAAGAGAAACACGAAGGAGGGTGACTGATAATGAGACTGGGTGTAGAAGATGCTAGCAGAAGGAACACAAACCTCCGTCTCTGTGGTGAAAGTCCAGTCTAACACGTGTAGACTCTTCTTCTTTTTTTCAGTCTCAAACACAAACTCGACACTTGTGTAACTTGAAAGCAGATTAAACGTAAACAAAGGGCATTTTTTAACACAAAAGAGTAACGTTTTTACAAGTTAATGCATGTAAGAAACTAAGTAATCTGTTTTAGTACAAAGAGGAAAATACTTTTAACCATTCTGGAAACTATTATCTTGAAAATAACCATCAATCAACAGTCTGACAATTCAGCCTGTAAAAACAGACATTAACAGTGTTGCAGCCATGACTGTTTGATTTAGCTCATTTTGTTTTGAGTTAGCTGAACCTCATTAATTGGTCTCTGAAGGCATTTTCAGACATGATGTAGTGAGAAAATAGGGCGTGCATCATATCTTCCTCGAGACCGGAAACTAAGGTGCTATTGTACCCGACTTAATTTCCCATTAAAAGTCCAAAATCAATAATAAGTTCTTGTCTGTGTAGCAAACACTTGATATATTTGTCAGAATGCACTATAAATATTCACCAGATTTTTGTTTTTTTTTAGAAAATGCTCTAATTCTTGCAGAAAATAGTCCCCAAAAGCAAACAGCTTACTTGAGCTGGAGTAGCTTTTTCTAAAACTACTTATTTAATCAACACGAGGAAATTCCTGACCTGTTTTAAAACATGAAACTGTATATTTTAATTCATTTTAAACCATTTGTAGAAGCTAGTGAGTTATAAAACATGTGGCACACCCTGCAGGGAGGAGCTGGATTAACTCACAACTGATTTTAGCTCTTTTTATGACAAATATGGAAAGTTTTAAAATGTTTCCTGCAAGTATAGAATTGAAGTTGACCTTGATCACAGCGCATACTCGTTCCCACAGAATACTGACGCCAGCCAGGCCCCTGCTGTGTGTAAAGCATAGCAGCAGAAACGGTTTTGGTTAAGTATCGTATTCAGCCCTAAAGATGACGTTCAGACATGTGAAAGATTTCACCCGTCTCTTTACTCCCAGCACAGTATGACATGATTCATTTTTCTAGTTATAAAAGTGGTTTTACAACCATCAGATTTCATATTAAAAAGCCTTCTTTTTTGTATCTATGCACCGATGTGCAACCATTGTTTTTTTTTTGTGTGTGTGTTCAGATACACACTTCCTGCGCTCGGGCTGATTTGCATGTTTTGGTCATTTCCATACTGGAACCTTGGCTGTAAAGCCGCTGTGAGGGGGGAGGGGCTGGAGAGGCGAGGGGAGAGGGGTTGGAGAGGCGAGGGGAGAGGGGTTGGTGTGGTGGAGGCTTATGAGAATATTTGCATGGTGTGTATCCAGCAGCTCGCTGCCTCTCTGACTCACTTTTTCTCTCCCTCTCTCTTTCTCTCTCTCTCTCAAACACACAACCAGAGCCAAAAAGGCCCAATTTGACATTCAAATGATGTGAGCTTATTCAGCAAACCTTTGTACTGTCCCACTCCGTCTCTCACACACACTCAGCTCTGACTCTTCTTGAAAAGAATTGTTTGTTTTTAGACACACATCTGTATGTGTGTGTATGTGAACAGTCAGTAGGCTCCTATACAGTAAAACATGTTGGAAGATGCACTTAAATGATAGAAAGTCAAATCACTTAGCTTAGCTTATGTGGTTTGTAAAAAGGAAATATAACTGTGTGTGTATATATATATATACATATATATATATACATATATACCACATTATATATATATATATATATACCACATTTTAAGAATAATTCAAATATATTAACCGGTACAATAGGGGCCCTGTGACAGACTAGCAACTGGTCTAGTAGCTGTGGCTGAACTGTGGCTGTTCAAGTCCTCTAAAAGAAATCTTAGAGTCTGTCTATTAACACATCAAACAGTTCAGACAATACGCACTGAAAACATGAAAAGAATTCAGTTAAATTCAGTTACAGCTGCAGGTTATCAATTCACTTTAAGTAGAGAATAAATAAGAGAATAAATAAGCCTAAATAGATAGATAACTGTAATTCACTTAGAATCCAGTTCAGTCCCGATCATTTTGATCTAGTTTAATGTAAATCGGTTTAATTCATCATGGCAACGTCTTCTCTTTCAGACGTAAAAAGTTGACTCAAGTTATTTTGAGATTGCTTGTCTGATGGGAACTAAACTGATGTGTCTTGTTTTTGTTATTTTATTCATTTCACCTATTTTGTGTTTATTTGTTTAAGATAAAATTGGTCCATCATAGTTGTTTTTGTTTCATGCCACCGTGCTGAGGAAGCCTGTGGATTACATTTATTCTGTATAGTTCAATTAAACATTTGTTGCAATTAACCAGAAATAAAGTATCTATAACTCATCAGGCTCATGCTTACGGTAACATAGAGCGTGTTACTATTAACAGGTTACCTTTAAAGCCTGACATATGAAATTTTGTTATTCGAACTTTTCTTAATTGGACCTTTAAACAAATGCCTTTTATGGATTCATTTGCATAATTTTAGGAGAAAACTATCTGGAAAATGAGTCTTTAAGACACCAGTGAAGTCTGTGGGGTCAGAGAGACGTGTCAAATTGTATACAAAAGGATTTTAAGAAACATTTTGATTATGTAAGCGGTGCAGATTTCTCAGAAACATCTGTATGAAACATGATGAAGAGACATTATTAAGGTCTGAAAGAGAAGCGAGTTCAGAGGTCAGGCAGTCTTTCTGTCGGCTCATGTGAGAGCTCATTTACACGTTTTACTTCTGGAAATGCAGAAAAATTCAGCACTGTTTCATTTTTAGCAGAATTTTGATTTAATTTGTGGTAAAGTTAGATGAACATGCTGATCTTTCAACTTTCTTTGTTTCATTTTTCTGCTTGTTTTCGTTCATGCTTCATCTTTAAGCACAGTGAGCCACATTTGTTTGAAAAACATTACATGAATATACAGTAACTGTGAATGTGACTGAAAAGCAGAGCCACCTTTTAAAATCTGTTTTTCTTTTTTCTTTCAACATTTAGAGCAAAACGGGATTGACTTCAGTCGTCAGGTAAGTCTCTGACATCACTTCCTGTGTATGAATGAATTCTCTGTCTTCATCAGGATGGGTTGATAGCTCTGGCTAACTTATAACTTATTTTTCTTTTAGCTCACAACTACACTAATGATTGTTTTAACTGTTGTCTAGGAGAATCTCTGGGAGGGCATTATAGCAAAGAAGCCACAATTTGAATGTTAAGAAGATAGTTTGGTGTCTTGGAAGTCTGGTTTTATGAGGGTTCTCTCCAAAGTCAGAGACCTATATTGTTGAAAAGTGTCCATTAAATTGAAGCAAATATGCAATGTGTCTTCATGTGTAGATCAGCTCCACAGATGGTGGTTGTTTCTACAAGTTCACTAACTATGAAATTAGACAGACACACATTCTTACTTAGTTTTACATCAGGCATTAAAAAAAACTATAACTCTGCAGCAACATGTTGGCAAATAAGATTTATGAATAACATTCAACAGGCAAAGAAGGAATTTGAGACTCATCTGCATGAAGAAATTTATAATCCACATTAACAATTAAGGATCCGCATAAGTTACGTGCTTTTTTTATAAACCACATGGCTTTATTTATTTTGTGAATGGTGGTTTATCAAAAGAAAAAACAACATGTTACATGGATCAAACTTTTTACATCACCATCACAAAATTGGACCAGGAAGGAAGAACTTAAATGAAAACCAAAAACATAAAATGAATGTCCTTTAATAAAGACCAAAAAGTGGGACCCACAAGGTAAAACAAGCAAATAACACTAGGACTGAAGTAAGGCGTCAAAGGAGGGAGTCGGTCAGACACGGCAAAACGACGAGACACAGGTGGAGCACAGCGGAGGACAGGTGCTACAGGAGGGCAGGAAGTTACCTGAAACAAGGCAAGACGTTAGTGCACAAATAAAACAGGAAACCTGAAACCAGTGGTGACCAGAGGAAACACTCATGAGTGCATTCATGAACAGGGTCCCTTTCAATTCAGCTTTATCGGTATAGCACCACCTCAGGGCACTTTACAGACAAATCTACTCAATTCATAACAAATATAACCTGGTTAAAGAAAACCAACAGACTGCATCAAACCTTGACTTTGATCCAATCCTCCATCCTGAGCATGCAAGAGGTGACGGCGGATGTTCTGTCACACTGACTGCTGCACAAACCTGATAAATCTCATTTATTTCATTGTTTTTCAGTACAATATTCATCAAGCTGCAGTTCGTCTTTTAATTGGTTTAAAAATAATTGGAACATGAGATTTTTTGCTTCCTGTAAACTTAAAATTCTCTTAAATCTTAAAATAAAATCTCCCACTCTGTTGTTTTCTAAACAACAGCAGCTTCTGCGCTGCAGCTGGAATTTCGATCCTTTTCGTTCGTTAGGCTGTTGCATTAAAAAGAGATGATGAGACTACTGCTGTAGGAAATGTCAGCTGGCTCATTTGCCTAATTTTTATGTGGTTTTCAGTTCATTTGAAAAACAGACAAAAATATATTTTAGTTCTGTTAGTTCCTTTGAAATGAACCTGTTATGCCAACATGTGGCGTAATATCGGCCTGCTCTTCTCTGGTTTATTTATCTGGAAAGTGTTGTGGAGCTATAAGTGACTGTGCTGGTTGTAGTTCTGGTTTGATCCACAGCTCTTCCAGGCCATGCTGAAAAGACAAAACGACGGACTGAAAAGTAAAATCAGCTCATTGGCAGCTTTGGTGTTTCTCAGTGCAGCTGCTCATTTGTTGGAAATAAATTCAGCAGTTTTTCAGATTTTTTGTTAAGTATTTGAACAAGTGAATGTTTCTTTCACTGCTTTCGCTTTCAGGAAGTGGCTTCAGGGGTTAGTAAGTCGGGTGGGATATTTGCATACTGGCTTGCTGAAGAGGAGGGAAAGCGTCTATTAATCTTTGGATCATGTTTAGTGACCAAACTGGTCCCGGAGTGAATGTTCGTTGATCTGTTAGTGTCTCTGCTTTGTCTTCATGCACCCCACAAGCACAATCAGCCAGAACTGTAAACACAAATGAGTGTTATGTAGAGTTTATAGAATAGAGAAGAAGTTATATAGAAGTTAATCTGTTAATATGTGATAGTTATGTGTTAGTTCGGATGCATTTTTACATCTTAGATAAAGACAGAGGACATCAACGACTCACCTCCGTCCACTCTGAAGACATGCCACCTCACACAGAGCTCACCTGTGCATGGAAGCCAGCTGAGTGGGGTAAGGCACATTCGCTCAGGAAAACTCAATCGTAACTTAATAAAAGATGTAATAATTGATGGAAAGATTTTAAAGTCCTATACTGTTTACATCCTCGCTGATTATTTTGTTTCGCTTCAGGAGCTCACCTCCCTCCACCCCATGGTTTTGATGCCACCCTCTCACCTGCCGTCTCCCTCCCCCTTCCTGCTCTCCCAGAGTCCCTCCAGCCATCAAGGTGGAGTCTCAGGAAACTTCCACTGAGTCAACTCTGATGGAAACTGAGCTAATGGTTCATAGGGGAAAAGCAGTGATATTCAAAACAGCCATTTCAGTACTTAGGGAAAGAGATTTGATCTGTACAGCAACCGGGGAAACAGGCAAGGATAGCTAATCTTCCACAGTCTAGCTTTCTAATTAACAAGTTATATCTTTGAGTGTGTGTATGTGTGTGTGTGTGTGTGTGTGTGTGTGTGTGTGTGTGTGTGTGTGTGTGTGTGTGTGTGTGTGTGT
>JBAFTB010000017.1:30248864-30293188 GCA_037177355.1 Melanotaenia trifasciata
TGTGTGTGTGTGTGTGTGTGTGTGTGTGTGTGTGTGTGTGTGTGTGTGTGTGTGTGTGTGTGTGTGTGTGTGTAAAGGATCAGTAGGATATTTTTTTAAAGCTAGCTTGCAACATTAAGCTAGAATCAAAGCATCTCTTAGCAAAAAAGTAGTTTATTCAAATGTACTACGAGTATACTTTTTTATACTTAAACTGAGATAGTATACTGATAGTACACTGAAAGTTTACTTTTTATATACTATATATTATATACTTAAGAATAGTATTGTGAAGTATATTTAGCTTATACTGATAAGTATGAAAAAAGTCTGAGACTAAGTACATTAATACTACAACTTATACTTTAATAATAAAGCTTATACTTGTAATTAAGTATACTGTCAACTTCTTTCTGCCACAAAGTACTAATACTTAGTACAGGAGTGCCTAAGTCCAGTCCTCGAGAGCTACTATCCTGCAGCTTTAAGATGCATCCCTTCTCCAGCACGCCTGAATGTGTCGTTGCCAGCGTCTGCAGAGCTGGACGACGTGCAGGAGGAAATTCAGCCATTTCATTCAGGTGTGTTGAAGAAGGGATACATCTAAAAGTTGCCGGATAGTAGATCTCGAAGACTTGGGCTCCCACGCACACGTTTGCTTAGAGGTATTACCGCTGTTATAAACGTACATTTTCAGGATCATGTAGTGCTGGAGTTTAAAAGTTTACAGTAAATAGTCTGTGTGCTCAACCGAATTACCTTTATGTTCCTAAAAGTTCAGTTTTAGTCATTCTAAGTTCATAAAAGTATAAAGTATGCTTCAATAAACTAAAATGTGGACTAGAAGTATTTACATACGCTAGTAGTATATAGATGAGGGTACTGTGTAGTTATAAGTGTACTTTTGTAAACATAAAATGTTCTAATTTAGTCTGAAGAAGTATTAAGTTAGTATACTTTCTAGGACACTAGAAGTACATGGTCCGTAGTATACTAGCTATATTTTCAAGTATACCTAATGAAATAAACTTGAAGTATACTACTTTTGCTAAGGGCTGAAGACTGAGGCCACAGTAAGCCATTCTGCCTTGTTTGTTTTATTATTAACCTGACGTGACAACGAAACATGATGTTTTTCCTGCAAGAAGCATTTATTAATTTCCTAAGTGATGAAAATCTTTTACTTATTTATGTTTTTATACCACAGCTCTTCTGCAGCCGAACCTGCTGTCCCTCCCTAGCCAGAGTCAAACTAGTCTTCTTCAGCATCAACCTGGACTGGCTCTGACCCCACAGGTAACTAATGACATCTACACAAAGCAAACATGGCGACAGTTACAAACAGACACACATCAAACCAGTCTCTCTTAACGCCATTCCCTCCATTGTTTGACATATTCATTGTTACATCCACTGCTTACTTCGGCACTGTTATGTGTTTTATATTTTTTTGTTTTAAACTAACATCACAGTTGAAGCTGAGCCCCTTACCAGCACAAAAGAAACAAGGAAGTTAAAATGAATGATGAATTGGGCCATAACTGTCTATTAAGATGTGCACACTATACTGTACCAAAGATGGTTAGCATCACCCGAGTCACCCCAGTGCACACAGTTTTCTGTTTCAGAGAAAATGGCTGATGGACTTGTGTCTTGGCTTGTGGTGTGGTACTCCTCTGATAATGAGTTTGGGCTCTAAAAAGTTGATGTTGACTCTGACAGGCTGAGATTAGTTGCCTGAAAAGAAAAGCACCATTTAATTTAAAAAGTGCTTTAATTTTAAAAGTGTACTAATATTTTATAGCTACAGAGGGTGTTTAACCTGTACATTAAGGTGCATTAACTCAATTAGACTAGATGCAGCATATACATACTTCTCCCTTAAAACCTTGACGCAAGTTACTCAGCCTTTAAATTGATTTGCTTCATCAGGCTGAGTAATAATAAGTGTTGCTGCAAAAATGCAATCTTTCCATAAGGTTCAGTTATTTATTTTAACAAGCCCAGATTCTCAGTTTCACCTGATCCAGTTTATTCTGCACCAACAGAACAGCAACACAAACAGCTCAGTGGGAGAACTGGGTGACCTGGCCCTTCTTCGTCCAGCTTTCAAACTCATCTTAGACTGTGAGCTTTTATAGCGTGCTATTCTAGCCTTTCCTGAGAAGAGAATAAAATTAAATGAAAAGGGAAATTGCAAAACGTCTCATTTCAAAGGAATACCTCTCCTCTGGTGATGTTGTGCGAATTCTTGGATAAAAAAATGTGACATTAGTTTTCAATGCAGGTCCCAAAAACTTTCTGGAACACACTAAGAGGAGGGGCAGCAGAGAGAAGGAAAGAAAGAAACTTAATGATCTCTCCCTGCTGAATCCAACACAAATACTTATTTTAACTACACAGGTTTTTAAGAAAACCCCAGATTTCAAGAAATTTTCAAACAATGTTTACATTTAAGAATGTTTTTAAGGGAAGTTTAGGTTTTAATAACTGGGTTAACAATTTCATGTGTGTGTCAGAGGTCCCGCAACATTGTTTTCAGTGTATTACCCCAAATTCAGCCTTGGTCCTTAATTTCATCCATTCCAAATGTGGCTCTTGTGAGCTCTACTGAGAACGGGCTGTTTCTGTGCCTGAACCTTTAAATGTTCATGAGTGGTGCCTGGCCACACCACGCCCCTCTCTGGGAGAGGATCGGCCTTTGCTGGCACCCTCTTGGTGATTTTAGAGTGCAGGCTCAGCTAGCCGGTGGGGCGGGTCAGTGACAGTATCCACTACGGGTGGCAGAGGTTATTTCCCTTTGTGAGGTCATTGAGGGAAAGATCTCAGACTCACCTGTTTGAGCACACATTTGCTATAAAGTGGATCAAGCAAGTAAAAGAGGAGACAGAATTTTCTCATTTTGGGGCCTCACACACAGGCTAGGAGGACACATATGACTGTTAAAAAACCTTAGAAAGGTTAATTTTACATAATATGGGACCTTTAATAACTGGTTTTAAATTTTTACTGCTGGTTTTTTCCACCAGCAGTAAAAATTTTGTCTGCAAAAAACAAGCAACTCCCTGAAGAACAAGCTGTAGTTATTAAATTCACTTGTAACAGCAGCAGAAAACACAGAAACTGAGCTAATAAATAAAATAAAAATCTGTTTAAATCTTCATTGTATGAAGTTAAACATTTCTCTCTGCGATGCTTAACTCTGATCCAGGCTATGAGTCGCTCAGGCCTGGCAGGACCTTCTATGGAGAACCACTTGGACATGTCCCACTTGCAGATGCCCAAACACATGTCGGTAGCACCGCAGGAAGAACCCAGTGATCTAGAAGAACTGGAGCAGTTTGCAAAAGCATTCAAACAAAGACGCATCAAACTGGGCTTCACTCAGGTAACAAAGAAGTAACCACACCCTGTTTCCCTCTGAAGCCTTGAAAGCTTATTTTCTCAACTTCTCATGATCTGGGGGAAAGGTATAGTTAATAGCATAGGAGGACTTTGACTTCATCAACACACGAAGCATTAACACTGTTGTATTCTGTTATGAAAAATGGTCAAGCAGCCATCTGTTGGTGAGATTTCTTGCAGTAAAGCAGTGTGTTTTCAGTTCAGACAGAACGTGGAAGTTAACATGTTTGGACTTTTCCAAGGTTGCTGTGTGTGATGTGGGCCTGTCTGATCCTTACTGTGTTTTCTTTGAGTGTACGGTTCCCGTTCACACTAATGTCTCAGTGGAGGTGATCACAAAATGGTGTATAACTGAAAACACGAGTGGAATGTTTAACCAGGTTTTCTCTTTAACACCTGCCCTGTCAGAGGAACAGTCAATAACCTTGTCACTAGTTTTAATGCTAAAAAATAAATTTTATGGACACCAGAGTTCGCATTACGGGGGAGCTACGGGGAGCTCGGCTCCCCTGAAAGGCACAGGAGCTCTCCTAAGACATTCAGCTGATACATTGAGGGGGAGTCCTAAAAATAGTTCACTTTCATGTTACATTTAATTTTTTCAAAAGGTTCCTGATGTGTCTCGAAAAGAAAAGCATTTATTTGTCAGCTTTGTTGTTTATTTATTTAATTTATTAATTAAATCCTCCAGATGTGATCCGTTCTGTTTCCTTCAGCCAATGGATGGCAGCGTTGTTTGTTGAGCGTCCATACAAAAAACACTGTATATGCTTTCTTTTGTGGCTGTTAAAAGGACTTTCTGTCCCTGATTCTGATTAAACAAGCTTTGTTTCTGGTAGGAAAAAGTCTCTATGGAGAAATTCCACACTAGTGAAAAATGAAAAAAAAAAAAAAAATAAATAAAAAGAGTGTTGGAAAGCCAAGTGCAGGAGGAGAAAAACAATCTTCAGGTTCATGTTTGAACACAGACGATGGAAAAATGTCTTAGTCTTACTGGACCTCAGTGCTGCATTTGATACAGTTGACCACAATATATTACTCCTGACTGGAGAACTGGATGGGCCTCTCTGGCAATGTACTACACTAGTTGAAAATGTATTTAAAGTACAGAAAGTACTTTGTGTCAATAGGTAACTTTACATCTGAGCAGACAAGAATTACATTACCCAAGGTTCCCCAAGGCCTCTTCTGTTTAACATCTACATGCTCCCACTGGCACAGGTCATGAGGAAAAACAAAAGATTCTAAATATTGTTAAGACCAGGAGATAAATCTGATCTTTAGTTGCTGATCAAATAGGTTTTGGTCTTGAACCCTTTTAAACATTTCCATGAGAAAGTGGTGTCCTTCATATGTTCTGCTGTGTTTGTGATCCATTACAGGGAGATGTCGGCCTTGCAATGGGAAAACTGTACGGGAATGACTTCAGTCAGACTACAATCTCACGCTTTGAAGCTCTAAATCTCAGCTTCAAAAACATGTGCAAGCTCAAACCGCTGCTGGAGAAATGGCTTAGTGATGCAGGTACAGCAAGCAACTACAATAAGCAGTGCTGCTTTTATTATAACATCATAGAATAGATAAAGAAGCCAAACTCATCAAATGCATCTCTCACACAATAATTTAATTAAAAAACAAAAAGTTTTATTTCCTTTGTTGAGGTACTTTACAATTTATACACAGTTCTTCAATCACAGTCAGTCTTAACAAAATGAGCAATAACATGTAAACAATAAAGGTGGTAAATATGTGTGTGTTGCTAAAAGCAGAGCAGATACGAATAAAGTTTGAATTTATTTATACCCTATAATTTACAATAATATGGAAGTTAATTATAAGATTAAATTCTATTCAGCTTTATTTATAAAGCACCAATTTACAACAAAGTCACCTCAAGGCCCTTTAACAGTCCAGTTCAATGAATTTATTTGTTTTACAGTTATAATCCAACCAAAACGAGTTGTTTTATAAGTTTATAATGTGTTCATATATGAACCAATTCATAAAAAAAGGAGATTGCATAGCTAGAGAAACCAAAGCACTATATAAAATCTTTTCTTCAGTTCCATCCCCCGGTCTGAACATGCACAGTGCACAACCAGACTCAGGGAGGGCGACCATCTTCCCAACTGGTCAGGGATGGAGAGGACGGGTGGGGTTAACAAGTAAAAAAGAAAGACAAGCTCAGTGCATCATGTGACGGCCCCAGCAACCTCAGCCTATAGCAGCAGAACCTACTGGATGGATAAGGAGATTTATCCTTTATATAAGAAATAGCAAAAAGGAAAGTTTTAAACCTTCTTTTAATAGAGAGGATTTCTGCTTCCTAAACCCAGACTGGTAGTTCATAAGAGAGGAGCCTGAAAACTGTAGACTCCGCCTCCCATTACTCCAGGAAACACAAGTATGATATTAGATTTACTTCAGTAGAGCCTGATCAAGATGCACCTAAAACTACTTTGCTTTGGAAAATGTATTTTATTTTATTTAGTTCATTTGCCAAGATTTAGATTAAAATTTTTTCTACTTTAACTTGTTGGTCCTTGCTTTTAGATTTCTCCCATGATTTTGAAGCACAGTATTAATACTGCAGCAAAAAATATAACAGTTTTTCTTTACATTAGAAAACTCACCTTCTGACACAATGAGCACCTCGACCTCGCTGCCACCGCTGATGGAGGGCTACGGACGCAAACGGAAGAAGAGGACAAGTATTGAAACAAACATCAAGATGACGTTGGAGAAACGCTTCATGGATGTAAGTCCAAGATGGATTCAGTTTTTATTTTACCGAGTTAAAAATGCTGAGCTCATTCAATGCACAATTCTTTATCAAATCTCATCACATTTTGGGGTTTTAGAATCCAAAACCTAACTCCGAGGAGATAACCCTGATCTCAGAGCAGCTGTCCATGGAGAAGGAGGTGGTTCGAGTTTGGTTCTGTAATCGTCGTCAGAAGGAAAAAAGGATCTACTGCCCTGTGGCTGCTTTACCAGTCAAATCCCACAGCTACAACTCCCGAATGGTTAGCTGTCTAACCCACTCATCTCTTTCACACTAAAACTGTTGGGACTGTTAGGGATGGAAAAGAGTACAACTTAATTTAATGCATTTTTTAATATCATATATATATATATATAATACAGTGGATCCCCTGTCCAAATGCCAGGTTTTCGTGATGTAAAAAAATGACATCAAGATAAACAGTTTCACAACTTTTTCCACCTTTCATGTGACCTATAATAATATGTACAACACAACAAAACAAACAAATCTTTCAGGGAGGTGAAGTAAAAGAGATAATGTGGGTGTGCACACCCTTTTATAACTGGGGATGTGGCTGTGTTCAGATTTAACCAATTACAGTCAAACTCATGTTAAACTGGAGTCAGCACACACCTGTCCTCAATTAAAGAGCCTCAGATCAACCCCAAATAAAGTTCAGCCGTTCTGGTCGGCTTTTCCTGACATTTTTGTAGCCACATCTTCCAGCACAAGCCATGGTCCGCAGAGCGCTTCCAAAGCATCGGAGGGATCTCATTATTCAAAGACATCAGTCAGGTGAAGGCTACAGAAGAATTTCCAAGGACTTAAATATACCATGAAACACTCTGAAGACCGTCATCATCAAGTGGAGAAAATATGGCACAACAGTGACATTACCAAGAACAGGACGTCCATCCAAACCTGATGGTAGGACGAGAAGAAAACTAGTCAGGGAAGCGTCCAAGTGGCCGACAGCAACACTGAAGGTGCTGCAGGAATTTCTGGCAGGCTGTGTAGTACATGCGACAACAATCTCCCATCTTCTTCATATGTCTGGGCTGTGGGGTAGGGTGGCAAGACGGAAGCCTTATCTTACAAAGAAAAACATCCAAGCTGGGCTCAATTTTGTAAAAAGACATCTGAAATCTACCAAACGCATGTTGGAAAATGTGTTATGGTCTGATGAAACCAAGGCTGAACTTCTTGGACATAATTCCAAAAGGTATATTTGGCACAAAAAAAAACAAACAAATTAATAAATAAACCACTGCACATCACCAAAATAACACCATACCTACAGTGAAGTATGGTGGTGGCAGCATCATGCTTTGGGGCTGTTTTTCTTCAGCTGGAACTAAGGCCTTAGTCAGGGTGGAGGGGATTATGAACAGTTCCAAAACCCAGTCAGTGTTGGCAGAAAACCTTCGGCCTTCTTTTAGAAAGCTGAAGATGAACTTCATCTTTCAGCACGACAATGACCAAAGCACACATCTAAATCAACAACAGAACGGCTTCACCGGAGTAAGATTGAGGCTTTGGAATGGCCCAGCCAGAGTCCAGACCTGAATCCCATCGAACATCTGCGGGGTGGTCTGTGCACAGGAGGTGCCCTCGCACTCTGTCCGATTGGAGCGGTTTTACAAAGAAGAGATGAGCCATGCTGATAGGCTACTGCCCAAAAAGACTGTGCTGTCATAAAAGACAGTGCTGTATTAAGAGCCAAAGGTGCTGCAACAAAGTCTTAGTTTAAGGGTGTGCATATTTATGTAACCAGGTTAAGTTTTTTATTTTATATTTTTCCCTTTAAAGGTTTCTGTTTGCTTTTCAATTGTGTTGTACAGGTTTTATTAGGTCACATTAAAGGTGGAAAAAGTTGTGAAATTATTTGTCTTGCTGTCATTTTTTTACATCACAAAAACCTGGCATTTGGAGAGGGGTGTGTAGACTTTTCATATCCACTGTGTGTGTGCGTGTGTGTGTGTAGACACAATCCATCAATCATCCACGTCATTAAAAAACTAAAAAAAAAAAACTTAGCTGTTCCTGCTCAAATAATGAAATGGTACATTGTGTAAGAATTACTGACATCTAGTGTAAAGATCGACATAGAAATTACTTCAAATCCCTAAACACAGTTAGGAATTGATGGTGGCCGTTAGTGGCCAAAATTATTACAAACATAACATGTTTTCACCAACGAGTCTATCCAGTGAAGTCAGGCGCAGCAATGACTGCACCACAGGTAAAAGTTTTTGGTGCCTTTTAAGGTGTTATTTATACCAAACTAGCACCTACCAACCAAACATGGGTTCTCACTTCACACACAGTTGTTTGGTCATTCAGAGACACCGTAGTCGCACAAATATCGCAGCTACCATGAGTGTGGACCCACAGTAAGTAGATATAAATGGCTCATTTGAAAAGAATTAAAATATAAAAGAACATTCTCGTAACGTGATTAGATGTTAATAGAAAAGTTTTATTCATATATTACATTTTTCTCTCCCTGACGTTTGATTTTGTTACACACTGCACCTTTAATAGACTTTTAGTTGTCCAGTGCTTTTTCTCTCCTTGACCACAGCGTTATTCAGCTGTTAAAGCAAGAAATAACTGTTTAAAAGAAAGACATCTTCTGGTCCTATAATGTATTTTTAATTTCTTTCAGGCCTCAGCATCCAGACCATATAGCCCTCTGGCCTCAGGTGCAGGCAAGTAATTTCTCACTACAGATCATTTTCCATTCATGAGTAATGTGATTAAAACTGATTATTATTACACAAATTCAAATTGTGTATAATATATTTTCCCTATATTTCCTTTGTATCAGAAAAAAAACAAAACAAGTTTGCAATTGAAAAAAAAAAAAGAAATCGTAGGCGTGTTTATCTGTTTTTCCCTTAACCGACAAAAATCTTTTCCCTACAGTTTCATCAAATTCCTCCCCAAACAGCATAAGCCGTGAACCCTCTCCCAACAGTCTATCCACAGCCTCAGTTTCTCTAACCACGCAGGTCAACCCAGCTTCCTACGGCACACCCGGGTAAAATAAATAAATCCCACAACACCTTGATTTTCTCCAACCATACATAACAGAGCACGAAACCCTTGTTTATTTCTGAGGTTAATTTAGAAACAGAAATAAAAACTGGACTTCTCATCTATTTGTTGAAGATAATCTTGTTGTCTATTTGCAGGTCCTGGTACCGGGCATGGAATGCTGCATACCATCACTGAGAAACACGAACTCTATCATATGAAGCTTTTGTAGATTTTTTGTTTTTGTTTTAAGAAGGATGAGGATGGGGAAACACCAAACACACTACCCCTGTTCTAAACAGGATTATGACTACAGGCCAACCTTCAGATGGAGACATACAACAAGAAGCAGTTGTGTAGAAGTCAGTCCATCACTAATGAAGTCCTTCAAACTAGTCATGTGACTCCGTATTCTACTGCAAAGATGAAGGGACAACCAGCACATAAAAACAAACATCAAACACTGTTGGGAGGTTGCATGTTTGAGTTTTGAGTCAAATCATTTATTTATGTTGAAGGATTCATGTGCAAACTCAATTTATATGTTAAATTGCTCCTTTTTGCCTTTCTTCTCTCTGCAAAGAGAAAAATTATTGCTGTGATACATTTAACTTTACATGTCAGTTGCATTTATGTAGCACCAGTTAACAAAAATGAATGTAGCACTCAGCATAACCACTGGCAACAGCTGCCTTTTTATTTGCTTCTTACAATTTTACTTAAATAAAAATCAATCAAAAACATAATCAGACATTCAAACCAGTGAAAGTATAAGAAAAATGTAGTCAAACAAATGAGGAAAAAGAAACATACTTGGTGATATAATTATTGAGGATGATCATTCAATATTATGCATCTGTGTTAAGCTTGTTGGGGGCGGGGCTTAGTGAATGATGTCATCAGGTGTCATTTCTAACCTTAGAAAAACTGTTCTTTATGCTCATTAGGCAGGAAAAGTCAAAAACAATTAATAAAGAGTTTAAACTTTAACAGCCTACTCAGATTTTGAACTAATCAGGGATTTTATTATAAACATGTATTTATTGAGTTTAACAATTTACAAGAATAGAAAAATACATTGTAATATATTAAAGCATAAAACAGTCAAACTATGAAGAAATCCACTCCCCCCATCCCAAAGAGAAAAAATTATACATATATATAGTAATGACAGTAGTTATCATACACAGCTTACATCACGTTATGAAGGCATCAACAGTTGGGGACAAATCGCTTTCAGGGTACCAGTCTTCTTCAACTTCACGGTTCTTAAGGAATGTAAGAAAAGGATCCAGATGTCTTTAAATTCAGCTGATTTCTTTTTTATCGTGTATGTTAACTTTTCAAGGACATGGCATGATAGTCCTTCCAGCCAGCGTCCAGTCGAATTACTCTTCACGTCTTTCCAGCAAAGAGAGATCAAGCGTCTAAGTACTAAACATAAGTCCGTAATTTCCTTCTCTTTGCTGCTTGGCATTCAGTCTTTTATGTTCAGATTAAGAGTACAAAGTACAGGACAGTCGGGTACTGGATTCAAGGTCATCTGAGAAATGTATTTTATAACGTCCTTTCGTATCTCAGGACAGTCCCCGGACAATGAAATAAGGGGCCTTTTTGACATTACATTTAACGCAGATATCAGGAATATTTGGATTCATCTTATTCCGTCTATCCGGAGTAATATAAGTTTTCATAATCCAATTATACTGAATCAGTCTGAGATGGGTATTTATTGTTAGGAGCTGAGCTTTCGGGCGCACCTCCCTCCAGTCCTCCTCAGAGATATCTCTTTGAAAGTCTTTTCATTGAATTTTCTTATGCTCAGTACAGTCTTTGTGATTTTTTACCAGCATGTTGTAGAATAAAGATATTTGGCCCTTGCCAGTACAATTATTTAATATATTTACCGCTAAGTTTTCCAATATGGACAAAGGGGGTTGTGCATAGGAATGCGTCTGTGCATGAACAAAACTCCTTTAAATAAGTGTGTCTGAGGTATATCATATTCATTTCTAAGTTCTTCAAATGAAACTTATTTAAATTCTGCAACCTTGGTCTTTTCTACCAGGAGAGAAGTTCTCATTCCCTCACATTGGTGAGAAGCAGGAAAACAAAGTATTTTCCTCCAGGTATCATTGTACTTTGTGCCAGACATTAATCGTGTTTCTCACAAAAGGATTTTCAGTAAATCGCTTCAGTTTTTTGACAGATGCAGAGTATAAATAGGTGTCAAGCTGCAGGCCTTTAGTGCAGATATTTTCCATTTGTACCCATGGTGAGTAAGGTTCAGACATAAACCAGCACAATGCAGCTCTAGTTTGAGCAGCCCAGAAATACCAATCCTCCTCTCTCATATGGCAGGTAAAGAGTCTCAAGCTTGGCCTTCTATTATTCCAAATAAACTTCATTTCATTCACAAAGAATCGATTGAAAGAGATATAAAAACTTTTGGTAATATATTCATTTTAATTCTATTTATTTTTCACAAAACTGACATCATAAAACCATTCTGGATTAATCACAACTGGAAGGACCACTTCCAGTCTTCTAGCCATTACTTTAGCGATAATCTTAGCATCCGTGTTAAGCAGTGAAATGGGTCTATACGATGTGGGGGATTTATTAGGTTTCAAAATTAGTGTAATCAGAGCACTCCTCAGAGAATCTGGAAGACTGTTGAAAGGCCTCCTCATACAGAGCTAAAAGAGGTTCAGTTAATTTATTCTTGAACATCTTATAGATATCAGTTGGTAGACCATCAGGGCCTGTGGCTTTACCTCCTCTTATGTTAGTAATAGCGTCAGTGATTTCTAAGGCATCCAATTTCTTATCCATATGTGCTTTAACATTGTCTGGTATGGAGGGAATATAAAGATCGTCCAGAAATTCAGATTGTATTTCCAAATTTCCTGATGATTCGGATGCATATAATATTTCACAGTAACTGGAGAAGGTGTCATTAATTACCTGAGGGTGTGTTGTTATTGCTCCACTCTGAGTTTTAACTGCTGTAGTTGCCCTGTCAGCATCCAAGTTCTTTAATCTTCCCAGTTTTTCACCTTGATCATCGTAGCTGTTTGAATTAAACTGTTTTCTGCGGTGGCAGCATCATGGTTTGAGTGGGTCAGGACGGCTCACTATCAATGATGAAAACATTAATTATGGATTATAACAGTACGTTCTAAAGGAAAAAGCAAACTAATGAGGCTAAAAAAAGGAGTTGCTTGAAAACTTAATGCTTTGAATGACCAAGCCAAAGCCCTGACTTTAATCCAACACAAATGTTGAGAATGAGCCTAAAGTGAGTAAAACATCCCAGAGTTGTGGCTGAAAGTCCAGTAAACTGCATCCAGATGTTATACTGAGTGTTTTTCCTCAATTGTTGCTTAATGAAGTTGAATTTGTTGAAGTTGAGTTTTATATCACTCATTTAGTTTTTTGTATAAACTTTAGAGTTTTGCAAAAATCTAATATTTTATTTTAATATAAAACATGTCAAGTATAATTAAAATGGTAAAGTATATGGTACTTTAGTAAACTAAACCACATTCCTGATAACACTGTTTGCTTGGTAGAGTAAACCAGCACCTCTTGTCAACTTTTCCTCTTTGTATTGACGGTATGATGAATTCTGAAAATGCTGATAACTAGTCAGCTGTGAGATAGAAACATCTTAGAAACACTGGTGTGAAGAACACTACCTGCTTTCACGTCTCCACCATCCTGTGTAATCCGTGTGTGAAATGGTTTTAAAAAGCTGAATTCTTTACTGCTGTAATGTTTGTTATCTGAATACATTTAAAGTGTTTGTATGGATGATGTCTTATTATACCTGAACCAATCAGGTTAAACAGAAAACCAACACAAAACCACCCAAAAATCTTTTTTCTTCTTTTTTTCTAAAACGCTGTAGGAACTATTTTCAGCTGTGGATGAATACAGTCAGTACACTGGTTTATCCCTACAAGTGCACAGATTACACATCTGTTGGTTATGTTGTTTTCATACAGTTTGTTGACTATTAGAAGATCCAGATTATCATCAAACCTTAACTTTGTTCCACAGCCTTCATGTTCAGAATGATCTCCGGACCAAAGCCGAGGCCACTGCTGTAGTTCGGCCATTCAGCCGCACATCAGATCTCAAATCTATGTCAAACCACGTTTATGTAACTTTCTTTTTTTAAAAACCTGATTTCTTTTTGTGTGCAAACTGTACATTTAATTTTGTTTTATGGAAATGTGTTGTGGTATTTAACCCATGAAATAAAGCCAAACTCTCATTTTACTTAATGCTGCAGTCGCATCAGTAACTGTTTACGTCTTATTACAGCCATTAAACACAAGATGGCTCTGTGTGTGTGTGTGTGTGTTGAATTAAGTGATCCAAACACACATTTGTTCCTCACATTAAATTTACCTTGTTTCAGTAGTTTTTAATGTAATCTGGGCTTATTAAACATTTGTATATTTCATCTATCTGTATTTGTACCATTTGTTCTTAAAAAAGGGTCTATAAAAGTAAGAAGACTAGTCAATACAGCTAGAGATGATTAGTGACTCCAGAGGTCAGAGATCAATGAAGATGAACTTTGGATGTAAGACACGACTGGGTAGTAAATAAATGCACTGCACATAAGAAGTCACCTGGTCCACAAATAAAAATTATGTTAGTTATTATTTAGTTATGTTGTTCTTTGTGTTTTAGCTATTATAAGCATTTCTCTGTAGATCTAAGCAGATATTTAAATATTTATGGTTTTAATTGACGATATTTGACATCTAATGACAATGTTTTAAATGTAGGTCATTCGTTGTATTATATTATTATTGTATTATAATTATACAGCAGCCTCATTTACAGGAACCACGGGAGGGATTCTAAGTACCCTTACAGTGCTACCTTTTCACATATACACTACTTACAAAAACTAGGATATTCAACTTCTGGCTGAAATTTACAGAAAATGTAAAAAGTTGACACTTCACTGGTATTATGTGAATGTAGGACATTTAAGTAGAATCATGCAGTGGTAGTTCCTTCATTCAGACACAAAAACTAACCGTGGTGGGTTTAACACAAGAGGAAACATCAATAACGAGCCCTGTAGTAAACGTCATCTCAGTCTGATGGTTTCATGGAACCAGAACATTGTGGTTCATTCCCAGTTCAGACACTTGTGCCCGGACAGGTGTGGTTACTCATGTTGTGAGAAGGCAGCATGTTGTCTAATAAATACTTAAAAACTGAAAAGTTTTTAAGCATTCAAAGTTTAGAGGACGTCAAATCAAGTTTCTCTAAACTGCAGCTGCAGTTTGCTGGATGTTTAGCTTCATGAAGTCCACACTGGTACAGAGTGAAAACCTGAGTGAAGAATACCGGTTTAGTTACCTCAAACCGGTTTACTCTGTGCCATGAGTGACCAAAAAGCTCTTATTTTTTTCAGGAATTGTTTGACAGGAAATATCCAGCATTTTAGAATAGTCTGTTTTCAAAGACTGCTATCTCAGGCCTCAGATAAAACAAGCAGAACCATGAACTGTTTTTATTTCTCCGTCATCAGATAAAAACACGTCGGATATCTCTGGCCTGAAATAGCAAATATGAAACGATGCAGTCACTTATAAGGAGACAGAAAAAAAGACTCAGTTAAGAAAGCTCACAGTATGTACACTTTAATGATAAAAGCGTAATAAAAGCAGGCAGAACGGGTAGATTTGTCTAAAAGTTAAAAAAAGAAAGTGTCTGTGTGTAAAAGAAGGCGCCCATCATCAGCTTAGTGCCTCCAGTCTTCTGGTTTGCTTGAGTTCAGCTGAAATGGGAGGCAGCTGTCCACTGTACGGTGATGTTTGTTCGAAAGCCGTTTCCCTTCTTCGTGTTATGACCAGCAGTTTGATCGTATGAGTGTTTCAAGTTTCTTTGAACCTGCAACAGAAGCAAAAGTCAGACTCAAAATGTTCAGATTTTTATCACCTGAAAGTCTGATTTGAGATGTGAAAATGTTAAATTCCTTATTGAACAGAACAGTTTGAAAATGCAGGAAATATGCTGGCTTGACGACAGCTGAGTAGTGTTTGTCATGGTAACCCTTACCCTCTGACTCGGGGGACATGTCCACACCAGCCCAGGACTTCCTTGTAGACAAGCCTGGTTAAAAACTGAAAAGCAGATCATGTCAGACTGAGGTTTTCTTAAAATAACATCATTAGTGAAAACAAATCATATATTCAAAATCAGAATATGTGTGAAAAATAAAAAGCTTCGTAACACTGAGTGAATAAAGAGACGTTTCTGACCATGCAGGCTAGGATGTCAGCAGAGATGAGCATGTAGAAGACGTTGTTCCAGCCGGTGGGAGAAATCAGTCCAGCAAACAGAGGACCCAGAGCAGCACCTGAGATCACATGGAAATCTGTCTTTATGGACCCAAAATGCAACACTCAGGATGTTTAAACGAGGAGACAACGTGTGAAGGAACATAAGGTTGTTTAATGTTTTCAAGGAGATGTGGCACACAGGGCCTCGCTTCGGGGGCGGGTCAGGACGCAGTTTCCTGCATTTCCATACGTGAAAACTACCCTCATATCTGACCCCACCTGTCCTACTAACCGAACTAACCGAACCCACCCGAAAGGGTGGAGACCTGGCATGAAAACAAAGCAGGAGTGTCCCCTTGTTTAGAGCAACACATTTCCTTTTGTTTACTGAATCTCAGTGTAAAATGGCGCAGCACCAGTCCGCGGTGGTCCGGGGTCGTCTCCTCAGGTTAGGTTACGGTTGGCTGTGGGAACGTGTGACAAAATGGGCGAGTTTGTAACTGTTACGTTAACCTTGTTAACCTTACGTTAACCTTACCTGCATAGTTGTTTAAACTTTATCTTTTGCTTTTCTGTTACCGTGTAGCCGTGCTACACCCACTATCCCGGGTTGTTTGTGCTGGTATTGTGGTGCATTTATCATTATGCTCATATTCAACATTGCTCTTTGTTTGGTCCCACCTTGAAGGACAGGTGTTTGGGAGTGGCTTCCTAACTGCAGGAGTGGGTGATTTCACAGGTTAGATCATTGGGTAAAACCCAGTGGAAGGTTTACTTTTTTGTAGTCTCTTTATTGGTATGTGTGATTTATTTTGAATTGATGTCCTAGAGCTGGTGTTCTTTTCTGTAGGTAGGGGTTGTCTGAGTTTGATTAGTGTACTAATGTTTGTGTAAAATAAGGGTATATGGATTTGGGGGTAAATGGTTTAGTCTAAATCAGAACAGGTGTGTTTTCAATTATGTATAAGTAGTCAGTTTTGGGAGTTTGCGAGGGTAGGAAAAGAGGAGACGTGTGACTGGTTTCCAGGTTGATCATCTCTGGATTGTACTATGGACATAAGATGGAAAATAAAACCTCCATCTTAAAGAAGTTCCTGGACTGCTGACTTTGCCTTCTTCCTACCTTTAGACCAGCTCAGCCAACTACTTTTCTGAACAAGTTGACAGTTTACAAACCATAACTGCACCCTAACCGTCCTGACCCACATCCGTTGGTGGAAACGAGGCTCAAGTGTGTGACCAAGAGAAATCAGCTTTACACCCTTCTGTTGGGGAGGCAGCACCAGAGCCAGACGGATTTATACTGTGTTAGTGCCAGAGGTGCTGCGTAGCTCCGCACAGACCCGACACACACCTCTTCCAGGCCTGACGTGCACCCATGCTACGCAGGCGGTTACACAGAAGTACTCTCTAGTGATTGGTCAGTTTGGAATTACGAGTTTCTGGATCTTCTCGTTGAATGTGTGTAGTAACCGTCATTTTTAAAAACAACACCCAGTGGATCGAGTTGATGAGAGGCTGATCGAAATTGTTCTTTGTTTTCTTCCACAAGCTAATAAAGACACTGAACCATACAACCATCGTTGTTTTAAAACAGGAAATGACGACAAACATGAGTTTTACAGTCAGGAGATTCACGCAGCACAGAATGAAAAAAAGGCAACAGAAACTACTTGTATCGAGCATATCAATATGAACAACTAAAGGAATTTTATACTATCTCAGAGGAACGATTCGAACACTCCTGACATACCTATTGATCCAGTCCCATCGATGATCGCAGTCACGGTTGATAATGCCCTGGAGTTTCCTCTCAGACTGTCATGTGTTCCCTGTTGGAAACAAACACATCTTCACATCAGTACGACGGCAGATCTTCAGCCCTGAAAGATGGCTGTCACATGAAGCACAGGATTTCCCATGATGCTCCAGGTCTTACCAGGTCAGCAGATACAGCAGTGGTGATGAGGGCGTATGGTCCATTCACCAGGCCTCCGCACACCAACAGCATAGCTACAAATTAAAAACGGTGTTAACACAGTTTTCATGAGACTGCAGATCAAAATTAGCACCTTGCTAAATCCATCATATTTACATAAATATGTGTTCATTAATAAGTTCTGTCGTATTAAATGGGAATAGAGCTTGTATTTAAAAACCTGAATGGAGAGCTGCTGTCTTATCTTCTGAAAACAAGTTTTTCTGACAAAACAGGACGGCTGTGATATATTATGATGATCGAATGTGATCAATAAATAAGTGACTTGCTGAGCACCACCTCCTGCCATGATCTAGATTACGGCTACTCGATTCAGTCTTACGAGGGCCGCAATGTTTTCTCTGTCTCCCTTCTCCAACACACTTGACTCAAGTTACTGAGTCTTTGTACAGAACGTCATAAGCTACTGTCAGGTGTTCTGGACTAGGGACACACTGAAAACCTGCAGGACTGGACTGAATAACCCAGATCTAGATGTCATAATTAAAACAGATCCATTAAAAAACATACACTTCATTCTTTCTCTTAATTCTGTTAACAGCTCATTTTATTGCTGCCTGGATATAAAAGATTTAAAGTCAAGGCATGGACTTTATGTCTTGCTCTCAGAGAGAAATCAGCCTAACGTCACGTGATCCGAGTGAACATTTGATCACAGGAAACCTGGTAGGAGCGTGAAGTAGAAACAGTACAGTAAAAATGTCTTACCAACTGTAGTACCGAGGCTCCTTTGTCCAATGTAATTATAGAGGAACAGCTGGAAAACAAACAGGTTTGTTTTTTTTTTGCATTAGTGCAGCTATCCATCATAAACTACCTGCTCTACATCAAACTGGAAAATATACAGTTAGTGAACATAGAGGCCAATTCAAAAAACAACTATTACATTTTAGATGGCTCAGGTTTATATTCCTTTTTTCATAAACTCAGCAGACATGAGCTGTCTGTGATATGTAAGAAATGGATTCAAACCTCTGGCTGATCTTGGATGGACAATCAAGGGATAAATAATACTCACCATGGGGGCAGCAGCAACCAGCATGACGCAACAGGTTGTCGCTCTCCCACCTGTGTAGTCAGAAACCAGGCCTGCCATGATGCCGCCTGTGGACACAAAACCAGTCCAGTCAAATAAAATCTTCATGGCAGCTTTAAAGGAACAGCTGGAAACAGACCTAAAGTACTTTGACTGGAAAACAACGTTTTTTGTTGTTAAAAAAGAAAAGAGGCAGGACTAAGATAAGCTCATAAGAAAGATAAGTTCACAGAGATTTTTTTATATGAAAAACTTCTCAGTTAAATCAGTATCGACATGTAATAAAGATTATCAGCATTAACAAACACATACTTATAGAATTAGGTATTACATTCATAAAACAAACATTTATTTGTTTTCAGAGGATGACTAATTATACTTCCACGGCAAATTTCAAGTGTATATTTCCCCCCATGTTTACTTTTTTACACATGTTGGAAGACAAAATCCAACTTACCCAAAATTCCTCCTACATCAAATAATGTCGACATGTCTCCTGCTTGTTTCGCATCAAAATGAGCTGAGAGAGAGAGAGACAGAGAGAGAGAGACAGAGAGAGAAAGAGAGAAAGAGAGAGAAAGAGAGAGAGAGAAATAAAGAAAGTCATGTTAATTAAACTTTATTGTGTATTTTTGTGTAAAATAAAAGGTGTGTGTAAACTAAAAGGTGTGTATAAAACAAAAGGTGTGTGTAAAATAAAAGGTGTGTATAAAACAAAAGGTGTGTGTAAAATAAAAGGTGTGTGTACAAAACAAAAGGTGTGTGTAAAATAAAAGGTGTGTATAAAATAAAAAGTGTGTGTAAAATAAAAGGTGTGTGTATAAGACTGACCAACATTTGAGATGTAGAGAGGAAGCCAGTACAGGAAGGTGTAGCTGACCAGTTTGGCAAACAGCAGACAGAGGGAGAACTCCACCACTCCCTGAACGACAGACACAACTCCATGAAAACCACCAAACCACAAGGCTATGCTGCACACGATAAATTAACAGAAGCTGTACGATGTGACAGGAGCAGAAATAAGATTAAACACTAAACTTAAGCACTGATTCCAGTAAAAAGTCTAAAATGGCCAAAATATCAAGTCAAGATTATATAGGAATGATAAACAGTTCATACGTGACAGCTGTCCTACATCTCTGCATGAGATGAGTTTACATTTGTTCTTCCCACAGCCCTAACCCACAGAGCTGCAGCCTTGTCTATGCTCAGGGCTTCCAGCTCTGAGAAGCATTTTAATAATTTTTTCCCACCTCATTTCACTCATACCGCTGCAGAACAGTAAAAGCACGTTAACTGGTCAGATACATGAACGCAGCGAAATGTTGGCTGCACAGGCTCATTTGTTGTTTCTCTATAAGCAATCTGTCTCTCTACATCAACAATGTGACAGAATAACTTTGAACTGTAGCTCTTTACTACTTCCTGGTTGCTTAACCAATCATACGCGACTCCCCAAGGTTGTCAAACAACAGCGTTTGGTATTTTATGTCGGAAGAAGAGCAGCAGCCTGCAGGTATGGAAGCTAGTAAAAGAAGCAGACCAGAAATAGTTTGAAAAAAACCTAAAACGCTTCTGCATCCTGCTAAAAAACCATGATGTTTGCTGGCGTTGTGTTCTCCGTCCTCCATAGACTGTATATAAAAGAGCCGTCCTCTCACAACCTGGCAACCTGCGAGAAACTTCGTGAGGGGGAGAACACTCTCCGTGTTTTTCTCTTTCGACTGCGGTTCTGATTTGAAACATTGGGTGTCATTGTTACTTATTACGCCTTTAAAGGGTTGTAAAATAACTGACACCAGTTGCATGATTTAAGCTTTTCTAACTGGCAAATTAAACTGAATAAAAGGCCTCAAAAACTCATACTAAAACTTTCCTTCTCAGAGTACTTCCCACATGTCATCCTAATGATGCTAAATTAACTAAAAATGTTCATTTAGTAGAGTTGAATAAAGATTTAAAAAGCCAATTCACGTCATAATTGCCGAATTAGTTGTTATGATCAACAGGATAAACAAGAACTGAAAAATGTAAGAAAGAATTAGGGTGGCTAAGTGTACCGGATGACTTGCCGGTACACTGCCTCGCCTCTGTGGCAGTTATGTAAAACACTGCCTGTTTGAGCAACCTTTGTTGTTGCTTTCATGTCGACTGACGGGTTGGGAAAATGCTGGTTGCTAGGAGAACAACGATCCAAAATATCCCTTGTATTCCCAGCAGGAAACATGTTTCAGGCTATTAGTTGAGTTTGATCCCCAGGAAAATTCAAGACATTAATCTACTTTTGTCCTAATTCTAAAAAGTGGGACATCAAAGGAAAAGCTAACCTTCAACGGGCTTGACATTTTGGAAAAATAAAGATAAATTCACATGGCTCTTTCACAAAAGCTTAATCTGAATATAAAACAGAACTTGACTACTATAAATTCTGTCAAAAGGAAAGAAAAGGAAATTATTTTGGTATTATGGAAAACCTCAAATTGTGTAATTCTTCATTATACCACTAGATGGCCCCAAAGTCAGCTTTTTATATATTTATGTATGTGTGTGTGTGCATATATATGTGTGTGTGTTTGCATTCCAGATTTTTATCTTTTCCAAGTTCACGACATCACAACAAGCTCTAGCTCAACATTTCTGCTGTTTTTACTCACAGGTATACTTAAGGCCCCCAAGAAACTTATGGCCTCAGTGTGCTCCTCTGCAATGTGTGGAATCTCAGTGGAAATGGCGCCGTTGATGGTTTGAGTACCATTGGGTGTGTTTTGCAGGAGAGGCTCCGTCTCGCCGTTCTCTTCACTCTGACACACACAAACACAGGTGTAAGTGTGATGACTAGGCTATGGGTGAATGAGCAGGATGAATGTTTTTGCTGAACTCACATGATGCTGAGGAGGGGTGCAGTTCACATCTTCAGGCTCTGAGCAAGAGAAAATTGAATAAATGTGTACATAATACTCATTCATATTTATTCATATGCTTTCTGTCTTGGTGGTAAAATCTAAGTCCAGTTTCATTATGTAAACACACAGTTAAAGGACTTTGTTTTAGATATGTGTGATTAGTTTCTTTGATAAAAACAGACTGACTTTCAACCAGGAAGAAGAAGCACAGGATCCCAGTGGAAGCAATGATGAGGCCGGGGACGATGAAGGACATTCCCCAGTTTGAGGAGACAAAGACTCCAGCTATGAGAGAGCCCAAGATGTTTCCCACTGAGGTGTGGGAGTTCCACACGCCCATGATGAACCCACGCCTGTAAATTAAAACATAAAACTGTAAAAAGCAGATCTGTGTGGACAAGGATTGGAGAAACTACTTTAAAAATGATAGTTTTAGATTCTAGCTGTGCTTCTAGGCTTCATTCCAGCCGTGGAGGACCATTTCTGTTTCTGTTTGTTGCACTTGTTGACGTTTGGCTGCTCCGGATTGAACATTACTGTCAACTTGAGCGATGTGACAGGAAAGGGCTTCGTCATCATTTGTGGTTAAATAAAGGTAGCCCTTTTTTTGTAGAAAAATTTGATAAATAATTGTTTGATGGATCACTCCTTGTGGATTTACAGTATGGTCTCAGAATAAACTCTTTGTCTGGATTGTAAACCTCCTGGCCTGCAAAGCATCAGTAGATGACCTGAAGAGTAAAATTACCCCACTCTACTGTTATAAATTAAATAAAAGCAATAGTGCTGAGGTGGTGGTGGGGGGGTGGGGGGTGGTACCAGCAATCTAATGTGGTTTTAAAGGTTAAGAAGACGCACACTTTAGAGAAGACTACAAAACGACTTAGTTGAAGTGTTTGAGCATTTCTCAGAACAGTGACTTTGACCTGATCAGCTGGAGTGCATGTGAACCTGTCATGGCTTCCTTGCAAACTGATTTCTAAGAAGCTGAGGTTTTTTCTTTTTTTAAATATTAAAGTTCATTCTCACATGTGACTGTGGTTTAACTAAAGCAAGTGTTCTCACTCTGGTATTTGTTTACTAAACATTTCGTTTGAGTTCAGAAGAAACCAGTTTAGGCAGTTTACTGAGCTCCCAAACACGGCATTTAGATGTTTGATGTGGTCAGAACAGTTTCCACTGTGCTGGCAAAACGTGACAACGTGTCCACTTGTGACTTGAAGACTAATGCTGCACACTCAGCAGGACTGTACTCACTTCCCTTTCCCGAACCAGTTGCCGACACAAGCCACCACGGATGGCCAACCAGTGGTCTGCATGAGGCCGTTCATGACCTGCATGTAGAATGAAGAAAAACAAACGGAGAAGCTGGTCAGTAAATGCATCACAGCATCATAATGCTGATCCAAACCTACAAACTTTATATGAAAGAGGAATGAGAGAACAGTGATTCTTTTTGTTCCCACCCTAAACCTACAGCACATATTCCCAGACATGCTTGTGCCAACATGCTTGTGCAGTCATGTGGTGCGGCTGTGAGTCATGTGATGAGTGAGTAAAGACCATAAGAGCTTTTCAAGGGATGTCAACACCTTTGCTGACCCACAAAGTGTTAAAAATTAAAACAAGATTTTTTTCTTTCCTACAGTTTGATTCCTTTTATCATGACAAAAAAAAGAAAGAAAAACACTTTGTATAATTTTCAAACAAAGATTTTTTCTGTTATCTATTGTGAGAATAACATTTCTAACTCTGGTTTCTTCTTCAGGGAGTCGTGTTGGTGTGACACTCATCTGACATACAAAACGTGCACGGGTCCAGCAGACCTCCCAGCTGGTTAGCTTCACGTTTTTAATTAATGAACGCATAAAACACATCAAAATCATACATTTCAGGTGAATGAACCCTAAAAAACTGGTAACTCATCAAGAAAAAAAAGTAAGTGTGTTACTGACTTTTCTTTGACCAAACCGGTAAAAATAGGACCACGTTTTAACTACTGGTTAAAAAGGGTTTAAAAATAATGAACTGAAACAAAACTCCTTTGCTTGCTGTGAGACGCTGAGCGTGCAGCCACAGAAACACACACCACAGAGCTGTGCGACAAATAAAGCTGACGGCTGTGTACTGGCTTGTCTTTGGTCAGAGAAACAACTTCTCCTTTTTCTGTCTAATGGAGTTTGAGGTGGACTGTTTCTGCCCTCCAAAATGGACAAGCGGACTAAAAAACACTCCTACAACACAACCGTTCTCTTTGTACATCACTGAAGTTTTTTTAGTATAAAGTTTGAAAAACAAAATCTGTTTAAATGTCAACAAACCAAAAGAGAAAAGCACTGATCTTTGCCTGAAACAACAAATTAAAAACTAACAACAGAACAGTTTTCAGTGTGTGTGCTGAGAGCAAACAGCTCGGAGAGGTTTCTTCTCTGTAGAGGCTTCGTTAGCTCTGCTGGTCTGAAACCACCTGCTGATTTTCCTCCAGTTCTACAAGCTTGATGTTGGTGTATGACGTGATATTCATGGTAGTATTTAGAAGTACTCATATTTATAAACTATGTGCTACAACAAACATGTACCAACAAAAACACACAATAAGCACAGAAAGTATTTTTTCAAAAATAAAACTAAGAACACACACATCTAATAATTACTGTTAATATTAAGTAATCAGACCATTTTTGCCTCCTTGATAATGAACTTTTGCAGAAGCCAAGGTTTTGTTTTCAGCTTGTTTCAGCCAAACAGAACAGCTGAAAACTGACAGTCAATGCACAGGTTTGAGGTGATTACCTGGACGAAGGCGTAGTAACCCAATGAGTGGATGTTCCAGTAGAAGCCAAGTCCAAACAGAGATGTAAACAAGCCACTCATCAGCATACCGACAGTCAGGTAATATCGCAGAGGAAGACGCTCTCCAAAGATCCCACTGGGAACATGAGAAAGTGTTTTTGAATGGTTCAAAAAGTCCGACAACAAAAAACATAAATCACATTTAGCTAACAACACAAACCTGAAAAACATGCCGATGGCATAGGCAATCAGGAAGGAGTTGTCCAAGACCCCAAACAGTGTCTGATAGTTGTCCTGGTCTGGAGAGAGAGGGCACACTGAGGGTCTTTCCTTCATGTCATCATTCAGAATTATTAAAATTGCAGAGTACTGGCTTTGGGTGATATCAGGCTGAATGTTTTATGTTCCTCCCAACTAGTCCGACTTGTTCAACATTAAAGATGCAAGTCCTCACCGGTCCCCGACTTAATGATAAAACCATGTGTATAAAACCAAGGCTGAGGCAGGGAATCAAACCAAGAATTAAACCCACACTGTCCATGGTAGGGATGGGAAATTTACATTTTATGACAATCTTCAGCGAAGCAACTTTCTCAAACAATAACTTTGTTGATGCGATCACAGGATGTTCATATGCCTTTCTGAATACAAAGAACTTAAGGCTGTTTTTATGATGACCTTATTCTAACTTGAGCTGGTTATTTCTTATTTGTAACATCAGGATGCTCCTCTGGTTGTCTTTGCTCGTCTTCTGTTTATGAAAGTTATTCCTTCAGGAACCAATGTGCGTCCATGTGTCCTTATTTTGGTGTGTTACACTCATTTATAGCTTTGCTTGGTTCATTTAAAGCAGACATCAGTTATTTACCTATTTATTGGTGGATCTGTGTGATTCCTGTGAAAACAGATTTCATGACAAATTTAAACTTTCGATGACATAAGATCAGACTATGAGAATTTTCTATATTATAACAATAATTTAAAAACGTGACTTTGGCCAGTGGGTCAGAAGCGTGATCAGCCACATTCACGTAGAAAAGAGAAAGTTTACCATCAGAGGACGTGCTGAAAAACGCTTCCTGGCAACCATTTATAGACTTTGTTGAGAATATGTCAGCTGATGATACTGATTCATGATTGTGTTATGTTGTTTATCATCCAATGACCCTTTGATCTAAAAGTGTGTAGTGTGTACAGTACTGCTTTTGTTTTTTAATGATCAAGATACCAAGGGGTGGGATGGGGTGGGGGCAGTGTTTTGTGTTTGCTTGTATGCTTAACTTAAAAAAAACAACAAAAACAAACATGACAACAGAATTATATTTTATAATTATCTATAAGAAGTTCAAAAGCTTTCGGTCACAGTCATAGACTGTGTATAACAGATGAATATATATATATGTGTGTGTGTGTGTGTGTGTGTGTGTGTATAACATATTTATATATGTAATATATACCTGTAGAAAACTGACTTTCGGTGCAGTTTAATTTTTAGCGTTTTCTCTTGAAATTATTTTTGGGTGTTTTCCTGCATATAGAGCCATAAGAAATAAATACAATAGATTTATTTATTTAATGATTAATGTTGTTTTATAGGCCATAATTAGCAGGCTCTGTTAGTTCCAGGCTCAATGTTTTAAAAAGGTTTTTAATAAGCACTGAACCAGTCTGGACCTCAACCTGTTTTACACCCCTGCTCTACCTGAAACACCATTTAAATGTCTTGTTTTTGTTGTTGTTTTGTTAAAGTTCGGTGCAAAAAATACATTTTGTGAAAAAATCGTGGCAGAGAATAATCATCTCAATTCTAAGCAATTCGGGATTTTTTCAGAATCGTGCAGCCGTCACAATACATAAAAAATTAATCAGTTAAAGTTTGAGGTTAAAAGGCATTTTTAATGATAGTGTTTTTCATAATTGGAATCTAAGTAACTATGAAGTTAAGCCAGAAACTTGTTTAATCCACACATTTATACACATTTAACTGAGCAGCACACACAGTAAATGGGACTTTATTTTTATTAACCTAACTGTCCACCAAATGGAAAATACTCATCATAATAGATCGGTTTTAAAACAAACTGAACTAACAAGATGGACATGTTAGGTTTCTGGGATGGATCTTGGTGTGAACGCACCCTCAGGACTGGGATATACTGGCTGTTAGCGACACGCCCGCGTATGTATCATGGAACTAGCATTTGTTTGGCACGTAGGCCGCTTGCGTTGACACGAGGTAACGCCTCGTCTGTACCACTTCAACGCTAGAGGCGCTCATGCAAACAACAGGTCTGAGGTAAACACGGTGGTGGATAGTTCTGCAGCTTGGCAGGGACAAACACTCGTACCTTAACAACCGGCTACAGATTGGAAGCGTTTTGGGGGTTGATCACCCACAAATACAATGTGACTGGTAGTTTGACCTTTTCACTTTTTCAAAGTCCAAGTGCTGTGTAGCACCCCCCGCAGTGACCTCCAGTATTGAGCGTTTTGGCTGCTCCGTGCTTCCGTCGTTTGCAACAAGACACAAACGTAGTCTAAGATAATGTTTCATACCAATCATCCAAACTGACTGCAGCTGAAAACAAGCAATGACTTACCGAAAGGCGACCAGTCGCACCAGGTGGCATTATTAGTGATGTTGAGGTCTGCTGGTCGAATAACTGTGGAGCAGTTTCTGTGTAGCTCACTCTGAGTATCACAGAGACACAATAAAGCAGATGAAACAACAAACTGGAACTTTGATGTTAAGATCACGTTAACGGCAACGAACAAATTATGATTATATAATGAATATTAAACGCAAACAAGGTGATTTTAGAATCTAGCACAATCATAGCTACATCACAGAGCAATATTCTTCAAGTGTTGTCTCAAAATTACTAATTACAGGCGAATTTATGCTTTTATTAAACTAAAACTAGGACTGGCCATTTTATATGAGACATGATGTACAGGAACAGACCAGTAGGTCTACAGACACGCAGCAAAGAACTAAACACTTTCAGTCAGGTAAAACTAATTCAGGTAATACTTCCTCTGCTACACTTAAAAAAAACCAGGCAAACACCCGAAAGAAATCTGATATCATATTTGATATCATACTACTACGTTATTACTACTTCATTAAAAGTAAACAACACAACCAAACCAAATAAATCAAAATAAAATAAACATGACAGTCTGGAAGACAACAACTAAATCTGGGTGTGTAAAGTCTGCAGATGCAAAGAAAAGTGAATTTCTTCAGTCACCTTAACGATGCTGATGGGTTTCCGGGACAGATGGTAGGCCGTGTAGAAGAGGAACGTCAGGAAAAGAATAAAACCACGGTACCTTAAAAAAAACATTCAAATTTAAGTTCATGTTTTATAAACGGACCACTGTTTGACACGGAAAACAGGACATTAAAATGAGAACAGTACATATTATACATACATATTTTAACTTACTGAAGGTAGGAAGAAAAATAGTCTCCTTCATAAGTCGTAGCTGTGTGTGTTTAACTAACATGAATGACATGAAGAGAAAGTAACAAAAACCAGTTTCTCATGAAAACAATCCCGAGCCTCATTTTTGACTGAACAACACTTCTTCAATTCAGCTTTATTTATAGAAAACCACTTCACAACAATGTCCTCTCAGGGCTTTACAAACACATCAGTTTGAGTTCATAACAAATAAAAGCCTAGTTCAGGAAAACCAACAGACTGCATCAAATCTGGACTTCGATCCAGTCCCCCATCCTGAGCATGCACAGGGTGACAGTGGAAAGAAAAAACTCCTTTTAACAGGAAGGAAAAACCTCCTGGAACCCGGATTCAGGGAGGGCGGCCGTCTGCCTGGACCGGCTGTAGCTACGTAACACAGCACGGGTGAAGTATTCCTCCATGAATGACACAAATATTACTTTCAGGACGCAGTAAGGAGACGTGTTCAAGCTTACTCACTAGTTTCCATTAAGAACTCCTCCGTATGATGTATTTTCCCTTAATTCAGAGGATTAATTAGAGCAGTTTGATGAGCTACACTTTAACCAACAAAACTTCACATTTTCATTAATACTTGACTGGATGCTTATTTTTACTAGGGCTGAGTTATTAATCGATAAAACCGATAAATCAAATTTTCCATTTCTGGAGATTTAGTTTTATGAAAATCTGGATTATTTTCCATAGTTAGTTAGCAGCAGACTTAGCCCTCCCTCCACACCAGAACGGTGTTTGTCTGACAGATTTTCATGCCTGGGATTTATCTGTGTGTATAACTGCAGTGAGAACTGCTGCTCTCTACAAGATGCAGAAGTCAACTTAACCCACAAACCCTCGTTAAGAGACAACCTTCATCAGGGGAATTACTCCTGCAGTGGATCCTGTACGATAAGAATCCAGATGGAAAGAGATCACGGATGCATTGTGTCGCATATTTCTATGTAAGATATGAAGTTGTTTATATGGCGGAAAAGTTATGACATTATATGTTTTATTTTTGCTGGCATTCATCTATATAAACAAATAAATGTTTTTAATAAGTTTGTTTATATTTTGTAAAAGAAAAGAAAAAAAATCTTTTAAGATCGGAAATGAAGGGTCACCTGCTTTAAAATAGATCTTTAATAAATCTAAAGTTAGAATTTTTTATCTTCTTTAAATTACATAAGAAAAGAATCCGAATTTACATAAAAATACCTGAAAAAATTATCCTTTAAAGCAGTGTTTCTCAATCCAGGTCATCAGAATCCACTAAGTGTTACTTCTAAAACATGCGGGGCAGGAGGTCCTGAGGACCTGGACTGAGAAACGCTGCTTGAAAGGGTTGCTTTTGCTCACACTTTACCTGTAGTTTTTAACTTAAGTCAAGAAGTAGAATGTGCAATTCTGCTTTTATCAGCCTTCTTTAAGATACACATAAACCTCCACTTAAGTAAAGCTTATGTGTACTTCTACAACCTCTGCATATGTGTAGCATTTCCAATATTATGTAATGTTAGCAGCTAGAGGAACTGAACGCCACAATATGTTTAAACTACTCTCACATTTAGAAATCATTATCAAAGCCAGGCCTGCATATTTAAATGTCTTACAATGTTCTATAGAAACATACAGAGATACAGTGTGTGTAAATCTAAAACATGAGAAAAGAACTTTATTATCTGACAGTGTCATAAAGATATGTCTACTGGTTTGCATTAGAGTCGTACAAGTGTTTGGGATGGATACTGTAAGTAGCTCATAATGTACCACATTCCAGTTTTCCTGCTTTGGCTTCTCAATATGTTTTCATCCCATATACTAAACATAGCACAACGCTGTGGCAGGGAGTTTTAACACCACCTAATTAATTCTCTGGTGTTTTGGAAGTATTCTGCTGGAAACACCAGTGCAGGAATAAGAGGTGTACAAATGTGTAAGAGTATGAGTAAAGTAATTAACCGAGGGGCTTCTTTTACAACTGTGTGTTTCTTTCTGTGTGCTTGCACTGACAGCAACATCTGCCTCTTAGCTGTAGCTCTACAATACTCATAATTATGACATTCACAATGTACACTCCTGTCACTGCTTTATCATTTTACCCTGCAATGTTATCATTTGTGTAAATACACATTCAGAGTTTAATATACCAAACGTAACTCTGAGTGTTTTGTTATCTAGATTAAATGTCCATCTACATCAATAAATGCATTTATTCTAGTCAAAGTATGTAAAAGAAGTCCTTCTTTCAACCGGTTTTTCTTATCCAGCTTTGATATTTGATAAATGATTTCAGTCACCAAGTAAATTAATGTTTAAGTCTCATATTTCAAATTTCATTAGATTTCAAGTTGCAGGGTTTTTGAACTGCTGGTATGAGAAAATAAATATGGGTTATAAAAACCTACAATCAGTAGTACTTCTCTTTTGTTTTTTAATCTTTTTAGCTTGAAAAAGACAAATAACTAATCCTAAACAGTGGAAATATTAGATGAATGGTTGCTGCTATTTAAGCAAACAAAACTATTTAGATTTTGTTTTTTTTAATGACAACTCATATTTCTATAAAGACTTTTTCTCGTCGTTAACAGAACTAGAAGTAACCCTAAAGTGACATGAACCACATTAACCTGACACACCCTGGGAGCGGGATTATTTCTAAAATGAACCACCGTTGTCTTGGTGAATTCCTTAAATGCTGCATTTACGGACAACAATATTGACTCGTTAAAAGTCGAATTTGCGTCGATAATAAAGGAAACTTTAAAAGATGTCTAAAAGAAAGTTCTATTAAGAACAAACACCGTGTACACAGATAGGCTACCGAAAGTAATCTCCAATTACATGTTTATAACAGGCAATGAGATACAGTAAATCAGGTAATACTATAATAAACACTATAGATTAACTTAGCACCAACACAAATTTGCAGAATGCCTGTTTATCTGTGTGATTAAGTCAATGATTTACAGCGGGGAAGATACGTTGACACACATAAAGACCAGCTGCTCTGGTCGTAGCTAGCTAAGGAGATCAATAAAAATGGACGATAAACTCAACTTACCAACTATCCCGAGAAAAGGTCGTGATAAGTCGTATACCAGGAGCCAAAGGAGACTTCATTTTCACGGAAAACCTCGTCAAACTTAACAAAAAAACACTTAACACTCGGTCCCAGACATGTCTTAGAAGCACAAATTAGGTAGATGTGGCTGCTAGGTTACGTATAGCTAACTACAGATGTATTACAGAAACTTAACTGCTATTGTAAGTGAAATTTTGCTAACGCGGGCGGTGAAGTAAAAGCGGACCTGAAGCCCCGGTTTAAAAGTAGACGCTAGCTGCTGGGTGCGGGAGGCAGCTGTTGTCCGGCTTCTTGGTCGGAGATGTAGTCCATCAACCTCCAGCAGAGCTCCATACTGTGTCGCTAAGTTTATATACACGGGAGACGAGAGCCAGCCTACCTCCGCGACGCTGTAATAAAGCGTTCAGCAAGAAAACGCGTCAGTTATGAATAGAAAGACTTATTAATACTCGTCAGAGATTTTCTTTTCCACATGATTTTCCAGTCGGACGCATGGCTCTGACGTAACGGCGTCGCGGTAAACAGGAAGAGGGGGTTGGGGTGGGGGAGTGGGGGTTGCTGGGATACCGGCGGTGCTCCTTGTTGCTATTGGAAAATGAGGGCACGCGGGCGGGCGCGCACGCGGGCGAGATACAGCTTGTTAACTTGTTACGAGCAACATTTCTACAGATTCTAATCCAAGTTCCTATAACCGAGCTTTATTACTTTACTTGTCCTAAAAATTTAAACAAAAGGGAAGAAGTAACAAGCAGAATTAAAGAAGAGTAATTAAAATACTGGATATAATAACGAGGCTTTGTCAGCAATACATAACTAATACTGCATTGTTGGTGTGGTAATGTTTAAGTTGTTATACGTTTTGAAGTCATGCAGCAATGTGTTGAAATCAAACAAATCCTAATCTTTATTTTGTTGCGTTTAAAGCTGGCTGGAGTTACAACTTCTATCAGAGTTGGAAATAAATTACACATTTAAATAGTTTTTTTTTTCTTTTTTATTACTGCAAACCAATTAATTAAATCACTGGTCTTTTTTTCCATGATAACAGTGATATTAGTGATAGTGACAACTCTTCCTATGACACGAGTCGTGTACCAGTCCATAAGGAATTAGGAAAATCTGTAGATAAGAGAGGAATAATTACTTTCTTGTGGAATGAGTGTGCTTGGTCATTATTATACATCAGTAAACAACAAAAAAGTAAGTTTGATGTTCACTGTTATGTATGACAGAACATATTTTAAATGAGAACATTTTTAAATTTCTCAACAAGTATTTAAAATACACTCAAAATAGAAAATGCATTCAGAACAATACAGACATACGGTGGAAAAGTTATGTGCAGGAGGACGTTACTGTATGACAGATTATATGCAAGTTTTCAAGATAACCAGCAGGTATTTATAAGCCTTCAGCCACACAAACCTAAATAGATAAAAGGTTTCAGCATTGATTTTATTGTTTTTTAACCAGAAAAAAGTTGTCATGACCAACATGTTCTTCTAAATCCAATAAAATAAACAGCAAACTTCAAAAGTACATCAAGAGTACTGAATCTCCTGATGTTTTTCTGGTTATGTAATCTAATGTCAGTACATGTACAAAATTAGCCAAGACAAATTCATTTGTAGTGATAAATAGAATAAATGCTCTGCAAAATTAGATCAGATTTTCAAAAACAATGCTAACATCAACATGCAAACAACCTGATGTTTTAACTAAGTTGATCATAAAGTTAAGAAAGGGGGAAGGGAATGTCATTAGTTCTTCAAGTATTTAATCACAGTGTCTCTCAAAGTATTTTGTAAAGGAAAGATCTAGCTGCTGGTGGCACAACATGACATGAATTTGGATTCAGTTAAAAACAGTGAATGAGTGTAACCTGGTCAGACAGAAAGACAACATTACAACATCATTATGACTTCGATAACCTGCAGTGTATTTCCTTTAACGCTGGACTGTTCCTTTAAATCGACACCAAGAGGCCAGCTCACTGCAGATCATCAGCTTCCATTATTGTAAATCCAGACTCCCCATTGCTGAATGTAGTGCCTGTACATACGCTGAGCAGGAGAAAAAACAGTGTTTCTGAGTGGGTGGGTGGTGAGTGTATGTGGACAGAGAAAGAGGCGGGTGGCAGAGTGCAGTCGCTACCTTTGGGATTGTTGTGGAAGACACAGTTGTTAGCGCAGGTGTCAGGATGGGAGTCCCAGAAAGAGGACGCACAGCAGCAGAGAGGAGGAAGCTCCACCTTTGCCTGAGATAGTCGCTCCTTCATCTGAGCTCTCAGAGCCTCTACAAACCTGCAGGGAGTCACGAAGAGTCTATTTATCCTAACAGCTTTAACACCAATAAGCCACTGGTTTCCAGTTTACATGTGACTTGGTTTGTGCGATAAACACACCAACATTTGACATTAATGCCTCTCAATTTTTATCAGCATCTTCAACAGATTTTGTCTGAATATTTTGACATAAATTTTCATAATGTGTTAATTTAATGTAATGTATGTTATTTATTATCCATGGACAGGAGGGGGAGAGAATATCTGCTAGATTTTATAGTGCTAGGTTCACACTAGGGATGGAAAGATTCAGTGATTTGAATGGGTGTTCCGAGACAGACGCATGCAATGCGACTGAACCGGCTGAACCGGCAGCTTCCGTGTGAATCAGGTACAGCTGCCGGCTAAATGAGCAACGTATCTTTCTTAGCGTGTGCAACGGTAAAACCCATCGATGTTGCATCGATTATCGTATAGTCTATCTCCTCTGCAACCGTATTTTTGAGGCACAGTGAACGCATCATCACTATCCTCTGGCATTTTGTTATTAATGGATTTTATTAAATTGCTGCAGACCTTTATGATCTATATATCTTCCATACATGGTCAAAACCTGACAGGTAAACTCATTTCACTCCAACCTATTTATCTGACATCAAACAACTTTTCCAACATTTCCTACATGTTTGAAAATGCGCATCAAAACGATTACCTGGCAACTTCTTTCCACCTTTCTTCTCTTTTGGTCCTCTGCAGCTGCCCAGCTCTGTCGTCCTCCTCAAGCTTCAGTCGCTGCAGAATCAGCAGCTCTCGATCCTGCAGCTTCTGTCTGGCCTCTGCAAGCTGCTCAGCTCTTTCTAACCGCCTCTCTTCCTCCAGACGAATCTGCTCTTTCTCCGCTTTGATCCTTCAGTGTGAACAAGAACAATTATTCACACTCATTAGTGATTGTTTTAGAGTATAAGCTTAATATATTTCAAATTGTTAGTTTGGTTGAATAAAGGTGAGGTTTCATGGAACAGAAGCCTGGCATAACAGAATCTATTGTTGAAAAAGAGTGATTAAGAACACAAATTCACTTCAGTCCCCCTAATAAGAGAAAGCGAAACATGAGCATAGAGGTCTCGTTACCCTGCTGTCCTCCTCAGGTGTTTCCTGTGCTGCTTGTTCTCCTTCACGTGCTCTCGTTCTAAGTTCATGACCAGGCGGCGATGCATCAGGAACTGAGACTGACGCTACAGAAACCGACAAGACATCTGTAACATCGAGTCTGACAGGACTCCAACATGAAGAGTAAAAGCTTTGTGGACATTTGGTCTTTACCTGTTTTATCAATTTGTCTTTATCCGTCAGAGGCCAAAGAACCTGTGGAGCTTCAAGGCCGGACTTAGAACCATGTTCAGCATGTGATTTAGCAGGATTCCACAATGCATGTCCCCTTACCTGACATGTACGAAAAGGACCACACTGAGTATGTGTAGAAAATGCAGAAGCACATTTTTGTATAAACTAGTAAACTGAATAAATCTATGATCAGTAATTCAACTAAATCCATAAAATTGATCCACCTGAATTTCCAAAGCGAAATAAAACTTTATTTTTTGTCTGATGCAATGTTTGTGTTGGAGCCTTTGTGTGATTTGTTGAAACAAAAGAAAAAAAAAGAACATCTGCAGTATTATGATTTCTCTTACCCTCATGGTTCAGCTGCAGTTCATGGACAGTAAAGATCAGGACTGAAGTCAATTTGGTGGTTTTGCAAAGTCGGCAGAATCTGTTCAGACATGCTGCAGCAATTTCAACCATAAAATATGTGACTGTGCATAGTCACGGCCCTTTCTATGACAGATAAATCATACCAGGTTTATGAAGATACAGAGTGCAGCCTTTACAGAAAACCCAACCCTTTCTGGTAGGTCTACCACTTCCTGTAAACAACTACAAAAACTACTGCACTAATACTTGTAGTTAAACTGCTCTGGTCATAGTTGAGGCTGTTTCTTGTTAGCAAGATATAATAAATCACAACATGTTAAAGGAAACTGATGGTTTGAGGATATTTAATTTTATTTAACCTTTATTTTACCAGGGAAGTCTCATTGAGATTACCAGATCTCTGTTTCAGCGGAGCCCTGGCCAAGACAGCAGCAGTCCAAGCTCCATTAAAGACAGTAATTATTAAAACAATCAAAAAACTTAAAACATACAGTATAAAACACACAAAATATAAATCTAAGCGGGTGATAGAATACAGAAAGCATAGTTAGCTGGACAAGCAGTTGCAGACACCCAGTCAGCCTCCCAGCAGTAAGACATTTTTAAAAGCTCTAACTGAGATCAGCTTCTGCAGCTTTCAGTCGGTTTGTAAGCTGTTCCAGGCTGCAGGACAGATATTTAAAAGCCTTTTTGCCAAATTCAGGTCTAGCTTTGGGGACTGTCAGCAAAAGAAAATCATTAGAGCGCAGACAATAGTTACTCGACCTAAATGACATTTAATCCCAAAGGTAAGAGGGAAGCAGGCCAAGAATGGATTTATAGATAAAATGATACCAATGTGAAAGTCTGTGTATGGATAAGGAAGGCCACTGAACTCTGGCGTAAAGGCTGCAGTGGTAAGTGAGAGCTTGGCAGCCCGTCACAAACCTAAAGGTACCGTGGTTCACCCTGTCCAGAGAGAGCAAGGACTAAACATAGCCATGCATATACAGCAGGTCTCCATCGTCTATAAAGCAAAGGAAAGTAGCTTCCAACAGCTTTTTTTCTGGCAAGATAGTGGAAACAGGATTTATTCCGATAATAAAAGCCCAGGTTAAGCTTAAGTTTCCTAACAATGTTTTCCATACGTAATCTAAAAGTTAAATGTTCATCAATTAAAATACCAAAATACTTATTTTGAGCCACAAACTTGATGTGACCACCGTGCAAGGTGTTAATGTTGGGAGGAGAGTCACCTGCCTTCCTAGTATTATAAAACAACGTAGCTTTAGTTTTAGCTTCATTCAGCATTAATTTCAAATCAAGCAGTCGGGACTGTATGATGCTAAAAGTACATTGCAAGTAAGTGACAGCTTGAACAAAGGTGGCAACAACAGTAAACCACAGTATCATCAGCATAGAAATGAAATTGTGTATTTGAAATGTTTTGACCCAGATTGTTGACACAACAGATAAAAGTGGACCCAATACAGAACCTTGCAGAAACCCTGACTTAACACCTAAAAACACTAGAGAGACTACCATCATGTTTGACACACTGAGTTCTCCCAGAAAGGTCATTTTCAAACCAACCTGCAGCCTGTTTAGACAATCCAATATTTTAAGCCTTTGCTGGAGGATGCAATAATTAACAGTGTCGAAGGCCTCTGAAAGAGTAATAAAAAGAGCAGCACACGATTTTTCATTGTCTAGTGCCTCCATAATATCATTCACGACCCTTAATGATGCTGTAATGGTGCTGTGTTGTTTCCTAAAGCCTGACTGATATTGAGAAAGAATATTATTGGTGTTCAGAAAATCTTTCAATTGACTACTCACCAATCCCTCAACAACCTTATCTGATAAATTAGAGATGGGTATATAATTGTTGAGAGATGCAGGGTAATGGAGAGGTTAAAAATGTTAGTCAAAGGTTTTGCAATTAGATCAGCTGAAAGTTTTAAGAAATATGGTTCCACATTATTGGGGCTTGCAGGTTTTCTGGTGTCCAGCAGGAGTAAAGCTGTGCGAACATCATTTACAAGGTACAAAATGAAAACACCGACCATTAGGAACAGTCTCATCAGTCATGTCAGGAGAAGATGAAGAGTTCAAGGGAAGGGCACTGATTAAAAAAGGGTTACAGATGCAATAAAGTGCTCATTAAAACATTCTAAATGGTACTTATATAGCACTTTTATCCAAGGCGCTTTACATATACATCACATTCACCAATTTCACAAACACTTTCACACACTGATGGCGGAAGCTGCCATGCAAGGTGCTCAACCACAGCCCATCAGGAGCAATTAGGGGTTCGGTGTCTTGCTCAGGGACACCTTGACCTGAGCTCTCCGGGCCAAGGATCGAACCGGCAACCCTCAGGCTACGAGACGACCCACTCTACCCACTGAGCCACGCTGCCCCAGCAATGCTAGGAAGGCAGTTGACTCTCCTCCCAACATTAAAACAGAAATAGAAACCTTGTCCTTAACAATGCAAGAAGAGAGATCATTTCCTGTTTCAGGGACTGAAATAGAGTTGATAACTTCCAGAATTGCCTTGGGTTACTTAAATTTTCTGTTGTCTAATAAGAGAAGTGGCTGCGTAGTTACCTAAAGTGAATCTACTCAGCATCTCTCCCTGTTTTTCTAGCCTTTGCCCAAGCCTTGTTCTGTCATACAGCAATGTAGCAAGGTCAGAGAAGAACCAAGCATTATCTCGACCCTTAATTCTCAACCTCAAACAGGTTCATGCTTGTCTGCAATATGTGGAAAAACCAGTCATCAAAAAGTTTCCACACTCTTTCAACATCATCCATAAGCTCATTTTTTCACAGTCACAATAAAATAAATTCCATGAAAAAATCCTTGCTCTGAAAAACTTTTCATATCTCGTATAATAAAACGAGGCCAACTCTTGGGTATTTTGGCATTTCTTATTGCAGCAATTACACAACGGTCACTCCATTATTTGCAAATACACCAGTCTGCGTGTATTTATGGAGACCATTAGGTAAATACAAATCAAGTAAAGATGATTTCTCTGGGTATTTGGAGCTGGGGTGTGTCGGGCTCCCAATAATTGGAGTAAGATTCAAGGAATTACAGAGATTCAAGTCACCTGTGAGGATGATCTCACTATGCTGGAGCTGCAACAATAACTGTGACGGTGTAGAGTGTGTATCAGCAACAGCTGATGGAGGTCGATAACATCCGACTACAGTTATTCAGCACGCTTTAGATACTTCTACTACCACACCCCCTCCCTCGGGGGGTGATAAGCTTCCTGCCTTAGCATTTAACGTCGAACAAACAGATGGATGCTCCTGGAAGTCATGTCTATCCTCCACCCATCTATACAAATGACTTCACCAGCAATAGATTTACTCAGCCAAGTTCCAGATAAAACAATAATGTCGACCTGAGTGGATTTAGGCCAGATCTGCATTTAAAATCAGAGAGTCTTACAAAACCTAACCTCTGTCTCAGCTGGGCCAGGGTTAAGGCGGATTTATGCTCGCACGGCGTCTGCGTAACCGGCGTAGCTCCGCAGAGGCTCAACGCCTCTTCCAGATCTGACGTGCCCCCCTGCTACGCAGACGGTTAGTTCTTTAGTCATCAATATCGGTACCGATAACAATATTGGATCAGTGTGTCCCTGAGCTCTTGTCGTCTTTAATGTACAGTAGGAAAGCAGGAAAGGGGGTTAGAGAGATAGAGGGTAGATAACATGCAGCAAAGGGCCCCAGCCTGGGCTGGCTGCTTCGAGAAGCTGCAGCCTCCGTATTTTTGGGACGGCTGTCCGACCAGGTGAGCTCAACAACAACACTTAGCTCCAACATTTTCTACAACTAGTTTTTTTGCTTCTGAATTGCAACACTGCTGTGGCAGTTTTAATAAGTGACTCCTCATCGTGCTGGTGGAACCGTGCTAAGCTAGATTCATCCAACATATAGTCCATCTGAGTAAATTACTGCCATGTTGGTCTGGTCTGCTGATTGCACTATAGGTGCAAAGCCACCAGAAACTGCACTGCAAACATCAGCTCCACGTGTCTGCATAGAGAAACATAACTCTCCTCCTGCCCTAAACAACAGTTGGGGAACTCCTAAAAACCCTGAGGGCCTGGACTGAGAAACACTGGCATAAACAAATACAACACAAAAGCTGATGAGATGTTCCCAAAATCTTCAGTCACCAGATTTCCTTTTGATTATTATTGATGGCAAAAGCTCTACTCCAGCCTGCACAGGACGCCTGATGGGGTTACTTAACATGAAACTTATGAATATCTTCATCTCTCTAATAAAGGATATTCTTTCCATTGTAAGCTTCAATTATTTACATTTAAGTAAATCTGATGAAGCTCCACCAGCTATGATAAGTTCCTGCTTTCATTATGGACTACAGAAAAAATCTAAACGTGATAACGGGGTAGTCGGTATTTCCTCAATGATAGGAAATGAATCTTTAGAAGTTGAATATGAAAGCAGTTCAGTCACCTTCTGCTGAACAAGAGGACATTCATGTTGACTGCTGAGAAGATGAACGCCTCTGTCTTCCTCCTCTTCCTCTCCCAGAGCATCCTCCTCTATCCTCACCTCACCACATTCAGCCCTCTGCTGGGAGGAGAAGGAAACGTTTTTAAGTTCAAACCTGAAGCTGCAACAAAGCACAGCCAATTATAGCAAGGGTTTGTTTTTTAAAAAGAGGAACAGCGTGTTAAACACAGACGCTCACATGTCTGCTTGGAGAGATGTTCCATCTGCCTCCAGGAAGCTCTGACGCTGTTTGCTCATCCTGGATCACCCGACAAGCTGCCAGTCTGAGTCGGACCTGCCTCATTTCTTCACTGGACTGGAAAAGTGTGGATATAAATAATAATCCAAATTAACCATCAAAATTTTCCACAGCATCACATTGTTTCACAGTAGACTATAATAACAGAACTAGCTTCTTCTTTAGGTCTGCTTATCTTTTCATTTAGGTTATTTTAAAGAACATTTTAAGCTAAAAGGTGAGTTCACGGGTAGTCGCTGGTGAATAACTTTATAAAAATAAGTAAATTTATGTTACACTATAATCTACAACAAACGTATAACAGGAACACACACTGAAACGTGCTGCTATATGTGTGGCTTTCCTCCAGATTTTGCAACCTGGTTTCAGAACTTTGCTCCAGTTCAGCCATAAAAACATGAATTAAGCAATAATTTAGAGTAATTAGGCCATCTTATAGTTGAAGCTTTGAGAAAGTCACTCCGTCCCGGTCGAAGTGGAGAAAGCTTTTCTTCACCAGCCAAACTTTGTTCAGTAAACAAATCTTCTTGCTTAGTGATCAAGAAAAAAAAACGTGATTACTTTGGTTTAATTGTATTTACTTACAAAGTGAAATAAATAATAATTTTAAAAAAGACGCCTATGGAAGAACATACGACCGGGACTTTCTGAAATTCGGCTCGTTTTGGCTGCACTATCAGAGCTAACTGCACATCCTGACCAGATACAGCTCAGTCTTCTTTCTCAAAGGGCTGCTGTGGAATGAAGTTGGGTCACATCGAGTTAGTGTGTGTGAACTGCAAATAAACCTGCAACTGTCATCAGAATGGAACAGAATAATTCACCATGCAGGATTACTGGGATCAGTGTATCTGCAAAAAGTTACGACTCCATCAGGTGAAGTTTCTGTTTTTCTTCATCTTAAGTACAGTAACCTCCTCTCTCACCTCTGGAGAGTTCATCCTCTGCTGTAAAACTCTTCCTGCAGACAAGTGCTTCTCACCAGCAGATACATGTGTGGTCCTGGCATGATAACGTGGGATTCTCCTGCCAGGAGTCACCTGGGGGGGGTTACAGTCACACAACACAGAGCCATGCTTCACTTCCTCTGTGCTGCTTTTTTAACTGTAGATTTAGACTAATGTTATTAAATAATGTTTTTGACTAGAGATCATTACTAACAGCGTATCTTTATTGTTGGTATAGTCCAGTTAGCAGTTTAAAACATTTAGAGCCTAAAGATATTGAATTCCTGACAAAAAAAAACTATCAACCAAGAAAGGGAAAAAAATCATTGTTAGGAGTAAGCATTCAGTTGTAGGTTATACTCAAGTGTGAAAGACCATCACTAAGTTTAATTAAAAAATCAGATGTGATCTCCCATAAGATGTACCACCAGTACTTAACTGTAAATAAAACACTTTACCACTGAACGTGCATGAGGCTGCGGTCTCTTGTTGCAAACTTGTGCTCGCTGTGCCAGACGGAGGCGAACTTTGTCTTGAAATCGTCTGATGCCATCTTCATTTTCCCTTCTCTTCTCTGCCTGAAGCGCCTCGGTTTTCAAAGCCAGAACCTAATCCAAGGCAGAGAGACTGTCAGCAGAAAACCAGCCTTTACACCATCAGCCCTCACAACCTGAATTTCTTTATATTAAACTGAGACAAACACTGCAACACTTTTAACCACTTTGTGTGGGTCTCATTTGAAATCTTGACATGTAGTTTACTACACTAAACCTTTTTTTCTAATACCATTTTGATTCTACTCTAGGTTGTACAGTTGACTTTAATGTAATTTAAAAGGCACTGTGCAGATTCACATCTTACCCCAAGTATATCAGTATCTATCTTATTTTAACTAATTATTTATTGTGTTTCAACAGTTTTACTGTTTTTCAGATTGTAAAATGTAAACATTAATCTTGAACATTAATGAAAATCTTTTTTTCTGGCTATTGTTTGACACATGGAGCAAGCGAGTCCTTAAAATGTTGTTAAAATAATGTTGGGCCTTTGGATGTGATAAATGTAGACTAACTTTTAAAAGTTAAATCAATATGAATCACTGGCTAAACCGTTAACAGAGTTCAACTTTTGCAGAGTTTAACAGGCAAACAGTGTTAGTTTGTCTCTCAGAGAGCACTGATTTACATTTTTACACTTTCAAACTTCCCTGTTATGTCAAATACCTCCAAACAAAGAGGAAGACATGGCCGTGTAAACAAATACCTGGCGTTTAAAATATACAAGAACTTCCTACAACCACGACCTCTCTGTCAACTGTCCAGTCAGAGCTAGCTTCCTGTGTTAGCATTTAACGCCCAACTCACTGATGGGTGCTCCTGGAAGTCATGTCCATCCTCCACCCAGGCTCCCACCGCAACCACTACCTGGTTCCGATCCGCCAACACCCTGCTGGTTTTTGAGGCTCGGTGCTCCTTGCTCCAGCTAACTAAAGCGTTGGTCCTGGGGTTTGCTCGGACAGCATTCATTGGTAGCCTCGTTAACAATCAGGCTAACAAAGTGTTGCTAACACACAGCTAAGTTACGTAATGATAAGTAGCTGATGAGATTAATGACAGCACTTCAGCCAAATTAATTATATTCGAAATAAGCAGCTTATTTTTACATATCAATGACACCAAGGTATCCTACAAAGGGATTTATAAACCGTAAACAGCGGCGGGTTTGAGTTTCGCTCTCTTGGCTTCTTTTGCCTTTTTTGAATGGTTGTCAGTTTATTACTGCCCCCATCTGGAGAGGAGGACACACTGCAAAGATCAAGCTTGAGAAGTCAACCTGCTAAAAGTGAATGAAAAATAACACTAAAATAACATGTTTTTTTTCTATAAAATAGCAAATGAATAAAAATAGTGAATTAATATTTAATATTCATGACAGCAGGTAATGTTATGCTTTTACAACACAAACTTTTGCTAACTATGTAACCCAGCAAATACTGAAAAGACAGCATTAAAACCTAAGATTCAGAGAAGACATCGGTACATGCACGACTGAAGATCAGTTTGCGCCATAAACTGCATGAAGATGGTATCTTTAAATTATTAAGTTTGTTTACAGACAATGAACCAACCATGTGAATAAGGCCTGGTCTAAATGCTTGATACAACACCAGCTGTTTGAGCAGAAAAGCAAAAAATAAAATGGAGGACGAGTGCAAGAAGGAGGACTTCCAGTGTCAGTTCTGAAGATTTCAAACTCTCAACCAGCAGGTGGCAACATATGAAAAATAATGAGTATAAAATCTTATGACTCCTTCAAGAATACCTGCTCTGAATTTCAAAGCAATCCAGCCAACATTTAATAATTTACCACGAAACAACTCAGATTCTTCAGAGGGAAAAAAATATTAAATACATTAGTGATGCAACACCAATTTTAAGCCATTACAAAATAATTTACAAAGATTATTAATCTGGTGAACAATTACACAAACTTGTAAATCCTTTCCACCTTGTCCAACTTTCTAAGTTAGATTTGCAAAAGGACAAGGATGGATGAGTGGATGGGAGCGTTTGTACTCATCTATGATGCAGGCGCTCTGTAAATCCCCGTCCGTGTGCAGGTAATCCGTGTGTGTATAGATTTACAAACTGCAGGAGCAGAAACGTAGATGGACATCACTGAAAAATAGAGATCTGAAGAAGGTTTTCTTTGTTTGAGCTCTTTATTTAAAAAATGGCCATGCTTTATCAGGAAATACATTTATCTGCACTGCAGAGTGCAACTCGGACACTTTCAAATATAAAGATTACTCTGAACTTCAGTGGTTCTGACAAACTTGCGGAGGATGGCTGTGTTTGGTGACGTGTCCAGCTGAAGAAAAGAAATAAAAAATGAGAAAAAATAAATCAGGGTAACACTTCAGGTGCATACTAACAGTGATGATAACCAGCTATAATGAATTGCATAATATGACATTAAGTGACATGTAAGTTGTTTGAAGCTACGTGGGCCGTGATAAAAAACAGCTGCACATTTTTCAGTGAACATTGTTGGTTTTAAAAACACCAATCAGTAGATATGATACCTTTATTTGGAACAAGTAAAAAATTGAGTTTGTGTTTTAAACAGATTTAAGTTTGCTCAGAAGGTGAGACACGAATAATTTCTTTTTTTATAATTACTGAAAACACAGACGAACTCCTCACATTTAATTATCATTCACTAAAGGCAAGTTTCTTCTCTGGCTCTGACTCATCTGTAAAGTGACTGCTGACAATGAGTCATGAAACATGCATCTTTTCTTGTTAATTCATTTATAAAAGATGAACATCTGCGTTAGAAAAATACCTGATATAAACAAAGCAGGAAGTCTAAAACTGCAAGACGAACTATAAATCTTAAGTTGCTTTTTGACAAATGGTCACACTTTGATCAGGTGGAAACTAAAGATAACTGAGAACACGATCTGCTGCTTAAACGACTTCACTCTTGAATTCTGGGTTTATTACGGGTTCATTTGGAAGTGGTTTTGTAAATTAAACTGAAGTGCTCTGATTTGGCTTCCACTGCACGGCGACAGCTGTCAAGGCTCTGGGGCATTGTAAAACTGAAGCACAAAGCTCTCTAGCTAAATCTATATGGTTGCCATGGACATTGGAAACTGTGGAACTGGTTTAAAAGAAGCTCAAATGAAAAAAAAAAAAAAAAAAAAAAAAAAAAAAAAGAACTGGAAAACGTTTTGGCACCAGCTGCTCCTCAGATTGTAAAACCCAACCCCCTCCGCTGTTGGTACTTGCAGTTAC
>JBAFTB010000017.1:30293288-30306592 GCA_037177355.1 Melanotaenia trifasciata
AAAGGGAAGCAAAAAGGTTTTTAGCTAAATCTGGGTGGTTTCCCTGGGGCGTGGAAACTGTGGAACTGGTTTAAAAGAAGCCCAAAGGAAAAAAAAAAAAAAAAAAAAAAAAAAAAAAACAGGACTGGAAAACGTTTTGGCACCAGCTGCTCCTCAGATTGTAAAACTCAATCCCCTCAGCTGTTGGTACTTGCAGTTACATCATCGACAGGGCTTCAGCCAGAAGTTGGTGATATTGGACATTTGTGTTCATTCTTCCTTGGTGACCTTTTCAAAAGCCCCTCAGATATAAAAAGAAAAGCTGCTCACCTGTATGGACCTGCTGAGGTTGGTTAGTGCCGGCTTATAGGTCTCCATGGTGACAGAGTCGAGGCCGATGACATCACTGTAACACTGGTAAACAACAGCAGCGATGCGGTGAACCTGGCAGTGGTTCAGTACTGATGAAACAGCACAAAGAAGAACAAAGAAAGTTTATTAGACCGCTGAGGACCAGACAGACTGTAAGTTTGGAAGCTGCTTGATGATACATCCGCTTGTTTAGACTGAGTGTCTGTAAGTGTACAAGCACCAAAATGACCACATCGGGATGCGGGACTGTGAGCTCAGTGAGTGGAGAGGAGACTAATGGCACCACATTTCATTCAGTTGGCAGAAATATTTGTCCAAAGTGTGTTTTCTTCACACACATACACACATCAGGAGCAATGTGAAGTAGCTAGAGTACACATCAGCAGGCGGAGCTACGAATCAAATGTGTCTGAAGCCGTTTTCACACTGAAGGAAGCAGTACGAGCTGCAGCCAGCCCTCTACCACAAGTCGCATTATGGTATTTCACACAAGTTGTAAAAGTCAGGTGATGTGCAGAAGCTCAGTGTAACACAGACAAACGATATGTGACAGCCATGACAGAGAAACATAGGCATAACGGAGGGACTGGATCATTGCTCTTGTAGTCGCCTGTAGGGTGTAGAGTTTTCACAAAAAAAACAAAAAGATTCTCAGATACTAAAATAAGTACCTAGTTAGATATTGATTAGCACAGATATCAATACGTAAAAACCACTTTGGCAACTGCTGGTTGACAGAAAGAACCAGGAACAGGCAATGTAGCGGGCAGTCCCACCCCTACAGCAGGAACCCTTGATTACAGCGGTGGTGACTTTGTCACTATATTTAGTTTCAGTCTCCTTTTGCCACTCTTTTTTTTTTAAGCGACTAGCAACACATCTAGCTACTTTTTCTGGTCTTATTGAAGACTTTTGGATACTGGCATGATGGTTTACTTCTTTTCCATGACCAACAGCTACTGCCACAGGCCCCTCCCCCATCCAACCTCGATCCTGCACAGTTCCCAGCTGCAGTCAGAGCAGATGTTCACTTCTGCTCCATGACCAGACGGGCTGATACCACCCTGGCTTACATTAATGCCTATTGATGTAGACAAAATATTTAAAAAGTTCATCTTTATAAATCTTTGTGAATCTGGACTCATCAGATCACATGACCTTCTTCCAGAGTCCAATCTTTATGCTCCCCGAACCCTTTTCTCTGGTTAGGCTCAGTGATTAGTGGTTTTCTTTTGGCTGCACAGCTGTTCAATACTTTGAGTTCCCTTTGCATTGTGCATGTTGAAATGCTCTCACTTTCACTATTAAACATAGCCCTGAGTTCTGTTTTTCTTCCATTTGATTTTACCCACCGTTTTAAGTCGTGGATCTCCAACTCCGGTCCTCAGGAGCTACTGCCCACAAGTTAGAGGTTTCCCTAGTACAGCAGACCTCACTCAAATGAAAAGTTCTGCACAAGCCTGTTAATAACCCACTGATGTGAGTCAGGTGTGCAGCAGAAAACATCTAAAACCTGTAGGAGAGAAGCTCACCAGGACCAGAGCTGGAGAACCCTGGTTTAAATGATCGCAAGTCACGATCATTCGGGAATTTTTTCCGTCTACATTTCTTCCTCTATGGCTCCTGTTGTAAATATTTTTTTATAAACATTCTTATTCATTTACTTATTTACATTTTATCCTTATATTCCAGTGACATTTATTAGGCTCTGCTTTTAATTAATAGAGCTCCATTGCTATAGTGCTGCTGAGGTGAAACAGCTTAATCATTATCATAGCTTACAGGCAGAACATCCACATAAGCAGGACACAGACTCACACAGGGTTACTGAGTCAAACACTCACATACTGAGAAAATAGCTGGTAACAGTATGCAAAGGACCTTGAAACTATTCCGGGTGCCCAGAAAGGGAAAGCTACTGAGAAGATAATTCAGAGAGAGTGTGATAAGAAAATAATGCAGAAATAAGGAGGATCAAAACTGTTTTGCAGATCTCACCCAAAGAGGAGGCCTGAGTGTGGGAAAAAACCCTGGGAGAAAAGTCAAGAAGTGGAACAACGCACCTTGCAGAAAATACACATTTACATGAACGCGCACAACATGCACGCACAACATGCACGCACATAGCCACATGCATTGTGTCAGTATAAAATGAGGAGGATAACTGAGGCAGGCGGGTCTTCCCGGCTGAACCGGAGGACTCTGCACTTCCTGTACTAGAGCTCAGCAGCTAAAGCTAAGACGGACCTCCTCTTAAGAGATATGTACTGCTTTCTTTTTGCTGGCTAAACAAAGAATTGTCAATTCTACTCAGTCTCTGGTGGTTTCTGCCTTTCTTTAAAAGTGGATTTTTGAACAAACTCCTTCTGATGTCATTTTAACAGGTTGTGGAAAAATCACACACTTCACTCCCCACTGTCCTTGCAGCTTTTATTAATATGCTGGACAGTTCTTTACCCAATTTTAGTAGTTTCTGCTTCTCCTCAGATGTTTTCTCTGCTTGACGCATGCCAATGATGCGACCCTTCTTAAGCAGGCTTACATTTTCCCACGACCCCAGGACGCGTCTTCTGACATGGTTGTTCAAGAAATGAGAAGCGACTCGTTGCATCAGCTGAGGTTAAATAACTCGCCAGCTGAAAGATATCTCCCATGCAGTAACTATCCAATCGGAGGCTCTTACCTTAAATTCAGGAGGTGACTTTTTATTTTTTTGAACATGCAATATATAAAATGGTTAAATGAGGAACATCAAGTACAAATATTCATAGCAGTTTTTAAGCTGTTTGCATGTGATTTTCTTTGTAATTTTGCTTCCCTCACAGGCAGCAAAAACTAGAAAATGAAAAGAAAAAGTGGAACAATCGAGTCTGTAAGGCTGGTGATGCTACAACACCCGGAGAAGGCGGCTTTCTTTCTATTCATACATAACATCATAGTTTTTCTTTGCAGTGGTCACATTGAGAAGTATTGTAAAAGAGTACATGGTGTGTTTTCCACGTTTTCTGGCTCATCTGCAGTGTTGAAATAAAGTATTATAATCTTATATAAAACATAAAAAGAGGTATATACGTGTTTTAGTATTTCTATGCAGAATTAACTTATTTTATTTTCAGCTTTTTCAGGACTTCCCACAGTTCTGGTTTTCCTCTAATCTGTGGACAGTTTGTCTTACTGTGGACGGCTTCTCATCAGGATCTTTTTAGTGGATTGTCTATTATTTTCACACTTTACATTTCTCTATAACGTCCATGAGATCTTGTGAAATTCTGTCATCAAGACACGAAAAGCATCAACTACTCATGTGCTGAGTTTGTCAGCTACCAGATGCTGTAGCATTTATGTGTAGTGAACAGCTACAACCGTCCCAGCTGTTCAGCTGGAACATTTGACTTCAGAGACGTTGCTAGTACAGATTCACTTTTTCATTTTAAAAACCCTGAGAGACCTGAAACAACAATTAAGGACACAATTTCATTTTTCTGTGCCAAGCAAAATTTATCACAGCACACCTGACGGCAAAATGTCTGGAAGCCTTGAAGGGAGATCAGCCTGGGGACGTAAACGAGAACGTCTTCCAGTGTGTAAGAAAGAAATCTGCCCTGTGCAGTATGATAGATGAGGGAAAGATGAGTTGTGCTCCTTTTTCTGAAGTGTCCACAGCAGTTTCACGTTGGGAAATGTGAGAGAAAAAATGACACTGAATCTGACAAGTCATAGAAACTCCAAGTGTACCTGCAGCTGAAAGTCCACTAAGTATGTTGGGTTGCTCCAGGGACCGGCAGACAGGCTGATCGCTGAAAGCACCGGTGTGGAGAGACCGCAGGAAGGGAGCAGAGCTGCCGCACAGATAGTCTTCTGTCTTGTAATCAGCCACGGAGCAGTCTGACAAAACGGTGACTCTCAGCTCTCTGTGCTGCAGACAGTCAAACACCTGCAAGAGACAACGACTACAACTTAAAACACCTTTTCAGGACTGGATATTAATGGATGCAACATTCCTCACATCACTACCACAAACATGAGCCTGCACAGAGCAGGATTAACCTTTAAAATGCCTTTTTTTTTTGTTTTATGTAAAAATGTTAGTAGAGGCTCAACACTTTTCATACAGACTTTGTCTCAGTTGTCAGATCATGAAGCTAAAATTATGTAAAATATATGTATTAGTAAATAGCACCATAATCCTGAATTCAATATTTAAACGTGAATAATACAACATGTAACCATGGCCATTATAAGCGACAGCAGCCAGAGTTTTAGGGGTAACACATGTTATCAACAAACTGAAACTGTGGCAGCAGACATTAAAATTTCCCTTTGCCCTAAAATCTATTTTTCCTTTCCATTCAAAGATTAAGTGCCTTCATTAGTTTCTAGTTCTCAAACCAGCTCGTGATTCCAGTCACAGTCACTCCTGTTTGGCTGGAAACAAGTAAAAATCTGAAACAAATGAGCCTTCAGATCATGTCTGAATACTTCTATGCTGCTAGATAACAGTCTGGTAGATATTTGCATATGTAGCTTTAATTAGTGTGTGCTACATTCACGCTTTGTGCTCCGTTTTTAACATCACACTCCGAGCTGACAGAATCTAATTAAGTCCTCCTGCTGCCACATCGCTGTGCTTCATGACTGAAACAGAAAGAAACCTGTGCATAGATCTGAATCTGCAATCTGTTTGCAGGATGAGGAGGAGCAGCCGCCCTAAACGTCTGCAAAACAGCATCACAGTGTCAACATGCTGACTGAGTGGTAGGATGTACCTTTTGTGTCCACTGAAAGAGCTGATCTTCTGCAATGTGGCAAGTCACCTGGCATATCAAAACCTTCAGGAAACGAGACATTTCATTAAACACTTATAGACGTAACAGATATTTAATCAGTGCTGAAGCAGGAAATGGTAATATAATTTAAAAAATGAAAAGAAGAAACAACATATGGAGCTCTTTTTTACATCTGTTTGGTAATTTCATGGAAAGAGTAGAATAAAAAATAGCTGGAGAGGAAGACAGGTGGGCGTTTAATGCAAGCGTTGCATTGCAGTGAATATTGTGTCTGGATGGCCTGAAAGTACATTTTCGGGTTCAGAAGTCATTCAGCGATTGCGAGGTAAACAAAACACTTCGGAGGACCCACAATAAGGAAAATTGCTCAATTACATTTTCCAGCTGGTGGCGCGTGGATTTCATGAGCCACACAATGATCATACGAACAGAGGTTGATATGTTGTTTTTCTTTAGTTTCATTGTTTGCTCCACAAAACATCAGAAAAGACATTTAAATATAGCTCAAGAACTGAAAAGCTTCACATACATTTCAACACAAATGTTGGATTTTACCCTCCAAAAAGCAACTGAACTGATGATTCCCTGCAGATGTACGTTAAAAAAATCCAACCTTTGCTACATGCCGTTTTTATTTCCACCTCCACAAACAAAAAGAAGTTTCCATCCTTTAAATCCCAGACTTCACACAACTGAACACAAAAACCATCTGTGATATAACTCGCTGGTCTGTGGGTCGCTGAGACAGAAGCCACCATGTTTAGATAAGTGGGTGGAGGTAGGAAGTTATTGGACAGCGTCCTTCTTTTATGACTTACATCTGTTAAAGTCTAAATATATTTATAGACGGATCAACGATCAGAGGACTGGATTAAGAGGATGTGGATGGAGAGGTATCCCGACAATTAGATCCTAACATAAAAAAACAAACTAAATTTAATGAGAAACGTTGGAAACAAAACATCATGGATTTAGATGCAAAGCCAAATAACTTGGCGAAGGTCATTTTAAAGATTAAAGCAGTAAAAAGGTGCAATCACAAATCTTAAAAAAGCATCACAAAAATCTTCGTCCTCGGACAGATGTATTATTAAATGATCTGCCATGAGGTTTATACAGCAGAGTTTAAACAACCAGAAGACAAAGTCTGGATTTCCATGGTTTCATAATCAAAACAGCCTGCTGAAGACAGAATGTTCAGTAAATCACTGATTTATAAATTAATCGTTAATTGTCACATATCCCATGTACACAGCTGCCCCTGCAGTGCATTTAATACCTGCAGCCATCCGGAGGAAAACAGACTAGTGATGAATTTCAGCTTTGCTGTTCTCTCAGTTGTTCACTGCATTTATCTTGATTAAATCACGTCGGATGACGCCTGGCTAATAGAAAGCATCCACACACACCCCTCCACCCGAGCAACTGTTGGGTTGTAACTCTGTTTTCTGGCAGTTAATGTGACAGACGGCAGATTACCACATTTCATTTATTCTGTGTGTGTAATGGTTTTCTGTCCCACTTCTGAAAACGAAGCAAAGTTTCATTATTTGCTCTTAAAATGCACCGTGGTAATAACACTGCTGTATCAGATCAACTGTGGTGAAATTATCCTTTAATACGTCACCTGTCTGTGGCCTGACTACAAACCAGGCACAGCTGATGTAATGAGCTCTTAACAGAAATAAGCAAACATCTCGGCAGCACAGAAGAACCCAACCAAAGATGAGAAGCAAATTCATTAAACCCAATGATCACCGAGTCCTCCACGCTTTGAGGCGATAATGATACGTGTTTTTCTCAGCGTGACTCACTGATGGATTGTCCTTGTGTCTATAGAAAACACATGCCGAGTCCTCGCTGGTTTGCCCAGTTACAGCCCGACACCGCTCGTTCCACACCGATGCTCGGCCAAGCGCGTCCCAGTTTGCAGGGGCGAGAAGGTACCCTGACAGAAAGCCTGCAAAGACACACCCGCTCACAGTCAGCAGCAGCTCACATGACAACACCCTTCTGTTCACTTCAGCGGATTTGATGCAGCAATAAGTTTTGCTTTTAGTTATTTTATTAGAATTCATTTCTATCTGCTGTATCCAACAATAGAACCCAAATTAAATACTTTCATTTACAGACACGTCCTCATGAAACATAGTTAGTGCTGTTTACATCTCAAACCATGACTGGAAATTACCAGAACTACTTTAAGAACTGGCCACATTCATGAGGACCTCTCAGATGTGACAAATTTAACTCTGAAAACTATTGTTTCCCACCCCCATGAAAATCAGTCAAATCGGTCTAATTTTATTTGTATACCCTTTTACAAAAACCAAAAGTGTTTTACAACAGAGTCATAAAATGTAAAAAAAAAAATGTATAAAAACATAAAACAATTAAAACAACACAAAGAAACACGACTGGAAAGTGCTCCAATGCTGCAGGGCATCAACAGCTTTCCAGAAGTGCATGACTAGGGTGAGAATAACAAAAAATACACCTAAAAACAAGACTGCCCAAGTCAGAATTAAAAGCCTATATCTACAAAAGTATGTCTGCAGCTTCGATTTAAAAAGGCTGAGGTCAGCAGTAATGTGACTGTGGGGGCAGTTTTCCACAGTGTAGGATCCCCCCTTTGTTTGTGTCTCGACCCTGCAAATGCCAGCAGAAGCCGACCCGAAGAACGCAGCGTCCCGCCATGATTAGGATAATTAAATCCCCGACAGGCCATTAACGGCATTAAAAACAAACAGAAGTTTAAAATGGATTCTAAAGAGAAGGAAGCCAGTGGAGCAGCGGCAGCACAGGGTCATGTGCTCACGTCTGGATGTGCTTGTTAAAATTCAGGCAGCAGCGTTCTGTACAAGTTGGAGATGAGAAATTGAAGACTGACTGAGGCCATTAAAGGCATTACAGCACAGTCCTGAACTTACGGATGCATAGCCTTCACAAGATCCGGCCGATTGAGGAAGGGTTTCACTTTGGCCAAAAGACAGAGATGAAAAAGCTTCTTCTAACAACAGAACCCATCTGTTTATTAAAGTTCAGCCCGCCGTCAAACGTTACACCAAGACTTTTAACGTGATTTAAAAAGGGGCCAGAGTTCTACAGCCGGTGAAAACAGTCGCCACAGTGACGTGCCGAAGCAGATACAACCAGTCATGCTGTCAAACCCTCTGTACCAACCACTGCTTTACATCATTTATACAGTCCAGTAGCTCAGTAAGCGCAGTATTTTCATTTGGTCTCACGGGCAACTACATCTGCAAATTGTCAGCATAAAAAAGAAAAGACAGATTATGTTCTCTCATAACTGATCCCAAAGGTAGCAAATACAATGGGCCAAGAACGGCCCCCAGCTGAGACGTGCTTATGCAACTCAGTGGGAATTACTTCGTATAAACCTGGATTCGGATCATATGCTGTGTGCTGACTTTCACTGATTGTAATGCATCAACACTGTAGTACTTTTGTTTGAATGATAATAAAGAACTTTCTTGTACACAGTGAAAATAAGGTGAATGTGAGGATTTCTTTGTAAAGTACTGAGCTATGTTGTCTGTTCCTGAATCACAAAGAAATCTCTGGCTGCACTGGGCGCCGGGATGGTGAGAACATTCCTTACAATAAGCACAACGTTTGGAAATACTCTTAAGTAAAGGTGACCCCGTTGACTGACAAGTAAAACACTTGTCATGTCCACAAAAATAACCCCCCAAAAAACAGAAAATCCTATTCTCATCCCCGACTCATTAAAGAAATATCCGCCAGCACCCGTGAGAGTTCATTTTTGTGCTTGGGTACTCGACCTTGGGTTACTGCCGTCATGACAGCTGAAACTGCCGAATATTTAAACCAGAGCAGAACGCCGGCCACCAGATTTTATTCAGTTTTAATTCCCACACAGCAGCCAAACATTCATTTGTTCAGTAATAATACGGCGTGGGCAGGTACTGTGGTGCAGGGCTTTTCAATTCAGACATGTATTGAACAGTTGGGTTATTTGATTTGTTCCTACGATGGCCACAGTCCTGCAGGTCTTCAATGTTTTCCTACTCCAACCTACCTACTTACATAAAATGGCTCCAACAGCCTATGAACTTCTGCATAACCACTTATCATCTGAGTCATGTGTGTTGGAGCAGGGAAACCTTGAAAACCTGCAGGACTGCAGCCCTTGTGGACCTAGTACATGGGCTTACTGGCTGCTACTTACTGGCTGCATTTTGTCCCACAGCGAGGATGAAGTCTGAACACTGCAGTTTGTTTCCAGAACTCAGAGACTCGGAGACTTCAGGGCTCCAGTGCAAATGAACCTCCCTGATGGATGATGATAAGAGTTAGATAAACAGGAAGATTTTAAAAATGTTTGTGATACAAAATAATCAGTTAACAACATAAACAACATGTAAATCCTAGAAAGATTTATAAGGCTCTCCCCATACTTTCTAATTAATGTAATTCCTTAATCTTTTCAGTTATTACATTTAAATCTCTTAAAGCACAGTAACTAAAACATCACGAACACGTTTTTAACAAAGCTTTCATGACCAATTTGTGTTTATGTTCGTCTCTTGTGCTGAATGGCCCCATGTTATTCAGCAAAGTGTTTGTGTTCGTGAGCACCACCAGCCCACTCACAACATAAATGGGATGGGAAAAATAATACAAAGACGTCTCTCTCCTAAGATGCACGACAAATTACAGCCCCCACAATGACCACATCCCCTGACAGTCGCTTCGACAAACATCTTCATAAAGGGAAATTAACTGCTGTTGCAGTAGTTTGTTAGTTTTAATTTGTTTGGTTTTAGCTGCATGTCCATCATTACCTGTCACATTTGAAATTTTAGCTTGCAGTTAATTTGAATAAGTAATTTAATTTTACATGTTCATTATTTACAATAGTATAAGCGTACTTAAAACTGGACTGTGCCCATGGACCTTACCAAGAATACCAGCTATTCAATGGTTTTAAATTAACATTATATTAATGATTTAGAGTTTGTAAATAAAACATTGTGGACGTCATGTCTATGCAGAAGGCAGGAGCACAACAACATTAAATCATTACAAGCCGATCGGCTTCATCAAGCATAGGAAACAATGTTGACTTATGGCACTTCCATCAGATTCACTCAGCTGTTTTTGTTTTGTTTTTTTAATGCAGATGAAAAAAGACCATAATGACACTTAATGGAAAATGATCACCACTGGTGTGTGAGTGGATTAATCATGCTACTTTGGTGTGTGGTAATGCTTTAAGATGGAAAAAAAATGTAACATGCAAGATAATAATTCTTCAGTAAATGATGTTAAGCACAGACGTGTTGACAAAGGCTACAATTCTCTTCTGAAGCCATGAATGCAAGTTATTAGCAGAAAATGCTCAAAAGTAGAGCTTCAGTCAGGGTGTCTCGCTCCGGAGAGCTGCAGTCCTGCAGGTTTTAGATGTGTCCCTGCTACAACACACCTTATTTAAATTAATCTTCCCTCAACAGCTTGTTGTCAAGTGCTGCCAACTATGATGGCCCATGAACCTGATTCAGGTAGGAAACATCCAACCTGAAAGACAGCACCCTTCAAGGAGCAGCACTTATTAAATCCACCAGCTAGTCCAGCTTTTTCTGTGAAATTGTCTGATTTCAAAAAGTTCTGCAGCCGATTATTCACCTAAAATGACAACAGAGTTTACAGTAAATGTGTCTTTAATGTGTATTTTCTGTATTCTAACGAAACATTGGAATCCAGGCGAGATTAGCAGACTTCTAATATATATGTAGCTGGTCCTACTTCTCCAGTTTTAATCTAGGGTGAGGATTTTTACACAAATTATTTTATTCACAGTTGAATTGTTTAATATAATGTGCGGTAGCAAATTAAAGGGTTCAACATGTTTATACGGTGTCTAATCAATGAGGGGCGTTGAAGTGAAACCACACTGAAATCTCGTGTCATGTTAGCTACGTTAGCAAACAGCTACTGGAAGGTGCCTGTCTAGGTGCCACGCGTGACACAAATCAGTTAAAAATACGAGGAAGATGTCTACATTCTGCTTTACCTAAACGGGAATATTAAATTTGATTCAATAAACTGTTTTGTGCCTTCCTGTCTCCATGCTACGTTGCTAACGTCATTCACCTCTTTTCCTCCAGTTCTCTGCGGATTTGTTGATCTTCTTCGTTTTCGTCAAAATCTTCTTCCTCTTCGTCCACAGCCCGAGAATAAACCGACAATACTTCACCGAAAAACGTGGCCATATTCGCAAAGTATGGGACCAAAACGAAAGTTTAGCTAGCGAAGCTACCTGAAGCTTCAACTGGTACACAGCACTTCCGCCAGAAATGCCAACAAAATAAAAGCGTCCGAGCAACGTTTAGTCCTTCACAATAAAAGCGTTAATTCCGAACAAGGATTCTATGGACCACTTGGTCATGGTCGAAGGTCAAAGGGAATCTTGTTAAGGCCTTCTGACTAAATCAAGTGTACGGCTTATATACATGCACTGTTACAGGCTTAACATTAACATAGGCTTAATTTATGGGGAAACTGCAGATGAATAGAGGAAAACCAATGAAGCACCAATTATTTCTTCCTTGTAACAATGCTTCTTGGCAATAAATCGTATACAGTTGGAAAGCCTGTTTATTTCCCTTTTAAATGGTGCCACATTTCTAAGGAAATGTTTAAAACATTTAGTGGGATGAGCAGCAGCATAGTGTATGAGGGCTGTGCCTGTGCAAAATTGGTCAAATTGTCTTTGCCATGCCAATCAATTTATTCTGCTGTTGTTTGGCGTTGTTCATTGGATGATTGAAATCTGAAAAAACAATGCATGTTGGAAATCGAACAATTTCTTAATTTATCAGACAGTAGTCTCAGTACCATGTAAAAGAACCATACACAGCAACAGCTGCTTGGCACCTCCTCCTCATGCTGATCATGATCATGACCAGCTTGGTCACACACTGCTGTGAGGTAGCATCCCATTCCTCAACCAGCATTTGTCACCACTCAGCCAGTGTGGCTGAGTTGGTCACTCTGGCAAGACCAGCACGCCAAAGCTGGTCCCACAATCATTCAGTGGGGTTGACTGGTCACTCCCAAATTCTAGAGGAAGTCTCTGATAAACGCAGCCCTGCGGGGGCAAGCATTGTCATCCTGGAGGATAGTTTGGTCCCACACTGTGGAGATATGGCACTGCCACAGGTTGCAGAATCTTATCAGGCGCCAGTCAGGCATCTGCTTAGTTGTCAAACTAACATTGTCTTTATTGGAAATGTAACTAAATGTAATTTCCTTAACAAGAAGGCCTCAGTTTGATGCTCTAATGTCTTCTTGTAATCCAAACAACACTCAAAAAAAAATCTCAACAGGATCCTCGAGATGCAATTGAACAGTTTACTTAAAACCAAAGTATTAAAAATAAAAAATAGAATTTTGAGAGAATGAGAGGTCAAAAACTGTGCAGCACTAGTCCACGCTTGTCTGACTGTCTGGTCCGGTCCTTACATGCCAAATGCAATCTTATATCCAAATCTTTTTAGAGTTACTGTATCCTCCCTGAAGTTACATGAAATTAAATGAAGCATTTTAAAGTATTCTTCTTATTTTCTAGATCAAACTAAATAACACACATATTTTAAAAATATTGAAAACAAACATTAAATCTTTACCTTAATGACTTAAACTATTAATTTACCAAAAAAAAAAATGCATTTAGGCTTCTACAGTTAAAATGAAGAAGAAGTTTAACTTGTTACTAATGTTTCCCAGTTTACAAAGACTAATTTTTCTGTTTTTAACTTTTTTTAAGTTTATAGTTGATAGCAGAACACATTAACTGTTTTTTGGGAGCTTTATCTTTCATAAAACTGAAGGGAAAAATCTTATGGAGGTTGACTTTTTCTTTTATTCTTTCTTTTTGTGTGTGTGTGTGTGTGTGTTATCTCAATTTGAAATGAGGTCTTTCTTTTTTTTTCTTTTTTTTACAAGTCTGTCTTTAAGCAATATTCTGTTATTCAGTTTTAGTTTTTCTGTTCATCTCATAGCATGTATGCAGCTTTGAAAATACCTAATCAATCTGATCCAGTGTTTTGGGGAGAGCTAATATTGTGGTTATTTAATCTTCGTGGTCGCCAGGGTGCATCGGTAAGAATGCAGCAGAGA
>JBAFTB010000017.1:30339206-30358702 GCA_037177355.1 Melanotaenia trifasciata
GGGAGATTCTCATCATGGATGCAGCCGACAAACCTGCAGCAACTGTGTGATGCTGTCATGTCAACATGGAGCAAAATGATTCCAACACATGTTCAATCTATGACGCCAAGAATTAAGACAGCTCTTAAGGTAAAAGGTGTTCCAACCCAGTAACTAGCGAGGTTGATAACAATAAGAAATGTATTATTGAAGATGGAATAAGCTAATTCAAGCATATAACAGCATGTAGCAATGTGGCATCATTTTTGCAAAGGGCCTCTTCTGATTTTCAAACTTCTGCAGAATGGTGGTTGTTGTTCGCTTTGCTCAGTGGAATCAACCAACCAGAGATGACACCTCAGCTTCTGTTTTTAAAAGAAATCATACTAAGAGGCCCAAAGTGTGCCAAGAAAATATCTCCCCCACTTTTACAGCTTATGTTTTCATAAGAAATGCTTAAATATGTAAAAGCAAATAGCACCCTGCTTGCATTTCAGAGAAACTTTAAAAGTTTATGAGTTGCAGTAAATGTAGGCCTGTTAGAGAAGAATAAACCTGTAATAAACAGCTTAGCACTGCTGTGAGCAGTCACTGGAAACCACCCCACCTTGCAAAGTCTATCTGTAGTATCAGAAAAGCACACCCTCCTGGGATAAAAAGAGGAAGAAAAAATCCAGATGAACGGCCTCATTAATTCTAAGTTAGGCTTGGGATAACTAGGCTATTCCCAAAGCAAACTTAAATAAAACATCCCTTTCTTTTTATTTTTTTACTACCGCTTTGCATGTGTGACAGGAACTAAAAGAAAACGTTAACATTTCCAACAAATTTGTTCTAAAATCCATTATTTCCTTGTCACTGAATTCTGTTCATATCTTGCCCTCTGACTTCTATCCATTCCTTACCCCTGACCTCAATTTATTCGTACCATTGACCTCCATTATTCTTAACCATTGACTGTCATCCATTCCTATCCACCACCCTGTCCCAGCTGTGGAATTCATCCCATTATTAAGCTCCAACATTCACAAGTCATCGACCTCCATTTATATCTACCCTCTGCATTCATTTATTTCCAGCCATTGACCTCCATTCATTCCTGGTCACTATTCACTGCTAGCGATTGAATTCATCCACTCTGTTGACCTCCTTTCTTTCCTAATAGTTGACTTCCATCTACACCGAGTCGCTGATCTCCATTCATTTCTGTTCATTGTCCACTCTTAACCATTTACCTTCCATCCATTCATTCTTAGCATTCATTACAAAGCCTTATTGACTCCATGCCACTGTTGTATGACAACCATTCAATCCCTGTAACTGGTTTTTACCAGTTCCATGTCTATGATCTTTATTTACTTGAAGCCGCTTACATGTGTCTATTTTCAATGACTGATGTCTCACCTAAATAATTTAATATTCTTGATCTCCTGTCAGCCATTTGTCCATTTCTAGACACTGACTTCCATCCATCCTTGGACCATCCTTGGCCACTCCCCATCTCTTCAACCACACAACTTCAGTCTGTTTTTGCTGCTGACTTCTTACCATTACGCTCCTCTGTAACTGCCATCATCCATTCAACCACCACTGAGCTCTAACAGTTTTTCATCACTCAAATTCATACTTTGCCACTGACAGGAAGCCAGCTTTAAACATCTCATCCTATCTCCTGGCAAGAGAGATCTCCCCACCAGAATAAATAACACTGAACTCCAGCTTTATCAGGGCAACGTGTCTCACTGACTGGTCGAACAGAGACGTTGCTTTGTTACATTAACCCATCTCACTTATTATATATTTGTTTTATTTTTAAACTTTTCTTAGGTTGAAAACATGCAATCTTTTGCAATTTAATCTACAAATTGCTCCAAAGGCAATATATTTTTAAATGTAGAATGCATTAGTCATCTTTCTTTGACTTTCCTCCAGTTTCCCTGCAGGAAAAAAATGGTTTCACTCTTTTATGGCAATGAGATGAGAAAGATGGGCACTCTGTCCGTGCATCTTCTTAAGAGGGCAGTTTGCCAAAGATTGCTTCATATTCTCAGACCCCTTTTTGTTGAGGACAATTGAGAACACGGTGTCCTGGCAGTTGGCCAGCATACTGACAGATGCAGACTCACTTTGTCTGACCCTCCAATAGGACATGATGTGGCTTCATTACAGGGAGATGTTGAGTTTCAGGAAAGGGATGTCTAACGTTCATGCCTGTAAATCACACAGAAGGCTTGATAGGTCATGCATAGCTGACTTTGCTTTGTATGCAGCAGACCTGATTTTGTATTCATGGGACATGGTTTTCAGTTTAATACTTGACATAGTTCAAAGATCCTAATGCCCAATCCTCTGTGCAAGTATCCTTGAGAAGGTCATTTTTACTCACCAAGAGGATTGGTTAAGGTAATCAAAATCTATTAAGAGATTTGCATATTACATAATATCCCCTATTGGGAACTGTATCAGGCCAATCTCTATCTATGTTTTACTGGTTAGTTCATTTTATTGCACATTTACTGAAAACTAGAAAGAATATTGACACAAGCAAAAGGTTAACAAAGCATGTATGTATTATGCATTTATTTATAAAGATTTAATATTACATGTTTTCCTTTAATAAGGCAGATTATATGAACTCCATAAAGATGATGTCACTGCAAAACATTCCAGTTCGCATAATGCCATACATTTACAAGGAATTCATATAATAAATGTTTTTATTAGGCCCACTATGATATGACATGAACGATCAAAAAAGACTGGCTTTAATTGAAAGCCTCTGTTGGAAGAATTCTCAGTTTATTACATATCAGAGAATACATTATAAATACTTAAAAATTAAAATACTGTCTAAGCGCACAAACTTGAACTATCTGACACTTTTAAGGAAAAAAGTTTGTACTAGAGCAAACTACAGCAAAAGGTCTTGCATCCTGTCAAGCTATCTAAAGCTACCTACAGATGTCTAACAGACATTGGAGGACAGTATTTTATGTAAATATGCTAAGTCACTTAATTGAAGAAAAAAGTACTACGCAAACAAATAAGCTGTTTCTATAGCATATATGCAGCTTTGCACTGCCTAACAGCACCACAACATCCATTATAGTCTAACTACATACTGGTAGTGTGTCAGAGGACATGCCAAGGAAGTTCAGCGAGCCATTAAGATCTGAGTTGTATCACCAGCTCTTAATAATTTAACACAACCATGTGTCACATCCCAAGGAGGAGTTAAACTTTAAACATCATTGAGTTTTAAATAAGGCAGGGGAAGAGGAAAAGGTCCAAAAGTCAAAGCAGGCAAATACTTTACAGTCCCATAAGGATACTGGTTGGCTAAATAGGAAGGTGTGTGGCTGCACAGCTAACCTGTGTGTCACTATAAAAGGGTTACTACTAGTGTTACCTATAGTGTTACCTCTAAGCCTACTATTCTGTTCATTCTGCATTTTTCCTATTTAGGTCATCTACAAGCAGCGGAGATGGGTGTTGGTGTTTTTTGTGCCTTATTGCTTTTCCTGTTTATTCCACAGTCTCTTTCCCTGAAGTTGCGCTAAGTTAACAGTCTACAGGAACCGTCTCGTGCGGCGCCTGTTTGTCCTCCGCCTCCACGTCTCCGCTCTCCGTGTCCTGGCACGATAGCTTCTCCTCACGTCTCACCGGCCGGACGATGACGCACGGCCTCGCAGGCTCCCCGCTCGCCCCGGCGCGTGCGGGGCTGCGACTGTCGCGCTCGTATTCTTCCTGTGCGCGCTGGATCTTCCTTTTCCGAAGCTTCCTCTTGTGAAAGTGGAACGTTGCCAGGGAAACGAGGATGATCCCCACGAGCACAGCCACCAGCACGAGGAGCGCGAGGGTGGAGGAGAACGGCGGAAAGAAGCTGAGCTGCTCCGTGCAGGTGCCGTTACTGGCTGGGAAGCCTCCGTGACAGCGGTGCAGCGGCACCGACAGCCCCGAGGCCTCAGCGGTTCTGGCGGTCATCCGGTCCACCTTTTACCCCGACCACGCTTGTCTCGTTCTGACCCTGTACCCTTCGTGCTCTCCGGGCTCAGCGCGGTGACACCGACCCGCGCATGTGGTTACCTGCACCGAAAAGAAGAAATATGAGACCCGCTCAGTTCAGGTCCAGCGGAGACATAAGAAACCAGCCCACTAAAAACAACCTCATATGCTGGTCCGGGCGACATTAATTAAGACCAGTGCCAGTCAATTAATGTGGGAAGTGCTCACTATTTGACTCTAAATCACAGTGTTCAACAGAATGAATGAAGAAAAATCTAATTCCCGGTTTGACAGAATGCTATAGGGTAGATGCCGGAACAATATACATTATCTATTCTAATGAGCGGGCCTTCGAGAAAAAGCCTGAAACACTAACCATCATTTTCTGCAAGCAGCAGCATCTCAACACTAGAAAGTCATCTTTACGCAGAGGATTTTTTTTTCACTAGTTCCACCCCAACAGAGTAGATTTTTTATTTTTATTTAAAAAGGAGAAACAACACTGAATTCTTACCTGATGAAACAGTCAGCAGTGAAAACAGTCCGTGAATGGATAGCTGATATGTGTAAACTGGATCGCGGTGACGCATTTCAAACAATGAGATGCTGGCGCTGAGCTCCGGTCATTTAGGATGCTTTGATTGCCGCAATCCGCTCAGTCTGCGTCCAGGACAGTTCCCCACCTAAATATTACAGGTAGCGGGGAAAATTCTTCGGTATGCATCAAAGTAGGGCTTGAGGGAGGAAAAAGAAGAAAGGGGGAAAATGCTTTTAAAGTGAGGCTGTGACTGGTTTTCCGTGAAAAGCGTCTCTCCTCCGGTCATCCGCTGCTCCACTCAGCATCTGAATGAAGAGCTGCAGCTGCATTAAAGGTCCCGTATAGCCCACCAGTCAGCTGCCAAGGGTGTTATCCCCCCGTGAGACGTAGTCTTTGTGAGACATTGAAGAGCTTGCTTTTCGACTAAACGTTATGCATTATGGAGAATAACTAAATCAAACAGCGATTACAGAGGTTTTAGACCCTGATCTGTAGCCACTGAAATACATGAGGGTGTGGTCAGTAAAATGCTGCAAACCTCCATGGTTTGAAGATTTAAGCCTCATTGTGATGGATTATAACAATACAGATATGGGCGTTATAAGCATTCATAATAGAAAGTTAATACACTGATCTGCATATGTGCTACAAAAACACAACTTTGTGTTTATCATACATCTACAGCTGAAAAATGTTTAAACATGTTATTATATTAACCCAACACAACTGTCTCTTTTCACTAAATACATTTACAGTCAGTAGCTGTCTGCCTTGGATCCCAATGCCATTTACAAAGCAGCCACACAATATCCTCCCAAAGTTCAATTTTTTAACATGTTTACTTTCTGACAGAACTGACTAATAAACCCAGATCTGCACTGGCAGTTACACCTTTGTTACTCTAATAGCTTAAAGATATGTTCCGGGACAAGTTTAAGAACCTTTTTAAGCACTTATTTCTACGATCAGACAGCTCATACTCCATATTTGTTGCAACTACCATATATTTAACCTTAATTTTTGCTATTTCCCTTTGGGTAAATAAAGTGTTTTTTCATTTTTATATAATTTAATTTTAACTAGGGTGGGTCTTTCACACGTTGATTACCATTAATTAATTACAAAAAATGACTGCATTCCATTTCAAACAATGCGGAAAGTTTGTCAGTGCATGGTTTCTGGTACACGATTAAATCTTTGGACACAGAAGACACAGAGTTCGGCTAAAGCTGCGTCCCAGTTCAGGGTCTGCACACTTCGAAGTGCGGATTCGTGGCTACATGTGTCATAGTGGTGCTCCAAGCATTGTCCCAATTCAAAGGAGCCTCTGAATCCACCCTAGAAACCTGCATTTCGTTTGACCTCAAACGAAGGCTGCTGCTAATGCACACAAGATGGTGGGAAATGAGCAACTAGAGGAGTAGTTTGTTTTCTTATTTTGTTTTTTTTTTTGTTGTTGTTGTTTTTAACCACGGTTTAGTAGAAATGTGACAAAACCAAGTACATTAAAAACAAGTTTGTTAAATGCTGGCATTAAAATTCTGTAGTATTTGTGGGGTGAAGTGTCTCCTGGCTGGATGACAACAAAGCCTCAGACAGTTTTTTTGTTTCTTGACTCTTTTTTTTTATTTTAACTTACATTATCACTCGGTTGGTGTTAATGTTCAATAAAGTGTCCTATGATATGCACACAGTAATTTCAGCGGTTTAAATGATTGAACGTCCCATATTGTTGCGATGGGAAATTCTCGTTGGCCATGTAGGCCGTCCTGTTTCATGAACATTGAGTGGACTTCAAAGTGTGCAGACTACGTAGAACACTCTGTAGACTATGTAGGACACTCTGTAGGCCACGTAGGACACTCTGTAGCCTACGTAGTCTGCACACGTCGAAGGGTGCAGACCCTGAACTGGGACACAGCTTAAATCAGTGATGCTAATTTGGTGGCATATTGAGCGCGTTTTCAGACCCATCTATTTTCCAAGAAGCGACTTGTGACAAATCTGGTGACGTTTTCTGGTGTTATTGGAGACTTTTGGAAACTGACTTGAAACGTTTCTTTTCTCATATCTTAACGTAACTCTTTCAATGAGTAGTGCTGCCGCCCCTCCCCCGTCCAAAAGCCCTCCCAGCTACAGTCAGAGCAGGAGACGTTCACCATGACCAGACTGAAAATGAAAAGCTGACACTGGCTGATCCTGCTTTGGCTTAAAAGATATTAATACCTATTAAAAGTGTGGATGAAAACTTTTAAAAAGTTAAAAGTACAGTAACATGTTGTACACAATCAGAGAACAACCAGAGCTGTTAGTTAAAGCACTTAAAATGAAACTAACTCTAACTGTTCAGTTTTGGCCAGGAGAATTTTCTATTTCTGAATTAAAATGTAATTAAATGCATTTTCCAGCCAGTACTAGAGCTTGCATTTACAATATTAGTGTCTGTGTCTATTATTTGAGTCAGTTGCCACTAAAATCCATTTAAATTAAAAAAAATGTTCCTTTTTGGTGCTAATATTGTTATGCAATTAAAATGCGATTATTCAAGATTAATTACATAGAAAGCCTCTAGCCTCACCCCTTATATTAACACAAAAAGCGAAAGATAAACTGTATGAAACTTGTTTGAAATGACTTTCAGATGGTGCAATATGCAAGGAAAAAAAGTTTTTTCATCCATTCATTTAAAATACTTATTACAAGATACCCCAGTTCCCAAACAATTGGCATTCTGTGTAAAATTGAAATAAAAACAATGCAATGATTTACAATTCTCATAAATATTTTATTCCCAATTGAACACAAACAAAAAATGAAGACATTTTATCATTTGATGAAAACATAAGCTCATTTTAAATTTGATGGCAGCAACAAATCTAAGTTCGAGCAGGGTCAGCAAAAGGCTGGACAAGTAAATGAGAAAATAACTGATATTTGACCACTAATTTGGTTGATTGGTAACAGGCCAGTAACATGACTGGGTATAAAAAGAGCATTTCAGAGAGGCAGAGGTAGAGCTGGACATCTGAGACAAACTTTTTATATGTAGTGAAATAATTTCAGAAAAATGTTCCTTATTGTAAAATTGTGAAGACTTTGAAGATCTCATCATTTACACTGTACAATATCATTAAACGATTTAGAGATCAATCCTGCATCAGACCAGAATGGGACAACATTTCTTTCTCTCATCACTTCCCAACAGAGCCCCCTGGTAACATAAAATAAAAAAGGAAATGGACATGTGTAACTTAAGTGCACATTTGTGGCAATTATTCTTTAATTATATTTATAATTGAGTTGAATTACAGTATTGTAACTCAGGTTACTGGGTTCACCTAGCTGAATAGTTTACTATAAAACAACAAACTTGGTGGGACACCAGGTGACCCACAGTGAGTTTGTCCCCCAAAAACTACAAATCCCATCAAAAGTCTGCCTACACTATGGTAACCCTTGGAGGACATACTTCCTATTTAAAAACCAAAAACATTTTATACCAAAATGGTCTATGGATTCTCTTCTTCTTCTCTGGTTTGTTTCTCTCCCTGGTCACATGTCAGCTCTTCTGCTCAGCACTGGCCTGCGATTTCCAGTAATAAACCTCCGTCTTCTGCGTCAAGCAACAGATAGCTAAGCTCCCTGAAAACTGACCATATTACGCATCGTGCAATCGATATCATGCAATTTGATTTGATTTATCACATGATTGATCACAACAGGACCCTTAAAGGGGTAATAAGTGGAAATTCATCATTTCTAGATTAATGTAAGAATGTAAAAAATCCCTGTGTGAAGACAAAATGGTTGTTTTCCTCAGTGTGTTTGCACAATCGTTTGCAGACGAGGTAAGTTCGGGGTGGAGGAAGAGGTGGAGGTGTGGCGAGTGACACTTTTGTTTGTTTTGCTGTGTTTTGGTCCGTAGGCATAACCCAGCAAATGTTGCGGTGAAACCATTTTGCTTTTTGCTCCCTTAAGTAAGAGACAATTAATTCGTGCTGAAATCGGACAGATTGAAATGAAAAAAAGAGAAAAATGCAGACATTGTGCAAGTTGTTGTAATCTACTGCCACAACTTGATCGTGCACGGCCACAAGTTAATTGTTTTTCCTATCAGTGTCACCAGATGGGCTCCGTACTTCCCAGACTTTGTTAAAAGAAGAGGAGATGCTACACAATGGTAAACATCACCATGTTTAATCATAAGAAACAATACAAACCACTTTGGGACAGCACCCTGCGCTGTTCCAACTTTTTAGACATGTTTTGCTGCCATCAATTAAAAATGAGCTAATATTTTTCATGAAATGGTAAAATGTCTCAGGTTCAGCACGATATGTTGTTTCTCTTCAATGTGAATTAAATATTTGTTTATTAGATTTGCAGATCATCACATTTTGTTTTGGTTTACATTTGATACGGTGCCCTAGCTTTTCTGGAATTGGGGTTATAATCCTTGCAACACTTTTCCATTTACAGTTCCTTTAGTTGTGAGAAGGTTTGATGTTTTACGTATATTCAAATACCCCTTTCAGCATTTCCCACCATATTTTGAAGTTCTTGTGAAGATAAATCTTTGGTCTGAGGTAAACATACCTTGATACCGTGTTACTCATTCACAGAATAACTGTAGATACACTCTGCTGTCCTTTTTGGGCGGCAAATGCTTTTCCTTAATACATTTAAACAGGCAGGTCAAATTGCTTGGATCACTGTGTAATCACAGACTCTGTACTTTGCACTTTCCAGCAAACGTTGTAAATCCCTGCCATCTGCAAATCGACGGATGCTTGACACCAAATTATCTTCTGAATGATCCATCTTCTTCCACTCCTGACTCTGTGCAGGTTTAGGACTGTCATGGTTGCTGCTCTGCTGGGCCCCCAGTTCCTCAATCAGGCTCATGTACTCCACCTGACCTTCCTGATTGCTCCCTCTCCTCACCTGTGCCTCACCCTACTTACACTCTCTCCAGTCTCTGCTTCCCTGCCAGATGGTCAGCAATACTAACCTTGTTGAGATCCATCGTTTTCTTGTGTTTCAGACCTCCTGTTATCAACCCTATCACGTCCTTGGATTTCTCTTGCCTGACCATGCCGGATTTATTCTTGTCAAGTATCTATCTGGATATTGACCCCACTTGGAACGACCACAGAGTTTTGCCTGCCCCTGATAAATAGTCCTATCTCTGCCTCTCTGTGTATGACCATTACCTGCCCTCATGACCATGCTTTTGGATACTGGATTCATACTTTGATGTCTGGAGTTTTTGCAGGTTCCTGCACCACACAGTCTATCCAGATCCTCCTGCCACACTCCATCGGACTGCTCCAAGTTCTCTCTGCCACTCCTCTTGCTTCACTAAACCATATTCTGTTCAAACCTTAAAACCCGTGTGAGACTGAATTTCCGGGTCTTCAGGAGAAACAATTACATAGGACAGCATCAGACCATTCATGCCAGAGGTTTAAATTAGACAGGTGAGGTTGTAATCATTGTAACCAGAAATCTCTGTTTCTAATCTTATAGATCTAAAGGATTGATAAATTTATAAGCATGCTAACTTTTCAAATGCAACTAATTGCTTTTTTAAAATTTACTTAAAGGAATAAAAAGACCAAAAACATTTAATTTCTAATATATGATCTTTTTGGTTCAAAGAGGGTCAAGGTTGAACGTATTTTAAAAGTTTAAAAGTCTGTGTGAAGTTCATATTTCTTAACACAACTGGTCAAATATTTTACAATAAATCTTACTAAATTGGACCATTGCTCGCTTGCTGTAGACTTTTATAGGGAGGAAGGGCCGAGGGAGAGGAGAGAGTAGGCGGCGATTTACGTGAACGTACATAAAGACACGGCCAGACCGGCGGGTAAACCTGAGGCTGGAGATCCACACAGAGAGACGCTGTCATGTCATGCTATACTAGATGAAATTACACCTCTAGTTTTCACAGAGTGATCCTTTTAATTCATTCCATCTAGAAATGATGACTTTCTGCTTATTGCCCCTTTAAATAACCTTATAATTCTTATGATTTCATTATTTCTTCTTAGTGGGTGTTTTACTGGTTGGTTTTTCTCACTGCCCTTCAGACACCATCAGTGGGCCTGGCTCACTCATTCCTGGAGGTATCTTCAATGCTTAAGAAGATTATTTTTATTTTGGGGGGGCAATGTAGTCTCTTTGTTGAGACCTGGGACCCCTACAGGAAATACAATGAAATGATATTTTTCTAAAAGATGGAGGGGGAGCGAAAAGAAAATGAGAGAGGGGAAAGTGAGTGGAGAAAGTACCATATAAATGTTGACAGAATCTGGTTTATAACCATACTTTGACTTGGAGTGTTCTTATTTTGTTTTGTTTATTTTGTGTAAAACTAATAAAAAAAGAGGCTTAAAGAAATCTCCTCACTTAAACCACGACCGAGCAGAGCTCAGCTCCTCCTCGACTGCTGCAGACGGTGTGACATGTACTCCAAATATAGACGTGTGGGTGAAGGAGAACAGTGAGGAAATGCTTCCACAATGAGGCCACACCTCAGCCTACAGAAGCTTTCATGCTTTGTGAAAAAGGCTATAAGTCCATGCAAAAACAGTTTAATACAAATACAGATAAACAGTAGATGATTTGCAGCTTTACTTCTGAAACTTACATTTAAGGATACTGTATAAATTAAAAAGAAATTATTAAATTTTTAATGTGTAGCTGATGGATGCTACTCTCCCGTGATGCAATGCACAAAGCAAATGAAGGCCATGCACAGCTTGAAAACATTAAAACAGAAGAGCTTTGCACTCACTGCCATCTATCTTTCCAACCAATCACAAACACCTTGTTGGGTTTGCACTTTTTTATTTATCAGTTTCACTTTCTTCCCCCTCTTTACCCATTATATTGTTTGCATTGCCTTTGCCTTCTCTTATTTGTCTGGTTGTGGTTCTAGCTGTTCCTGATATTCAGATCTTCACTTTAGAGACTTCACATTGCATAATTGTGATTTCATGGTTGTTTAATATGGAGGGAGGAATGTGCCACAATGAAATGCTTAAATACAGCATGAAAAAATAAACTGCGGCTCAGCGCTGTCCCTTTCAGTGCTTTGACCGGTTGTGTGTGTTTTAGGTATTGTACAACGCAACATTATCCTGTTGGGCTAATAAGATCTACAGCTGGCAGCAACTCTCAAAAATAGGATTATACATCGTGCCGACTGTCCCGTCTGATCTTCTTCGCTTCCTGTGGAACTCATGAGGCCCACCGACACTCTGTGGATTACCATCTCCACAGGGAGATGGCACAGTTGTTGCAAGGAAAGGAAGCAGCAGCGAGGCAGCAGAGCAGGCGTTCCAGCAAGGCTACGTAGGCGGCCGAGCAAACCACCACTTGTCAGGGTTGAGACATTGATGAGGACCCAAATGCAGGCTGACAAAGAGGCAGGAGGCAGACTGGTGCAAAAGTTAAATGTTTTAATAAAGAAGCACTGGAGAACATAGGAAACACAGCAGGTACATGACATGAAGACTAAAATGAGCTGGCAAGGTGAAAAGGAAACTAAGGCCTGCATACACACAGACTAATGAGGAATAGGTAAAGTGAATGAGGAAATTAAACCAGGTGCACTAATGACAGGAAGCAGAAAGTAAAACAGAATGCACAAGCCAAAGAATCACAAAGACAAGGAAACCTAAACCCACAGATCATGACAGTCACTGCCCGTCTCCACTACGCTGCTCTTAACACCGATGTGTTTTCTCAATTTTAGTTTCCTTTGGCACTGTTGCTCTTGTAGCTGCAGGACCAGAACAAGAGACCGGGCGGAGAGGAGACCACGTCTGTAGAACTGGTTATATTCCAACTGACCTCTAGGATTTTAGACTTTGTTTTATTGTTTTTCTTAGATTACTATTTTTTAGTTATTTTACTGTGTTCTTTAATTGTTTCAATAAATTGTTTTATCATCTCCAGCAAGTTTGTTCTTAACAGTGGAAATTATTATTGTGCTGCTATCCAAAGAACCTCACACTGTGGTGTGACATGGCAACTCTCAATATCCAGAAGGCAGATAAATCATAGTTATAATATCTACTCAAAATGTTAAATCATGTATTGCAAATGCAAATATACAAATATATGGTCCAAATGTTGATGACCCATCTTGTTTTCACTCCCTCTTCACCTCACTCAGATAAAACACTAATTATAGGAAGTGACTTTGACATTATATTGGACATACAGTACTACAGGAAGTCATCGAATTTGGAAATCCTCAGAAACATGAAGGATTTTGGTCTTTGTGAAGCTTGGCGCTCTCACCATCCCACACTTAGAGAATACACCTTCTTCTCTTCAGTTTACCGTTCCTATTCTAGATTAGATTATTTCTTAACTAGCAGCTCGCTGATGAATGACATGTCAGAAATCAGAATCCATCCTATTAGCATTAGTGATCACGCACCAGTATCATTCACTCTGAGAAGTAAGAACAATAAACCAGCAACTAGAAACTGGAGGTTTAATACGTCATTACTTAAAGATCCTGAGTTTATCAGCTACTTTAAAAGAGAATGGTCCCATTAGTAAAAGAAGGAGGCTTCAAGAATTTCAGTTAGAACTCAGAATTAAATCACTACAGGGACAGTTACCATGTCTCCCCAGAAGAACACACACTGAACGATATGAGGACAGCTAAACTTGAACCTAATGAAATAATAGATAAGAAAACATAATTCAAGACTTCACTTGGAGAACTTTGAACATGGCAACAAATCTAGAGCATTCATTCAATGGAAAAATAAAGGAATAAAACAGAACAAATAGAGACCATGGAAAATTCTTGCCATTTGATATTTTTACTTTCTAATATGGAATCAGCAGCACTATTTTTTTTTAAAATAGCACCAACTTAAATATAATATGTAAAAAATATATTTAAAAAACTCCAAAAAACTATTAACAAAAATATGTAGACTATCATTTAAGCTAGAAGATTCAATCTCTCTTTCAACTTCAAAATGGGAAGCCGAATTATTCAGCAGCTTTAATCATAACAAATGGTCACAAATATGTTTAAAAACCTTTAAAATAACTAAGAATTCAAATATGCAACTAATACATTTCAAAATTTGACACAGAACTCATTATACAGAACAAATGATTAGTCACAATCAAATATCTGCTCACACCGCAGTGACAACACAACTGGAAACCACTTCCATGTCTTGTGGTCCTGCACACCTGTCCGGAGGTTCTGGCTTCAGGTATGTGAAGACCTGTCAACATGTCTTAAATGTAATATTCCTGCAAACCCCACACTTCTGCCACCCTGGCAGAAACAGAGACTGGAGGGGACAGAAAAGGAGGAAGACAGCAAAAAGAAGCAAAAAGGAAAGTAGAAAGAAGAAAGAGGAGACAAAATTACAACAGATTGAAGGCAACGACCCTTCAATCCAAACCATTACCAGACAACCCACTGCTACCCTTGTACAGAAACACACCAGAGAATTTCCTACAGCTTTTACAAAAAACAGAGCTGAAAGTAATCAAGAGTTCCTAAATAATACCCAAATCAAAAGACATATCACAAAAATGTATCACAACAACAACCAAAGTACCAGACATTCATACAAAAAAAACAAACAAACAAAAGTATTGCTTGTTGTATAACTCACTGGACAATTCAGTGACTGTCAGCATGCAGAGTATGAGGAATGAGGAGTGATGAGAGATGAGTGTGATCGTGCAAATGTAACCATGCCTCTGAGGAGATATAGGCAGACTAGACCAGAGACTCAGCCCATCAGCAGCAATCCCGGAGCATGGACCCAGGCAACCCCATCGACCCCGGAACCACCCAGAGGGTGGCAGAGGAGAACCCCAGCCAGAGCCCCCCACGGTCACGGGGCACAGGTCCCAGCGGGCCAAAATCGGCAGCCGCCGACCCTGCCATGCACTGGCCATCCTGGGCAGCCAGAGCGAAGGGCCCAGGGCCCAAAGAGCCCAGAGGCACACCCCCCCAAGGCAGAGGGCCCGCAGCATGCCCAGAAGGACCAGGCCCCCCTGAGACAACCACCCCACGTGGGCCAGCACCCACCATGATATTCCAGCCGCACACCCCGGAACCAGGGCACCATTGACCAGGGCATCCCCTGAACTGCACTCACCCCCCTTCAAACCCTTACACACTCCTGCCCCTGGCCCATACCCAGGTTCCCGGGGCAGCAACCAGACATCCCACTTTTTTTATCCTAAACTTGCTAAATAATTAGGGCAAGATTTGATAAATAGATCCAACCTCAGAAACAGTTGTTATAACATATGAAGCTGAGTAAGTTTTGACCAGAAACAAATTAACTGTTTTTCTTGACATGGATTGATTTAATAGGACAAAATATAAAGTTTTACTGTAATGAAATCGTTTTTACTGTGTAGCAATGACTGCTGTTTCCCATGAGGCTGTCCTGTCATGATGTATTTGAAGGGGTCATAACCTATTTTGGTCATGTTAAATGATTATGTGTATGAATTCTTTTAAAGCTTCAGCAACATCATATTCTCAGGTCTACATGTTCATCCAAAGCTGTATTTGTGCCTTTTTCTCCTCTTTGACACCTCCAACAGTTCCACCTGCTAGATAACAACACACTGACAACAACCAAATGATCAATCCTATCATCAGAGAAAGAAGTCATTATTTAATGATCCTACAAAACTCTGAGTCAAATTCAATACAAACTTGTTTTTAAATCCATTCTAACATTTTAAAAATTCAAACCTTGTTCAGTGTCTGCATGAAGCATGGTTAAACTTGGGAAATGATTTTGTTTGACTGTTGTAGATAAAACTGCATACAAATATGTTTATCTATTTTAAATTGTGTTTCTGGCTTTTATAGGAGAAATATATTGTAGATTTAGTTCACTGAGATCAATAAATCTGTGTCAGTCTTTCATGAGTAGAGCAGTAGTAACATATATAAGTAAAGGAAGCTACAGTTAGATAAAGCCTTGATAGTTTTTAGTATTCGGACCACAAAGTGTCTGATATTCTAACAGTAATTTTCTGGTCCTACTTGTGGACATGCTCCATCACCAGCGGGCCTCCATAAAAAATGGATGGCTGGTTTAGGGAGTGAGGGTCCCTGGATGATGAACTCACTCTAGATGAGTGCATACTGAAAGATTTATGCAACTATTCATGCACAGTTTAAAGCATGGCATATGTTTGAGGACTCTCAAATGGAGTGATTAAAGCACTTATTTTAATATGCATACAGGTCTGCTCAGCTGTCTAGATCAAGATGACCCAAAATAATAAAGGAACTCTGTAGCAGAAGTGTAGAAAACTATCTTTCAAGGCCTCTTCAAAAAATTGAGCTATCCAATCACATCCAAGGCAAGCATATTTTTATCAGCTCACTCTGAGGTGGTTCAAAACTCTTGGCATTGAATGCCCCCCTCCAGTCTCCATCAAGAATTGCATCTTCTGTGTTTCTTTGTAGTGATGATGCGATGAATCAAACGAAGATTAGGGTGTACACATTCTCACACCCTCCTCTTCAAGCCTTTCATGGTGTTGCACACAAAAAGAGCTGGAGTGACGAATAAAAAAGGAGCTAGTTTAAAATCCTGTCCAATTTCACACCTCTGCACACTGTCTGCCTGGCACCAAACAGCAGCTGGTAAAACAGTAGATTTTCTTTCACTGCTTGCTGGGGCTGGAAATGAGGCTGATGAGAGGGTGAGCTAGCACAGGAAGGTTGCCGTCCATCACACCACAACCATGAGCTGAATGATGCCAACACACTCTGTGGTGGTGAGCTGAGTTGCAGAGTTGGTGCCAAGAAAGGAATCTGAAGAGACAACCAAAATATATCAGTCCCCTCTTTTATATCTGCTGATTCTTCCTTTGCCACTCAAGCAATGGCTGCCTCTTGAACCATATGTTAAACTTTTCTGAAGCCAAGCACCCTAATTGCATGGTCTTTTTATTTCTTACTACCATGTGAATTTGAAATCATCAGCATAATTTTAAAAGAGAATCCATGACAGAAATACCCTCAATTCTTGATCTGATAAGGGCAGTTTTCATTATCCACAGATGTTTTCTAATCTTTCTGGCAGTTCTTTTGCAAAAATCCTGTTTACAAATGCAAAGCACAAAACTGCGTGTGAGACTCTACAGTTGTGAATTTCGTCCATATCCTAACACGTCTGATTGGATTGTGAGAAATCAAACTATCCAATCAGAGAGCAGATGGCTTCTCAACCGCCCACACCAATGCAGACTCTTAAAGGGGAGTAGAGTTTCAACATGGGCAAAGGAGCGGATACATCTGTTACTAATGCAACAGAGGCTCCCCAGAATCCAAGCACCATTGAAATAGTTGCTGCAGCACATTGAGGCCAACTGGAAGAGAGCGACTGAGTGGAGAACAAGTTATGGTTTGCAGAGAGAAAGACAGTCCCAATTACCTGCTGCTGGACTCTCGGACTCCATAATATCAGTTTCTGTTAGAGTGCGATTTCTGTCACTAATAGACTATCTTTGCACATATGTGTGTCGTTGCGTTGTTTGAGTGTCCCAGTCAGAGTTAAATAGCACCTTCTCTCCGATGCAGCAGAGTAGGTGCAGCACACGAGTTCTGAGCAACATGTCTCCTGTGTGTGTTCTTTAAGTCACTACATAAGGTTGACTACATATGTGTGAGGGATGTCTACATCGCAGAGGCATCAGGATGGAGCTCATGAATGAAAAAAGAGAGAGAGAGAGAAAAATAAAGAGAGCCAACAGTTTATCACATTCACTCTGCAGATCCACACTGAATCATTTCGTTTTGTCAGATAACGTTACAAACTTAATCATATTCATTTTGTCAGAAATTGTCACACCTAGTGTCATTCAATAAACCCCTCTGGTTGCGCCATCACCTAACTTTAAAATTGACCTACTTCCCTTAAGAGCCTGTTGTGGTGTAGAAGAATGGGAAGCTGTCTGCTCTCTGATTGGATAGTTTGATTTGTCACCAAACGTAAGAACAATCGGACAAGGGAACGTTATCTAGACAAAATCTAGACATTAAGCAGAATTGGCTCATACGAGCGTGAAGAACAGTCCCAGAATCATCATTATCCTATTTTCTTTTATCGTGTAGTACTGTGGTATATTGTTGTCTGTATGTTAGGATGCTGCACAGGACAGGGTAAAAAAAAAAGTCCCAAAAATGTAGGATGTGCACGGCTCAGTAAGGCACCTGCAGCCAGTAAGGCTTGATTCTGTGGTACCTGTAAGTTGGATATTTATGCACATGCATGGTGGTCAATGCACAAAATGCACAAAACATTGTATTAAGTAACAGTTTTCTCTCCTTCACAGAAACTGCCAAGCTTACTGGTACTGTGCTGCTTAAAATAGTGTATTTGGTGCGTACATCTCCAACCACCCTCTCAACCTGAGGTGTGCTAGCCGTCTGGTCTCATCAAGCTCCTCATCCAGCTGACAGCATCCTCCAGTGAAAGTAGGTGTTTTAACTTCAGCACACACTAAGACAGTCTTTAATGTCAAACCCGTAGTCTCCCAACACCCACAATAATTTAAATAATACATATTTTACATGTTCTATGTAATAAACAATGTCGACACGGATCACACTATGGAACTACTGGAAAACATAACTAACAGTGAGGTAAACAGTGACGGTGCAGGAAAAAGAAAGAATGCAAACTAAAGTCATCAATCCCTCCACCTTCACGTACAGTTAATGCTGACTTCCTACTGCTTTGGACAAATAAGCATACCTGTTGAAATGTTGAATCCGTGCCACCTGGTAACATCGGAAATGGGCTTTTGTTTCCTGATTTGAAAAACGGTAAAAAAAAAACCATACCCTGTCACAATGGTTCGTCACTACAATCATAAGAACGGTTGTGACACTTTAAAACACAAGCTCTCATCATTGCTGAAAAACATAATAGAAACAAGCTGCGACTACACAGTCGGCTTTGCCGTTTGTCTCTTTTCGGTCCCATTTCTTTTCCAACATGGCACCAGTGGTCCAGGCTTGCTTTCAGCTCTTGACTTGTTTGCTGTTTTCGTGTTTGTCAGGTTTTCTGCAAAATACCAACCCTGCTGATTTATGATCAGTCTTCTTAAACATCCCCAGCTGAGCTATTTTTTCAACAAGACCTGTATAGCCAGGGAAATACTTTTCCTCCCTTCCTGGACGTGATACCGCTAAGCCTCCAATGATTGGCCTTCCTTCTTCCACATAGGAGACGGGGTAAACGGAGAGGTGTGGCGGTAAAGTTTCAGGCGTTCCGGAGAACCTTCCCAGCGATGGACACTTTTCTTTGGCGACAGACCGGATTCTCATTGTTTCAGCTTTGGGCATTCCCTGGTGCCGTCCTTCTGCATCGCAGAATCAGCATCGATAGTTTCCCTCGCCTTGCATCTGGAGATGTGGAGTGAATCTCCAGAACCGTCATCCGCTGGGTCAAGCAGCCCAAAAAGACAAATCAGGTTAGCGTTGGTTAATGTCCCGATTCATGCTGGTGACTGAAACTTGGATGAACGTTGGTGAATTCTGCCCGTTTTCTGAGCTATTCCCTCCCGACTGTAGTTTCTTTAACTCTCCCCAGACAGGGAGAGGAGGTGGAGGGCTAGCTTCTGTTTTACAAACTGCTAACTGTTGCCAGCTAAAGACTGATGTCTTCTCTAGTTTTGAATTATAGTTCTATCCACTCTGAAATTCATTTAATGAGTGCCGAGAAATAAGTTAGACTAAAATCTTTGTTAATAAAGATAAACTTTTCGGTCAATTTAAGCAAAATTCCGGTGTTTACCTGTTGAGGAGAAACTTTGCCAGCTCTGAACCCGTCTTGAAATTAATTCGGTCTCTCAGGCCCAATCCCATTTCCCCCCTTGGCCCTACCCCTTACCCCTACCCCTTGCCCCTTACCCCTTAAAACGGAGCTAG
>JBAFTB010000017.1:30366907-30380100 GCA_037177355.1 Melanotaenia trifasciata
TGGAGAAGGGCCGTTCTTAGAACTAGGACAGTTATTAGAACTGCGTTCTTAGAACTTCTCTGTCGGAATGCGCCTTATACCAGCTTTAATGTCTGTCATTCAGACCTTTGGATCATTTTTGGGAGATTAATTTTAGTAAATCAATGGCCATGCCAATTGGATACAGTCGTGACCTGCCAAACATACCGACCTACCTCAGGATTCTCATATTTGGGTATTTCTGTATCCCAGAATATTTAAGAGTTTATCGAGACAAAATTTCAACCATATACATAAAGATATCAAGAGCGATCTTAACCGGTGGATGAATTTGCCAGTTTCTTCGATGGGCAGAATTAATTTGTTAAAATTGAATGTTCTACCTCAACTGCTCTATCCCATGCAGATGTTGCTTCTGTATATCTCTAAAAGGTTAGTAAGAGAGGTTGAAAGGGATTCCTCAAAGTTCATTTGGCAAAAGAAGAAACCCAGGTTAAGTATGAAAACTTTACAACTCCCAAAAGACAAAGGTCTAGCACTTCGTATATATTATACAATTGGGCCTGTCATAGCAGATTTATATATAAATGGGTTCACTGCTATCTAAAGGGATTGGAGGACCCACTTGTGTCCCATTTTAATTACATGGGGAACTGCCCCTCCCAAAGTAAGGGACAACCCAATACTTTACAGCTTCATTAAGATCTGGCAGGACATGCATAGGTTTGTAGGGAGAAAGGATGCCCTTTCCTATCTGACCCCACTTATGGGTAACAGGGACTTTTTACCTGGTGTTGAAAATGCTGTATTCTGCTATTGGCTGGAGAGGGGAGTGAGAGTTGTGGGAGATTTGTTTGACGATAATAATATCCTCATGACTTTTCTACAAACACAAAACAGATTTGGACTTCCTTAAAAAGACTTTTTTTTGCCTATCCTATCTTCAAGTCCGTCACTTTATTAATACAAATCTCAGGCCAACACAATCATAGACACTGATGGGACCAACTGATAAGTTCATAATTAATTTTACATCGAACAAAGGTCATATTACATACTTTTATAATAGCCTTCAGAGTTGTAACCAACACAATGTTTATGGGCTTCTTAAGCGATTGGAGAAGGACCTCCAAAGTGTATATAATGAAGATGCTTGAGACGGATGTATTCGGACCACCCACTCTCTGGTTGTCAGCAATATATGTAAAGAGTCACAATTTAGAATACTTCATAGACAGCACAGGACACCTCATGTTATGAACAAAATTGACCCTAGTAGAGCACCAATTTGCCTTAAATGTAAATTAACAATTGGGACTTTTACATTGCTTCTGGAGCTGTCCAAAAATATCAAAGTTCAGGTCATGTGTACAGCAATATTTAAAAATAGGATATGTAAAGATCCAGGCCAGTTTCTACTTGGGCTGCCATGGATGTGAAAAAATAAAATGTGAAAATGTGAAAAAATAAAACAAAACACACATAGGTCCAAAAATAAAGTTGGCGATGGGACAAAGGAGGGAAATCACATTTGGGCTGAGGCTTACCATGCGGACATTTAGTAGTGCACACAGCATCCAGCAGAGCAGTCAGTTTCCACACCACATCAGCAAGCCTGGAGAAGGCTGGCACTTTACCGACAACACGCCAAGACAAAAGACTTGCCAAACCGAAGCCACCACAGGAGATGGAAGGAAGATAGCCCGGCTGGCCAAACACATCTACTTTTTAAGAGCGACATGGCCCACTAATCAAGGTTGTAGTCAAGACTGGCATAGTGCCATGTAGTGGCCAGGAGAGAGACAACATCTGGCCACATCTACTCCCCACTTTTGCATTGCTGGTACAATGATGAGCTAATCTCACTGGCACCAATGCCTGAGGACAGAAAATGGGGGCAGATTATAAGCCTCACCAGCAGCATTGCCCAGATGGCCATTAGACCAAGAAAGATAATGGACATTGGGGGCAAGCTGTAGAACGAGCTGTTCTTCGCAAACTTTGAAAAGTGTTACTCGACTGGTCAGCCAGGAACAGTGAAACTGGTCGAGACATTTTGGGGATAAGTCTGACCTGCTGGCCAGTTCTCAGCTGGTGAGATGGTGGCACTGAGGGAGGTGTGGTGCCTGAGACACCTGGAACAGCTGCCAGCTGTGGAACAGGTGCCACAGTAACCAGAAGAGGCAGATCATCATCACTGAATGATCATCACCCTCTTCCACTGTGATCTCTCAAGTACACCTGCTGGCCCAATGACAAAGGTGCCTCTTGCACCTATCGCTCATGCCACTCCTTTCATTGCTCAGCAGCCACCAACAACCACTCAGGGGCCCCCTCAAAAACATCTTGGAGTTTGGTTTGGTGTTCAGTGTTGGAATCACCACAATTCCCCCGTGTCCGTTGATGGAGAAAAACCACTTGAGATCAATTCCAATTTCAGGATATTTATTTAAAAGCAAAGAGATTACATAAGCATTTCCCCACAGATAAAAATCTGGAGACTCCACTAGGCAGAAAGCAAGCACTGTGAAAATCAGTAAGAGTCTGAGTCTATTTTCCCATAACTCTGTTTCTTATACACTATGTCTCTCCCTAAAGCCAGATCAGCCCAGTTCAGACTGTGTGTATGTGCTGTTCTTTCTGCAAGTTGAACCACCCCCCTAATGTCAGATAACAGGCAAGCATAGGGGCTCAGGTGTTACTCCCTTCTCCTCTTCCCACAGGTGTATGTACAGCCCGTCTGTGTCAGCTTGACCGTTATCTCTTGTTTTCCAACTCCAGCCACATCAACTCCCTACACCCTGTCTATGAGAAACTGTCTATGGGAAACTACTATTGCTGACTCTTACTGTGTGTCCTTCGGCCATGAATATACTGAAAAAGATATAAGAACATTATTACTCTTAAAACAATCTTACAATTTTATAAGAACATCATTATTGTTGAAACAATATCACATCAGCCACCCAGTCTTGTACCTTGCCTGGCACTGGATCAGGTACTTGATCCAGGAGAAAGTCGGCCGGGAGCCGGGGTTCCTGTCCAAACATAAGATAGAAGGGGCACTCGCCTGTACCCTGGTGAGGGGTCTTGTTATAACAGAAAAGCACCTGGGGCAACCAGGCAGCCCAGTTACATTTTTGTGATGATGGAATAGTATGAAGGAGGTTGTTAATAGTTTGGTTGCACAGCTCGCACTGACAGTTAACAGCAGGGTGGTATGGGGTGGTGCAGGACTTCGCAACCCCATACAGGAGGCAGAGCTGGTGAATCAGCGCACTTCCAAAGCTCCTCCCTTGGTCCGAGGGAAAGCAGCCTGGAGCAACAAATTTTTAAAACCACTCCTTTATCAACACCTGGGCCACAGTGGAGGCCTGTTGATCTCATGCAGGGACAGCTATAGTCATGATCAGGATGTTTTCATATCCATTTAGAGAAGGCTGTCATTGGGTTGGGAAGCGAGCAAATGGCCCATAAAACTATGGGATCCATGCTCAGAGCTCTTTGTAACTTGACAACGCTCACATTCCAAAATCCACTGTATTATGTCTGAAGGTATTCCTGGCCAATAACACTGCTGCTGGACCAAATCAATTGTATGGTCGAGGCCTTGGTGGCCATGTTCCTGGTGCAACAGATGTAATGTCTTCTGCTTAAAAGCTGCAGGCCAGAGAAGGCTGTCACTGGGTTTGGAAGCAAACAAAAGGCCCATAAAGCTATGGGATCCATGCTTAGGGGCCTTAGCAACTTGCATGTGCACGCTTTTATAAATCTGAAAGTAGAAGTGCGCAGCATTTCCTTTTTGCGTTGCAGACACCACCTGTACTTTGCTTTGCTAAACAGTTTTATAAATGAGGCCCCTGTTATCATCAGAGAACTCATCCTCTCTTGTTTGAGCACTTTGTGTATATTCTAAACTCACTCAAAATTACAAATTGTAATCCATTATCACTGTCAAATAAAAGATTTAACAACTTATTTACTCAGTGTTTAATTCAGATATGTTTCAGTGCATTGTAATGCAGAACAATGAATAAAAAATGAAAAATGGCACAGTAACTTGTCTTTACACGGGATCTTTACAGTTATTGTAATAGTGGCATTAAAACTAAACAGATAGGTAGATAAATCAATGCAGAGGGAAATTCAAGTGTGCAACAGCTACATAAATAATTAACTAAAAGGCAAGTTAGAATAAAAACCTCACAAAAACAAGTATGAACTGAAAGGAAAGTTAGGTGCATCTTGCACTTGTAATCTTGGTCAAGTGTCTGAGTGTTAAGTTCTTCCCATTCAACCTAAGGGTGGTGAGTTGGGGGGCAGGCAATATTTATAAAAGCAACCTTGGAAGCGTGTATTTTCTTGCTTTTCATTTGCAAATCACCTACTGCTGTTTTGTGGTGTTTTGTTGTTTTGTTTTGTTGCCATTGTGTTTAGCTTATCTTTGGTTGTAGTTTCCTATTCTGTTTCTGTATAAGCTAATTAATTTGGCTTTTTTCATTCCATTGTTTTAACTTGTGCTTTTCTCTTAGACTGCTGGGAGCCATAAGGGGGATAGGCTAGGCACTCATGGTTGGGAATCCCCACTTTGTACATGGTTTGGCACACTGGGTACACGAAGGCTCCACAGTTTAATTTGCAGTGAGATTTGTAGTATTCACAAGGTGAGAGTGGTAGCACACCTGGGCGCTCGTCCCTATAGGCCCTCATTTTAAATAAAGCATTAATAAGTTTCTTAAATCTCTTCATTAATGACAATACTACCCATCATACTATACCAATTTGCCACACAATCAATCTAAAAAAACAAACAAACAAAAAAAAAGCCTTTTGATAGCCTTTGATGTCTCGATTGGTGGAGCTACTGTTCCTTGCTTAATTGACACTGGTTCTATGGTGTCCACTGTTACTGAAAATTTCTTTTTGGAACAGTTTCCACCTTGGGGCCATGATCACCTTAATTCGTGTCACTGGCTACAGCTGCGAGTTGCTAATGGCCTAGCCATTCTATATATTGGCCATTTACAGTTTGACGTTGAACTGAGTGGCAAAGTAATGCCTCGCTGTAGGATCCTTGTAGTTAAAGATCCCCATGGTGCTGTTCCTTCCATCCCAGGAGTTCTGGCAATTAATATGATTTACTGGTGTTGCCAAGAACTCATTAGCACATTCTCTTTTTGTGTTTTTCAGCCTTGCAGAGGTGCCACCAGTCTGCCAGCCAGGTTCCAGGGGGCCCCATGGGTACTGTGAGGGTCTGGAGCAAGCTGTGCACATAACTGGAGGGGTGATGAAGCTGTTTGCCAGTACCTGCCCCGAATTGCTCTCTGGTCAAAGTGCACTGTTTGAGGCCTCCATAGCTGGCTTACCAGCTGGGCTGACGTCGTCCCTGTGTCTTGTGCAGGTCTTCCAGGGCACAGTGTATGTTCCTGTGGTTGACGTTGGGACAACTGAGGCCCTTATTTACCCGTAGCACCCAAGGGGTTGTTGAAGTTGTCTGCCTGCCTGCGGTTATGACCAAGGTGGGGTCCACGTTGGCAGCAGTTTCCTCTCAAACTGATGCCACCTCAGTGCTAGATAGGATAGTCGCTTGACCTGTCAGCATTGACTGAACTGGAGCAGACAGGCAATAAGTCTTTGTTATGTCAGTACCACACTGTCTTTTATGACTTTGATCTGGGCTACACCAAGCTCCTCTCTCATGACATACCTTTGCTGGATAATGTCCCAGTCAGGCAGAGGTATCAACATATTCCTCCATCAGAATATGAAGCGGTGAAGGCCCACATCAGCTTCCTGAATCTCAGGTCATTGCAAAAAGCAGTAGTCTCTACAAGTGCAAACTCCTAGCATATTGAAGAAGGATGGGAGTTTACGCTTGTGTGTTGACCACAACCTCCTTAACAGCAAAACCAGGAAAAAAACCTTTCCCATGCCTTGTATTGAGGAGAGCTTGGATGCACTCTTTGGGACCCGTTGGTTCTCAACGCTCAATTTGGCCAGGTTCCTGTGTCGGAGCAGGACCGACCCAAAACTGCTTTCTGTATTCCTTTCAGTCTTTTCGAGTTTAATCACATGCCTTTTGGATTGTATAATGCTCCAAGCACTGTCCAGCGGCTGATGCAGAGGATGTTTAGAGACCAGCAAAATCAATATGTGCTGTTGTATCTTTACAACATTGTTGTCTACTCGTCCTTTGTTGAACAACACCTGCAGCGGCTGGAAATGGTGCTTGGTCTGGTCTAAGCAGAGGGTTTAAAGGCGATGCTTGAAAAGTGCACATTTTTCCAACAAGAAGCTATTGGGGCATGTAGTTTTGAGCTGGAGAGTCTCCACTGACGCCAAGAAAATTGAGGCTGTGGCTAACTGGCAACGCCCCAGATGCACCTCTGAGCTGTTCTCCATTTTGAGTTTCACTATGTAATATTGAATTACAGCACCATAGAACTGGAATTTCTTGCGCTCAAGTGGGCCATGACAGAAGTTTCAGGAATTCCGGTTGGGGCATAAGTGTACTGTGTTCACTGACAACATCTTGTTAAGCCAACTACAGTCAGCTAAACTGAGTGCCACTGAAGAGCGTTGGGCTGCCCAGCTTGCTGCCTTTGCTTTTAATAAGTGTTGTTCGGGCCGTATCAACTGCAATGCTGATGCCCTTTAATGGCAGTGTATGCCTGCTTCCCAGGTGGTAGCAGATTTCTTGCCCAGCACTTTGGTCCCCATTGGCCTTCAGCAAGTCCCACATTCAGGCCCTATGGCACCAGCTACTCAATCTGTGGCTTCCTTCCCAATCTGCCACCAATCTCTGTTGCCTCCTGAAGGAGGTGCTGCCATTTTGGTAAAAGAAGGCTCCGCCTACCTTTGTTGAAGGGCAGAAACACTCAAAGTAATCAAAAGCACTTATACACCAATGGGACTGTCTGGGGAAGGAAGATATGGTTATTTTCTGCCAGATCTTTTGGATTTGGGTGGGGGGGAGACAACTGCACCAGGAACAACAACTGATTTGGTCCAGCAGCATTGTTATTGGCCAGGAATGTCTTCGGACATAATACAGTGGATTTTGGTATGTGAGCATTGCCAAGTTGCTAAGGCCCCTAATCAGAATCAACTCTAAAGCAGGCGCACATGAGAGAACGCCTTGCCACGCCCACATGGTGACTATAAATGGTCAGGTGGACGCCTGTAATAAATATTTATCACATCATTTGCATGATGACTTGGGAGTGAAAAGGAGGAAAGAAGTGAGATTTTTCAGGGTGTGAGGTAGAGATCTTGATGGAACACATTGACAAATATAAAACTGTTTAATTGTGGGCATTATTTGTGTCAGAAAGGCAGAATAATGGCAACAGGTGGCAGATGCTGTCATCACAGTGTCAGAAGACAAGACATGCCAGAGGCATCGGAACATACCGTGGATATCTTAGTCAATAGGGCATCCATCTGTCAGGTGGGAAATTGGAGTTCGAATCCTAGTAAAAGTGCCTTTTCTGAGGCATGATTTCAGTGCTGCTACATAAGGAGAGCAATTGGAAGAATTCTTTGAAATGATTCCAAGATTACCAATACCTTCCCATCAAGCCAGCCCCACCTTTTGTAGAGGAATTGCTTTTTGGGGCAGTTCACAGTGATTTGAAGACAAGTTTTCTCCAGTTTGTGAGCTGCCAAGAGCAGGATGTCCTAAGACAGGCTCTAAATGATTTTTCATCTGTTGATGTTGACAACCTTCTCGAAGTGCTGACCACCTATGAGTGTAGAAAAAAAGCTCTCTGCTGCTGCTACCGTGCCAGTTATCTTGGATGAGATCTCTCACAAGGAACTTGTGCAGAAACCCATGTTTGTGATCTACTGCTGGAGGGAGATCACAAAGCCACATTTGTATCTGAACTCTGAAGAACTGACCAAAATGTACAGTGACCTCTAACCATCACCAAGGAAAGTTGTAGGCATACTGAACTTTCCTGCAGGGATGACACAGAAGGAAGCAGAGGTATCCCAGCACCTAAAAAGATACATCAGGGAACTTAATGAGGAGAAGCTGGGAAGATTTTTAAGGTTTTGTACTGGCTCTGATTTGTTGATTTCTGGTCAAATCAAGGTGGAGTTTGCTGTTCAGAGCAGTTTCACTTGACAGCCTGTTGCCCATACATGTGGAATGGTCTTCCGATGTGAACTTCGTGCAACATGCAGTGAGCCTTTATCTGCACATGTGTTGTTTTGCTCTAGCTTTGGAGTGTTACTCTTTAGCGCCCCCACAGCCTGTAGTATGTACTACAGCGATGTTGTGGGGATGTTGAAGCCTTTCTACTAGTTTTCGCCACCGTTTTCACACTGATTTCACACCTGAACTGGCTTCGGTACCATGTGGACATAGCCTGGATGGGATGGTTCTTCTGGGTGGCTTAGCAAGCCAAATGCAAATTGTGTAAATTCTTCATGTCATGAATTTACATAAGAACAGGCAGATGATGAAGCGTTAATATTGGCAGACCAGAATTGTGGGTGCAAAGGCACGTCTAGCACATATGGGCTTCAGTTACGAGGCCACAACGGTCAGTGTGGATCAGACATATGCTATTTATTGTACATGGCTAAAAACTAAAAAATACAGATATGAAAGGCACGATGACAGTTGTGCTACGGCTGAGAACCTAAGCAATCACAGTGACAGGACCGGGGTTATACTACACACAATAAAAAAAACGTTAAGCCAATTGATTCCAAATAAAAATACCATGCTACAAATTACGTGCAACCACAAACCAAATCATCTAAGTAAACTTCTAGCATCTGCACGGCACCAGTGAAGGGACACACCAGCAGCAGCACAAGAAAAACAAGACAGAGTATTAAAAACTAAACAACTTAAACACTAACCTATGCTAAAATAAAAAGTAAAACCAAACCATATAAAACCAACGAAAATAAACGGCAGCCAGTGCTGCCCCTGAAAACAACACACATAGAACAGTACGCTTCTTAAGAACACAAAAAAAGGTCCATCTCACCAGCAGGCCAGGGGATCAAAGCTCATAGTAGAGCTTGCCCACACTGGGTTTAAATAGTCACAACCTGCAGTCACACCTGCCACCAATCAGTTCCTCCTGACTGATCTCCAGCCCTGTGGATTAATTTCCAGCCACTGCAGCCTCCTAGAGGCCGACTGATACAATCACATGCTGGGCTCACAAGCCAAAAGCCAGATCCTTACTGCTCCTTAGGGTAAATTCTCCTGTCTGTAAGGAAAGGTCCATCAAATGTTCAATTAATAGCGAATTAAACAAAGCTCTTGAAGTGGCCAATCTTTTTCTTTGATGAAGGCTTGGAATATGCTACATGGGTGATTAGCAACTAAATAGAATATCAATCAATACACTGCACCAAAACTATCCCTCTGTTGGAGATGGTCTCATGAGGGATGATGGGACGAAACCAATTAAAAAGTCTTTTTACAGTTTACAGAGGCAAAGACACAGTAATGCTGATCACTGATAACCTCACATGGAACTTACACAACACAAAATATTCAGCTAGAGAACCACATATACTAACATATTAATACCACATATACTAGCTTTTTATGTTCTAGAATCAATTTTAATGTTAGAACATAAATGTTTTAGTAATTTGGGGTAAATATGAAGTTTATCATGAACTACAGTGAAAAGTAACTATAATATCAGGATTTTGTCTAAATTATACCCAGTTGATAGGAACTGGTTTTGGACTGGGAACAGTTGGGTACACCAGTAAACTGAACACTTTGGACACACAAGACCATCCTTGATGAAAAGGAAGTTGACACCAACCTTACTCTGCCAGGAAGAATGCTCAAACTTCGGCACACTTTACTCAGTCCTTCCAGATTTCTCTGACCACCTCTCTTTAACCCACATTCTCCAGCAAGGTCAGAAAAAGTGCAAAACTCCGTTTGGTGACATCTACAAAAAACATATTGACCCCTACCCATTAAAAGAAAATCACATACTACTGATCAATGTGGGAACTGATAATTAATTAACTCATGACCACAAACTTCAAATTAAAATGTTCTTCAACCAACTATTAATCCAAGGGTGTCCACATTTATGCAACCTACTTATTGTAGGTTTTTTTCTGTATATTTTAATAAACAGATTTATGTGTTTTTACAAGCAGAGCTTTCTGCATGAGCAGACCACACTGAGGTGTGAACAGGATTCATGAATTCATGAGTTTTGTAATGTCCATCCAGCTGTTGGCTCAGTCTCACATGCAGATTTTCTCATTCATGCTGCACTGAAAAAGCTAAGAAGTGCTTGAAGTGAAAGTGGAGGAGATGGATTTCCAGGCAGTAAAATACATTTATTGTTGTAGACATTTTTTAATCAACAGCAATACAATAGAAATATAATCTCTCAGTTTACTTCCTGCACAACAAAACTTTTCAATTACATCATGTTGAAGTTGATGTTTTGCTAAAACTGAATCGGTACACAAGACAGTAGAAAAACTACCAGACAAAAAGCCAGTTTTAAAAGAAATTTCAAAAGCTTCTTTCTTTAAATATCTGAGTCCCCCTTTACATCTGAGCTCCTCCTTCTTTCTTCTGCTTGGGTTTCTTCTTCTTTTTCTTGGCAGGGTTGCTGTCAGTCTGTGTTTTGCTTTTTTTGGCTGTGTCGGGCTGTGAAGCCGTGGCGCCATCAGCGGGTCGTTTCCGTTCAGCTTTCTTTTTATTTCTCTTTTTAGCTTGTCCTTTCTCTGGCCCTGATTGGTCAGTGGAGGCTGGCTTGTCTGATGCTGACTCCATAATAGGGTTATTGCGCTTTTTCCGTTTTTTGGACTCTGGCAGAAAACCTTTCTTCTTCTTGGGAGCTGGGTCCTGGTCAGCATCTTGGTCAGGCTTTGCCTTATCAACTTTGGGCTTCCTATCCATGTGAACATGAGCATACAAAAGGTCAATATGAGGGCTTTATACTGCTGATATTAGCTTTAAGAGACAATAATAACTAAACAATAACTCACATCACTCCAAAGTGTTTCATCACAGCCCAGTAGGTGTCCTCCAGCTTGCCGGTCTTGTTTAAACAGACCTTGCCGGTCATAGACAGCAGGACCTTATGGAGGGGCTCCAGGTCCACAGACAGCTTCTAGAAACAGAGTTTTTAAAAAATGTTTATTTATTTTTCTACAGAAAAGACTGAGCCCATACTGACCATTCCCACCTACCTGCTGGTGGACGTGTTTGACCAGGAACTGGCAGAGCTCCAACGCTTTCACCACCTTCTCTTTTGTCAGCTTGCTCTCGCCTGGTTGATCGACCTGCCCGAGACACTGAACGAAGACAAAGAGGTTACACTTCCCCGTGTTGGTCCCATCATTCATTTTTAATTTGACAGGTAAAAAAACACTGATTTGCAGAAAACTTTAAAGCCTACTGTTTATTGTTGGGACACACCAATCAGGTACCAAAAAAAAAAAAAACAAAAAAAAAACTGATACTGATTTTGTTTTTTTAATTAATGATCTTTTTATTGAATTTTCAAATCAAACGAATGACAATATTAGGAGCTCCATTGCATGTTACACAGCAGTATAGAGTGAGGATAGGTATACAGTGGAAACCTATTACCCTATATTTTGAAATATTATATAATATTCTTTCAATTTTATTATCTCCAGGACATGGAGCTGGACGTCGACCACTGAAAAGACCAGATGTTGCTCCACGCCTCCGTAGTAATACCAATCCAAGATTCCCTTTCCCATTTAGCCCTTCAACGCTGAGTGTTATCAGCTCTGGCACAGGGAGGAGCTTTGTATAGCTTTGAAATGGATTTGGAGGGATCACGTCCCTTTTTCAGAATGTGGTAAAAATCCGACTCAATATCCGAGAGGTTGGTCAGTTTACATTCACGGTTAATATATGAACGTAGCTGCAGGTACCTGTGGAATTCGCTTCATGCCAGGTGATATTTGTCCTGCAGAGCCTCAAAACTGTGGACAATATTTCTTTTAGTAAGTGAAAGAAAGGCTGAAAGACCTGCACTGACCATGATTTAAAATTAAAGTCATGTTTGTTAGGAATGAAGTCTGAGTCATCTGCAAACCATCTGAAGATTCTTAATGCTTCATGCAGCTTGCAGGAGTTAATAACCTTCTTCCAGACTTGTAGCGTGTGAGACAACCAAGGATTCCCACCTTTTTCAAGCGACCCATCAGGCCCTTATCCGCTATAGCAGCTGGAACGAGGAACTTGCTTGATAAACTGAACTCCAGCTCTTTCCACTTGGCTATATATCTTTCATTGCACCAATTCAAGAGAGGGGCTATTTGAGCCGCATAATAATAATTTCTAAGGTATGGGAGGCCTAGCCCCACCACTTTCCTTGGGGACTTGAAGGGTGGAATATTTAATCCTCAGTTTCTGGCCTTGCCAAATAAATCTGGAGATCCATTCATCCCACTCCCTAAAATGGTCTTCGTTTACCTCAATAGGCAGATTTCTGAATAGATATAGTAGTTTGGGGTGTAAATTCATTTTTACTGCACTTACCCTAGACCTAAAGCCCAAGAAGGGGACCAGGTTCCATCTGTTTAGATCGCTTTTTATGCTTGAAGATACTGGTTCATAGTTTGCCTGGAAGAGCCTGGAGAGGTCCCTAGTCAGGTGAATTCCTAAATACTTAATATGTTCATTATCCCAATCTAACTCAACCCTTTACTTGTCTTAAACTACTAAGATACTGATTTTGTTAAACAAAACAACCATCTGACAACAAGATCTGAGTTAAACTATGTTCCGTTTAGAGTAATGATGCATGGCTGATCATGTCTAATTATATACAATTATCAGTAACTGCATTTTAAAGTATGACTGGGAAGCTTTTATTTCTTTATAGTCCCAAACAGTAAAATTTTAATGGGCAGGCATTGACTGGTCTTCACTCTGAAACACAAATGCTGACAATAACATTTTGGTGCAGCAGAGTTCGCTGAACCAGTCTACATGTGCTTTTTGGACTTGGAGAAGGGGTTCAACCGTGTCCCTCGGGGACTCCTGTGGGGGTACTCCGGAAGTATGGAGTGCCGGACCCCCTTGTACGAGCTGTCCGGTCCCTTTACAACTGATACCAGAGCTTGGTCTGCATTGCCGGTAGTAAATCAGAATCGTTTCCAGTGCAGGTTGGACTCCGCCAAGGCTGTCCTCTGTCACCGATTCTGTTCATAACTTT
>JBAFTB010000017.1:30404519-30416631 GCA_037177355.1 Melanotaenia trifasciata
GAGACAGGTGTGTGTGCAAGCAGACCAAAGGTAACATGACCATGTAGCGTTTTTCTTTTCCAAAATATACCGGCATTGCCAGCTCTTAAGCAATGGCTGCGTCAACAACAGCTATTGTGTGAAGTGAAAAATGCTGTTAAAGGGATGTGTGTAACATTTTCTGTTGTTTACTGGCCAAAATCGATGTCTGCATGTACATACGTGTTATCATTGGCGGATTATGACCTCCGCTAATGATCTGACACGTTCTCGTAAGCAAAGAATTTTAGATGTGTTTATACGTGTGACGGATAGCCAGGAGGGAGCGTCATGGTGGCCTGCCATCTTGAAACTACAGCCAAATAGCACCAATGCAGAATCCCTGCAAGCTAGCGTGCAGATTGAGACACAGGAGGAAAAGATAAACAAAAGAGGCTTAATGCCCTGGCAAATCTGTTAAATTGTTATTTACAAAAATGCAGGACCATGCATGTCCAGCAGCAGCATAGCAGCCGTTTTCACTTTCACCAAGAAAGCAAAAGAGGGCATTTAAAAGGCAGCGTGACCAGATGTTACAAAAAGATGAGGATTAACATCATGCTAGCCTTCCCCAGGTAAGCAGCTCAAGAAGGAGAAAGGGATGCTGAAGTTGTCAGCTTTCTCCTTGACAAGGACGTCAATGGTCCAGCCTAAATTAGCCTGAAGCTAACGTTTTCCATTTGGTTTTGTTAGACAGTGTTGCTTGTTACATAACGCTAGCTTCTGCTAAAACACTGTTTGTACAGAAGTGTGTGTTTAAGTAGTTTCAATCGCTTTCATAATCACAATCACAATAACACAGGCTCTTAGTGGCGGTAAATTCGGACTAAAAGCCGGTGGGAAGGCTTTGTAAGTTGGCTTTTACTGTGACAAAAAGCTGGTGCTGTTTCCACCCATTGAGGCTAGTTTTCCCATCGAGATCCGTTCCCCCTGTGAGAACCATTCTTTCTTCTAAACACATGACATCTGACAGTTTGATGGGATGCAGTTAGCAATATTTATGAAAGCAGGAACCTCGATCCCTGAGTGAACACTACATGAACTATCGGATGACATGCTTTCATCTGTGTTGATGCTTTTTGAATCACAGCAGAAATTGTTGCTGCAATACGTGTTTGAGAAAGTGAGATGCTAGAAACTACTATACGATTGCAGATATTAGTCCTATTAATCACGACTGAATAATTTAATCGTTACCCAGCACTAGTATTTAGTTTCAGTGCTAACATGACCTTTCAAGGTTTTCAGTCAAGGAATTTATGTGAAATGAAACTGAGAAAATTAGCATCATCATCATCATGAGAAACGACGTCCCACCTGGTTTCTTCTTCTTTGCCTTCTTTTGCTGAGCTTTTTCCATACAGCTCTGCAAGTCTTTCATGATGTCCAGCAGCTCTTCAGGAGCCTTTAGAAGAGACAACAATCTCACTCATATTCTGATGTTTTTTTAAATAAATACTTCAGAAGATACAGGCTACAGACAGCCATGAACAACCACCAGGTTTTACCTTAAAGAGGTGCAAGCCGACCAGCAGGAAGAGCTGCTGAAACCCGTCACTCTCTACAGACGTGCCTTTATGTGCCGCCTTCCTTAGGTTTGCCACCGACTCCATCATGCTGAAAGCACACAAAGAGAAAGCTGTTTTATGTCGTCCTACTTCCATCTTATTTAGGACTGTGGCACAATATAAAAGGCAAGGCAAGTTTATCTGTATAGCACATTTCATGTACAAGACAGTTCAAAGTGCTTTACATAAAACATTAAACACATTACAGGTTGTACAAACAAAGCATTAAAAGTAGTGAAAGGCATCAACAAACAGCAAAAATCACAATAAAATCATAAATTGCATTGAAATTAAAAACAAGTTAGCTGCAGATTTCATGCATAGGTGCATAAGAACAGAAATGTTTTAACCTGGATTTAAAAATGACTACATTTGGTGAAAGTTTAATCTCCACTGGCAGTTTGTTCCACTTGTTTGCAGCAGAACAGCTAAATGCTGCTTCTCCATGTTTAGTCTGGACCCTGGTCTGGACTCTGGTCTCTGGTCTGGACTCTGGCCTGGACTAGTGGACCAGAGTCTTCGGATTTAAAAACTCTGCTAGGTTTATATTCTCTGAACATATCACAGATGGATTCTGGGCCTAAACCATTCTGGGATGTAAACGATCAGAAGGGTTTTGAAAGTCTATCCCATCTCCATCAGCGATCACGTACCAGTATCATTCACTCTGAGAAATAAGAACAATAAACCAGCAACTAGAAACTGAAGATTTAATACGTCATTACTTAAAGACCCTGATTTATCAGCTACTTTAAAAGAGAATGGTCCTTATATCTTGACAGCAATGACATCCAAGAAACTTCAGCATGTGTTCTTTGGGAAGCAGGAAAAGCAGTAATGCGAGGGAAAAATCATTTCCTTCTCTTCCCATAAGAAAAAGAAGGAGGCTTCGAGGATTTCATAGTTAGAAATAAATTGCTAAAGGACGCTTACCATGTCTCCCCAGAAGAACACAGCTGAGCTTGAGCTTAATGAAATAATAAACAAAAATACACAATTTCTGGTGCAAAGCCTCTGCTTACGATTAAAAAAATAATATAAAAATAAAAAAATCTGATTATCAAGAGGGACCTTATACCCATAAAGCTCTCTAGGAAAAGCTAATTTGTTCGGCGCAACACACCAGCCAGACGTTCTGCTGCCATGATGCTGGACAGGACAAGTTAGAGGAAAAAATCAGAAGGGTTTAAAATCTATTCTGTGACTGACTGGAAACCAGTGTAGAGATTTTAAAACTGGTGTGATGAGTTCAGTTCTGGTCACAACTAGCAGCAGCGTTCTGGATGAACTGCAGATGTTTAAAGCTGTTTAGAAAGTTCTCACCTTTACAGTAACCCAGCCTACTGGAGATGAGTGCATGGGGGAGTTTCTCCTGGTTTTTCTGGGAGACTAACCTTTTAATTATGTTGATGTTTCTGAGCTGGTAAAAAACTTATTAGTGGCAGTTTTGATGTGGCTGCTGAAAGTCTGATATGAGGCCCCGTTCAGACTGCAGCTCACTTCCAATTTTTTGCCCATACGTGATTCATAACAGATTTTTTAATGAAAGTCTGAAAAGCATAAATCTGAATTTTTTTAAATCTGACCCAGGCCACTTGCATATGTGGTCCTAGATCAGACACATATCTGGGTGGATGAGGTTCTTTCCACCCAGATCAGACACATATCCGACTTTGACGTCACAGAAGTCAAACAAACAGCACATTTCTGCAGTTTCACGTTTACTGTGTCGTCTTTTCTACAGCATCACTTTAATATATGAACAAATTAAGCAAAGCAATGCAATGAACAGAGGGACGGGGTGTATTTTAGCATGGGTCATCATCGGATCAGGTCCAGATTTCACTAGAACATATCCTCGGTTCGGGTTTGGTAATTGTTTGAACGGGTTGGAGCGAGTGCACATTGGTAAGACTGTCTTTCAACAGGGTTAGCTAAGTAGCCAGTAACTGCAGAAATAATGTAAACGTACAAAATATCTGAGTGTACAGAACGAGCGTTCATCACTCCGTCAGCTGCAGGTTGAGGCGTAATTTAGGAGGAGAGATGTTAATGCAGAGGGGAGGAGGTTGATTCACTGCAGCACCGAAAACTTTATTAATACTACAGTCTGTCTTCAGCCACCGTCATGATGTCATGTCTTAGTTTTACTTTGTCAGAAAATACTAACGTGCCCGGCTGTAACAGAAACTCACTATGTGTTACAGACCGTGGTGACCATCATATATAAAATACCACTCCATCAAAGATGACATCTTTTTGACATTTGAGAAAATCATATCTGCTTTTAAATTTTGGTTCATATATGATTACCAAGAAAATATTGGAGTAAAGAAAATGTAAATTATAATTAAAGAGCATCAGAAGGCTGCATAAATAATGTTTAGCTAACTTCACTCATGTTGGTTATATAAGGCATACACCTTATATATATTTTCCTACCTGTACTTTAACCTACTTCTAATTTGCATCAGCAAGAAGAACAAAACAATATATATTTAATTCATTCATCATTCATTTATACAATTCATTTATAGATTGACTTTAAGGTTATATATTTAAATTTTCCTGTTATTTAATGCTTTGTTGCATGTTTTGAAAAATTCTTCTGTTGTAAAGTTAAAACATATGAGGACAAAATATTGTGAAACTATAAAATGTTGTGCCTGTAATTCATATTTTTGGTGGTGTAAGTGTAATAACCCAAAAATAAGTAAAATTATTCAATACATATGTAATATATATATTATAATATATATCGTCCGATTAATCAGTAATCAGGATTTTTTTTTTTTACTGCCAAACATCGGAATCGGTATCGGCCTCAAAAAAATCCATATCGGTCGGGCCCTAATTAAGACCTGTAGTGTGAACACAGCTGGCATCTATCAACACTTCAAAGTTACAAACTTGGTATGACATCAACCTTCACAGAGTTGTATTTGCGCCTACCTGTCCCAGGCTTGTCGCTGTTCGGGGCTGAAGGGCTGGCTGCTCTGGACGTATTTTGGCTGGTTAAGCAGGACTTGTGCATACTGGACAAGGTGGTAGATCCACATGGTGCCGTCAGCCCTTACCCCAAGAACTCGCTTCTGATTGGCAGCCATGTCATCATGTCCTTGCGGCGGCATGTTGTGCATGGACATGAGGAGCCTGGATGGGGAACAGACAGGACCAAGTAGGACAATAGAGGTAAAAAATAAATAAATAAAAAATGTTTTGTTTTTCTGATGATTTGAACTTTCTGATTGGCATGAAGTTCTTCTTTTCTGACCTTATTTGTTTGATTAGGTTGATTAAAAACAGTGGTTTATTTGCATAATGTGTCGTGAGACTATTTATTTTATTATTTTAGAGCAGAACTTTCCCACAAGGCTCACTCAAACATTTGATTCTGACATCAAAAAATGGTCCTCGCTCTGTTATTCACCAAAGGATCCTTTAATGATATTAACCATTTTTAAATAAAGACTGATGGACTGAAATAAAGCATTCTGGCTTTAATTAAAGAGGAACAACAGAGAAGGTTTAATCTCACCCATAGAACGAATTGACAAGCACTCCTCTGGTGTTACCGTCCAGGGGAACAGCGAGCTTGCCATTTGTCTCTGCAATGTCAGACGAGGCTTTCTTGGTGGTGAAGAACGCGTGGAAAAAGACAAACCTGGAAAGGAAACAAAACCACACTGGCTTGTTGCATTTTCTCCATCCATTACTTAAACCTTTATATTCCCTAACTGAAGACTGTCTTACCTGGCGACATCCATGATGAGATCCTCCTGCTTTTTCACATGGTGGTTGTCAATAATTGAGGAGAGTCGAGCTATGATCCACTTCCTCAGACGGAATATGGAGCTGTCCTTCCTGAAGACAGAACATCAGTTATACTCATCCTGTTTTCATACCAGATGTCAACCTGTTCAACCTGGACGGTGAGACTGTCAGGTGGAAGTAGGTGGACACACTTACTGCTCTCGTCCCTCCTGTTTGTCTTTCTGTTTGCGGGTGCTGAAGTCCAGCAGCTTATCCATCTGAGGCTGCAGGAACATGTTCTTCAGCCAGTCCACATAGCTCTGTAGGGCAGCAGGCTGGAGGTGCTGCACCACCCTCCACACTGACGGCACCACCGGGTAGCCGTGGTTGGTCAGTGAGGTGAAGCCCACCATGACTGCCAGCTGTTTGTCAGAGTCCTGATAACCCTGCAAGAAGTCTGAAATGTAGGTGTCCATCTCTGGGGCCAGTTTGAAGCGGTCTGGTTTCTGGGAGAAAGAAATAATGGATGAAGATCAGAGTGGCTGCTGATACATGCAGGGTCATAAACACGGCCCAAAAGATAATCAGCTGCCCTCTCCTCACACTGGAAGAACTACACCATTCCCACTGCCTCCGGAAAGCAGGTAAAATATCCCAGGACTCCTGTCACCCCGGTCACCACATGTTTGATCTGTTACCGTCAGGCAGGCGGTACAGATCAATCACTGCAAGGACAACCCGGTTCAGGGACAGTTTTTACCCGACAGCAGTAAGAGCCCATAACAAATGGTTGACGAGTACTTGAAATTCAAGTTCATGTGCTTTAATAAGCTCCTGTCCGTGAGAGACGCGTATGCGTTGGCTAACTCGAGCCAGACAACTGTTAGGTTTCCTTTACTCTCCTTGGCCTCCCGGATCCGTTGGTTCAGGACTCCAGTATGTTCCAAACACCCAGAGAAGCCTGTAATGCCGCCTTTCTAGACTGATGTGTCGACTTATCTGTTCCTTACCATGTAGGTGTCCATCCTTTTAGGAAGGACAGAGAAGAATATTGTTGTGCTTTTGGACCTCTGACGGGAGCTATACTCCTCTTTCTGACCGTGCGTGCGTGGGAAAGACTTCACACAACAAGGAATGTCCGTTTTGGCAACTTTACTGAACGCAGATGGTAAGTACAGACATTTGGCATCTACATTAGCATCTATATCGCTGCTGTGGTGGATTGCGGTCTCTAGCTCGGCACGGAACAGCAAGCTGAGCTGTCCATGCACCAAGCCGTGAGCACCGTTTAACATCCAACTAGAAAACAAAAAAAAACTACTTCCGTGAAGGAACCTCGCTGACTTCTCATGCGTATGAATGCTGCTCCTGCTAACCAATCCGAACGCTATACTGGATAACGCACAGAACAGGGGAGGGTCAAACTTAGCTGCTGTGATCTGCCTTATAATATCTTGCACTCGACACTTAGGAGAAATGGTTCTGATCTGGCCGATGTTGGAGTACATTTCCTTGGGTACAAAACACCCCTCCAATCATTTCCAAGACGATGGAACGATGCCTTTTGTCTATATCCTCCACAACAGTTTCCAGAGCCTGCAGAAGAACATTGGGCATCTCTTTGATATCTTGTAAGGGGGCAGATGTTGAACGGGCTTTGTGCACTATGTCCTTGACTTCCCTCCATGTTGGTTTGCTGGTGTCCAGCTCTTCTTCAGGAGTTTCAGTTCCGCCAATCCTAGGGTGGGTACTCCTGGCTTGGTTCCTGAAGGCGTCTCTATGGCTCTCTTTGAGGAACTCCACGAATTCCCTACGGCTGGTCAGTCTCCCACATCTTACTTTGCCTAACAGAGTTTTGGTGAACCTGCAATAGGTCCTTAATGAACTTAGCTCTCTTTGGCCTCTTTCTCCTTCCTCAGTTTCAGTGCAACGATTAGTAGACGCTGTTGACAATAGTCGACAAAAAGTCGACAACGGATTTACCCATTTATTACAGTCGGCAAAAAAAAAAATAAAATAAAGTAAAATGAAAAAAAAAAAAACCTACAGCGTGAGACAATGTCCATTTTTCTATATCTGCTGAGAGTGGCACATGCACAAGATAGTCCACCAGTGGAAAAAAAAAACGGCTGTAGAGGACATCAAAAGTCTGGGACCACTTCATACTAAACGTACAAAATAAATTATGTACATGTAAGATCTGTAAACCTGACCTTGCATACCACGGAAGTATGTCTGCAATGCACGAACACTTGAAGAGGAGGCACGTCGGACTTGAGGATGAGTCGGACTCGCTTTGGTAAGATATTAACTTGTAAGCTAGAATTCTGCATGCATGATTTTAGAATCAAGAACAAAAACTGGCTTGCACGTATACTGTTAAAGGCATATTTTAGCTTAAAAGATTAACGTTTCCCCTGTGTGTAACGAAAGTATCTTTAATCAAATTTATAAAGCCGAAGTACCATAGATGGCTTTCTGCAAAAGAAACAGACGTCTGTCCTTATCAAGGTGACAAAGTCGTGATTTTGTTAGCTATGGGCCATTTCACTTCAACTCTCATAGGTAGGGTGCATGAGGTAGAGTTAAGTTAAGTTTGTGTGAGCAGTCTCGTTATCCTTGTATTTTCCATAGCCATAACCGTTGTGTCCCTCCCATCGAGTCTCTCACCCCCCTCCTCTCTTGGGACTCAGGCAACAGCTGGTGCTCTCTTACGAGTGCTGTGATTGAATTAGCATCATTTGAATTAGCATCTCCACCACTTTTCCAACATGTTTAACATTTTCGAGTGGCATAGATAAGTAATCACTGCATGATGAACCTGGCAACCCAAAAGGTGTCACTTGTCATCAGTGACTGATTTGACAGTAAATTATAGATAAGTAATTAATTACTTGTATAGTGACATGTCTCACATCTCACACAGAATTTCATTTGCTGGGCTTTGGTACTTTATTGATGGAAAAATGTGGGACATGTCAAAGTGCATCCAAGGTCTTTGTTGGGTCAAATGATGTGAAAATGGACGATCAAATTTTAAATCAGACCAAAGTTGCATTTTAAAGACATTTTACACCAAATTTCATTGTGAATCAGAAATCAGAAATACATGCCACTACTTGGGAAAAAAAAATGAACTCAGTCATCTGATGAGAATAACCTGCTCGTTATCAGCAACCTTGGTTCACTAACCTGAGTGGACACCACATGCTCTCCATAGTGCTTCATCACCTCTCCAGACAAAACCTCCTTCAGCTGAGATAACGAAAGCAGAGGCAGGGCACTGCCCAGCAGACGGAAGCTCAGGTAACTGGACAGAGACAGGACAACAGCAGGAAGACAAGTTAGCGGGATGCCATTCATTGGAGGCAAGAATGGAGAGGTTGACGTAACATAAACAAAAAAAAAAAAAAAACGAAGTGATACTAAAGGAAAAAGAAATGCTCTTTTAAAAAAAAGCCAGACACTATGGGCTGATAATGTTCTCCACCACTGTATGAAATGTAAATATTACACTACAGTGATTCCAATTAAGGCAAAGAAACTGTTGTACCAACTGAACGTAAGATTATTGAGTTTTAGCCAGTAAGTTTCATAGTAAACTCCCACTTTCATCAGATGTACCAACTCCTCTTTTGCTGCATAAAAAAAAAAATCTAAATCCTGCATACCAGGGTAGTCTACAAATCACAGACAGGGCCTGTAATAGCTGAGAAGATGAGGGATTTTCTTGATGAATATGGATGTATCAGTATGACTATAAACATTGCTGCTCAAAAACTGTCCACTACACCTGCAGTCTCAAGGTGGTTCTTGCTTTTGCCAACTTTAAAAAAGGAACAAATTTCTCTATTCTTGCAGAGTTTGCAAAACTCCACTTCAAAACATTGAAATAGTGTTTTTTAAGATCTACAGTGTAGATTGCCATCTCTTGAACTCCTCCCCTCTATTAAGAGACTTACTGAGTTGGCCCATATGGCTCTTTGAACATGCCGTCGATGATGGCTTTGTTCCAGAAAAGCTGGAAGCTGTCTTCCTTCAGAGAGAGCTTCATGAGGTCCAGCGCCACCGGTGGGAGGAGGAACTCCTTCTTCACAGAGTGGGCTGCCATCTTCAACACCTCCGTCAACCTGACAGGTATTGGATCAGAATTTTTACACAGATGCTGCTAACAAGCAAACATTAAAAGCAGCCGACAGAAGCTCACTAACACAGAGAAGCTGTGTCTAAAGGAGGGAAAACATCAAACCTTTAGAGCCGGTCGAGCTCTGTGCTCTTACCTGGGGATGTTGTCAGCGTTGATGATGGTGGAGGAGCCCAGCAGCTTCTTAAGTTTCTTGGGTTTGAGAGTTTGTGGGAAGCGCTGCAACGCGACCAACAGCAGCTGCAGCTGCTCTGGAGTCTTAAAGGCTGAAGCCAGATCAGCTTGCAAGGCACCCAGAAGGACCTCCTCGAACACCTCTTCTGGGATCTTTTAGACAAGACGGCATCGTGTTAGTGCTTGAATGTTTTTAGCAATGTTCTGTTAGAAGTGTGACCGAACATTAGATTCACCTCAGTGAGAATGTCCATCATGGTCTTACTGGGCAGGTCCTTCAGGTGCTGTTTGTGCTGGCTGAGACTCTGGAGGACCTCCACACACCCCAGCACCACCAGGGGCTCCTGCAGAGACAAGAGACAGAATTGAGGAACCAAAACATTGTAGCACTGCAGCTCACACACAACAGCCCTCACAGCTAAGCCAAGCTACAGTTTTCTATGCTAATAAACTGGCCTAGCCTCTTATTCTTGTTGGAAACCAAGGAAGATACTCAGCAAATCATCTGAACACATCCTGTAAATGTGACGAAGGGACGCGAGGATGCTCACTTTACTGAGGCGGCCAGACTGATGAAGAGCAAGGACTCCAAACAAGTTTCCAAACATAGCATTTCTGGCAAGTTTCTGAAAGGCAGAGAAGATCTTGATGAAAAAAAAAAAAAAAACTCACAAAAGGTTTCCAGCTAAAAGAAACAACACCATCAAATCACCTTTTTCACTGCATGCAAGTCGTGCTTTTGTTTTATTCTGTCGAGCATACTCTGCAGGGAGATGTTTTCAAAGGCACCCAAGACCTGAAAAAGAAAACTTAAATGATAAGCCAGCACAGATAATTAAATAAAAGATCCTTTTCTTTATACTTAGAACCCGCTACATGATACTTCTGTTTAAATTAAACACATCTTCATATGACCTTCTCACAAATTAAATCTTAAAACTAAAAGAAACAGAAGTAATAATTATTTAAAATGTTCTATTAAGTAAAATGACAGCATCTGAGATGTTAAAAAGAGTCCGGCTTAAAAATCTGTGTTTGGATTCTTTGTCTGTCAGACACCTCACCAGGGAGGCGTCCAGGAGGCATCCTAACCAGATGCCCGAGCCACCTCATCTGGCTACTCTTAATGTAAACTTTAATTAACCCTTTAATTAATTTTATTGGAGTTACAGCATCTTTTCAGCTGCTGATCTTGTGGGATGTCTGAACTGTTCAGGACCTACAAAAGTGGACCAAGAAGAAAAACCCTCATTTCTAGCAGTAGCTTCCATTTTAGAATTAAATTAGTTACCATGTAGTTCTTCGATACTGGACTAATCTCAGGTAGCCAAACGATGCCTAAAGATCCTTTAATGTTTGTGCTGTACATTTAGCACGTCCACACTGTTAGCTGGTGGTGACTGTGGAAGGTAAAAGCTCTGAAAAAGTAGTGGATTTTCTAATTTACCAGAGACCTGCAGTCGACTCACCTGCCCCAGAGCCAGGCTGAATCCAGGTCTGGCCGTCTCCCGTGTGTGTGCCAGGCCATCCACCAACCTCTTAACCGTGTATTCCAACTCATCTGCCTGCAGCACAGAAAAAAAGCCATTTATCACACACACAGTTATTATTTACTATTTTAAAAGCTGCAAGCACTGCTGGGCAACAGTAACACACATTTACTTTATTATCACACAGAGATCTTAAATAATTATTAATAAAAACATTATGAACTGAGAGTTTATGCTTTTACTTTACCTGTGAGCTGTAATAATGTAACACAGCATTATTAACACGTCTTTAATACTTTATTAAAAAACTTTTCAACTTTAGGAATGTTTTTATGTTCAGGTAAGTATAAGACGACATTGCTGTTTTGTGTTTTAAACGTATAAAGAGCATTTCTTCCACCTCTCTACGACCTGTTAATGATGGTAATAATGAGCATCAGGTCCAGTTCTGTACCAGTATTTCCACTTATAAAACAAAAACCACCATGGCGACGGTATTTCTGTATTTTGCCTCAAATAAAACTCCAGTCAACGGGATTTTTATGAGTGAATAGTCACTGTGTGTCTCACCTTGTCTTCAGTTTTTAGGTAAAGGATGAGGTTTTTCACCGCCTTCAGCCGAATCTCCTGATCCGGTTTGGCCAAATCCCAGAAGAAGTCGAGGAAGACCCGGTTCTGCTGCGGGACTCCGGCCGGTCGCAGGGGTTCCGATGATTTAAACGATACCTCCACCATCTTCACAGACATCTCAACTCACACCAAGTAACGCTGTCATGCTACTGCTGCTGCACGTGCCTCACTAACACTAAGCACTTCCGGGTCAACGCAGACGTTTTTTTTAAGCGACAAAAAAACTTTATTTGCACCAACAAAAACACCAACTACTACCGATAATAATAATAATAATAATAATAATAATAATAATAATAATAATAATAATAATAATAATAATAATAATAATAATA
>JBAFTB010000017.1:30450296-30460999 GCA_037177355.1 Melanotaenia trifasciata
CTATGATTATCTTATTTTATCTTAATTTTGGTTAAACCTTTCATTAATAAATACTCATAAAATTGGCCTTATTTGCTTCTTTGGCATTGTTGTGTTGTAGCCGTGAGCCGGGTTATGACAGATGGGGGCTCGTCCGGCCTTATTAATTACTAACTTAATTGAGAAAGGTGTTTTTTTGGCCAAACCTCCGGTTTCCTTACCGGACGCGACTTTGTTACCTCCAGGCTTAACATTTGAGCAGCAGAAAGAATTGTTAAGACTGCAGTTTGAAATTGAACGTGTGAAGTTGGAGTCGATTAGGGAGAGCAGACGCAATGACAGTACGGTACGCTCATTGTCTGGTTCTTCTGGAAGTCCTGCCGACACTTTCGATGTTATTGGTAACTTGCGCCCTTTGCCAGTGTTTTCGGAGAGTGACCCAGATTCATTTTTCATCATTTTTGAGCGTTTGGCCGAAGCGCGTAAGTGGGACAGTTCTGCGCGCACTCTGCTGTTAGAGTGCGTTCTTGTGGGCCGTGCTCAGGAGGCGTTTTCTGCACTGTCTGTGTTGGATAGCCAAGATTATGTTAAGGTGAAAGCGGCTGTGTTAAAGGTCTATGAGTTGGTGCCTGAGGCGTATCGCCAGCGGTTTCGGTCGTGCAGAAAGGCCTCTGGTCAGAGCTATCTGGAGTTTGCTCGGGATTTGAGGTTACACTTTACGCGTCCTCCACCACTGAGAACAGTTGGTCGTCAAGGCCAATTAATTCAATTATTTTTGTGGTTATTTGCTTGACTGTCACACTCATATGGACGAGTGTTGGTAATTGTTGGCTGTGTTAGCTGCGCTCTGGCTGCTCCGGGTGTCTTCCTTTCATTCTGTGCAGTGAGCCTCGAAAATTCACCGTACTCCGTCAAGTGTTTGTTCTTTAAATGCCGTATTAGATTCGTAGTATTGAAGGATTTTGACGTACTTCCCCCGCGAGGTACTTTTGCGTTGCACGTGTTGCAGGATGCAAACTTTACATCACTCTCACACACAGTGTAAAACTTCCACACGTGTTTGCTTTGGATTTGCAACCGCGTGCATGCACATTGTGGAGGAAAGCGGGAGCTACATAACACTGCACGCAGCACTTCTGCAGGTTGCAGAGTATGAAATAGCTATAGGTGGTCAGATTTTGTGTTCGGCAACAAAAGGCATTGATCGGCGAACACCGATCACATACTTTTTTACGGATATCGGCCGATAATGATCGGCGTTCGATCGATCGGAACACCACTAAAATAAAATATACACAATATACATATACACACACACACACACACACACACACGTATATATAAAAAATGAATACATTAAATTAATTTTTGGTTCAACAAAAATATGAATTACAGGCAGAACATTTTACTGTTTCACAATATTTTGTCCTCATATGTTGAACTTTACAACAGAAGAATTTCCAAAAACATGCAGCAAAGCATTAAATAACTGGGACATTAAATAACCTTAAAAAAAGTCTGTCTATAAATAAAAATGTATAAATGAATGATGAATTAATTAAATACATCTTGTTTTGTTCTTCTTGCTGATGCAAATTAGAAGTAGGTTAAAGTACAGGTAGGAAAATATATATAAGGTGTATGCCTTATATAACCAACATGAGTGACTTTAACTAAACATTATTTATGCAGCCTTCTGATGCTCTTTATATCTTTATATATATTTTCTTGGTCATGAAATATATCATGGCATATTTCATATATTAACCCAAAAAACTAAAATGATTTTCTCAAATGTCAAGAAGATGTCAAAGAAGAAGACAGACTGTAATATTAATAATAAGTTTTCGGTGCTGCCGTGAATAAACCTCCTCTCTTCTACATTCATATCCCTCCTCCTAAAACACACCTCAGCCTACAGCTGATGGAGTAATGAACGCTCGTTCTGTATACACCGATATTTTAATCACTTACGTTATTTCTGCAGTTACTGGCTACTTAGCTAATGCTATGCTAGGTTGGGATAACAACGATGTTATTGCTAACATAGACGGGGAGCACCTTAAGCTAATCTAGCACAACTTTAGCAATGCAGCGTAAACAAAAAGCTGACTGACACAATGACGCACGCGTCACTCGTCGTTACACATGATAAACAGAGTTAAACTAAAACTGGAGACACGCCGAGTCATTAACTTTACAACATTATAATAAACTTCCTGTGGGAAGCTCCACTCAGCCCACTGCTGTAATGTAACCTGGCTGTAGCTACTAGCTACCACCGTTTTAAAGACAGGGGGATGATTTTCGATTGAATGAGTCAGAGCTCCATCTAGTGGACAAATGCCGCAAGGACATCATTCTGCACGAGTCGGACAGCATTTACTGCTTTATGAGAAAGTAAGAATAAATCTGCGTATAATCCGAAAAACAATGGCCAGTATTGGTCATTTTAAAAAGGTCTCATATCAGCCGATTTAATCAGCCAGCCGATTAATAGGTCGGGCCCTAGTAACCTGTTTTTACTGAAGAATATCTCTGTCATTTGTGTCAGAAAACAACAGACGTGTTTCAGCCACTTCAGTGTGAACGGAATCAGTTTAAAAGTGCAAAATTAAATGGAGCGGATTTTACTCACCAGGCGTCTCCAGGACCTTCTGGATCTTACTGATGGCAGCTATTTTCTCTTCATCTAGATCTTTTGCAGTGATTGTGTAGCCCAGCTCAGGAGGCGGAGGCTGCAAAGCAACGAGCACAGATGGTAAGACAGAAATTTACACTGATGCAGTTCCCTGGTACATGAACAAAGAGCACTAACCAAAGAGATGTGATCATCCCTGTGGCTGGACACCAGCTGGATCTTCCGTTTTCTCTTCCCACCACTACCAGTGGAGTCTGTTGAGGTAGTGGCTGGGATTTTGGGGACTGGGATCAGTTTTGCTGCAACATAAACACATAATGGACATTTAAGCTATATTTTTTCAAGCTATGTCATTAATGAAGTAAATATATGCTGATCATGTGTGCTGAACCAATATCTGCATCATGCTAACAGGATAAATAAGCTGATATCGACTGCTCTGATCTGATTTAAACAAAATCTGCTGCCCAGAACTGAGTTTCTATGTCTGATTTCTTTTATTGTGGGCACTATTTTTCAGTTAGAAGCTCTAAAGGCAAAATTATTCCCATCTACCCCTAGTAAAGAATCCTTTAAAGAAAAATATTCCAGAATCCAGGTGCTGATCCAGATCACCCCCAAAATCTTGTTCCTTTTCCATTTCTGAGGTTTCCTGAAAATTTAAATAAAAATCCACCCATAACTTTTTGAGTTATGCTGCTAACAGACAAACCAACGCCACCGAAAACAAATTCTATTCTGTCAACGTATGTCAAACCAACACCAACAAGCTTCTTCTCTTCCTCTACCCGTTCTCGTGTGCACAAAAAACCAAAATGTTTTGAAATGCCTTCAAACCAGATGAGAAGATCTCACGCTCAGTAACAGTGACTGAAAGGCTAGCTGCCGCCTTCTTGGTATCTCTGTGGTTTACGGTTTGCCGTCTTGGGGGGAGGGGGGACTGCCAGTCCATTCCCTAAAGTGTCCGGGCCACTTTATTTTGAAAAAATATTGTTGTTGAACATTTACGATTGTTATTGAATCGGCACGTTGCATGGGTTTAAGCCTTTAAATAGTGAATCGGCTCATCCCTACTGAAGAAAAGTAGACTTACATGTAACAGGAGCCTTTTCAGAGGATGCCTGATCCAACCTCACTGAGGATGCTGAGCTTGGAGACTGTGCATCATCCTCTCTGTTTATGAAACCGAAGGTTAAAAACTCTCATTTTGGTTAACTGTAGATGAGTTGTGGCACTCAGGCAAAGACAGACCTGGGTCTTTTGGAGACGCCCTCTGGACTCTGAGAGCGAGATGATCCAGGACTGGACAGAGGAGAGCTGGCTGCTGATGATTTCTTCCACTGTGACAGTAGATATAAAAGCTTTGTAACTCCACTTTCTCTCTGCAGACATCCATACACTTTAGTGGTACAGATAAAATACCTGGCTGAGGCCTATTGAAGAACTGTAGGAGCTTTGGATGGCATTTCTTCTGGTACTAGGGAACCCTCTGGAGGCATGTATTGCAGTACCAGAGCTGATGGAGGAGGTACGAGACCTCTTCATGGTGTACTCCTCTGCCAGTGAAGTCATCCCTCTTTTCAAACTTCCTGGCCTGGAGAATGGAGGGTAAAACATTACCACCTACTACCACAAAAAGCTTTACGATGTTTTTCTTTCCAGGACTAATATCTGAAAATATGATGCTGCTAAAAGATTTTACTCACTTAGGGACCAGCTGTGAAGGCGTTCCATTGGGCAAAAGAGGCCCAAAAGCCGAGTGGGCACTTCCACCGCTGTCATTACGTCTTTGAAGATGAAAATGGATTTTAAACTTTTATATCAAAAGCACACATGCATTTATGTCAATAATCCTTTCCACCAAACTAGTTCCAATGCTGGTTCACAGCCAAACCCAAACAATGACCAAATTACGAGTGAAACTGACACAGGAGACGGATTAAACTGTCTGCGTCTTCTGCATCAAGCATAAATGGACCTTAAGGGAGTTAAACCAAGTTCCCCTCCACTTTTAAATATCTGGGTTTATTTTAGATTATATTTTGACTTTTAGGGCTCATACTGACAATCTGGTCAAGAAACTGAAAGTAAGGCCGAGCTTCTGTTTCAGACATAAACATGTTTTTCTTTAAAGGTTTGTTGCTGCAACTTTTTTGCCATTGTTAGACTATGGGGATGAACATTACATGAATGCCAGTGCAACCTTATTAAATATGCTGCAAACTGTCTGGTACCTCCTTTTGCTTTTCTGCTCAGCTGTGAAGCTTCTGTCTTCATCCTCCACTTCTCTTTTGCGGCTTTCCTTCAATACCCTGAGGACGCTCTCTCTGGAGCAGGGGTCTGCAGGGGCCATGGCGAGTCCTGCACAGCTCAGATTATCCATACTGAAAAGCAATCAGAGGGCAGTGCAGCTCTGGTCAGCATTAACAATCAATCAGTGAAACCAAAGAAACGCTTAGAATAAAAATTTAGACTACCCTTTCACTAAATGCTGTTAGATTTACACACTCAAGAAGTGCATCAATAAATGCATCACATTTACAACTTGATTACAGTTTACCAATAACATGTTTCAAAGCAACTTATATGTCACCTGAACAGGTTTATAGTGAAATGCCTCCCCTTAACATGCAATTCATCTAAAATTGTTAGAATCTCAAAGGCTATAAAGACAGATTATCTGGTTTAAGCCAATTTAGAAATGGTAGAGGGTAAAGTAAAGACCTGGGGCTGCTGTGGTCGGGCCTGGCAATCTTCACAGTGACAGGACTGAGTGCTGCCGGGGAATTACGAGGACTCAGGATGTTCTTCTTTCTGAAGCTGTCCCACTTGACAGGAGGCAGGACTCCCACCGACGAGACGCCCGTCTGCTGTAGAGGGTAGTGACGCTGGGGGGTAATGGTGAACCGGCCCGTTGTGCCCAGTGGCTCCCTGCAGGGAACAAAACAAAGCAGGTGCGTGTAACGTCAGCAACAAACCAACCATCAACTTCACATTTGTGATCTCACAGATGTCGGTCTTTTTTAGGGAAGGAAAATCTGCCTTGTTTTAATTTTGTTTTTCATTCATTCATTCATTTTCTAATCGGCTTATTCCAGTTCAGGGTTGTGGGGAAGGCCAGCCTTTTACAGGTGAAAGGCGGGTACACCTTGGACAGGTTACCAGTCCACCACAGGGCCAACACAGAGACAAAAGAACAACATAGACAAACAACCAGTCACGCTCACACACTCTTAGGGAGAAGTTAGTGTGACCATTTAACCAAACAATCATGTTTTTGGATGGTGGGAGGAACCACCACGCCACCGTGCAGCCTCTTCATTAAATGCTGTTAGGACAATAAACCCAGACATCACAAACAGCTGTGCTCAAGTCACAATGTGTTGATGTTTAAAACAAAAAGCACTGACCCAGTTTTGTTTATACAATCCTAAAAAGCACTGAAGCTGTTAGCTGCACATTTCTGAGATGCGGAGCAGAGACAGATTACCTGTAGCCTTCAAACATACTGCACAAAGAAAGCCTGGTTGAGTAGGTGAACCAATACACATAAGTATACAAATTAAAATTAATTTGCCTAAAATTTCTGTAATTTTGCTGTTGTATCCAAAAATTGTACATATACATAATCTGCTAAAGTTGTAGCACTGAGTGTTTGGAAATTCTAATAAATATATATATATATATATATATGTGTGTGTGTGTGTGTTTATCAGTGCGACCCATTTTTTCTCTGTGAGGCGTTTAAGGTCCTTCACAAGGTTTACTAGTTAATAATTAAAACCCGCCAAGACACTTTTGTATTTGGGATGACAACTCTGCCGCCTGCCACAGAGGAGCGCGATTTGATCTGATGAACGTACCCAGCGAAGGAAAGTCTCCTGTTCGGGGTATAGACAGCATGGTTGGGTCTGGACAATTTTTCTCGCAGTTGCTCTCGGGGATTTCTCCCGGCTCTTGGCCTCACAGAGTCTGCGGCTGGACTTTCGGGTTTCCCGATGTAACTCCCCATGAGGAAATCCCGAGGGCTGAAAAGAAACGAGTCACTTGTCAAGGCTTCCCTTCGATAAATCCCGGGTTCACTGGGTCTTTGTCTGAAATGTCCCTCTGCCTCTCGGAGCTCGGCTCTATTACTGCTGCTCCTTGTTCTCCCCCGTGCGACCACCGACACGCCGGTCGCCCCCCAGCCCCAGAGCCAGCGCCTAAGCACGCCTGGGACGTTTAGCTTAACCCGCGGATTCGGGCCTAACCTGGCGGGAAGAGGTTCTCCGTTGTAATAATAACAAGTAAAACAACAGACTGCAAGAATTAAAGTCGCGTAAAGAAAAGTAGGAATGTAATAAAAAGCGAGAATAAGTAGGCCTAAAACAGAGAGCAGCGCTAAATGTTTCTCTCTAGGTGACATGGCGGCAGCGCGCCGCCGGAGGACTCTCATATCCCATCATGCTGCTCGCCTGACATTTCTTCTTCTTCTGTAGAAAGTAGGACGCGCGTATTTGACGTATACGTTCCTCAGCGCCACCCAGTGGCATTTAAAGAGATTCAGATTTTTCTTCTCTATTTTTTTCTTTTAATTGAAATATGCGTCATCATAAACATACATAAAAAACTGAGCAGCAGTAGTTACAAATAGCATCAAACAAAAGAAACAAGAAACGACAGGTGCATTGTTGCAAGTAAAAAAAAGAACAAATAAAATAAAGGTCAAATCTGAATAAAGGTCAAAGCTCAGCTTTAGCTTAAATTGAAGATTGGCTATTGATATTTTACAGTAAGATAAAAACCTTTTTCAATATAAGTATCTTGTTTTAAAAGTCTTGAAAATGAGGACAGTTTTAAGGAATCTGTATTTATACATAAAGAATTTTGTAGAATAAAATGTTTCCATGTTCATACTTTTTTCCATTTGACAACCAATTTTTACTATGTTACATGTTAAGAATGGGATTGATTTTATTTAGGAAATCCAATATTGGACAGCTATAAAAAACAAAACAAAACTGAATGACAGTAGAAGAAAAGATTTTCTAACTTTTAAAGGTCCAGTCAGTAACAAATTCAAAGGTCAGTGACAGAAAAGTGTAATATAAACTATTTCTATCACTACTAAAATAGCTTTTATAGTAAAATAACACAAAATGCACTCTGGACACACCTATTAGCACATTTTATCAATATAAGATCCTTTAGAAATATATGAATGTTTGAAGCCATTTATAATTCCTGCATTCTTCTGTCTTTTGCACTTAGTGACAACATCTGGACTTCAAAGGTTTTGTCAAATGCACTGTAGTCCACTCGAAACGCCCCTAAATCCAAGGAAATGTATGACTCAAACCGGGGGCCCCACAGGATCTCATCCTCTGTGTAGGATGCCCTTGCCTGGCATGTCATACCTGCAGCACAAGCATGAGAGGTTTAGGTTAAAAAAGTCCTTTGTCTGACAAATAAATGCAGGTTAAAATTGTATATGAGCACAGTAATGCTATTGGCTAAACCATATTTAGCCAACATTTTTTTTTTTTTATCAAAAAAACCTAATTGTACCTTTAGGGATACAAAGGCTTGTCACTGGCATGATACTCTTAGATTTTGTACCTTACAAAGATCTGTATTGTAACTCTGAGGGCTGTCTCATACCCTAATTTAACAATACAGGTAGTACAGATGTAGCTGTTGTGGAATAAAACATAGGACTTACAAATAATCATACAAACCTGATGCTTCTACAATCCCCTCCAGGATGACAATAATCTAAAATAATCCCTTGTCAGTTTCTCTGTCCCCACCTCCCAGAAGGGGCTACTTTCATTGAAGACATGGGTTAAGGTCTAGGGCTCCACCAGGAGCAGCCTGTCTCCCCCAGCGTCAAAGCCCAAATTCATTTCTGACTGTTCCAGTGGAATAAACTTGCCCTCCGTGGTCTGACTGGATTTGATCAGCTTGGCCCGAATCTTGGCATCTCTTAGATCACCAATCCGGAAGAGCAGACACAACTTCCCATCACGTTCACAAATGACGCAGTGCTTGCTGAAAATCTGTGTTTAGGTTCTCTGTTGCAGTCGGGATGTTTTAACAAACATACAGCCCACCATCAGAGCATCAATAATGGAGCCAAGGATGGACTGGACCATCAGGACCAATAAACCCTCAGGACAATTAGCTGTCACCATCCTGGCGCCATACCCAATCGTCCTCTGACTCTCCAGAGACAGCAGCAGGGCTGAAAGGAAGCCATCTACATTTTGGAAACATGCCTTCCACTGGGGATCATGAACATGTGAAATGTCATTGCGCAGCCAGGCAGCAAAGAAGTAGATTAAACCAAAGGCCACCCATGTAAGGATGTAGCACATAGTGAAGACAAGAAGGAACCAACAGTACTTGAGGTCCACTAATGGTCAAAATGTCTGAAAGAAAGCGACTCTTGTCTTCAATATGTCCCAGATTGACTGCATTTCCCATCCTTGGTGACGTAGCTGATTGCGGCTCACAACATGTGATGACTTCTCATCACCCAGAGGTTTGCAACACTTCTTGTGGCTCTTTGCAACACGTAGCTTCTCTGTAGCAGATATGGGAACATTGCAGCTACCGCTGGAGCTCCGCCATCTAGAGTTGAAACACTTGAGATGTCTTTTGCGATAGGAATGCTGAGGTTTGTGGATCTCATCTACTGGTTGCGAAGGAGCTGATTGGATGGTGTACTGTTGGGGAAGTTCTTGAGTGGCTAAAGCGAGGCTGGTGGGACTCTGGAATGGAGATGCCTCTTGAGACGGTGGGAGAGAGAAGTTAACGTTCAAATTCGTAATTAGAGGGGCTCTTTTTGTGATCATCATGGTGGCAAAAGTGGATTTAGTGGCAGCATGAAATAACAAAGCAATGATATTATTAAAATGTGCCCCAGTCTGAACATCTTCTTGAGGTGATTTTGAAATATTAATGAGTCTATAAAACTTGGGTTGTGGCCACATTCTACGGAATGCCTTCAGTACGTTCTTTGCATCCTGAAAGAAAAAAATTATGATTCAGCTAGTTGTGTTGGTGTCATGAAGGTTGGGGACACAGTCTATTTTAAAGACACACTTTGTTGAGAAAAACTGCATTATTGAAGGGATTGCTTCTGTAAAATAACAATACCTAAAGGCATCATTACCAATTCCACCATGATATATAGAAATTTGTGTCTTTTAAAACTTATTTCCTTTTCTTTGTTGAATTGCAAAACAACACGAAACAACACAGAACCGTTCACACGCAAAACTTTGTACTGCAGCACAAAACAAGAATACTTTTTAATCATTTTGATATCCTCTGATTTAAAATCACAAAGATACAGGAAATATTTCTTTTGGAAGAACCGACATCTTAATAAGATTAATTCTGATGAGAAATTATATCGGAAGACTCTTCATTTGGTTAGATTCCTTAGATTTTTTATCTAAGATTCAAATTTTCTACATATAACTGAATAATTCTTGTCATTTGAACTCCTAAGTAAATGAATCTTGACAGGGCCCAGTGGAAAGGTTTGAGCTTCAGTGTTTCTGCTTGTGCCTAGAGGTATAATCTCTGATTTGTCAAGTTCATCTTGTAACCAGATATTAGACCAAACTCCCTGATGAACTCAGTCACAACATTCTCTGCATACAACAACATTTTATGGTGTTTTGTACCAACTTACTCAAGGAATGTGTGGATTTTGTTGTTGTTATGTTCATTGCTTAGGGCTCAATAGCCAGAGCAAAGAGGAGAGGGGACTCCCTGTGCTGGTCCTCTGGTTAATTTATAGGGTGCTGACAGGAGGCTGTTTGTTAAAACTGAAGCAGTAGGAGCTCAATATAAAGTTTGATCCAAGCCAAGTAATTTGGTCCAAAACCGAATCTTTTATTTACCTCAAATTACTTCAGTCTCTTTAGATCAACCTCAGATATATATTAATTAGCATTATAGTCTTTGAAACTCTTATCTCTGCCTATTCTCATGTAGTATTGCTGGAATAAATGAACAGACAGACAGACAGACAGACAGACAGACAGACAGACAGACAGACAGACAGACAGACAGACAGACAGACAGACAG
>JBAFTB010000017.1:30471358-30491513 GCA_037177355.1 Melanotaenia trifasciata
TTAATAATATTTCAGGGCGAGATTTAGATTTAGCGTAACTTGCTGTCAACTTCACGTCTTCTAACAGTGGAGGGCACCGGCTTTTTTACCCTCCAGCTGGAAACTGGGTCAAACAGCAAGTGGGCGTGACGTCACTTGTCAACGTGCCTATATGAATTGGTGATATGTAAATTCTGGAAATTAAATAAAATCTAATGATTAAAAAAAGAAAGAATTATTTGGATTATTTTTCTATAAAGGTTTTGTCTTGCCTGTCAACGATCTCCTGCAGGGTCGCCCGCAGCACGATGACAAGCTCCTTGAAGGTGCTCCACTTTTTCACATAGAGGGGAACCTCCTCCTGGTATTTCTTATTCTTCTTTTCTTCAGCCAGAGGGGTGAAGACCAGCAAGCCTTCCTCAATCATGGTTTGGCACAGGGTGTGGAGGTGTGCTCCATCATCTGAGGAAATATCCTGTAGACAGTTGGGTAACCAAGTATTTATAAACCGTTATGTTTATTATGAAAACGTACAAGAGCTTGTTTGTACTTTATCAGGATTTTATTAGCTTTAAAGTTATTTTATAGGCTGTATAAACACGATGGACAAAGCTTCCAATAGACAAATGCATTAAATGTGGATTCTGTCTAATAGATAAAAAATAGATTACTTCAGTTTACAAAGAACATTTGTACAGAAATCTATGTGAGAATTTCTCTGCAAGTAACTTGACCTGCGACCTCAGTAAACAATATCTTCATATCTTACCCCTTTTGTAAAGTATAGTACCATTAAAATGGTAAATGGTGTGTATTTATATAGCGCTTTACTGTACCTGAACCGATACCCAAAGCGCTTGACATTACACATCACATTCACCCATTCACACACACATTCACACACTGATGGCGGAAGCTGCCATGCAAGGCGCTCAACCACGACCCATCAGGAGCAATCAGGGACACCTCGAACCGGCAAACCCTCGGGCTACAAGACAACCACTCCACCCACTGAGCCACGCCGCAAAATACACAGTAACATTAGGGTGGGGTCATGTGGAGATCCACCTTCTGATGATCCAACACTTTCCTGACACTTCAGACGTAAGAAATAAAAGACAGACCTCTAGCATCATGATTTTGGCGATGATTTCTGTGATGGCGGTGTTGAGGAGGGTCCCCATGGCTTTGCAGTAGATGCTAACTGGAAGGACATCCTGCCACACCGTCCCCAGCTGTTTCAGCTGATGAATGACCTGCAAACAGGTAAAATTACATGAGCCATGTGTGAATAAAAGCAAAGAAAAATTTCCTTCTCATTAATCTGCATCTGATGGAACAGATATGCTCCATTTCAATTAAAGCAGATTTCTCACAGGTATGAGAAAGTTTTTCTTTAAGTAAGCGACTTTGCCTGTATGACACCTGCATCAAGCAAACATGTGGTATGCTGCACGTTATGTGATGGAAATGTTCTTACTTGTGGTATGTCGGAACAACATCACAGAGCAGCTGGAAAATGTTTCTCACGGTGAAGAAGCTAGGCCCTAAAAAACCCCAGTCATAGAGCTGGAGCTCATTAACTAAAGAGTATATGTATTCCAGATTCAGTCTCCACTACATCCTTTATCAAAGTGTTTCCTTTTACCTGTCGCACTGCTTTGCTGGCTGCAATGTAGTTGTCTTCATCATCCAGGTTGCAGAAGTTGTGAGCGGTAGAAAGTCTCTCCAGCAGTTCAGCTCTCTGAACATTCAGCTGGGCTAAGAAGCACTGGGCACCTACAGGCAACAACAGAAAGGATTAAGACCAAGCGGTAAAATGTGAAGCCTATGCAAAGTGCAAAAATTACAGTTCCCCCCTCGTCCACTAGGGGCTCCAAAACAGAGTCAAGCCCCATAGACCCCCGTGTTAAAAAGACCAACTTCACAGCAGAAATAAACAAACAGCCTGGTACAAAAATCCATTTTAGGATTAACAGGTCAAGTTTACCTTCATGACAACTGTGAGGGTGGGGTGGGTGGAGTTTTTTTTTCTAACTCATCCATTTGGATGTTATTTAATCTTGAAATTCAGGATAACTGGGGGCGTGTCCTTTTGATTGACAGGTATCCAATATCCGCGGAAAGAAGGGAGAGTGCAGCATAAACGTGGTTCTTAGCTGACTGTGCACCTTAGCTTTAGCCCACCTACCTCCGTTAGCTGGTTAGCTACCATTAGCTTCGGGTTAGCTCGGTTAGCTCTTAGCTACAGGCAGCTCGGAGTTTAATGGTTGTCAATCATCCACCCCCACGCTCATAGCCCCCCTCTCAGCTCCACCATTTTGCCCATTTTTGTATTTTCCGGGAGCGACGGCAGGCGTGACGCTGCAAAGATAGCGACAGTGGGAACCGCCCACGAGCTTCACTTTTGCTCTTCAGAAAAGCTACGGGTGACGTCACAAAGGCTCCGTCCATCTTTACAGCCCATGGTTAAGACATAAATGTGCTCTCATTTCAAGACAGTAGACGTAGATTACATTTGAACAAATTACCTGGAAAACATTCTCCTGACTTTCTTGACAATAACTGCTTGCTTACCCAGTTTCCTGAATCCAGGCACCAAGTCAACAAAAGTTGCAACGCTCTCACTGAGAGGCTGTGGCAGGTGGGCTCTGAAATGGTGACCCAGGGTGAGCAGGTGATGAGCCAGGTACATGCAGTTGTTATGTTGGATGGCAGCTAGATGAGGAAACTTGAGCAGGTTCTCTCTGCATGGAGCAAAGGGAAAGAAAGAGATATTCATTTGCATCCAAGCAAACATGTGGTACGCTGCACGTTATGTGATGGAAATGTTCTTACTTGTGGTATGTCGGAACAACATCGTAGAACAGCTGGAAAATGTTTCTCACGGTGAAGAAGAGCTGCAAGGCACTAAAAATCCCCAGTCAGTAAGGTTACTGTCACAGAAGTAATCCCATTACAAAGCCAGATCAGCGAGGTCTCAGGGGATGGACTGTAACTTACCATTGGGTGGAGCTTCCAACAGCTTCATACAGGGTGTTGACTGCCAGCTCCATCAGCTGCTGCACCGACTCACTGATGCGACAGGCTGGCAGACGCAGACTCCATGCAGACAGCTGCTTTGAGTTCTCCATTATCACCTCCTCCTTCACGGCCTCCGGTTTCAACTTTACCTCCGAACCCGGAGCGGGCAGCTTGAGGAGACGCAGCTTTGAGTCTGGTGTGATCTAACAGAGAAGTGTGAAGAAAAAAATGGAAATTATTAAAAAAGACTGACAGAATATTAAAAAGGTTTCTTTTATGTTTTCTCCAGACATCTCTCCCCCAGACAATCACACTCAAAACAAATTCTCATCAACACCTGACTATTAACTGGTCTAAGGCTATGGTTATGCCCATTAACTGTAACTTACAAAACAAACCTAGTACTACAAAACAAAAGTCAGCGACCTGTTCTCACTGATACCCACTAAACCATCCTCCAGCTGGATTAAGTCAACGGACTCACATATATCCAAATTTCCATGAAAAAACAAGCCATCACCTATCAGTCTAAAAACTTTACAACAGACTAAAGATAGAGGTGGATTGGACCTTTAATCACTATTTCTTAGCTAACAAGCTGCAGTATATCTCCACATGTCTTAAACCTAGCGGTCTGAATGAACCACGGCTAGATGTAGAGCGATGTGAGGATCTGGTTATCTCTGACCTGCCAATTATCAGCTCAGCCATCAAACCACATCAGTGTTTTAAAAGCATCAACATCAGTTCCTTGCTAAGCCCTCTGCGCTGGGGGCTGGGTCGGCCATGTGTACCGGGGCGCCTTCCGGGCCGTGTTGGTGCCCTGGCCGCTGTGGTCCGGCCAGCTCCTTGTGCAGAGGGCTCCTGGGATAGTGTTTTGGCTCCTCTGTGCTCAGCCACATATTAATCTGACTGTGTGTGTGTGTGTGTGTGTGAATATGTATGTGGTGATGGAGATGGGGGTCAGGGAGCATGATGGGAAGGGGTTGGTGGGCTACTCTTTTTCATTCTTTTAAAACCTGTAAAGCACTTTGTGCTACATTTCATTGTATGAAAAGAGCTTTATAAATAAAGTCTGATTGACTGATTAATTGATTGATTGGCTTGGTGGGACTTTCTAAAATTAACCAAGTCTTCACTTTTTCCAAGTAAGCTACACCCATCTGGAACAACCCTGAGATCTTGAAAAACCAGAAGCTGATTAACTTCACTCAGTGGAAAAATAAAGGAATAAAACACAACATATAATAGAAAATGGAAACTTCTTTTCATTTCATATTCTCACTTCACAATATGGAGTCAATAGCCGTTCATTTTTAGAATACCACCGGCTTATATCTTTCATATGTAAAAAATATATAATTAACCAGTTACAGCTACCTATCAGGGTAGCAGAAAAACTATTATCAAATATACAAAGACTGTTATGTAAGCTAAAAAATTCAATCTCTCTTCCAACTTCAAAATTGGGAGGTTGACTTATCCAGTAACTTTATAATCAAAATGAATGGACACAAATATGTTAAAACACCTTTAAAATGACCCTTCACTCTGGCCACCCTGGATGGCCGGGGCCTGGTGGGGTCGGCAGCTGCCGATCTTGCCCGCCGGGGCTTGTGCCCTGTGACAGTGGGGGCTCTGGCTGGGGCCTTCCTCTACAACCTTCTAGGTGGGTCTGGGGTAGTCTTTGTGGTGGGGTGGCTCGGGTTCGTGCTCCAGGATTGTTGCTGATCGTCCGGGTCTCTGGGCCGCCCTAGTCTGTATTACTCATACACTGCATGCTGACTCAGTTGCTGAGTTGTCCAGTGGGTTTAAACACTAAGAGCTACCTTTGTTTAAGTGTTTTTGTGTGTGTTTCTGGTACTTTGTGTGCTGTTAAATGTTGTTGCAGTCTCAGTTATTTTTTTTAGTAACTCCTGATGACTGTCAGCTTAGTTTACCAGTAAATGCTGTAAGAAATTTTCTGTTGTGTTTCTACAGTCTTGTTGCCTTCTATATACCATCTTTGTCTCCTCTTCCTTTTTTCTACTTTCCTTTTTACTTCTCTTCATTATTCTCCTTTTTTGTCTGCCTTCCGGTCAGGACTAATTCCATAATCCAAAATAAATAAAATATATTTAAAAAAAAATCAGATTATCGAAAGGGGCCGTACACCTATAAAGCTCCCCTTGGCAAAGCAAACACAGCAGCCAGACCATTATTCTGCCTGCTATCAGGCTGAACAGGACAAGTTCAAATAAAAAACAAAACAAAAAAAACAGGAATTCCTACAGGAATAGTTGTCTTGTAGCCTGAGGGTTGAGGGTTCGATCCTCCACCTGTCGAGGTGTCCCTGAGCAAGACACCGAACCCCAAATTGCTCCTGATGGGTCGTGGTTGAGCGCCTTGCATGGAAGCTTCCTCCATTAGTGTATGAATGTGTGTGTGAATGTGTGTGTGAATGTGTGTATGAATGTGTGTGTGAATGTGTGTGTGAATGGGTGAATGTGATGTATATTGTAAAGTGCTCTAGGTATCATCAAAGATACAGTAAGGCGCTATATAAATATACCATGTAGCATTTACCATTATCAAAAGATTAAAACCAATAAATGGATTTTTTTAAACCCAGTCCTACAAGAGAAGACATCCGGTTTTCAAATGGACCAGAGTTCACTTCTCTGGTTCACATCAGAGTGTGAACATTCACACTACTCAAAACAAAGCCATGGATCATTTAAAGTGGAAATGAAACAGTCAACCAAATTAACATTATTTACTAGATTGAGTCTTCATCTTATCAATAATTATATAACAAACGTGACGAACATAAACATATAAAAGATGATGATATAAAGATGCTAAACGCATTACAAGAATAGACCTGCAGGATGGTGGTGAAGGGGATCGCTGAGTTTAGGATAACATGACTGAGTGCTGTGGAAAACGCTGAGTCAGGGTAAGAAAGAGTGTGTTTCTGTGGAGGTTTGTACCAGCTGGGGTGACCTCTGGATGAAATGACAAATGATGTGGAATTATTTAAGGTTATAGGCGGTGAATTAAAAACACTTAAAGCAACTTAAACCTTTAGTCTGTTGGTCCGGCGGACCGGCAGCTTGCCAGACTCAAACGTCCTCTGCTGTTCGTGTTCAGACCCTGAAGTCAGGAGGGTTTGTCTCTTCGGTGCTGCCAACCAGCAGGACAGGTCTCCGTTTCAGCGGACGTTTGGGAAAACAGACGGTTTTGTCCTATATACTACTACTGTATGTATACAGTAGTAGTATACAGTAGTCCCTCTTTGTTTTCTCTTCTCTTGGCTCACCAGTCTCCATCGTATCTGTTATCGTTCTCACTTTGACAAGGGGATGCTAATCAGGACCGAGAAACTAACCAACCCTGTGACGTCACAGTTCATAGTACTGCAAGATGGCGGCGCCCTTGCTACGAAAAATAAAACACCACTATGCTTTTCTTTTATATGTGTGTATTTGTCACGTTTGTTATATAATTACTGATAATAAGACTCAGTCTAGTAAATAATGTAAATTTGGTTGACTGTTTCATTTCCACTTTAAAGTGGACCAAACAGTGCCAGCGTTAATGTGTCCTAAGGGAATCTGATCGTACCCCACCATCACATTTTCTTCACTCACACACTCCGTCCTGGTTCACGCACCTTTACAGTGTTGTGCATCTTGGAGGTCATGAGCTTGCGTGCTGCAATGATGACATCTTTGCACTTCTTGCTGGCAAAGTGACAGTTAACATCTCTGGCATATTTCAGCAGATCTGTGGAATCGCCCTGCAGATACTCCATTTGCTTCAGCGCCTTCTCGAACTCCTCTGTTTCCTTAATCACCTTGAACATCCAGGAAGACAAAAATAAAGTCAAAAACAACAATCTATCACAGAGCAATCGACATGTTAAAACCTTGTAGTCTGTACAGTGTTGTATTTCTCCAGCTGGCTGCTGTTGGTGGGGATGGAATAGACGAGACACTCATGGATGATACACTGTGACATTTCCTCCCAAATCAGTTCCCCCAAAATGGCTGAGAGTTTTCTATCCCCAACGGGTACGTCTAAAAGATAAAAGAAAACACACACATGACATTCTGTTAATGTACTTAACAAAGACATGAAGCATCCTCACAGGTTTTATTCTCATTGCTTTACCTAGCAGGTGTGAGTGCAGTGTCGTGAGCACCAGCAGGAGTTTGCTGTAGACCTGTGAAGGAGTGGATCGCTCCTCCTGGCTCTCCTCCAAACACTGCAAGGCCAGGATGGTTCCCTCAGCCTCCGTCACTCTCACTGCCAGCGAGGCATACATCACCAGCGGCTTCAACATGTTCCTCAACAGCACCTGACCTGCATAACAACAGGTGCTAATGAACGGTGTTGAAAACCCTCCGCTGGACCAAAATCAGCCAATTTTAGCCTGAAACTGATTTGCTAAGCCAAAGAACACTTGTGTTTTTCTGGGTGTTATTCTTTCTGAGATGTGCTAAGAATAGAAATTCATGTGAATGAAGTTTCTTTGACAGAGAGCAGTGATCGTGGTTCTTACTGAACAGTTTGATCTTGTGCTGAAGATCTCCCTGAACGGCCAGAGCTTGCAGGACGCAGCGCAACAGCTCAGGAGACTTCGGGTCATCATCTTTACTGAAGGTGTAATTAAGCCTCAGCTCCACCTTCAGCAAGCAAGTCTGACCTGCAGGCTCTAATGAAACGTAAAAAAAAAGATTTTACACCCTGGAAAGAGCTGATATCACATCTGACAAAGAAAATGCTTGATCTGTTTCCTGAAGATGTCTTGCCATTCATAGCCGGTAACTTCCAAACAACGAGGCGCTTCCATTCATCTCCCAAATGGTAAATTAAGTTTTCTCTTTGGACTGTCAGCTCGGAGCTCAGAGCGCTGAGCAGCGGCAGGTGAGAGGTTTTCCAGTCCCTCAGTGAAGCCACACTGGTCCTTGCCTGGAAAAAAGATGACCCACACATTGGTTTAATACAACACCAGCGCACCTCTTCTAGTCAGAGAACCGTGCCTTCACCTCCCAGTCCTCCAATAAAAAGCTAAATTCAGTCTCTTCCAGAATGAGGCGGTTACGGTTGGGTTAGGTTAGTTTAGCCCAAAATGATGTCAAGAGAGCCAGAGAGGAACGGCAAACACACACATGTTTTTATTTATCATTTCTTGTAAAGCAAGATGCTTCCAATTCATCTGATGAGAAGCTGGCATCTCTCTATCTTCTATCAATTAATAAATCATTTCCTCCATAATTACCAGCCTTGGTTTACACAGATACAATGTCATAACATCTTACACAGTTTTTGAATAAGTTAATGAACATTATACATGCAACATCTATATATGATTAATATAGCCATATAGACTCACATTTACACACAAGCTAGATTTTAGGAGTTTGTCAGCAGCCTACAAATTTACTCCATAATTAATTTACAAAGAACTGAATACAAAAGGGCTGCCAACGCCACTTTACTGCAAGTTACACACAAACACACACCTAAAACCTGCCAAAAACAAATCCCATAACAGTGCTTGGTCCACTTTATTCTGATTGATGTCTCATGAAAACACACAGCTTAATGCCCACAGTACATTACAGTTCTTTAATTTTACATTCATTTCTGATCCTCTGAGATAATCCAACATCTCATGAAATTCACTCGCTGGTCTAAATATATTTTTTTTTATTTGTTTATTTTATTTTGGGAAACTGTGGGTTATAAAGGAGCCCGACGACTTTACTTTCAGGACAAACTCTCCAAGATGCTTATGTTTTCCATGTAGCAAAATCCACCCACTTTGGTCCTGGTTGAACTGGTGTGAATGTGGGACAGTTCACCAGAAAGCACCAAGGTTCTGAGACTGGAGAACAGAGCCGATGTCAGAACCAGAACCAGAACCAGAACCGGAACCAGAACCAGAACCAGAACCGGAACCAGAACCGTGTCTGTGTGAAAGCACCTAAAGAGGTTTTTCTAGCTGAGAATGAGCAACTCCAAACAAAACCGATGGTAATTTTCAATGTAAGATGAATGTTTTGACTTCAGGAGTCTTTTTGTCAAAAGGGAATTAGTTGTGATTCTGATACACGTTTCTTTTGTCCGACACCAACACCTGGTGTTTGGTATCTACCAATACCGAGTATTGATCCAATACCAGTGTTATTTTATTAAGAGGTCTATTAAATTTATAATTTAAATAAATTATATTTATTACAGAGTTTGATGAAGGATGTTGTTACTGCCATTCAATGGCCTAGCATAGGTTAAACTATACAACTTTACATGTATATATCAGATTAATCCCAGCTTACGAATGAATTAATCACGATTAAACACGTGTAACAAGCAGCAGAACAGCCGATCAGCTGATCACCGACAGCCGGTCACACATCAGGAGAGGGAGCAGAAATACAAGAGGAGTTAAAACAGAACTGAGAGAAAAGTTTTTTCTTTTTTGTTCTTTAAATGAAGGCGTGCAGGAGTTGAACCCTCGCACCTGGAAAAGTTTGGGGGATGAGGGAGCGTTAGTTCCATTTTTAAAAATGAAATTAATTAATAAATTAGTCATTAATGCGTTAAGTTTGACAAGTTTAATATTTATTTTTATAATTCAGGTTTTATTAACACATGAAAACCACAGAAGATTTTTTTTATTGAGTAAATAAACTTGGATCAAAGATCTATCTTCCACTTAAAAAGAAGGATGGGCTTTAACTAAACTCTGTCATGTCTGAAGGACAGTAAATCTAGGATGGCAGTGAACTTTATTTTAATTATTCCAAAAGTGATGTGATGGAATCACCAGTTCTGCTGGTGGTCCTCCTGTAGATCTGGATCATTTGAAATCTTTCGCAAGCCAGAGATTGTAGACCTGGTTTTTAAAATGGATTCTGAACCAAAGCTTGAAAGCCACATTCGGTCAGTTAGATCCAGTTTCCTTCGCATGAGGCTGCTCGGCAAAATGAAGCACTTGTTAGCACCACAACGCTTTGAAACAGTAATCCATGCCTTCGTAACCACCTGGCAGGATGACTATGGCATTACATCTCAGCCAAATACCTTGAGGAGCGTATTTATAAATTCAACAGTGTGTTATGAATCAGTCCTTATTTCTTGACTGCAGCTTGTACAAAATGCAGCTGCACGTCTTTCAACTGGCACATGCAAGTATGAGCACGTCACCTCGGTTTTATCTTCTCTTCACTGGCTGCCCGTGCACTTCAGGGAACATTTTATATTGACTTAAATAAAGTTGCAGTTGCATATCTACAGCAGTGGATGAACAAGACTTGTTTGGTGGGTTGATTTTATAGCAAACAGTAATTTTAATTGCATTAGCTTACGTTTGCTACACTCACCATTAAGCAAGTTTTTAAAAAATATTAGAGATTTAACAAGCAGATAAAGTGTTTTACGAGGCAGTTTACAGTTTGTCTATAAAATAATCTAATATATATAATCTATTTTGATAATCCTGTCATTTTTTAGGAGTAGAGGAATGATGTTCTGGACATGATGTAAGCAGCTCTTACCCGTTCCAGATGACTGGCTGCATCGACATACTTCTTCTCCTGTAATGCTTCTTTGAACTCCTCCATTGAGCTGTGAAACTGAGTCATGCAGAAAAGTTTTTACACACTTAAACATTTAAACTTGTAAATATTTAACTTGTTGTGTATGATGTACCTCTTTTAAGTGTTCAAGCATCTTTATGATCATAGTGTTTTTCTCCAGCTGATGCTTCAGCTTTGTGTATTCGGCCACAGCCACGTGGATGTTTTGTTGCACCTGCATTCACATAAACAAAGAATAAATAAAACACAGAAAAAAAAGGTAAAAAAATTCAGAATGCTGTAAATAAAAATGGCAAATGGTCTACGATGCCTTTTTAAATTTTTTCTAGAGTGCACAAAATCATTTTAAAAACATTTTATTACAAATACTTAAACAGTGATTATTATTTACAGACCCATCAAAAGGAAAGTTTATCCTCTTCCAGTTCTACCCATCCAATTTACCAACGAGGGGCCTCGTTTATCCGCCAGAAATGTGCGTAATGTTTGCGTAATGTTTGCTATTATCAGTAGCAACAGGTGACGGCTGTAAGGAGCAGCCGTCACCTTCTCCCAAGCCCCGTTTTTCTTTTGTTGGTCACAACTGCATTAAGTGTTCCAAAAAGTTCCTACAAGTATCTCAATTTAAGTGTCAGAGAAATCCCTCTTCTTCCCCCTCTGCCATGATTTTGGAGATAAGAAAAGTCCATACATTCTTAAAGGGATTGTCGCTACCATTAATGGTCAATTGGAGGCATTTCTGAGTGCAAATGCACCTGAACATGCACGCGCATGGTTATTTACAACAGGTGGGATTTTTCAACAGAGTGTATTTACCAGTGTATTTTGTTGTTGTTCTTACACACATTCCAGATTTCAGTCCTAAGCAAGAATATAGAAACCTTTCTACACACAGTTGATAAATGAGGCCTCAGGTCCTTAACAGATATTAAGAGGTGGATTAAGGCCATCTCACATGAACAATATGACACAATACAAGCCAGAAGGAAGAGGCAGTATGAGGAGAACTAGGTGTGAGTTCAACAGCTGGTAGCGCCATCTTTAGCAGCAATAGTCTGACATCAACATTTTTGTATCTCATAAGCAGTATGGAGGCTTAGCTTTACTCGGTATGGAACCACCATCCTCCCAGTTGGAGGATAACAATTATACCCTCTGATCCACAAGTATCCTTGTTCAGTCACACCTTTCTCTTGTTGACGGGTTTCACACATACCTCCGTCTCAATGCAGTTTTTTAAAGCATCCATTTCTTTGGAGACTGAATCAACTTGTAGCATTAGGTCCTCTGATCCTTGCAAGCTTGGTAGGAATTCATTGTATCTCTTGTTTATCATGTCACATACTTCTTCCTGAGGAAAAAAAGGAAAAACACAGAGTCATCTGATGAGCTGTAAAAACACAAAGATGCTTTGTTATGAGACAAAACATCTTTAAAGCTCAGAAAATAACTGTCACGTTCTCTTAGTGTCCAAATAAACATAAAAAATAAAAGCCGCTTGGCTGCTAATTAGTCTGATCATTTCAACAATATCCAGAAACGTATTAATGGTAGTGTGTGCCATCGTGTTGTGTTGGTACTGCTGTATAGCGACCTAATAAGTAGTCAGTCTACGTATGGCTACTACAAACTACGTTACCTGTCTTCTGAACTTGCTGACCAGTCTCTTTTGAGCTGGTTAACTCTGTGGTTACATTTATAGTTTAATGTTATCTCAGTAATCGTTGTTAAACTAATTAAGGTTAGCTGATGGGAAAAATACTGGCTGAGATGTTAACAGTTAACAACAGTTCGAACTTTACTAAGCGGGACGTTAGCAGATGCTTTGCTAGCTACAGATTTACCTTTGTATCTTCCACCTTTCGCGACATTTTGCTTATTTTACTGGCCAGGTCCTCTTTCTCCAGCTTGCCAGAGCTGGCGAGCACTTCGGTGACAAATGAAGCCATACTTAACATTAAAGTTATAATGTTTTAACGACTGTGACACTTCAGCTCTACAACTCTACAAACATGCCCCGCCAGGCGGCCTGATTGGCTCCGAGTAGCTCCGAGATGTCGCCGAACGCAACAGGACCCGCCCCTTCTTTCTTTTTCGTCTCTTTTTAAACAACAAATCACTGTCAAGATGCGCTTGTAGCGCCGCCTAAAGGTGATGCAAAAAGTAGACATTAAACAAGGTGCGAAGTTAAGAAAGAATGAATGAATACATAAATCAATCAATAAATAATCCGTTATCCCAACAGGAAGATCACACAACAACGGAATCACTACTAAAATTATTAATCATGTGACAGAAACAAACATGTTACAGCATGTGCAACAAAATAATCACAGCCAAAACAACTATTTTGCATGTTTTGACACGAGGAGCTACGTTAAGCAAGCAGCTTTTTAAATATGATGTATCTGACTTGATTTGTCTTTTCTATTTGGCAGAAATTAAAAAGCTTTCCATAATGAAGGAATGCAATTACTGTAGCTTTTGTAATTACATTCCGGTCAACAGGCGGCGATAATGATCCCGTAAAATAATTTGCCAAACGTTAAATTTCAGACACGAAGAAGAAAGACCAGAATCTCTATGGAAACGACAACTATTCGTCTGCGGTGGTCATCGATTTTAATTGTTATTGTTATTATTATTATTATCCAGGCTGTACATTTTAACAACTATTTGGTGGATATTTTGACGCTTACAGATACAAACGTTTAGGGAAACTTTTTAAGTTTCTACGGATGTGTGTGTGTGTGTGTGTGTGTGTGTAAGGTGTTAACTGGCTAACATCACAGCAGCTAGCTCTCATGGCAGACTGTTGGAACACAGACACTGGAGAAGCTGTTTATAGGTCCCGGGATGCTGTCAAAAACTTGAAAGTCAAGTAAGTGGCTAAACTTTGAGAAGGTGTCGTGGAAATAGTTTTTTTCTTTTAAAAATCGTGGGCTATTTCATCGCGGGATCTATTTGTGTTCTTGCTTTAGGGTGCGTATAGAAAGAGTGACCTCAACAGCAGCCCTTTCTCAGCGTCTCCAGCAGCAGGTTCTCTCTCAGCAAGATCGGGAAGAAATTGAGCTAGAAACCCTCACACCACAAGGCCAAACAGGTAAGGCAAGGCAGGTTTATTTGTATGGCACATTTGATGTACAGGAGGGTTAAAAAGGGCTTTACATTAAAACGTAAAAGAGTTGCAGATGGTGCAAAGAAAGCGTTCAGAAGTAGTAAAAGGCAGTAACAAATAGCAAAAATCACAAAATAAATTACATTAAAATGATTAAAAGCAAGTTACCGTACTGATTTCATGCATAGGCGCATGAGAACAGAAATGTTTTTAACCTGGATTTAAAAAATGTCTACATCTGGTGAAAGCTTAATCTCCACTGGCAGTTTGTTCCTCTTGTTTGTAGCATAACAGCTAAATGCTGCTTCTCCATGTTTAATCTGGACTCTGGTTAAAAGCAACTTGGGTAAAAACAACAAGTGAGAAAGATGAACTTAATCAAAATTTAAAGCATGTATAAACAAATAAGTAATTAATTGTAGTATTTTTTGTATGGGGAAGGACAGAACAGTTTCTCTCCCTAGTTGAGTAACATAGTATAATTTTCCATGCCTTACAGCTGGGTGAGCAGACTGGTCGGGATGTGTTTTGTTACCTTGTTAGTGTAGCAGGATACAGATAAAGTTTTGGTAAAACTGTTGGAAACTCATCCTGTCGTGGGCTGTGCACATCCAATGCCAAATGGTAATGTTTTGAGTTGAAATAGTTTGAGTTTTTTATTTTGTTTGTTTGTTTTTCCCCATATCTTATGGTGTTTTGGGCCTGTAATAGCCTTGAAATGAGAGCAAAGACACTGGACAATGGGCAGAGAGAGGGATTATATGCAGAAAAGGGGCACAGGTTGGGACTGGAGCTAAGGCTTTCTGTGGCGGACTTTCAGCCTCCACACTCATTCTGTTCAGTGACTCAGCAGTTTTTTCCCCACCTGTCACAAAAGTTATAACTGAAAGCTGAAAATTAAGTATCCAGACTTTCATTTACATCTGGACACAGGAGGAGGGACTACAAATAAAAAAAGAGCTCATTTGCTAATTCTGGCACATTTACAGTTTAAATCCTTTGTGCATTGTCCCTTTCTAAATAAAGTGAAATAAAATTTTAAAGAAGAGTGGTGTTATATAGTCTTTGTTCAGCAAGCATATGTTTTGTTTTAGGATGAATGCTTCCATGAAAGCATATTTCAACAACATGACATCAGTGTTTCTCTGTTCCCAGGGGAAAATGAAGAGGAGGTGGTGGTGGGCTGGCAGGAGAAACTCTTCAGTCAGGTAGAATTTTGAGTCACTGGAAAATATCTTGAATGTTCAAAGCAGTGTTTGCCATTTACAGTAGTGATTGTTCTTACCACACTTATGTCCCAAACAAGTTAATAGCTGTTTTTCTGGCTATGTACCATCATTATGTCTACCTGTCTGTGGTTCCAGTATGAGATGGAGCTGTTCCAGAGCGAGGCAGCATGTCAGACACCTCTGGACCGTCAGTACCACACAGAAATCAAGGCCCTGAACAAAGCCGAGGGCCAGAAGAATCACAGGATTTTCACATACACTGATCATGACCGCTACACCAACTGTCTTCCACTCCACCAACTGGTACTTTGTGTCCCATTCTACAGTCTACATCATTATCCAGTAACACACACCATGGTATTATTTTGCTCTGTCAGCATATTAAGGTCAAACCCAGATGAGATTAGGGCTGTTTACATCGACAATAAATAATCGGGAACTAATTTAATAATCCACGCCATCATTTATTTTTTGAAGCTTTGTTTTTCTCTCAAAGCTCCTGCTGTGCCTTCCGCTGCCTTGTCTGCCTTTTTGTCCTTAACGCACATGTGTAGAAGAGGTGATCAGGGTCAGCTGTACGGTCACTGGAAAAGGCAAAACAACGGCGATGCACTAGCATGACATCAGCAGAGCGCTGCTTGTACTGATAGCTGTCACGTCTACAGTAGTGATGGCAGTTTCATTACTCTTACCACACAGATGTTATGTGTTTGCTGTAACGGTATGACAGGAGTTTCATGTTTCAGTAGGAAATGTTTTTATAACGCTACGTTATGGTGTTAAAAATAACGTGTTCCTCTTCAATGGACGACTTTGTCACCAAGACGACAACATGCACAGCTTGGCAAGCGAATATCCTAAATGAAGCAATCTGGAACTGTACATGGTTGGCAATCAAAGAATTGATGGAGCAGTTCAACCCAGAATTCCATGATAATTACCTACCAGAACACATTTTCTAATTAGAAGTGAGCATCATCTTAATTGTCTTTATCATTAGCACATAACACTTAGGCTACGTTCACACTGCAGGCTGAAGAGACCCAAACCGGATTTTTTTGCCCCTGTGCGACTTGTATCTGATCTTTTCATGACAGTCTAAACGACACAGATCCCATTTTTTCAAATGCGACCCAGGCAGCTTGGATATGTGGTCCTACATCCGATACGTATCTGATCTTTTGCCGTGCGACTTCAGTCTGAACAGCCAGGTCGCTTTAATCCATTTAACTGGAAATGTGACCGGACTCTAAAAAAAAAATCAGATTTCACAAAAAAATGTGAATTGTGCACGAAGCCCTGCAGTGTGAACGTAGCCGTAGAGATAACACGAATGTTGGTTATAAAAGAGCAGCTTTGAGATGGAATAGAAACAGTAAGAGATTGTGTTTCTACGTTTTCATGACGTTTGTGTCACGTGTTGTTCAAACACTTTAGATTAAAAATTATGATCCTTGCATACAATACTGTGTTATTTTTTTAATCTTCAAAGCAACACATTGACCTACTGACCACAACCAAGTCCAGCCCCACCTTCCTGGCTGAGAGGATGGCCACGGTGAGACACAGACGACAAGAAAGACGCACCATGTAGGTGGATCAGCAGCTCCTGTTTTCATGGCTTAACCACTCAGTATCGTCCACTGGAAAATACAGCATACTGAGCGCTTTTATTCATAAAAAACACGCATTTAACAAACTTTCATCCAAAAAAGGTCTTTAATCTTAATGAACAGTCATGTGACAGCTAATGGTGGGTGTGTTTGCAGTGATTGCAGCGTCCCTAAGTCAAGAATTATCAACTGGGAACCCACAGAGGAGTTTGTGAAGAGCAGTCATGTGGTGAATAATGTTATGCAGACCATGCACATTATGGGAGACCTGGGTCCCCCTGGAAGGTAAGACCATAAACACCATTTTAGGCCACTTTAATCCCGTCATTCTGTGTGGGAGCTGGAGGAAACATACTCATCAATTAGTCTCATCTATAAAGCTCCACCTCGTGTTACATGTAGTCTGTTTCAGGATATGTTTACAGGAGAATTATAACTGATCACAGGATTTAAGTTAAACTATTGCATTCAGAATTATTATTCTGAGCTTGATCCTGCACATTGCAGTCTTGTGTACATGTCTACTTAAATATAAAGTAATCTTGTGTAAACTCTGCTGTTTTATCTTCTTCAGAGGAAGAGCTTGTCTGCATATGTTGGACAATTGTTTTTCCAAGTCAGGGAAAATTTTGTCTTATACTAGGCTTCTCTGATCGTCTCACTATTCATTGTGATTTTTTCTCTGTACTTGCTTTTTCAGGCTGGGCCAGAAAGAGAACGAGTGTTTACTGTTAACCATAAAAACCGATGGCAGTGGAACCGTCATTGTAAAACCTGACTTCAACAAAGACAGAGAGCCCTACAGGCAAGTCTGCAGCATCACAGCATCTCCACTTTCACCTCATCTGCCATCATATAATCAAGTTACTGTCATCTTATTTTACTTTTTATATTAATTTAGAAGCTTGTGCTTCAGGGCTCATGTTTTATCTGCACCAAGTGCTACTACACTGGTCCAGATTGAAATGCTGTATACAAACACTGGATGAACAGAAGGAAAACAGATGATGTAGCACAGTTAAAAAAGCCGTACATTCCTGCTTTTCTGCCTCCTTATACACTCACTCACTGCTTGCTCTTAGCTTTGATTTTTATCCATTTTTATGCAGATTTTTTTCCCACTTTTTAGTTTTTGAACACTTATAAATCACTGAGACTGAAGCATTTTTAATAGAAACCGCAACATTTTTCATGGCTCTTTATCTTCATCGCTCCATGTGCGTGGCCTACACACAGGTGAAGCTAAGTAGCTTGGAAAGGTGCTAACGCTAGGCTAACGAGCAGCAAGATGCCTTCCATCTCCACAGATGACTACCAAGACATGTTTAAGAAGATAACAGCACTGGAGGTGACAGTTTGCCGCCTTGAAGTCAATAATGAAGTAAATGGACTGCGTGGAAGTGAAACCTTGCCACTGATTCAAAACAGCTGAGATGAGCAAGCTAACAGCTAAAAGGCACGGATAACACTACCAAGAAAGAGGCAGCCTCTCTGAATTACAATACATCATCGGGTAACAACCCTCCCTGGAACTGTTGTGGTGCAAAGCCAAAAAGTAAATCATGCTTTCTGGAAAAGGAAAGACAACTTCCGGGCGCAGCGAGCTGAAGTCTGTGATGAGACCGACTGGCCTCCGCTCCCTACAAAACAAAGGACCTCTTTTACCCTCTACATGGTAGGAAACAGGACTGGACACCCAGACCGGGAAGGTTGACAACAAACCTCCAGAACATCTGAATTTGAAACTACAGAACAGATTTGCTCCGCTGTCTGAGGACTTGGGATTGGATGACCATCTATCCCAGGACTGGAAGGTGAAGACTGAAAAAAGGTCAGAAAGGAAAAGGCCAAACAGAAAGTTGAAGGCTGGGCCTGAAACTCTGATTATTAGTGATTCTGCTGTAAATGATGTTCAGTGGATGTGCAGAAAGAACACTAAAGTCCTCTGCTTTCCTAAAGATCTGATCAGTGACACTAGAAGGAGAGAATTCTGGAAGCCGTGGCTGATGTGAGAACCATGGTTCTACATACAGGGTCACATGATGTGTCCAAGCAACAACCTGAGGTTCTGAAGCAGGACTTTACTGGACTGTTAAACCCAGCGAGCTCTCTGAAAGCAGCTGTTTTCATCAGTGGACCTGTGCCCCCATCAGAAGGGGAGAGGAAAGATTACTGGCACTGAATAATTGGCTTATATCAACATGTACTGACAACAAACTGCATTTTATTAACAATTTTTACATTTTTGGGAGCATAGGCATCTTTTTAAGGCAAATGGATTAAATTTTAACAAGTCAGGGGTGAAACTGTTCACCACCAGCCTTTTTTACTTCCTGCATCATCCTTCTGCACTCGGTGCAAACAGGATGAATACAGGAGAAGTTTTCTCACAAGATAGACCAAACCAAATTGACCATATTGACCAGTATGTTTTTGTCCGCCATAAATCCCCCACAAGAGCAGCTAAAGGGAGGCACCAGCTTCATGTTTCGGATGTTTGATGTGTGGAGGGTCCAGACTACGTGGATAACGGCAGTCATGATTTTTCCTAGAACAAGCTGGATCCTTGTTTATTAGAAGTTTAAAAAGTATCTGTACTGGTTGGCAACAGAAATGCTGCTCGGTCAGAATCTTCTTATGTGTGAGGAAAGTTGACGACTCATGAATCGTGACTTTGTGGATGGTGACGTGGAACGTAGCCAATCAGAGAGCGAGCTGGCTGGGGGACAAGGAAGTAAATGAAGTCTGTGTTCACGCCGTCTCCAGTCTGTTATTTTAGTCAGTTTTGGCTTTTTCTGTTAACGACAATCCCAAGACCTCCATCATTCCCTGGTCCTATATATCCTCTTCGCTTTTTGCCGGTTGTTGCTATGGTTCTTGACGTTTGGTCACGTGAGATGTTCGGCTCGGAGGACCGTGACAGCATCGTTATGTGTGTGTTGTTCTGTGATTAGATTATCGGAGCACACCACACACAGTACGATCAACACTGTTAATGCCTGATTTTTTATCTCCACGTTTGAGGTCTCGAACCGATTAAAATCTCATAAGATTAAAAATTCCTTGTGTGTGTACCAGGCTTTAAATGATGCTTCTTGCATTCTGTAAAGCACTTTGAATCCCCCGTCGTTGAATTCTGTTGTACAAATAAACTTTGCCTGGTCTAAATCCTGAGAAGCAGCATGTCTGTGCTGTCATGCAGGATTGTAACAGAAGGTGAGAAAAGAGAAGTTTGGCGTCTTACTGTCGAGAATGTGTCCACAAGCATGAATCCTGAGGAAAAAGAAAAGGAGCAGAACATGTACAGAGATGTAAGTTACCATGACTTCTTTCCCTCACGACCAAAGTTAGATTTGGGTTGATAAGTTTTGAAATCAAATAACATTGTTTGGCACTAACGTGTTTTCTTTTCTCATTTTCTAGCTGTATGTGAGGCATAAGGAGTACCTCAATAGTCTTGTTGGACAGGACTTTGAAATGGTAAGGAATTTAACAAGAAAACATGCTGGTGATGGTTCCTTACAGCCCAGGGGTCTCATTTATAACCGTTGCGTACGCACAAAATGGGGCCTGAAACTGGCGTACGCCTCTTTTCACGCAAAG
>JBAFTB010000017.1:30568714-30578993 GCA_037177355.1 Melanotaenia trifasciata
TTAAACAATCTGTTTACCCTGAGAGTGATCAGTAGACACAATATAGTAAAAGGGAATAATATGAAATTTCCACAACACTACCTCAAAAATGGTGATAATTCGTGATGTGTTTCACCGTACGAGAATACCCATGTCTCATAAACAGTTACATTAAAGGACAAGAAACACTTTTAAACAAAGTCAGAATGTTGGAAAAATTTTATTCTACTTTGAGCACCGAGGATTAAAGTACAAAACAATATTCTATTGAAAGCAGTGCAGCATGGACAATATCTTGTGGTAAGGATTTTTAAAAGCATAATGAAAACAAAATTACTACATCCAAAGAAACAAGTATAAGAATTGTTAAATATGACCAAATTAAACTACATTTATTGCCCTTCTACAAATTGCATGCTTGTCAGGATGGAGGGTCCAACTTTAAATATTGAGGATGGGGTGTCAGGAAAGTTTGGAAGCTATTGCTGTAAACTAGTTTGAATGAATCTTAAAAAACGACAAAGAGACAAAAAAGTCCAAAAAAGTTTATCAACTTAACATTTTAAGAATATGCTTCAAATATCCATTTGAATTCTTCGCCTCAGTAAGCACACAGCTTGCTCATAAATTACTCCTCCTGAGCAGGTAACTATAAACATTTCATGTAACATTAGAATTTGAACAATAACACACTTAACACTTCAATCCATTCAAGCCGTGAGTTAACAAGGTAGATCTCAACTCTCAGCAGGAGAAAAAGGAACAAAAAAGTCACATCGACGGTCTACTTGCAAGCAAGTATTGCTGCAAGCAAAAACTTAGCAGGCTATAACTCATCTCTCAAAGTTTCATTAATTCATTCATTCATTCATTCATTCATTCATTCATTCATTCATTCATTCATTCATCCTCCTTTTTGGAGGAACTCCCAAACAGCACACTGCTTTGGGTACTTGATGCCAACAGACATCGACTGCTTGTAACTGTCTTTTGCTCCAAACCCTCCCCAGCAATAATGACGAAGGTCTGAGACGAGTGTCGTCTCGTCGTTCCCCAGCGACACGACATACAGGTATGGAAGCGATGCCTTTACCTCATCCAGATATTCCACCAAGTTTGTTCCAACCTGAGAAAGAAATAAAGAACAAAAGCTGTCAGACTAACACTAAGTGCCCGTTCTCCAGGTGGATTCCACTTCCAGTGAACGTGGATTCATTTAGGGGATCTAAATTAACCCATGCAAGTCTGTAATTCTAACAGAGTATAAATGGACCATTTGTTTGTTGTCAGAGTTAAGGGGAAACCTTAAAAATGAAAAGTTTGAGAAACACTGGGAGTAAAATCTTGTCAAAAAGCAAAAAGTAAGAAAGATAATGGTGTTTACAGTAATACCTGCTGAGAGGTGCAGAAGTCTCATTACAGGGATCGTTTGATAGCAATGGTTGCCTCAAAAGGTTAAAATATTAAGTTTAGGGAACCATCATTTTTGTCCAGGTCTGTTTCATGAGTTTATTTTTTTAAAATAATTCTGGTGAAACATGGTTGAAAAGTAATGTCTGACTTTCATTGGTTAAATTTCATAGAATTTTTATTTATTATTACTTTTGTCAGATTCAAGTTATTTCTGTGACCATTGTGAGTTTTTCTTTATTAACCGAAGGGAACCAACACTTTTGTTCACGTCTGTAGCTTCATTTAAACATTCAAATGTACAGCACAGTTGTTATCAAGGAAATTGATTGCCCAAATAAGTTAATTGAGGCATGTTTCTTAACCACTTGTCAGTATGTACTAGATTTTGTACCGGTTCACACAGTTAGATAATTACACGCCAGAGTGATGATGATGATGCTTACATCAGAAACTGGAAGATGAGAGGAAGAAATCTCTGTTGCTAAGCTACAGGATGCAGATCCATCTCCTGACAGCACATGTTTTTTATGTACTTTCATCTTCCATCTGTTTATTTTTATCATTTGTTGGTATTTACAAACTAAGTATAAATATGTTTGTTTAAACAAAACTTTTTTCATGGCACAGATGACTTTTTAAAAGGATTTGATTTTTCTCTGATTTCAAATAAAATCTCAGAAACTCCTGTAGTTCTTCATATAGCTTATTTATTTATATCTTATCACTATTTATAACTTATATTGTAATATTTAGTTCCATTTAGAGCACTTTATATTTGGATTTGGTAAACCTGGAAAGTCTGCATCTGGATCAGAGTGATTCAATGTTGGATGATGTGGTCCTGGATAGTAAAAACTGGGATTCCCAAACCCACATAACTTTGATCTGGATTAAGTCTGGTCCCTGGTCCACAATGTGCCCATAAGACCTTTAATAGGTCCTGACATGTCTCCATTATCCTCACTGGATCTGACACATCCAATCACATTCCTGCTTCCTGTAGGAGGAAGCTGTTGGAATTTAGCACCACCTTCTGGTTGTAATGAGAACTGCAGCCTCTAAATCACCAGTTATGTTTTATCACAGGTTTATTCTTCTTCTACTAGTTTATTTTTTATCAGTCACTGTTATTTTTGTAAAAATGCTCCAATGTTTTTATGAATAAATAAGGAAAAGTTGGATTTCAATCTGACCATGTAAATTAAAACCTTCTATTGAAGATTTGTGCTGCAAATTTTGTTAAATTTTTATTACAGTAAAGGATTAAAATCCTGAACTCATGTTTCAGTTCCATTTAAAAAAAAAAAAAAAAAAAAAAAAACTACTGCTGAAATTTTACCTATGGTAAGAATAATTTGCTTTCTGGCATCATGTGAGGCTCCATGTGATCATTCCCTCCTAAACTACCTCTTTTTCACATTTCCAGTCAAGTCGCCAGAAATCCTGGAGGACACGATGTTACTACAGTTTCTGTTTTAACTCAAGAAATGATGTTTTACTAACTTTATCCAAGTAGTTCTTGATGAGTAAACATAATCAAATTGCTTGTAATGTGTAGGGCAGCAATAAAAAAGCATGAAGATACACAGATTTAATTTTGAAATAAACAACTTTGACACATTATTTGTTTGAGTCAAGCTTTAATTCATGAGTGTAGCTTCGTTATCTGAAAAAGGAGACTTTGTTAAAAGTTCCATCGTCTCTCATTTCTGAAGCTTTATCTACAGGAGATGGTAAGATATGTCAGGTCTGTCCATCCTCCAGATGAGCCTCACGACGGATCAGACTTTATTTTTAGAATTGATTTTAAGATGTTATTGTTTGTATTCAAAGCTTTAAATGGTCTGGCCCCCAAATACATACCGACTGCCTCCAAATTTACACTCCAGGCCAAGTACACATAGAGATTATCGGGCTGTTTTTGTCCCGATTTTGACCCTTCCTGATCAAGGACGGCAAATGCCTTATTATCTTGAGTCTTATAAGATTTTCCTATAAAACGGTAAAACGGTCTGAGGTGTGTTTCGAGCGATTTCGTCCGGCTCCAAAACGGGAAGTATTGAACATGTTCAATATTTACGACCAAAAACCTTCACGTGTGAGGAACGCAGACGACTCCCGAGTTGTGACTCTGTGGATCGTGACGTGGAACAGGACGTAGCCAATCAGAGAGCGAGCTGACTGGGGAGCACGGAAGATATAAAGTCTGGACCCAGAGGCTGGAAAGCACTGGTTTTATGTCCGATCTGCCCCACAGTGGAGGCTTTTAATGTGTTATTTACTTATTTTATGTTTTAATTTTTCATTTCTTTCTTTTTTTATTAATATTTTTGATTGTCGATGTGCAGCACTTTGGAGACTTGTCTTTGTTTTAAAATGTGCTTTATAAATGAAGTGGACTGGATTATTTACTGAACAGAGACTAAACGTCTGGGTCAGGGTGAAGACTCGGAGCTTCTAGAAGCTTCTTCAGCAGCAACGTCTGAGATAAAATAAATGAACGTGTATGGATGAAATAAAGTTAGAAATTATTTAATTTCTCACAGGACGTTTAGTACCATTTATGTTCTGCAGCATCTGAAGGTCCCAACAAAGCATTTCAACCAGGATGAGGTCTGGACCAGAGCTGGACCACACTGAGACCTCCTCCCCCTCCAGCCTGTCCGGTTGAGGTCTGGACTGGTCCTCCTGCTGTCGTTTGATCATTTTCATTAAGTTAATAAATAAAATATCACAACTTATTAAACCTTCTGCTCCTGATAAAAAGGTTTTCTTTCATTTTAAACTGAAGTTCTTCAGTAAAAACTTCCAGCTGTTACTTCTGATTGAAGCGGACTTTTTATTTTCACCGTTTTGAGCGGATCAAAGCTCTGATTCCGACTTTTTATAACGTCTCCATTAAGCACGTATGATTGGTCCAGTTTCTGCCATCAATGACCTGCTGCTTTGATTTCTGACCAATCAGAGCCAAGCAGGCCTTAAAGAAACAAGAAGCTAAATTGAGCGTTTACAGCACAGGAGTCAAACATACGGCCTGGGGGCCAAAACCGACCTGCCAGAGGGTCTTTCTAACTTTCTGACTCAGTTTGTATGATGAGCTGAGTCATTTCAGGTGGTCAGGATGACTACCATGGGCAAAGGCCCGGCCACCAGGCGCTCGCCTCCGTGCCCCACCTTCAGGCCTGGCTCCAGAGGGGGGCCCCGGTGACCCACGTCCGGGCAAGGGAGACCTTGGTTCTTGTTTTCTCCTCATCATAGGGGTGATTTGAGCCGCACATCGTCTGGTCCCTCCCATAGACACCTGTTTGCCATGGGTGACCCTACCAGGGGCTTGGGGCCCCCCGAAAACATGGTCGCTGGGGTCATCAAGACGCACAAACTCCTCCCCCCCGGTGAGGTGGAGGTTCAGGGGGGAGAAAGCTTTACTTTTTTTTTTTTTTTTTTTTTTTTACAAATATTTAAAATGTAAAATAAAAAGTAAATAAAACAAAACCAAATAAATAAAAAGGAAAAATCTAATAAAAATGTTTCTAATGGAAAATACAATATTTTTATATCTGAATTTAATAAAATTTATACATTTTGATAAAATATTTAACTTAAATTAATTTATACATAGATAATGTAAAATTCAATAAAAATGTTATAATGTATACAATTTATTTAAAAATACACATAAGTTTACATTAAATTTGATACATTTACATATTTATTATATAAATATCAATTTGTTGAATATAAAATAATTTGGATTTATGCATATTGAAAATGTACATTTATTTTTTATATTTTTTATACATAAAATTCACATCAAGAATACCAAATAAAATAAATATGTAAATAAGTAAATTCAGGTTGTTTCTGATGTTTTCTGAAAGGATAGTTTATTAAGGGAACAGGAAGAGTTTTCCTGATTTCTAGCTTATTATGCTGTTATTTTACAGGAATTATGCTACATGTGACCCTGAACTAAACCTGGTTTACAGAAGACCTGAGCTGCGTCCCGCAGGAGGAAAATAACGTTTATTAAACTGGTGGTTGAGAATTTTAAAAGCAAAATATCTCAGCGTTAGGAATAGCCGGCGAGGTTTAGGCTTCCTGTGTCCCTCAGGATGAAGTGCACCATCATGTGGTGAAGGCCTGCAGGAAGACAGCTCAGTCCTTGTCCTCGCTGGACCTCAGGAGGTTTCTGGTTCAGGTCAGACGGATCGGATGTGAACCATCCAAACACAGAGAGATGACTTGGTTAATGATTAGCCAGGGACAACGGATCCTCGCATAGTTAACCATGAACAAGTCAGGAACACTGAGAGCTGAGATCAACAAGGTTTAATCCACACAGAGCGCCACACATCGTCAAGACACACACACACACACACACAACATATATGAGACTGAGCTGAGCTCCAAAACAACAACAACAACAAACGTGAACAAACTCCTCCAACCAACAGCTCAGGCACCATGACAGGATTCATGGTCGGGTCTGACCTGACATTTCCTGTCCAACTTTGCTCCAGCCCTCCCCCATCCTTTATTTACCTGTAAACAAACACCTGGAGCTTGGTGGCGCTGGTCAGAGAAGACGTGAAGGCGCCGCCTGCTGTAGTTGATGCAGTTTCACACAGCATGGGTCACAGTTTGTTTCAGCGGGAAACTATAACACGTTTAACAATTCCCACCGACAGGAAGTCAAACAGGAAGTGACTTCAACCAGACGGACACCATGATGACCTGAAAACCTTCAGCTGTGTTTGGGACGAGAGTAAACAGGATGAGAGAGTTGTGGTTCATCCTGACTTTGGTGGACAAGAATTTTCAGAAGATTTCTGGAAGCTAGAAACATTCCAGCGAAAATTTAAGATGTACATCTGAAAACTATCTGACTGTAGGAGGGTCGAACGGGCGTCATAGTAACGTGACATAAACTTTTTTTGTTAACCTGAAGTCTACTGGTTGGTGGTTGGTTTATTCAGACTGTCACGGCAGTGGGAGGCCATGTTGGAAGGATTTCAGGGTACGGACATGTGACAGGTCTGGTTCTGTAGATCCGTAGATTATTTTCTAAAGAAGTATCTGAGACGCAGTTTCTGTCCGAGTTAAAATTAAACCGAAATAAATTGTCTTTAACAAAAAGTTTGAGTGAGCAGCTCCACACTGAGCTAGGGATGTAACCGTGAAAGACTTTCTTTGTACGATTATAGCCAAAGAAGTAATCACAGTTTTACGATTATTATGATTAATATACATTAATTTCTTTTATGAAAAGTCACAATTTTGACAAATCTTTATGGTTAATCAATCCTGCGATTAAACGTGTAATTTAATGACATCCCTACACTGATAGATGACGATCTTCATCTCAAGATTATTTTAGGGCTTCGTGACAGTTTCTGAGATGTTTTTCATCACTTTATGGTAAAAACTGCTGAAAACCCCATTGTACAGAATCTGATACCGCCACCTGGTGGACATCTTTTGCACTACATATGCGTTGACATCACACAGTAATCAAACTGTTACTATAAAAAAATATAAAAAAGATATTTTTATATAAATTTTGGTAGAGCCAAATAAAGACTTTAGATTTTAAATAATAGAATTTTCTCCCGATCTTTTCTTGGGACAGGCTTTCATGCCCGCTGAGGAAACTAAGAAATGGTGTTTGTGGAAGGATCAGTGGTAGACGGCGGATTTAGTTTCTCCACCAGCTGATGCACCAAACTTCAGGTATTCTCACAGTGATGAACAGCAATGTTTGTTCATTTACTTTCTTTGAGTCTTTGGATGGAAACTTGGCTGATAATGATGCTTGTGTCCTAGCAACACTCAGACGACCCTTGAAGACTTGGATTCATTTTCTATTCGCGTCTGTCCCTCAACTCTCTCCTCCTGCTCTTCCTCACCCACTCCGTCCTTCTTCAGTATCGTCAGCGGCCACCAGAGGGAGCCGTTGCGGCGGTGTCTGCGGACGGTGCGTTCTGCTGGCCAGCAGCAAGGGGTGCCCTTATCCCCTGTCAGGAAGTAGAGGAGGGCGTTGAGCCAGGCATTGCAGGAGGCCAGCGGCCTGGTGACCTTATAGCAGATGGAAACGGTCTTCATGGCGTTGCACCCGCCGAGCTGCCCCCGCCGCAGGAGCATGAAAAGCGTCCGAGTCACATGGAACGGCAGGAAGCAGAGTGCAAACAGCAGCGTGATGGTTAGGATGGTTTTTATGGATTTCCGACGTCGCCGGATATAGTGCGAGTACTGGGAGCCAGAGATGGAGACGGAGGTTCTCTCTCGATCTCGAACACCTTCAACTGCTGCGTCCCCCACCGGACCATCCTCGCCACCCTCTATCGAACTGGGTGGAGAGCGCAGGGTCTGGAATATTGTCCGGACCACATGCGAGTAGCACCAGGCGATTACAACGAAGGGCACAAAGAAGCCCAGCAGGTGGAGGACGATGCCATACGGGACGTAGCTGGCAAACTCCTTATCAATGGCGTCGTCCCAGCAGTTCATGTACCGCTCCTCGGTCCGATTCCCGCCGCCCCTCATCCCTTCAGAGCCCACAGCCATGGTGACTCCTCGCATAACATATCCTGTCTGGGCAAACCGGAAGATGGGGCAGGTGAGTATAAAGACCACCACCCACACCAGCGCGCAGATCCCCTTCACCACCCGCTTGCTCTCCAGCGTGATGGTCCACATCGGATGGCAGATCCCCAGATACCTGAGAACAAAGGAGCTGTGGTGAGTTCAAGTTCAACACGGTCATCTCTTTCATTCACAGAGAACAGGTTTCTGGATTTAGAGATGCCAGATAACAGAGAAAGAACTTGTCAAGTGACCACTGACCTGCTGCTGAGGAGGAGGTTCCATTTTAGTTCAGTTTAGTTTATTCACACACATGGAGAAATACAGCGTACTGAACATATTTCCAATGACAGGAGTGAAAGGGTCACAGCGAGGAGACTACATAAAGCGTATAATAGGGGGTATCCTACGGTGGCCAGGAAGTGGAAAACAACATTACATTGAGTGAAGGTATATGTTCGTGATGCACATTTAGGTCATAGAAACCATGTTTACATTGCCAAGAAAAAGTTCAATACCAAAACACTTTTACCAAGAGCTAAACAACTTTACATTTCAGAAAAAAAAATGTACAAAACGTGAAACACTTTTACAAAGTTCTGAATACATTTCCGAAATACGTTTACCAACAACAAAGCAACTTTACACTTTTACAAGTCCAGGAAACACAATTACAAAGATTTGACCCAGCCGGTGTTACACCAAAATCTGTGACCCATAAGAATTCGTGACCGTGGGGGGCGATGGTGTACATTTCTCTGCATGTACGTCTTACACTAAAGAGGTGATAAATGGCCCCATTTCTGATAGGTTTCCCCTTTAGTCTATACTCTAGTATAATGTGACCCTCACAGAGGTCAGCATCTCTGACAGCCACTTTACTGAACCTTAATGAACTCAGAGTTAAGTACAGTGTTTTCAAGACTTTGCTCGTCTTCTGAGACGTACATGCGGAGAAATGTACACCATCGCCCCCTGCGGTCACAGATTCTGATGGGTCACAGATTTTGGTGTAACACCGGGTCATTACTTTGTGATTGTGTTTCTTGAACTTGTAAAAGTGTTTCACTCAGCGTAATGATGTTTTGCACTTCCCAGCCACCGTAGTATTCTGATTATATTACATTAACAGATGTGGTGGAGACAGATCACTGATGCAGCACTAACGAAGAAAAATCTGATAACAGACTGGAAAATGGAGGCTCTTCATAGCCTGTATGTAGGTGAGCAGGATAACGCTGGATGTCCCTTCCCCGCCAAACCTTTGATTGTTGACGAACCCTGAACTATTTCTAGCTTTTTGGGGAATTGCATGATTTTAGACAAACCTCTGAAACCTCGAGACAAAGCTACAAAAGAATAAGTGGAACGTCATTATGTCATTTAATGGTTTATTTTGGTTTTTCTTTAGTACATAATTGAATACATAAGGACCCCGTTTTGTTTTGTTTGTTTTTCAGCCATTTTTAACCCTCCAGCCCTGGAGGAACTTTGCGGCTTCAGGAACTGGGTTGAGTTGAGTCTTCCGGTTGGTCAGCAGTTTTTCAGCTTTGGTACTAAACTCTGCACATTTGTAGGTTAAACCTCAACTTCAGCGTTCTCTCGCCCCTGATTGGCTCAACGTCTGTAGAAGCTGACGTTTCATAACTTCTGTTCTGTGATCAAATCAAAGTTCACAGTCGTCAAAAATTAACGTTACCAGGAAAATACCTGAACGCGTAAGAGTGGCTGTACAGAAATGATGTACATGACAATGTTCCTGAGAGGGGGAGGCGTTTGGCGTGTACTTGAATAGTTTGTTAATGTGAAAGAACATTTACTGTAACTCCTCCCATAATGGAGAACTGGAAACACTGTAAAGGATCTGAAATCTAATTTAAAGGTTTTGTTATAAAACAAAAAGCAACGGTTTCTTCTGCAGATGGAGAACCAAGTGGACCACTCTGTATGGTCTCCATTCTAAAAATCCACCTGATAACTCAAAACTCCCAGAATTCTGTTAAACTGGACGGAAAGGGAACTGTTTATGAGCGAGAATCATAATGTTGAGACATGCATCAACAGTGATGAAGGTTAACCCTTAAAACTCCAGCAGATCTCCCCGAGGTCTCTCCTCCACCACCAGGAGCGGTGGAACTATGATGGATAGCTACCCTTCAGATGATACAGAAGTTTTCCAGGCATTTCTATCCCGTCCAGGATGTTTACAGTCCAGCCACTAAATGTACTTTTATTCAGAGACTCTATCTGGTAAATCCACCATGATCCATGATAACAGCTTTATTTATCACATTTCACCATAAAA
>JBAFTB010000017.1:30600095-30619868 GCA_037177355.1 Melanotaenia trifasciata
CTATCCATCTATCTATCCATCTATCCATCTATCTATCTATCTATCTATCTATCTATCTATCTATCTATCTATCTATCCTGAATTCGTCCATGTTAAACAGAAGAGGTTAAATCTCTGGAAGGTCTCCGGGCTGTGAGCTTCGCGTCCCCGCATGTTGTTTACCAGCAGCGGGGAGACCTCGGAGGGTTTATCCCGCCTACCAGTCACATCCAGACGGCTCCGGATCGCTCCGACATGTCGCCGTTCGCCTCCCCGCGGCTCCCCTCGTCCCGCGGGATCCGCTGCGTGGGTCTGCCGCGTCGCGAAGCTTCCAACTTTTCACGGAAACATTGAGAAGAGTTTGTTAAAAGTGGTTTAAGTTCTTACGGAGGAAGGCAGCAGCTTCCCTCTTCCTCCCCCTCCCCTTCCTCAGCTCTTCCGCTCTTCCCACTTTAACCTCTTGACTTCGGCGGAGAGACGGAGGCTCGTCGGCCTGAAGGAAGCAGGACAGACGGCTGTAATTAACATCTGTCACACATCTGCCCGTTTAACATGTAAACTTGGGATAAAAAGTGGGTAATTCAGTGTTTGTTGCATTATTTCTTTCTTATAACCTGCGACTTATAAATAAATCTAGGTTGGAAACCCTGTTTCAATTCAGTTCAGCTTTATTTGTACAGCCCCAAATAACAAAGTCTCTCAGGCTAATTTACTGTGATCCATTTAACCCTTTAATGCAGTTTAATGCAGATACACAGTTCGTCAGACATTTTGCATCACTTTATGGTAAAAACTTTAATAAGAACCCCTTTGAACACAATCAGTTACTTGTCTCCTGCCCCCTGGTGGACACCTTTTGTGACATGGCTCAGTGGGTAGAGTGATTGTCCCGTAGCCCAAAGGTTGCCGGTTAGATCCCGGCCCGAACAACTCATGTCGAGATGTCCCTGAGCAAGACACCGAACACCAAATTGCTCCTGATGGGTCATGGTTGAGCACCTTGCATGGCAGCTTCTGCCATCGGTGTGTGAATGTGTGTGTGAATGGGTGAATGTGACGTACATGTAAAGCACTTTGGATAAAAGTGCTATATAAGTATAAATACTTATATTTAAGATCATTTTTACGTCACATATTTTTTTATTTTTTACATTTAGTTAAAGGGCCAAATAAAACTTCAGATTTAAAAAATAATTTTCTCACCTTTTTACTTGGGTTGGGCTTTAAAGGGTTAAAACAAATCCACATTAGTCCAATTTTGTGTTTATTCTACCATCTTCTGTTCCGCTTAGTCCAAATTTAGGGTCACGGGGAAGTTGGAGCCTATCTCAGGATTTGCAGATGAGAGGCTGGTACATGGGTCGCCAGTCCATTAATTTTAATTCATAAAGAAAACATTATAGAATCTTGACTTCGATTCAGTGTCCCATCCTGAGCTGCATGGGGCAGCGGGCGGTAGCTGGGAGGAAAAACATCCTTTTAACAGGAAGGAAAAATCCTCCATCGGAACCAGAACCAGAGAGGGCGGCCAAATGCCTGCACTTGGGCTGGAGAGGAAAGGAAAGAGGGATCAACAAGCACCATAGCTTCCATCCAGGAAAACAGAGAGAAGAAAAGAAAAACAAGTTAATGATGCCAACAGTGAAGAGCAGAGAGGTGGAAAAAGGGAAGGAAGTACTCAGTGCAGTAGTCTAAGATGGCTGAACCCGCCTAGTTATAAGATTCATCAAATAGGATTTTTTAAAGTCTAGTCTGCCTCTCATTTACCAAATTTCCCTGAGGACTCTCTAAAGGGATTAATAAAGTATTTTCTATTCTATTCTAAATGCAGCCACATTTATAAGGAACACATATTTGTGGGATGAGCAGCAGAGTTGAGCATGTGGGTTGAACACATGAAAAATTTGCCAAATCTTCTCTGCCAAGCAATGAATTCTGGTACTGATTGCTATGACTGCCCTTCAACGTCAGGCCTGTTTACGCTGGTGTCGGCAGCATGTGGAATCTGAACATATAGAGGAACATCACGTTTATGAGCCCAGATTTCCTACTGTTGGATCACAGGGTCAGAAGAAGACACAGAGAATGTTAAGGTGCAGTCTAAAGGCCAAGATAAAGATTTTAGCACACCTTGCAGTGGCTACATTCATGTCCAGGAAGCTAAATCCAATCTGAAACCGTACTGATGTGATCAGTTCTAGGCTAGCACTGATAACTGAGCGGCAGGCTGTAACCAATGAGAAGATGACTTCTCATTTCACTAGGGCGGGTATTTTGGTGCCAAACGACTCACTGGATCATTAGTTACACCAGCTGTTCATTAGCACTGGAGAGGCTAACAATAGCTTCACTTAACTGGTTACCAGTTGGGTTGCATACTCTCGCTGCTATCCATTAGCAAGTAAATGCTAGTGTTAGCATTGAAGAGGCTAATGACTAGCTTCTCTAGACTGGTGACCCACTGGATTAGATAATTGCTAAATAAAGCTAATTCTTAGCAATTGTAGCTAACCTTATGCTCATCTTGTTATCCCAAAATACAAAACTCATTGTTTTGTGATAACCAGATACAGTTGGCAGTTATTTAGGGGAAAAATAGTTAATTTCTTGATATAATAACATTAATAATTAAATTAGTTTCATGACTCATTATCACTATAACAGAACTAGTTCTGGAGCTAACGGCGTCAACATTAAATTGCTGGCATGGCTGCTCTTGGCTTCTGCAAACAGGAGCACAAAGGTCATATTTATTTACATTTTACAAACCAACGCTGCAAAGGAAGGAAGCTAACTCAGCATCATGTGTAAAATAAAACTCATTTTTAGCCAACCTCACTGCACAGTGCGTAAAAATTATGAACTAGTTATGAACATTTTATTTGAGCAGCAGTCAGTTTCAGCCTTGTCAGATGTCATGTGGTCCAGACCTGGTCCAGAGGTCGTGTGCAGGGTTTAACTTGGGTTGTGGAATGTGTCCTACAGACCAAATGTGATCCAAATGTCGAAAGCCACCTTTGACATGCGTTACAGCAAGTATTGTGAGCCAGACAAGACCCCGCGGCCAGAAGGAAACTGTCTGGATCATGTCTGGAGGAAATGTGCCGGATCGTCCAGCATTAGCACCGTTATTCAAGGCCAGATGTGTTAGACTGGACTCATTATGTGTTATTAACTGTGGAGGTGGCTCATATAGTTGTTTACTTTTAAATGTTTTCATCCTTCTACAAACCACTGCGATAAAAAAAGAACATCTAATGGGAAATTTAACAATTTCAGACTCCTGAAAAACCAAAGACTGCTGCTATATGAACTTACAACACTAACAAGTCATATTTTAAATTGATTTCTGCAGAGTGAACTATTGTATGAATGTCTAAAGAGCACAATGGATGAACTAAAAATGCTCATAATTACAGCTTTTAGCCACTTCAGCTAAAATATGCTTACAATAGATTAAAAGACAATAAGTCAGTAAAGAGAAAAAAAGACTATAAATTCAATTTTTACAATAAAGTTGGAGATTATTTACACGGTTTTAAGTTGAAATATGAATTTTAAGTTAATTGTAAATAATACCTAAAGAGACTTAAAAATAAAATATATTTAATGAAATATTTAATTAAAGTAATAATTGATCTAATTTAATAAACTTCTTCAGAGACGTGCATGTTTGTAAAGCTAATAGGTCTGTTTTGTAAATGAGACTGTGTGTCTAAATGGGACTGTATAAATAAAGGTATAAAAATGTTATAAATCAATTTTATATTTAGTTTTAAAACTAATTAAATGTTATTAATCAAATTAATTTAATTCATTAAAACATGAACCTAATTCAGTTTTATTTAACTAATTTATTAAAGTTAATTTCATAACATTTAAAATCAAAAATAATTTTTTATATTTAATTTAAAAATTATTAATACAAAGTTAGTTTTTATTTCACATGTTAATAATTGTCTAGTAATTTTTAATAAAAATAGCCGTCAGATAAAGACTCATAAATGTCCAGTTAAGTTTAAGATAGATTCTGGTCCTGGATTAGGTCGAGATCCAGGTCCCAGTCCAGGACCTGGTCCAGATCCAGACCCCGGTCCAGTTTAAGCTCTGTGGGGAACACTGGAGGCAGTGAAGGGGTTAAGGTCTACTGGTGTCCTGTTTCACCATATTTCAGAGATGACGACTCAAAGCAGATGGAGGAGTTTAGGGACTCACAACAAAGGAAAGCAGCATTCCTGCAGCATAACTTCACACTAAGAGTCCGGTTCTGTCCTCCAGGATCTGAGACTCCCTGATACGTTCCTGATTAATGATTAATGTGATTACTATCCAGCTCAGGTCGTATCAGCCCAGTCGTCCAGCTCGTTACACCCCAGCACTTCTCACCACTCTTTGCATAAATAACTGATTATTTTGAATATTTGTAACGTAACACGCTGTAGAACATGTACATAGTTAGCTAGGATTACTACTGCTGCTGTAGTTACTGCCCCCGTCCCTGCAGCCTGTGTCCGTCCACCCTCTTTTTCTCTGGGACTGTCCCACATTCTTCCTGCTGTAAATTCCCCACAGTGGGATCAATGAAGTCTTATCAGTTCTGCTTCGATGTCCTGGCAACGCGCAAAACCTTGATAACATTTATCTCACTTCTCAGATGAAGAGATCTGCTTTTCTCAATCTTAGTCACACCAGAGGGAAATGTGAAGCCAGTAATTCTGACATGATGTCAGCCATTTAATGCCACATAATAATAATAATAATAATAATAATAATAATAATAATAATAAATAGAGCTATGACTTAGTGCTGTTGTACACATTGAGCACCTTCTGCCTCACATTTATCCAGCAAGGACTTTCTACAAGACTGTATGTTAATGTCTGTGTAGCGCCCTTTAGAGGTCACAGTGGGGAAATATCTGTTCTCCCTCAAAACAAATATAAATAAATAAAAATAAAAAATAAAAAACAACATAAATGTTCATGGAAACTTTACCAAGAAAAACATTTAACAATTCAGAATATTTAAAAACCTTAATGAGTTATTAAATGTGTACATCCACTATGAAAGCATTTTCTTTCATGTTGGTTTGATCTTTGAAGTTTTACTTTCAGTGACATTTTTCTGAAACTTTTCCACTTTTAGATCCAGTTTGTCTCAGATTGGTGAAGCTCTGTCCATCTTTCCATCTGAGACTCTGCCTCTCTGAAATGCTCCTTTTATACCAGTCATGTTACTGACCTGTTACCAGGTAACCTGATTAGTTGTCAATGCTCCTCCAGGTGTTTCTGGTTTGTACCAGTTACTTTTCCAGCCTTGTGTTGCCATTAAAACAAAATAACATATAACACATAACATGTATACACATTAGTAAAAAATGTTTAATTTTATATCACAAAACATATCCAGTATTCATGCCCAAAACCACATTTTATGTGAATCTTAAATGATTCAGATGTCAGACCTGCTCAGATCTTATAGAAGTATCAAAGTCAGTAGAGAGAAAAGTAATAAAATACAAACATAACTTGTAATAAAATCATATTTCCAGCTGGTAAAATAAAATGTTTATATTATGTGGAAGTGATGAATGGATTAAAGATGATGTGGACTTTCTCTCTGCCGCTTGTTGTCCGCGCTGCAGTTCCCCCTGTGACCAGAGGGAGGCGCCGTTTCTACAAATGGAGAACTACCTCTATTTGCTGAAGGACTATGTTGTAAAAATCTTTCAAACTGTTATTTTTCACTGATTCCGCGTCTCTTCGGAGGGTCTGTTTGGCGGCCTTGGGGACTGTGAGACGACCTGTTCCGGAGAACAGGAGGAGCAGCTCGGGTTTTGCCCGTTCCGTCCGCTGTTTAGCGGTTTTCTGATCTCTGCCTGGAGGTTTTACTGCAAACCAAGTTAGCTCAACAGCTAATCCTAAAAGTCACGTCACCTGTGTGGACTCGAGTTAAAAGTTCCCCCCTAGACGTGGGACAGCCGGGCGGTAGTTAAGCATCAGCGGTTACCAAACTTTGTCTCGAGTGTTTCGACGCGGGGTTCGTATTTTACTTCAGTTTCAGTAAAAATAAATATATCGTCGTCAGAGACAATAGCAAGTGAAGCGTATCTGCGGGGATCGTGGTCGCTTTGTCTCACAGTCACATACAGACACGGGGATTTATCGGCGGAAATGCAATAGAGGGACGGCAGCTGCGGTGTTGAGTCCGCTGTCTCGGCGGCTCTGGGTTCGCTGCCAGTGAGGCCTGCGGGTCAGGCTTCCACCGGGCTAGAGTAGAGCCCGTCACCACCGTCAGAAGGTCGAAGGACGGTAGGTGGCGCCGCCACCGCCGGGCCTGTGGACCCAATCATGGAACGGATGGAAGTGGACCAATGCGCAGGCGCAGCTGGTGGAGCAGGAGGCGGAGCGCTCAGGAGGTCAAATAGCGCCCCCATGATCACCAGTGTCAGGTCAGTGGTACTACAACCACATACAAAGTACTGAATCCCACTCAAATATCAAATGTATACTTTAATAAACTGAAACACCTAATTTGTTATTATAAAATATATTCAGATTATAAATAGAAACAAATATTTCATTCAGCTATAGAATTATTATTCAATAAAACAATTTTTACTTGATTAATTTCTTTGTTTAACCCTTGTGGATCGCTTGTTGAGCATCATCATGACATCTGATAGGCTACCATAATCATGTGACACAGAAGGAATGCACTACAGCCAGTTTCCACTCATAATTTTATTTCCTAAAACTCTCAGAAATTAGATTGAATGTCTTGTATCTGCTCAGTTGCATCACAATATTTAACAAAAGTATTGAATCTGATATTTTTCCTGGCAGATATCAAAGTATTGATTCGCCCACCCATAATGACTGGGTGTTAACGGCATTTTCCACAAATTACTGCAATAGATTGACAAAATATAGTCTCCTGTATCGTTGTGACAGTTCAACATCCACATAGTTATAATCTTCATACTGAGTCTTTGTTCCTAGAACTTATCAGAAGCAGACCTTAGGCTGTATGGATTGTGATGTCGCTGGTTATCTCAATCCACCTCGTTTTTCTTGTTGTAGGTAGTTCCTCTATCAAACATGTCAACAAGTTTCAAGTTTTTTATTTGTCACTTCTAAGATGGCAGTGAAACGCAGTCATACATACATCCGACGCTGTGCACACCCATTTACCACTAGTACAGGCCTGAGAGAAGAAGCTCCTCCTGAGTTCTCCTTAGACGCCAGCCAGAGTGCAGCCACTCCACCACACTGCTGTTAGGATGATGAGGGTCTCTCATGATCCTGTTTGCTCCGGCTGCTGTGCTCCTCATGAAGGGTTGTACCCATGGTACGCTCTGCTGACCCCTGCAGGGCCCTCCGGTCCCGGCCAGTACTGTTCCCGTACCACACTGGGTGATGCTACCAGTCAGAATACTCTCCACTGCTGCTGTTAATGATTTTTAACTAATTTAATGGGCTGACTGAGCATGCTCAGAGAGCACTTGGTTCTCTAACAGCCAGGTGCATGATGGGAAGGTGAGAGGTTACCTGCAGCTGTGTTTTCTAGGACTTACAGAGTGTGTTTGTTTTTGTCTTCATGTGTCTCAGCGACGGGATGACAGTCTTCAGTCCCGTGTCCTCGGCTCGGTACCGACGTAGCAGCGTGTCCATCAACCCCTCCCAGGTGCGTATGAGCCAGGTAAACGTCCCATAGCCACCAGATCTGAGGGATCTGAGACGATGTGCCTCTGTGTGATGAAGTTCATCACATCCAGTTTCAGATCCCGTTAAAACAGACCAGGTTTCTCTTCCTGGATCAGAAATCAGAAGTAAACCAGCAGAGGAGGCAAGCAGACCTCAGTTGGAGCTTTATTCAATCCTTTTCTGTAAAAAATGACAAAACCAAGCCGTTGTTAATTTTTGTGACCTAACATCTCTGATCAGGTCTGTCCACCCTGCTGCTGACCCTGTTGGTCCAGTTCTCCCAGTATCGTCTTCTTTAGATCATCCTGAATATGACTTAATTAACTCTGGATGGATTCATCCCACCAGCCTCTTTCATGTGTCCTTCTGTCTCCTCCTTCAGCTCGTCCCCTTGTCTCCTTTCTCTCTGAGTGGAGACCGATCCGACCAGAAGAGACAGGTAAGGACAGATGGACAGCGTCTCAGTGGTTTGGATATGGAGTCAGATGCCTGTCAGATCAGACGTGTTTACAGTGTATTTAGACCGAGATTCAAACTCTCACAACTCAATAAAAATGCAAATATTTGGGTTTCTTCGTTGGGAGTATGGGCTGACGGTGGGGACTGACGATTTCCTGCTCATATGATACCATTTGTTTATGGTGCTTTCGTATCAATACCAGTACTTTCTGCCCCTTAAAGGAAAATCTCACGATTGTACAATGTGCATTAATATCTTTATAAAGATCCATTTATGCTCGCTTACTATGCAAATAGTGACATCGTTTCAAACGTGGTCATATGTCGCCGTCCTCATCCATGCATGTTTTGCGTTGCCATGATTGTTAAGTCAGTGCCTCTACTAGGGGGCAGTGCTGAGTTTAACCTTCACTCCCGCAAACCAACGTCAGTTTCAGACACTCGTCGCTATGAAGTTGTTTCCAATGCCCAACACGCCCTAAACACTCACATATAGTCTCTCTTCAAAAGCTTGCATAATTACTACAGTTATCCTTGTCTTCATTCTTCTTCTACTTTTTTGTTCCCATCCTGATCCTCTTCTTCTCTAGTTTGTTTCTTTCGCTGGTCACATGTCAGCTATTCTGCTCAGCACTGCCCCCACGTTTTCCGGTGGTATTGCACCGTCTTTTGCGTCAAGCAATGGATAGCTAAGCTTCCTGAAAACTGACCAAAACTGTTACCAGTCTCAGTTGTATCTGTACATGTTCATTTTCTAAATGAAAACAAAGGAATAAATGAGCTGCATCCTCCTCTCTAACACGGCGTTGACAGCATCTGCCACCTGCTGCCCTCCTCCTCCTCCGTTCTGACCCTGGTAATGACCAGAGCTAGACTTGATTCTAATTTAGAAACAGAAGTAGGCGTAGGACTTGTGTTCGCACTCTTTTAGAAATCTGGAAGCTTTTGTGCGTCACATCTCCCGTACACCACCTGTAGTCTGCTTTGCTACACACAGTTTTATAAATGAGGCTCCAGGTCTATGGTCCTTCAGGTTTTAGATATTTCCTGCTCCAACACGCTTGATTGAAGTTAATGGATCATTAACAAGTTTGTTGTGAACTTGACAAGCTGTTGTGCACGGATCAGGTTGGAGCAGGAAACATCTAAAACCTGCAGGATGGTGGACCTCCAGGACCAGAGCCGGACACGCCTGTCACAACACACGTGACCTAAAGAAAGATGATGCAGTCATCATACATCCTGACAAAAGGATTGAAACTAGCTGTAAAACATCTGACCTTCCAACATTGGTTTCATTAACACACATAAACATTCTGAGGTTTACCAGTGTTATTAGTAACTGATCATGGATGCTTCCCGTAGGTGGCTGTCTCTCAGTCTGCTCTCCATGGTTTAGACCAGGTATATGTAGACCCTGCAGGACAGAATTCTGCTCTGGATCACTGATAAACCAACGTTGTAGAAAGATCAGAGTCCGGTCTAATTAAACTAACCAAGGCTGATGGTGGATTCCTTTATGGAGGCTGGATTTACTCGTAACTATCGGGTCAACATGGAGGCTGAAAACGGTTTGTATTTGATGCAGGAGGAGAACATGGAGACGGCGCTCCGAGGGAGTCTGCAGAAACTGAGGTGAACAACTACACCATCACCCTGACGTTCGCTGGAGTTTAAACCAGATTTTATTCACCATTCATCTCTTTCTGTCTCCCAGTCCTTCCAGTCTGATTCCAGTTCCTCTGGTCAGTCAGTGGCATGACCACACAGCCGTGGTGAGCATCTCCACCAGGACCTTCTTACTTTACGATTAACACTTAAACCTCCAGCAGGTCTCCCCGAGGTCTATCTCCTCCACCACCAGGAGCGGTGGTGTGTAGCTTTGTGGGGTGAATGTGATGGATATTTTACCCTTTAGCTGATCTACGGAAGTTTTCCAGCATTTCTATCCCGTCCAGGAGGTTTACAATCCAGCCACTAAATGTAGTTTTATTCAGAGACTATCTGGTAAATCCACCATGATCCATGATAACAGCATTATTTATCACATTTCACCATAAAAACATCACCATCACTACTATGTTGCTAAGAGACCTCTATTTAGACCTGGACATGATGATGAAGCCACTTCAATCAGAGAGCTTGCAGGGATCTCCAACTCCGGTCCTCGTGAGCTACTGTCCTGCAGGTTTTGGATTCTACCCTGATGTAACACACCTGACTCAATCACTGGGTCATTAACAGGCTTGTGCAGAGGTGTGTTGTAGTAGGAGACATCTAAAATCTGCAGGACAGTAGCTCACGAGGACTGGAGTTGGAGACCCCTGGTTAGATTGACGGTAATGTCCAATCAGGAGCAGAAATGTTTGAATGCAGATGGAAAAGACTTGTTCACTGTTGATCTGTGTGTTATTTCTACAGCGTTCTTCTTCTGGTCGGCCTTTATGCTGCGCTACAGTGCCTTGAAAACGTATTAACAGCCCTTGAACATTTTTACATTTTGTGACTTTACAATCACAAACTTGAACATATTTAGTGATGCATGGTTTTAAATGGATATAAATGTGAAAATGTGGCGTGCTTTCAGGGGTTAAAGTCAGAATGTTTGGTGGATTGTTGTCGTATTGGACAGAAATGTGAGGTCAGGATAGAAAACTCTGAATCCAGATCAGACCACTAATCCAGTTTAGAGGATTTAGATTTAAACCAGGTTTAAAGTGATTTTGTCAGTTAAGTAATCCAGATCATTGAGGTAGAATTAGACTGAATCAGGTTCAGATTTTAGGCTAATGTGTATTACCAGATAAAGACTGAGATTAAATCCAGATTAAAGTTTCAGACTATTAACGTCATGTTTCAGTCGGGATTTTTGCTCCAAATTCGCATCATGTGTTTAGACTGAATCCAGATTGATGTAGATCTGAATATCGAGACTTCCATGATGGAATCCAGATTAGGTTTCAGACTGATCTAGATCTGACTCTTTAAACTTTAATTAAATCTTAAATTAAATCCAGATCAGCAGTTCATACTGATTTGTGATGTGGATTCACTTTGAATTAATTAGATTTTAATCCAAAATTCTAATTAAGTGTAAATCCTGATTAGAGTGTTTAGACAATCTACAAATTAGAGTTGACACTGGATTAAATTAATCTACGCCAGGTTTCAGTCTAGATTCTTTGCAATTCCAGATTTTGTGTTTAGACTGAATTCAGACTGATAAAGAAAAAAATATCAAGACAGCAATAATAAAGCATTCAGACTGAATCCAGATTAGGTTTTAGACTGATCTAGATCAGGCTCTTTAAATTTAATTCAGACCAAGGGGTTAGGAGGGGGTTTAGGCTGAATCTGGCTGTGTTTTTAGTCGGCTGACTTTAAGCCAGTGTAAACCCTCTGATCTATAAACTGTTTAAACACAGATTCAAATCTAGTGAATTAAAAGTGAATCCACATCACATGAACTGCTAATCTGGATGTAAGTTCACTTCACCTGCTGATCCCCATCATTCATGTTCCAGTCTAGATTTCAACATGTTAAACTGAAATCTGGTCAGTAGTTCAGACTGAATTCATATCAGGTTACAGATTGGTTTTGTTTGGATCAAACGTTCAGATTTAATCCAGATTAAGTCTTCAGACTAATCAAACCAGATTTGGAAGATAACTGTTAGTTTTTTTTTATTACTGCTGGCTGCAAATGAACATTTGTATTCAAGGGTTCTGATTGGTTTTCAGAATAATCATAATTAGATTTTTAAAACTTATTCTGGATTATAAAGTTCAAACTAAAACCAGATGAGATTTTTCAGACTGAATCCAGATAGAAACGGGTTGGTGTTGATCCACAGATCCAGAACTTCAGATCAGATTTAAACTGATCTGGTTTGTTAGACTCAGTCTGTGTTTCGGGTTCAGGATTAATGCAGAGTATAAATTCTGACTAAATCCAGATGAGATATACAGTATACAGATTAAAATGCTCAGACTAATCCAGACCCAGAGTTAGTCCAGATCATAAAACTGACAGAGTCCAGATTAGAGGGTGGAAATGGAGAAAATTCCAGATTTTAGCTGGAAAAGCCAAAATAAGATTAGTAACCTGAATCCAGATCAGATTTATTCAGAACTAAATCCAGATTGGAAGTTTCACATTAAATCTAGAATTACATGTTAGAGACTAAAGAAGGGATGCCAAACATATGGCTTGGGGGCAAAATCCGGCCCTCCAGAATGTCCAACCTGGCCCTGAAAATGACCTTGAAGATATTAACTGTATTTTTTAAATAAAAAACTATGATTCATGGCTTTTCAACGATGTTTTTAATGTATGTTTTAAAATAAATTTCTAGCTCTTGAAACGTTATTTTAATCCATTTTTCAGTTCCACGTATGTGTGAGTAAATATATTTAGATGGTGTAGATCCCCAGTGATTTGTAAGTTAAATTTGTGATATGTAAAATTTAGAAATGTGAATAAAAATATAACTAATACATTATATTGACCAAGTATAAAGATTTATGATTAATATAAACTTATTTTCACCATAAATTTTAGGTTCATAATATTTCCTAAAAGGATAGTTGATCAAATGTAAACACTGTGATGATGAACGTGTTTTTTCTTTTACTAAAGGAATATTATTTCTAGGTTATTATGCAGTTATTGTACTGGTCCGACCCGCTGGAGACCAGATGGTTGTGAATGAATGAACCACGATGATATAAAGGGAGGCTTGTACCCAGTTCAGACTGACTTCTCTCCTGTTTCTTCTTCAGTGGTGTCCATCTCAGGACAGCGGCGTCACACCCAACTCGTCCCCGAGTCCCACCAGGAGGTTCAGGTTCATACGAACACAAACAGTTTTTTCCTGTAATCTTCGGTCTGAATCTGAGCTGATGTTTGTGTTGGTGTCCAACAGACCTGCAGTCAGCGCCACCGTCAGATGGCCGGCGTTAACGCCACTGAAGAGGAAAGGTAACTGCACTTTGTCCTCATAGCTTCCACCGCTTGGTTGAGTCAAACCACATGAATCAGAGCTCAGGATGGGAGTTGAAACTGCTTCCAGTTTACTGGAATATTTCTGGATTCATACATCATCTGCAGCTGCAGCACAGGTGGGACTGAACGGATGTCCCAGACTTAGTGGTGGAAGGTTTTCACCTTCCTCAGCCGTAGAAGAGGTCCAGTTAAAAACGAAACTAAATAAATTTGATGTTAATATTTAAGATAGGAGGCTAAATGATGCAGAATTTGAAATTTGGACGTTGATATTCTGTTTTAATCAGCCTAATGTTTCACATTTTCGCTACAGACACAAAACTCAAACACTCTAAATCCAAAGTTTGTTCAATTTATCTTTATTTCTACAGCATCAATTCACAAGAAAGTCATCAAAGTCCAATTCTTTGTAGCCTAATTATAATACATTTAAAACAAATCCATCAATATGATCCCTGTTAGTCCATTTTATAATAACTGTGTTCATATACACCAGCTCATAAATAGTTACCTAGATAAGGAAAACCTACATCAGAACCAGGAAGGACGGCCAACTTCGTGGACCAGATGGGGGTGAAGAGGACAGGAAAGAGGGTGAACCAGCAGCAGAACTCTGATCCAGGGATTCCTGCTGAGAAAAAAGAAGAGAAACACAAATGAATGAACAACGTCAGATATTTCTACATGGAGCGTAAGAGAGGATTTATTGATGCTAAAACCTGTTAGTGAACTAGTTTCCTGAGAAAACTGGCCCTAGAATTGATAACTGATCAACAGCATTGATAGAAGTGTTGGTATTAACCAAATCTAACCGTTCTCGTCTGAAGTCCTTCCTGAAGGAAGCGAGTTGATCCCAGTGGTGGTTGCTTTCACCGTTCAAACTTCCTGTCTGCCTTGTGGTGATTCATTTGTACACATTTCTGAACCCTTTTCTTTCAGGAGGGGTGGATTCAGATGGCCCCCCAAAGAAGCTTTTTGTTGCTGGGGTTACAGACCCCACCCACCGGAGCAGCTACACCGTCAGGTAAGGACCACCTGAATCAGAAATAAATAAATAAAGAATGAAAACTCATCCTGTTTTTCCTGTCTCTCCTCCTCAGTGTCTCCCAGTCGACGACGGACTCTCCTCCTGCAGGAGGCATCAGTCCTCAGTCCCGCCCCCTGTCTCTGTCTCCGCCCCCACCCTTTACCTCCTTTACCACCCACCAGCACCCACACTAAAGCCCCCCATCCTCAACCAGAGCAGAGGGCCCATCACTGTGGACCCATTTCACCACCAGCAGAAGGAACATCCACCTTCATCACACCTTATTTTCTATCCAATCACCTGCCAGCATCACTGTAAGCCCCGCATCTTCTGGTGGACACGAGTTCTTCGGTCCGAATCCAGAGAAAGTTTTCTGATCTGCCCACCAGCTCGTCCTGTCGGCCAGTTGGATGTTTATCCCAGAAGTCCTTTTTCTCACCAAGCAAAGGCTTACATGACCACACCCTCTCGTGCAGGCCACGCCCACTGTGAATAATAAGAGTCAACAGGATCAAATTTTAAAGACGTTTGCGACACGCTGGCTGTGTCGTTGGACGGGAGGCTGTAACCCTGTTAAAACACCCTCGATGTGGTGAATCAGGATTCATCTCTGAGGGTTATGGTGATGGGAAGCACAAAACATTCAAGGTTCTGTCTGAGAAGTCTGTCGTAGTCTGATGACGTCTCTGAAAAGTCCTTCTAATTCAGGTGGGATCAAATCTTTGGGCTCCGATCACACCCATCAGTCAGGTGATGCTGAAGTTCCAGATCTTTTCTGGATACCGTCTCTCAGCTTCTGACTGATCAAACAGGATCTTAAAGACAAGAACCCAAGAGGTGATGAATTACTTTCAGACTGCTGATCCAGATGGTCTCTAAAGGCAGGAACATAAAATTCCACATCAGTTGACGTCTCCAGAAGGAAAACCCAGCAGGACTTTGCTGTTTTCTTGTACGAGCCGTGTAAACTGCCTGATGTTTCCTTCGGAGTGATGCAGAATAATCATCGGGTTAACGAAGTTTTCATTCCCATGTGGAGTTTCATAGAGTTTCATACACAACGCAACTAAACGTTCAGTATCCCTGAAAATCCAATCGACTCTTACTAAATGATCTTTTATCCAGACTAAGAAGTTTTCCTGTTTCTCCGACCCAACGGAAGCAGAGTCGAAGACATTTCTGATGTTTCAGGGTTGCCGAGTGCTTCTGGTTTTAAAGGCTTTAGTTTTTGTCAGCTGGTCAAACTTTGGCTGGTGGTTTTGTTTGTGGATGACGGACTGGTTTTACGACCTGACTTCCAGTCCGTAGAACTGGTCCGTTTGTTAATAGTGTATCTATATGTGAATAAGTGGCTGTACAGACAAACGTCGCTCTTCCCTCCTTCACAGTGTGTTTAAACTTTTTATTTCCCGGTTATTTTTCTTTCTGACTGACTTGCTCCAGTTTTATTTGAAAATCGGCCACATTAGCGACGTTTCCTAAAAACTGTTTGTAAAAAAAAGTTTGGAGGGGATAAATCCAGCAGGTGGCAGCACAGGCTGCTTTCTACATGGCTGTTTGACAGAGTCAAAACTTGAAGAAAGACCAAAAACAACCCAGGAACTGACCTCCAAAAGCATTAGATTGTTTCTGTGCTGTGTGCGACCCTCTCAGCTAATAGCTGATTATGGTTCAAACCCCTATAAGACTGAAAAATGCTTCAGTGTTCTTGCTGTACTTATACTTACTCCAAACTATTTGGGGTTAGAACAAGCCAATAATCTGATTTTAATACAGAGTTGGGATAGATTTAATCCAAAATCGTTATGGGGTTTGATTTAGAGACAACCTAAAATGATATCTCCATGTGTGTGGATGTCGGGAGGAGGTTGTCGGAGGTTATGATGCGTTCACACTAATCGGCGGGGGGGAGGAACTAGAGTTTGTTTTAAAGCGCAGATCACCTGAATAAGTCTGAATTATTAGTGGGTACTAAAACATGAGTCTTGGTCCTGCCCCAGTTAGACTAAACTACTTCTTTTACTGAATTACAGCCCGAAGGATTAGGAGCAAGTCTGATTTGTTTCATTTAAACCAATCAAAACTTTTTAAGTTTCTCAAAAAAGTTTCTTACGCCTGCTTTTTCTTTGAATGGAAACCTGACTTCCGAAACTCTGAAATACGTGTTTCTCCAGACATCTTTCATCCGTCGGTGTGGATAAATGTTTATGGACGTCGAAGGTTCACCAAGGCGAATGTTTCAGAAACGAGCTGCAGCTCTGCTTCCAGCTTTTGTACTTTGACGGTATTGTACAGTTTTGTACTTTCACTCATCGTTGTGCCTAAAATATGTGGTCATTTTGGAGGATCGCCGGTTTTCCTGTCTCCTCCGACATGTTCAGACATAGTCTCTATGATCTCTTCTTTTCCAAGTGTCTTTATTCCTCTTATAAAAGAGTGAACCGGAGTGTGTCAGTGCTCCAACATGCAGTGTTTCTCAAGGTTTTGCACAATAATTTTGACCATTTTCATCGTATGTTTAGCTGCTTTTAAAATTTTTAGCTTTATTTCTCAGCTTGTTTCCCTCCCAGAGTCGATCCTGTCAGAGAAGACAAGCCGCCGTTAGGACGATGTGTTCGCCTCCTACGGGACAGAAGACAGCTTTTAAACGTTAAAGTTTAACACAAGTAAAAATATATTCTCATCTTCACTTTTAGATGATTTTTGTAGACTTTTTTCAGTTTTCTCATGAAATAAATTTAAAACTGCCAGAAAATCAGGTCAGAGAGGAATTTCAGATTTGATTAAAATAGTTTAAAAAGACGAGTTCTCTCAAGAAAGAAATGGCTAAAGGCCGATCTTATTCCACCAGGATTAAGATGTTAATAATTGTCATTTATGTGGAATTACTATCGTAGTGCAAATGACGTCCACCAGGGGGCAGAAGACAAGTATCATTTTACATAGAAGATGGTTTGGAGCAAAATGTTTACCAAAAAGTGATGAAATGGGTCTCAAAAACTGTATGTATCAAATATGACATGTATGACTTTAAAGAGTTAAATTCAGTAGTTTTCACATAAAACTATTTACCCTGGAAATCAAACACAATGGACTCCTAACCAGTTGTCCTGCACATATTCCATAAAACTCAGTGGTAAAAACTCCTAAAAGTAGCTTTTAGCTTAGCTGTAATCAAAGTTTTATTTATTCTGAAAGAAAGTCCTGGCCACTGCTTATTAACATTCAATCCTTTCCGATATGGAAAAACTTCCAACACCTTTAACCCGTTAGTTAGGGCATCAAACCATCGACTATTAAGATATATTTATCAGGCTACTAAACTAAATAAATATTAGTTTTAACTAGAAATGGGCTCAACTAAAATTTTCCTTTTAATACAGTACCATTAGTTTACGGTACTTTTTCATAAATACCAATACTTATAGCCCCTTATAGGAAAAATGCACTGTTGTATGGTGTGCCGTAATATCTTTATTTAAAGGGCAAAATGAAATGTGGATAAAACTCGTAAACATAAATACATCAAGAAATTCTTATAAAATAATAATTAAATCTATAAATGAATGAATTGCACAAAAAAATCAAATGAAAATATTTTTAAAATAATAAATTGACTACATGTAACACATCACTAGCATTATCAGCAGTGGCGTCATTATGACATCTGATAGGCTACCGTAGTCATGTGACACAGAGGGGATACATCCTGGCCGGTATTCGCACATAATTTTATTGCCTAAAACTTAGAAGTTAAAACAAATGGCACATTTCGTATCAGCACAGTGGTGTGGAGATATTTTAAAGAAGTACTGATTTCAGTATTGTGATTGGCAGATAAAGTATCAGTTCCATAGTCGATCAATGACCCCTCCCTTGTTCATACTTCATATTTTAAAGAGTTGGCCGTCCAACAAGGCACGGTCCTCCGAAGCTTTTATCAGTAATCTGAACAGAAACGGGATCGACTCTTCGCAGACGAAACAAGACGCTGCCAAATTTCTGTTGCTGTACAGACATGAACTGTAGCTTTAACACAGTTTTCTGTGTTTTAAACTTTGCACGCTCACCTTCCCTGTGTTACCGTTGGTAACATTCTGTAGCTGGATCACGGCGTCACCTGGAATTTTAACGGCAGTGTTCGGCACTTCCGGTGTTCGTATGAATTTCTGCCTCAAAGAATGTTTGTTTTGAAGCCAAAAATCCTCTGCAGACGTCCGGCTTTGGGTTTTCTGGACATTTCTTTTGAGAGCTTTGGACAAACATGACCTTTGTTTTAGTTTTTTTCTCACGTTTAATTTGACGCTGAGGTCAGTTTGGAAGCACCGTTCACTTTCCATTTGTCCTCTGAGGCAAATGTAGTTCGTAGCAAAAAGACAAAGAAGGTGTTTCAGTATTAAAGTGATGTTTCACTCTAAAAGAATGCTGCTATTTATTGGCACCAAAAGTTGAATAAATGACCTTTTCGGGGACCCATAGAGCCATTGCATCAGCCTGATTTGACATTTGTACCAGCAACATTTTAGCCCGAGATTATACTTGCTTTTAAACCTGGCGTAGCCTAGCCGCTCCATCATGAGTTGCAGCTGTTTGCATACTTGCTTGTGTACTATGCTTGTTACCAGAGGATTCCACTAGGGGGCGCATTAGAGAACTCAGATTTGTGACATTTGAAGGGTGTAAACAAAACGATAAACATGGCGCAAATAGACGAGGTTAGCATTCTGCTACAATACAATGTAAAGATTCGGGTAGTTTCAGACTTGGTCAAGAAGTTTGTCTTTGAAACTTTCTGTCATTTTTACCTCTGTCCACCCTGTGACCTCACATCTGGTCAAATTGGTCCTCGCGCTGCCCCCTACTGGTTACTCCAATATTGCAGTTTGCAAATGTTTAGAGGACGTTCACAGAGGACGCCTCAATTATTGCAAAACTACGTGAGGCAGCCATGGTGATTGAAAGGAAATATATTTTGGGCCTTTTTCATTTTCAGCGTTCATATAGATGTTGTGGAACGGTGGGCGGAGTCTGATCAGGCCGCTGGCGTTAACCAGTCAGAGCAGAGTTGGCTTCCTTTTGGTTCAGAGATGGTGGCCGGCTTCCAGAGTGGGATACAACTTTAAAAAGGGCTGCCAGGGTTTTATTGCAGATGACAAAGGGAACTAAAAGCACATCTATACAAGCATTCACATAAGTATTTTCTCCATGTAAATATTTTTGATTTTTCTTTTGGACAAAATCTGGACATGAGACAGATGAGATGATGTATTTTTATGAGAATTAAAAGTCTATATTCAGGTGTTCATTCCCTCATGATGAGCTCATAGCTGTAAAAACGATGCAGAATGACTTTAGTTTTAGTGGAAACAGTTCATGTACACTATAAATATAATTATACATATTGTATATTAAAACTATCAATAAAAATCTGTACTATCAGACAAGATGCGTCATTTTTCAATCACATGGCAGCAACTCAAAACATTTAGAAATGTAGACATGGTCGAGACGACATGCCGAACCAGATCTCAGTCCAGTAGAGCAGCTTTGGGATGTGGTGGAACGGGAGATTCTCATCATGGATGCAGCCGACAAAC
>JBAFTB010000017.1:30811908-30822555 GCA_037177355.1 Melanotaenia trifasciata
CATCAGGAGTTCCTAAAAAATAACCAAGACAACAACAACATGTATCACAACAACAACCAAAGAACCAGAAACACACAAATAAAAAAAAGAAAAGAAAAAAGAAAATCCCACTGGACACCTCAGTGACTGTCAGCATGTAGAGGATGAGAAATGAGGAGGGATCAGAGACGAGTGTGATCAAGCAAATATGGTCACGCCTCTATGAAGGCTAGAGGCAGACTAGGATGGCCTAGAGACCCGGGCCATCAGCTGCAATCCTGGAGCACCAACCCAAGCACCCACCACGAAGACTACCCAGGAACCCAACCAGAGGGCAGCAGAGGAAGGTCCCAGCCAGAGCCCATCGGCGGTCATGGAACACAGGGCCCGGCGGGCCAAGATTGGCAGCCGCCGAACACGCTAGGCAGGCAGAGTGGCCCAGGGTCCCAAGAGTCCAGAGGCGTACCCCCCACAAGACAGAGGGCCTGCACCATGCCCAAGAGAACCAGGCCCACCAAACAACAACCCAACGTGGGCCAGCACCCACACCCAAAGTTCCAGCCGCACACCCCGGAAACCAGGGCACCACATACCACTCCCCCCATCCTCCTACACACCGTAACATCTCACTCACAGCCTCCCTCACGCCATACAAACATGCCCTTTACCACACCCACATCACGCTAATCCTCCCACCATGCCCTGTGGGAGACATCCTCGGCAGACCAGAGGATAGTGAGTCAGAGTCAGGGGATGGCATGAGGGCTCTAGAAGTAGTAACTTAAAAAAACAACAAAAAACAACAAAAAACTTTAAGAAATTATTACACATCTCATGAGATGCTTTTAAACACACATTCTGTGGAGCATTAAGAATCGAGTTAATTGTGTTAAATTATGTTGGATGAGATGATGGTTTCAAAGGGTTTCTTTTTCCTCTTTTAAGTGCTCTGGTATTGATGCCAGTCCTGTCATTAACCAAGGGCTCCAGTTTCACTTTGAAGTAGTTGGTTTTTATTAGAACCACAGAATCCAGGTTGGTGTGGCAAGATGTCTCAAACCAGAAGCCAAGATATTTGACAATATTGTCAATAATGTTACAACCTGAATTGAAATCATGGATTACAGCCCACAAATGCAGCCAAACCAACTTCAGTGCGTGTATCATACAATACCTGACAAAAAATAAAATTTAAATAAATAAAGTTTCCACCTGGATTAAACTAAGCAAATAGATCGAAGTCTCCTATTGGATAATTCGGGAGGCACCGAGTAGGTTCTGATTTCTTAAACAACCATGTGGAAAGCGACATCCCGTAGTCTTGGAAAAGATGTTAGTCTGTTTAAAAAGGGTCAGATTGGGACTGGGCGGTATGGCCTAAACATGAAATCTCAGATTTTTTTCAAACCAAATTTGACTTCCGATTTTAATTTTAATTTTCTTCCTTTTCTTTCTTAAAAACATATTAATCTAATTAAAAACATTATTAAACTGAAAGCTTTTGCTTGTTTTATTTAGTTATATGAATGAATTACAGCGAAAAAAGTAAATAATGTCATAACTTTTCCACCGTATAAAACAGCTTCATAGGTTGCATAGAGATATGCAACACAACTGCATCCGTGATCTCTTTCCATCTGCATCCCTATCATATGGGATCCACTGAGGAAATAATTTTCATAAAGTAGGTTGTCCCTTAATGAGAGTTTGTGGGCTGAAGTTTCTGTCTTCTGCATCTCAAAGAATGCAGCATTTGTCACTGCGGTTATATGCACAGAAAAGTCCAGGCCTGAGTGACGGCTCACGTTACTGTATTTCTGTTAGTGCTTTCAGACAAACACCGCTCTGGTGCGGAGGGAGGGCTGAGGCCGCTACTAACTATGGAAATCCAAGGACAGCGTCACGTCAATGTTTGGTGGAATCAGATGGAAGAAAAACAGCAGTAGAACTCAGGACGATGTTTATTAGTGAAAGTTAGAACATTTCCACATGAACAATGTGAAGGAACTCAAGGGACTGAACAGCTGTGTAGCCAGAAGAAAACCACTAACCAGTGAGTCTAACCGGAGAAAAGGGCGTCAGGTTGCTACCGAGCATAAAGACTGGACTCTGGAGCCATGGAAGAAGGTCATGTGGTCTGATGAGTCCAGATCTACCCTGTTCCAGAGTGATGGAGCATCAGGGTAAGAAGAGAGGAGGATGAAGGGATGCAGCCATCATGCCTACTGCAACTGTACAAGCCTGTGGGGGCAGTCTGTGATCTGGGGTTGCTGCAGTGAGTCAGGTCTAGGTTCAGGTCTAGGTTCAGCAACATAATGTGTCCAAACAATGAGGTCAGCTGACACCTGAATATACTGAATGAGCAGGTTATTCTATCTTCCCTGATGGCACGGACATATTCCAAGATGACAATGCAGAATTCATGGGGCTCAGATTGTGAAAGAGAGGTTCAGGGAACAGGAGACATCATTTCCACACATGGATTGGCCACTGGGAATATCTGGGATATTTGATCCTGTCTAGAAAGACCCCAGTCAGAATCATGGCTTTATTATTTTTTATGTCCTTGAGAAACAGATGATGAGTCAGATCTTTTTAATGTTTTCCATGTCAGCTGAGATTAATAAAGACATTTCAACAATGTACATCAAGTGTTTTTAGGACAGACCGCCTCAAGTTAGTGAAGTGTCTTATTCTCAGTATTTCATAATTAGAATGAATTAAAATTAGATAGATTAGGATTATACTGGTTTGCAGTTTAAACAGACTGCAATTTGCTTAGAATAGTCATTTAAACTCCCTGTAAAGACAGTCTGATGTAAGGCACATTCAGGTTTTAACCATAAAGTTCTTAGGGTCTTAGGTGCCTTAGAGACTGGACTTCATCACACAGACATCATATATATAAACATGTGTCTACATGATTAGTCAACTCAGGGAATTTGAGGAATGTCATTGTCTGAAGAAGCTATAATAAGTGCTTCACACATATTTTAGTGAGATTCTCAGGAGACCTCACAGATTCTGCAGATCTGTTTAAGATGTCACTTTTGTAATAAACCATCATTTTTATTATACATCCAGCTGGGATCTGAAGCTCTTCTATTTTACTTCTCAACTGTCTTTGCCATATCACCTGCTTCCACGAATAAAATGCAAAATGGCATCACGGTCCAGAGATGAAGGTCACAACACAATGGCATCACCTCATTGCATAAACAACATAAGCAAATAAAACTTTGGTAGAATAAGTAGAAAATTGTATTCAAGTTTGCTAATTGTACATATTCTATATGCAAATTAAAATAAACAATAAAAACGTGGCTGTTTTAGAGTGTGAATGAGAACATCCAGTCTTCAGTATTCAGTGAAAAGGAATCAATCAGCTGTTTGCAGTCGGATTTTGGTTCTTAAAGAATTGTCTGTTTTGTTGTCTTTGGGTTTCATGAAATGCACAAGAACTTTTCAGTGCAACACAATGCATCGTGTGACAGCAGTATTTGATGTGCTTTCCCATCATAAAGACTTAAAGCTCAAACTAAAGATGGCTGCCTGTTTAATTGATTATCAAGGATGTTTGAATTATGATTTATTGGAAATGTCGGTGGACAAAGCTGAACAGGTGTTTTATATGCCTGAATCAATTGATTCTCTTGACCTAACATTTACTGCCCAGATAGCAGTCATAGCTGGAGCGAATCTGGGCTACGTAAGGAACTTATGGCTTAGTTATGGCACTGACAAGTAATTTGTCAATTTGGTCTAGAAGTCCTAATATGGGAAGATTTTCCTTATAGTAATTTCCTTGTAGACCACATGCGGTGGTCATGTGACTGATTTTCGGAGGCCACACTCACATTTAGTCAAAAATTTGGTCCAAACAAAAATGCTATCTGGATGATGACCTCTCCAGGTCCAGCATATACCCTACTTCTCACCTAGTAGCCGATGTGATAAACTCCAGCCCCACACCGACCTTGCATAGGTATTAGTGGTTCTAAACATCTCAAGGAGTGCAATGCATGAACACATGTAGCAGTGTCCCTGGTGACTGTAGGGATCAGATACGCATTACAAACAAAGATGTCTCCAGTCTTTCACCCACTGTCTGAAGCCCTTGAAGCTTTGGTCCGACAAAAACAGAAGTTAAGCTTTAAAGCCGTCCTCGGTGATTACATGATTTAATAAGAAAATGACTGGTCATAGTTCTCGTTGTAGAAATGGAGAATTTCAGCTCATACTAACACATTCTGACTGAGAAATAAAAATATTACTCTGCGGTTTTTATAGATATTCAGACTTAATGAAAACTGGAGTTTTCAACCACTGACTGCTCTTAGTTTCAGATTCTGTTGACAACATAGATGGTAAATGAGAACAGGTCTGATGGTCTGATCTCTTAGCCCATAGATGAGAGAACTCAAACATCTGGGTAAGATGATAAAACAAATATAAAAAACATCCTGGACCCACAAAAACATAATCCTTGTTAGAATTCTTGAAAGAGCTGTGATCAGAGGGTAGTAAATGGTTGAGGACAGACTGAGGCCCAGTTGTACCAGATGCAGCAGCAGAGTATGACGAGCCTTACGGGCTGAAGCTTTGTCTGTAGAGGCCGACTTGGCTGCCACAACAACACCTACATAAGAGAAAACGATTGCCAGACCAGCTGAAACAAACACAACACAAGTAAAGGCTGTGTCATATTGATGGGTTAGAGACCCAAGTTGCATACCTATCACAGAACAAACCTCTGTCACTGGCATCTTTTCAAATGGAAACTTTAAAAATAACAAGACTTTAGCAAGATTGTTTAATACACTAACAGTCCAGCATGCAGCAATGGCTACACCTGTGTTTCTGATGGTGATAATGGAAGCATGCCTCAGAGGATAACACACCGCTACATATCTCTCTGAGGACATCACAACCAGAGTGAGAGGAGAGATCACAGTGGTGAGATTGGTGAAAATGAGGAGAGCAGCACATAGAGGATAAGATGTGCTGACTCTACAAACAGCCATCAGAAACAGGACTTGAGATTTTGCCAACTGAAAGGTGTCTGCAAAAAGGAGGTTATAGAGAAGAACGTAGCGACTGGTGTCACAAAACACCGCTTTACTCCTCAGCATGAACAACATGGTCCCATTAATGAAGAGAAACACACAGCATGGTATGGTACACAAAACAGAAACCATCACCCTTTCCAGTAACCCCTGAAACTGCATTTCCAAAGACACGTTAGAGTGAGATACAGAGGTGTTTGACATTGTGGAGACAATTTAAAACATGTAAAATATCAACCTGTTGATGTCAATGAAATACAAAAGAATGTACAATTAAATTAATTCCACATCTATTGTATGATCTATTCCTCGAGGTTCACAAGAAAAACTCAATGATTGTTTCCATGTGGGCAGAGCTGCTCTGCAAGGTTAGTTTGGCTTTGCTTTTGTTTTATAGTCTCTGTCCTCACGTGATGTCTAACATGTATGACATTGTTCTGGGATCGCTGGTGGTTGATGTAATGTGTTTTCCAGTTGTGGTTTTCAATGTGGTTGTGTTTCCAAGGCAGCTTGACTGTGATGAAGAAGTTGAGCCTTTGTCAACATAGTTATGTTTACTAGGTTTAACATTCTGCACTAACATAAAATAAAAACAGATATTTTGCAGGAAAAACATTTCATCTAATCAAAAATTTCACTGAAGTATTAAGAAGGTTTTATTGATATAAAACAAGCGTATATGATCATGTGGAAAAAGTAAGATCGCATGCTTCCATTCAGATTTAGATTTAAAACTGATTCAGATTCTGCTCTGAGTATTCTAGGGGTTTTGTGTTATCATGCAGGAAGATCTTTACATTAGGTCAGAAAGAAAATCAGATTAGCAAAAACATATTTGGTGTAACATTATGCCATTATTTTTAACAAAAGCAAGCCAAAATGCAGAAGAAAGTGAAAATCTAAGTCTACCCTCACTGCTTTCATATTAATTAACCTTCTGATAGTTCCACAGTTGGAGATGATGATAAATGACGGTGCCAAACTGCTCCAAAATGGCCATTTTAGATCCATTGTTCTACTTCACTTTATCAGAGTTTACCTTTGCAAAAATTATGTTCACATTTTGTATGAGATAGAGCAGGAATCACCAACTCTGGACCTTTTGAGACAGTGTCCTGCAGGTTTTAGGCTATGTCCACATGGCATCAAAGCCGGTTCAGGTGTGAAAACGGTGGTGAAAACTAGGACAAAGGTTTTAACATCCCCACGACACTGCTGTAGTACATACTACAGGATGTGGGGGACGCTAAACAGTAACACTCCAAAGCTAGAGCAAAACAACGCATGCGCAGATAAAGGCTCACTGCGTGTTGCAAGGCGTATACATTGGAAGCCGAGAAAAGAAGATGGCTGAGGATTCACTGCGAGGCAAAAGAGAAACATTTCTTTGGACTAATGAAGAAATTGAGCTTCTTCTTCAAAAAATGCTTGACTACAAAGGAAGGGTGGTTAGCAAATCGGTGCGTGTTCGTCACATTGACGTCATATCCTCGAGTTGTGCAGCTTCGCTGTCCGTACAGTACTGCAGACGGTAGAAAACTCAAACCGATCCACTTTGGTACCTGGCTTCAGACATAGTCGGTTTCATGGAGGCTAATCCCAGGCTTCATAGGGATGAAAACGTGGTTTGCTAAAATACTTTTGCGGTTTTGCTGCAATCCGGGGTCGTGGGGACGGCCCCTAAGATTTTTTCTCTGCTGATTCAAATCAAATAGTTCTCCAGCTGCATATTGTCAAGTTCTTGACAAATCTCTTACTGTCCCATTGATTTAAATTAGGTGTGTTGAAGCAGGAAAACTTCTAAAACTTGCAGGACACTGGTCCGAGAGCTCCAGTGCGAGTAATGACTGTGATAGAAGTTTAGAGATACAGCTTCATCATTTTAAAGGGGTATTTATATTCATCCTAAAAGTTTGTTTTTAGGCAAGCCTGAAACTGTTGTAATTGTGCTGTGTGCCAGCTTCATTTTTCTTCTTCAGTAACCTGCAGTATATGACAATAATTACATAACAAATCTCACTTTACTATGACCCCAAAAATATTTAAATAGACCTTGTGGCTGCAGGGATAAACTAATTTCATTATACATGTATTATTTTTGAGCTGCGGTCTAAAAAATAGGTTCAGAGCTCAAATAGAACTGCTAATGAGACTGCTCTGACCAAATTGATTAATGATATATGTTTGAATACAGATGATGGATATATGTAAATCTTAGCTTTACTGGAACTAGGTGCTCCATTTGTTACAGTCGACCACAATATTTTACTCAAACGACTGGAGAACTGGGTGGGCCTCTCTGTCACTGTACTACACTGGTTTAAAACTTATTTAAAAAATATGAAGTACTTTCTGTTAATAGGTAACTTTACATCTGAGCAAGAATTACATGTGGAGTTCCCCAAGGTTCCATCCTGAGACCTCTTCTGTTTAAAATCTACATGCTCCCCCTTGCAGGCATCCAGATCCAGATCCAGACATGAAGAAGCTGTTGAGGTCCTTTATTTCATATGCGTTTTGTACACAATTGAATGGTAATTTCCTGGTCCTGTATTCACTAGACACCTTGAAGAACTACTGAGGCCTCAATGGCGAGCTGAAGCCCAGGAAATTCAGGAAATTCAGGAATCCTCAGCCAGGAAGCCCAAGCAAATTCACTCAACAATCCTCTACCAGCATGGATGTAATTTTAGGGGGAGACACAGGGGAAATGTCCCCTGCACGTTTTCAAAATTCTGTTTTTAGTCCCCCGCACTTGTTACTGTCCAAAAACAATGTTTCGTTATAGTAAACAGAGACAGGTCCAACACTAGGACCAAGAGGAAAACGGCCGCTCGACCCGAAGCCTGTTTCCCTTAGTTTAGACCGCCCACAAGCTTCTCCATTCACTCTGTCGATTGGCTATCCCCGCTGTCACTCCACCTTGCTTGCAAGTTATTCAAACTTTAAGCTAGTCTGCGGTCAGGACTCCTTGTTAATATGCGACTGTAAATTGTGCTTTTGTTCTGCCTGGGTCATGTCAACTGGAAAGATTGTAATATCCATCCATCCATCCATCCATTTTCTGCTGCTTATCCGGAGTCAGGTCGCGGGGGCAGCTGCCTAAGCAGGGAAACCCAGACTTCCCTCTCCCTGGCCACATTCACCAGCTGATCCAGAGGGATCCTGAGGCGTTCCCAGGCCAGCCGAGAGATGGTGTCCGTCCAGCGTGTCCAGGGTCTTCCCTGGGGCCTCTTTCTGGTGGGATGTGCCTGGAACACCTCACCATGGAAGTGTCCAGGAGGCATCCTAACCAGATGCCCGAGCCACCTTATCTGGCTCTTCTTGATGTGGAGGAGCAGCGACTCTACTCTGAGCCCCTCCCAGTTCACCGAGCTTCTCACCCTATCTCTAAGGGAGAGCCCAGCCACCGTGTGGAGAAAACTCATTTCTGCCGCTTGTATTCGCGATCTTGTTCTTTCGGTCACGACCCACAGCTCATGACCATGGGTGAGGGTGTGGAAGTATTAATGCATCAGAGTTGTAATGGAAAACAACAGGTGTACTGTCCTTGGTAAGCAGAATATTAATAGCCTTGATATTATAACATGATATTAAGCCTGACCTTATAACATGATATCAAAATGATGTCAGCTAGTTAGCAGTCCCCTAAAAGGCTGCCTGTGTGCCGTGAGCCTGTACAGAAATAGTGACAGGCAGCGTATATAAGATGTGACAGAAGGATGAACGTGGTCTTTTTCCTGGGGAACTGTCCCCCTGTTCGGCCGAATAAAGAAATCGTTAAAGACCTCTGTCTGCAGACCCCTTAATATATCAGCAGCACTATTGATAAGGACCTTATCTACCACATTTTGGCGAGCCAGACCATTTAACTTCTGCGGCTGGGCGTGTCGGCTGTCCTGGGTCATCCGCCTAAAAAGAAGGTAAGACCCCAATTTTTCTGCCTTCTGGGGTGTGGTGATTCGGGCGGCTGTGGCGTCCTGCCTATTAAGTTGAACCTAGTACAGCTGCTGTGTGGCTCTGCGGACAGATAAATTTGTGTGCACACAAATAAAATTAGTTTGTAAACACAGGACCTCACCAGAATTAGTCTTGGGAGGGAGGCCAGAAAAGGAGAGATAAATAGTAAACACAGGACCTCACCAGAATTAGTCTTGGGAGGGAGGCCAGAAAAGGAGAGATAAATAGAAGAAACAGGGCCTTGTCGAAATAGTTGATAGGTAGGTCAGAAAAGGAGAGATAAGTAGTGCATGAGGGGCTCATCAATTAGTTGAGAGGGGGCTCAGTTTTAAAGGAGATATTGATAAACAGGGCTCTATCATAACTCGGGGGGTGGACTGGACGCAGGCCCCTTGGAATTTTGAGAGGAGAGTCAGATAGTGGTGGAAAAAGTTAATTGGCACCAAAAAATAAGTAGTGAAAGTGTAAAGTAAAAGTGAAAGTGATGAAAAATGCACCGATCGATCAGTTTCAAGTTCCAAATTTATTAAAAAGTTATTATACAGGGCTCATAAGATTGCAAGCTATAGGCTGGTCTTATAGGGAGTCAGTTTAAGTGGGTTTGAGTAGCTTATGACTAGGATCATAAGAAAGCAGGGTGCAAAGATCGATCAAAAATCTGATTCCAAATTAACCAGAGCCAGTAGTGAAAGTAAAAGCTCTGTAAACCCGGGAAATCTGCGTAAAAGGGGCTTAGCGCAGTACAGCTGTGGAAAAAACTATGTTGCAACATTATATAATAAAAGAAAAAAGGCCTTAAAGACTGACTTTTGACATATCCCTCCTTTTGACTGTTCTTCCATTCTCAATGAGGGCGAACTGATGAATCAACTGTTGAATTGTGTGTGTGAAGCGGATAGTGTGTGATACAGCGGACAGGAATGTGTGACTGACTGAGTGTGTATCTGTCTTTTGACTGCCTTACCCCTCTCACTGAAAGTAAACTTATGACTTCTGTGTGGAAAAATAAAAAAGTTTGTGAAATAATGCAACATCGTATTGAGGACTATAAAGCTAAAAATAATGCTAAGAAACGACAGAAGAAGCGAGAGCTTGAATTGGAAATTTTAAACTTATTTAAAATCAGCAAGCCAATTAAAAGAAATGTCAAAACAATTGTGTCTTTTACAGATAATCCAGGGGAAACTGAAAACTTTACTGATGCTGAACTCTTCCCAAACTTAACAGGAACAATAAAGATAGATGGAAACTTTAATCTTGATGAACAGCAACGCCTTCCAGGGGTACCAACTAACGCTGGCATAACGGGAAATGTAAGTAACATCCAAAACAGGTCACCTGCTGCTTTAGGGCTGACGGAGGAAGCACTTTCCACGGATGCCTTGGGGCAACCAGACCCACCTAATTCCAAACCGGGGTTGCTGCCACCAGGCACAACAGAGACACAGCCACAGGTAGGGAGGCATTCAACCTCTATACATTCTCCTCAAAAGCAGGAAACTCCTCCCCACATGACCATTCCAAAATACTGTAGTACGCAGCGACATCAGTCTGGAATCATTAACTGTTACCAGGATCGAACCGAATTGGTTCGGAAAGGCAAGACTGATGATAGCTTTTGGATGAACTTAGGACCACGTCA
>JBAFTB010000017.1:30852598-30862839 GCA_037177355.1 Melanotaenia trifasciata
CATTCACCTACCGAGCCAGGGGTGCACGACGCAACCAGATGCGGATGACTATGCCCAAGAACCTACTACCGTGGCGTTCTAGCTGTCTTTTTATAGCCGCCGTCAAACAAGCCGGTGTGTGCGCCGTTCGCCGACCCGGAAGTACGCCGCCTATTCCTTCCGGCTCCTTCCGGTTACGGTCGTTCCGCCCGGTTACACCTATATAGCTAATATCCCACCTTGAGTGTAATTCCAAATAAACTTGTCATGTCCATGTGACCACACACACAAATAGAGGTGTACTCAGTCTGACTAACTTATCACTACCAGTGAAGTACTTTTACCTTCGCCCATGTTTGTAATTCAGCTTTTACTCACACTTTTATCCGTAATAGATGGCACACGAAGTCTTTTAGGTTTTGTCTTTACATTTTAATTTGTATGCATCTGAATCTGTGCAGGAAAAGGAAAGAAACAAAGTTAAGTAAAAAAGTTCCACCAAACTTTACAAACTTTACCTCGTGTTCGTGGATTAAATGGTTGTTATGAAGGCATGTTTATGGAATATGTTTGTAACCTGATTAAATCCTTCGAGATGTCACAGAGAGAAACTCCAGTCCCTCGATAACTAATTTATCATAATAAGATAATCAAACACACGCTCATTTATCTTTTACGTAAATATAGATATCATTAGTGCCTGTTGTTGATATCTGGAATCTTAAGGGGAAGGGGGTGACATAGACACAAACTTCAATAAAGTTTAATAAGAACAAACAAGTTCAAAGTCCCCCCCAAAAAAGATCCCAACAAAAAACAATATCACATCTTAAAACTTTTACAAATACGTGACATTAAGACAAAGATGTAATGTAGCCTCATCAAACGACACAGTTTGCCAGGCTCAGAGTGCACATGCTTTTTTTTCTCTAGCTTCTTCTTTTTTTTCTTCATGCACCACTGTACTTTTTATTATTTTTTTATTTTTTTTTTTTCGCATCTCCAAGCTTTTCGATTTTTGACCCGTTTATCTGTGTCTGGTATATAGAATTTCTTGCATAATAAAGTTTAATTTGATCTTTTTTCTCGTTATGTTTTGTTGCTGTTGTAACTGAAATTTCCCAGTCTGGGATTAATAACGTGTCTGATTCTGATTCTGAAGAGCTCTGCTGTGCAGTAAGTCGGGCACTGCTCCGCTCTTCTCTTCCCCACTAGTCTTTTTATTCTGAGACATATTTAATAAACAGCTGAATGAGGTGCTGAGAAAGCAGGAAAATGTATACATCACATTTGCCATTGAACGACGCTGCCATGTGCACAGCCCCACCTTTAACGAAGTTTCACGTTAAATATGGAACAACCGGGTTAACTGTACTTAAAGATCCAGACCCTGGTCCCCTTGTTAAACCTGAGAGCCTTGTCTGATCACGCCTGACCACCTACACCTAATATCGCAAACTGATGTAATTTTCATATCAGCCATATTCACCATTATTGATTAGATCCAAAGGAGAGACTATACAGCAATCTTAGGTGGATAAGTTCAAAGTCATACAAACAAAATAGGAATAGCAAGTTTTCCAGGACTTTTCTTCCAAATTTGAAGACTAGTATTTGGTTTTTTAAGTCACATCAAGTTCTTCTGTAAAGTCTTAGTGAGAAGATGTGTGTGTGTGTGTGTGTGTGTGTGTGTGTGTGTGTGTGTGTGTGTGTGTGTGTGTGTGTGTGTGTGTGTGTGTGTGAGTGTGCTGGCAGCATGTTGAAGACACATGCTTTGACAGAGTGAGGCAGCAACAGGATCAAGTTTTCTTTGTCTCACAAAGCTAAACATGTAAAAGTCAGAACTTTGCTAAACTTTCTAAATGATGAGGTGTGCTATTGTTGCCATGGAAACATTGTTATTCAGTTTGATTAAACACCCGGAGGTGTCACAGATAGAAACCTCCATTAACCTGTCTCCTGAGAAGTCATTTAGAGGCATTAAATATTCAGAGGCTTGTCCACGAATGTTTCCTGTAAACACTGAGATAGTAAATCCCTCCTCTGGGTGTTTATTAGGGACCTTTGTGGACTTTGGATGATGAACACCTTTGTTGATACAAACAAGTTTGAAGTAAGCTGAACTAAGTTTTGTAACAAGTGTGAATTTTGGCACCAGATTTAGCTTTATTTTTTTTAAGAATGTATAAAAATAAATGTATATTATATGAACAGAGTACCACTGCCCGTCACACACTCCTCTGGGCTGTAAGTAGTCCAGTCCACAATCAGTCATAACTAAAGGGCCGATCTGCTTTGTAAACCAATATGTATCATGATTAATACCATTACAAATACTAGTAAAATTAGTAAAAAAAAAAAAAAGAAAAAAAAGAAAAAAGAAAAGTGGGCAATGGCCAGTCCAGCCTTGTCTTAAACAGCCTTGCTGGGTCACACACTGATATTTGGTTGGACCTCCTTTAGCTCTGACTCCAGCAGCATTCTTTGTGGCTTCTGAAATGTGATTTATTTCCATCCAGAGTTGCATTCATTCATTCATTTTTCTCCAAGATCTTATATTGATGATGGAGAGTCCGACCACTGCACAAAGCCTTCTCCAGCACATCCCTTATAGGGATCAATGGGGTTCAGGGCTGTGTGGTGGTCAACCCATGTGTGAAAATGATGTCTCCTGTTCCCTGAACCACTCTTTCTCAATCTGAGCCTCATGAGTCCTGGTGTTGTCATCTTGGAATGTGTGAAAATGTTCTTCATTTCACTATTAAACATCGTGCTGAGTTCTACTGCTGTTTTTCTTCCATCTGATTCCACCAAACGTGGAAAGGATCACCGATCACCATCATTCAGGATGTTTTTCTGACCACATTCTGGAAGACGATGGTTATCCACCATCCTTCCAGGTTTTAACGTGTTACAGTTCTGAACCCAGTTTTGGTCCTGGTCTAATGTGGTCTAGGTTCCCAAGAATTCAGTGGAATCGCCCTTTACACACATGCTCAGCCGTGTTTATTTATGTGTTGGCAACACTTTAGACAAGTTCTTTCTGACATAGCTAAGTTGTCGACTGGAAACCGACCAGTCAGAGGATAAGACATGCCAGCCACAGGCTCCACTTCTGGAGTGAGGAGCGAGCGAGGGACAGAATCGAGAGTTTGCTGGTCAACGGCGCGAGGACGTTGGTCCACATGTCCACAGTGGATTGGTGGTTCTCTGTTTGCTGTGTTCCTCGTACTTTACTCTCTTGTTTCGTACATGTGCCCGGTGTTACCGTGCGGGTACTCTCTTTTCATGCGCCTGTTCAGTTTTCAAGCTTTTTGGAAGCGCCGTATTGGGATGGCTGTCAAACTTGTAAAATCTAAAGCAGCTTGTCTGCAGCGACCTTTCCTGTCAACGGCCTCTGAGCTCATGCAGAGTCGATGTCTGACAGCAGAGTAGCTGCTTCTGCTGCTTCTATTTAAAAATTTTGACATTTTCCATGTGAAACGATTTAATTCTCTGCATTTTGAAGATGTGGCGTGAACAATGTAGCCGTGGTGGCTGAGTCAATGTAGGGGACACACTGCCATGTAAACATAGCTACTGACTGGGAAGGAACAAAAAACCAGGAGAAAAGCTTTGACCTGTAAATCTCAGGCGTGGACCTACAGCTCACGGGTCAAACTCGAGGCCTGACGTATCATCCTGACACTAGTGGGCTTCACAGAGTAGAAAACTGACCTTTAATGCAGTTTGATTCTTTGCATTTCTTCTCTCGCTATTACATCTGATCATTCAAATGAGGAAATTGTTTTTACTTGAAATGCAAATAGAGTCAAAATAAATAAATTCAACTGATTTTATTTCCTTGCTTTGTTTTTTTTTATTAAATATTATTTTTTTAAGGATTAATGTTGTTTTATAGGCAATAACTCATTAGACGTGTAAGTTCCAGGTTCAGTATGTCTAAAGTTTTTCATAAACTTTGAACCAGTCCGGCCCTCAACTTGTTCCAGGTTTTTCCAGTTTGGCCCGCTGTGTGACACCATGACCTACAGTTTGATAAGAGAAATTACAACCTGTGTTATGTTGTCATGTAAAATGGGTGTGATTACAGAGCTCATTTACATGTATGACAATAGAAAAACTCTGGAGTGTGTTATCTGTCTGCAGAAGGGAAAGAAAGTGGTGTGTGAAAGTGTGTGATTGAATCTGCGGTATCTCATACTGATGATCGGACCACAAACAGGAGGATCTTCTCTCAGTGAAATGACGGGATTAATGTGCTAATTGCTTTTTTTTAAAGAAATAATGTCAAATACACATCAGTCTGTGAATAACTTAACTTCTGAGCAGCAGTATCAGGGTACGCTGGAGAAAGTCTTGTTTTCCACTCTGACCACGATGCCATGCTGTGTGTTTCTCTTCATTAACGGAACAATGCTTTTCACCTTGCGGAGTAAAGCTGTGTTCTGTGACACCTCTCGGTACGTCCTCCTGTTTAACCTCCTGTTTGCAGACACTGCACAGATGGCACTGAGCCAGGTGCTTTACATTATAGCTGCGTGTGGAATAACACTCACATACCCTGTATGTGGTACTCTCACTTTCTTGGCCAGCCTCACGACAGTGATTTCTCCTCTGACGCTGGTTCTGATGTCTCTGGAGAGATACGTGGCTGTGTGCTTTCCACTCAGACATACTTCCATCATCAACATTAGAAATACAGCTGTGGTGGTCGCTGTGGTCTGGGTGTTCAGTTCACTAAATATCCTCACTCGAGTTTTTTTGCTGTTAAAATTTCCTTTTGAAGGTATGCCAAGCCTGCAGATGAACGTCTTTTGTTCTGAAATGACAATGGTACTTGATTATGTGTCTGATCAGTATGTCAAAGCGTTTACTTGCTTTGTGTTTGTTTCTGCTGGTCTGGTTGTTATTTCTACCTATGTTAGTGTGATGATGGCTGCAAGGTCAGCCTCTGCAGACAAAGCTTTAGCCAGAAAGGCTCGTAACACCCTGCTGCTGCATGTGGTGCAGCTGGGCCTGACCCTGACCTCAACCATATACAACCCACTACTTATTGCTCTCTCCAGAATTTTAACAAGAATAGTGTTCATACGAATCATGAATGTTTTATACGTGTGTGTTTTCATCTTCCCCAGATGTCTGAGTTCTCTTATTTATGGCTTGAGAGATCAGAGCATCAAGCCGGTTCTTATATACCACCTATGCTGCCGAATGAAACTTCTCCCAGTCCGAACTGGTCCCACCTTTGGCTGAAACGGAAGTTATGTGTGTTTTGTCATAAATAAAAAAGTCTGATGTTGTGCTACCCTGGCAAGCAGAATATTTAGTCCCCTACAAGACTGTATTATTTATTATGTTCATATTGTTCGTGTCCAGACTTGGTTCTTCCCACGACAGATCCAACTTCTAATCTTTTTAGAGTCGATCATCCATATTTGAGTTTTAGTTATGCTGGCTAGTTTATTCCCTGCTGCTGGCATCCCTAAAGAAACACCAGCGACAGGCTGAGACACCACCTGTTCTTCCTGCTGTCTGGATCACCAAAACAAAGCAGCGTGGATGTAAGAGACGGAGTAGACTTTATATAACTGTTAAACCTACCATGACCTGCAAACATGTGAAAAGCTCTCAGATGTGTGATGTTATAAAACTGAAGATTCTGTTATTCAGAGCAAAAATTCATTCTTAGACAAAACCACAGAAGGACAAAATTAAAAATTAAAATAACAGACTTAATTAAACTGTAAAAATAATAGAAATTCAGAATTAAAAATGTGGAAGGAGATTGAGGAATAAACTTTGGACAGCTGGCATTTAAACACCTCACTGGACTCGGAAATGTAATGAATGAAAAATACTTTAGTTATTTCAGAGTGAAATTGCAAATAATAACTCATTGCATTTAGAATCAGAGAAAGAGAAGCAGGGAGATTTTTTACAGACTTGTCCTTACAGCCGTCAGACGTTTAACACAGTAATCGCTGATGTTGCTGTAGCAGCTTTCAGTTAATTAAATGCTCCAGTTCTACTAAGAGGAACATAGCTGAGGACTATTTGTTCTCCTAGGCTTTTAACTCTATTTAACCATTTTAATATTTGATTCTTTTCATCCTTATGTTTCATTGATTGATTTTTAGGCTTTACTTTTGTTGTGATGGAAACTTTATTCAGAACAGTGTAAGTTGCCTACATGTAAAACAGTAGAAGTAAACGCTTCGGTCAGAAGCTCAGCATGTTTAAAGACAACTTTCTCCTTGTGGGTGCAGCAAAGGAGAATGTTGTATATAAGTTTTATATAAGTTTTATTTATATATATAAAACTTATATTTAATATTTACAGTCAAACCCAAAATTATTCATACCTCTGGCAAATTACGATTTAAAGTTATTTTTATTCAACCAGCAACTTTTTTTCTTGATTGGAAATGACAGGCGTCTCCCAAAAGATCATAACATGAAGTACAAGAGGCATCATTGGGGAAAATTGTATTTCACTGATTTTATTTACATTTAAACAAAAAGTGGCACATCCAAAATTACTCATACCCGTTACAGTCTATGGGAAAATCCAAAGATCTAGACCAGGGGTGCCCAAAGTCGGTCCTCGGGGGCCACTGTCCTGCAGATTTCCTGCTTCAACACACCTGACTCAAATGGAATAGATTCAATAGCCTATTAGGTTTTGCACAATTACTCATTAATTTGAGTCGGGTGGTTTTGGAGCAGGGACACATCAAAAACCTGTAGGATTGTGGCCCTTGTGGACCGGAGCTGGGCACCCCTGTTCTAGACCATTCCAAATAGTCCAAGCTGTTCTAAAGCATCCTAATTACCGTGATTGATTGGGAACAGCTGTTTTAATTAACTAAGCAGGTGAAAAACAGCAGGTCCCTGCAGTTGGTTTGTGGACAGTCATGGCTAAGACAAAGGAGCTCACTGGGGACCTGCAGCTGTGCATTGTGGCTGCTCACAAGTCGGGAAAGGGCTATAAGGCCATACCTAAATGTTTTCAAGTTCCAGTGGCTACAGTGCAAAGTGTTATTAAAAAATACAAGAAGGTTCACACTGTGGGAAATCTCAGAGGACGTGGTTGGAAGCCAAAAGTGACACCTGTGCTGGCCTGGTAGCAACTTCTCAAGGTAGACAGTCCAACACACTCTTCACTCTGCTGAGTTCCATGGACGCAGACCAAGGATGACACCACTTCTCCAGATTAGACACACAAGAGCACGCTTGGCCCTCGCAAATGCTCATCTGGACAAAAAAGACGACTTCTGGTCTTCTGTTTTATGGTCAGATGAAACAAAAATAGAATTGTTTGGCCACAGTGACGTGTCCTTCATTTGGCGTCTAAAAGAAGAAGCCTTCAACCCTAAAAACACCGTCCCCACTGTCAAACATGGTGGTGGGAACCTGATGCTTTGGGGTGTTTTTCAGCCAGTGGACCAGGGAACCTAATCACAGTAAACGACACCATGAAAAAAGTGCAATACGTCAAGATTCTCAACAACATCAGGCAGTCGGCGGAGAAACTTGGACTTGGGCACCAGTGGACATTTCAACACAAAGACCCAAAACACACAGCGAAAGTGGTTAGTGGACAAAAACATTTTGCACTGGCCCAGCCAGTCCTGACTTGAATCACACACACAAACAGAGCTGCCAGTCATTAACAGTTCTTAAATAATAACCAAATCAAAAAGACATAACAGCGACCAGATACTCACTCACAGAAAAAAAAAAAAAAAAAAAGAATTATCTGTTAGAATAAAAACCCACTGGACAACTCAGTGACTGTCAGCATGCAGAGGCTGAGGAATAAGGAGTGATCAGTGATGAAGAGTGGTGAGTTAGATCATGTAAATGTGACCACGCCTCCACGGAGGTCAGAGGCAGACCAGGGCCAGAGACCCAGGCCCCCAGCAGCAGCCCCGAAGCACCAACCCAAGCCACCCCACCACGAAGCCAAATCTCCCCACGGTCTTGTGGCACAGGTCCCAGTGGGCCAAGATCAGCAGCCACCGGCCCCGCCAGGGACCGGCCACCCAGGGCAGCCCAAGTGAAGGACCCAGGGCCCCAGGAGCCCAAACGCGGCCGACCCACCCCCCAAAGGCAGAGGGCCCGCAACATGCCAAGGAGGACCAGGCCCCCCCAGACAGCCACCCGGCGTAGGCCAGCACACATATGATGAAGATTTTTATCAATACTCATGAGTGGATGCTTCTCATCGAGACTATTGGTAAATTATTTCCGCCACAAAATTGTTTTTGGTGGGATCACACATCTAAAAAGTATCATGCAAATTTAACGCTTTTACAATAAGTTACGAGGTTAGAACTGAAGTCTGGTCTGTGCTTTGTAACCTTTCACAAACTCCCAGATTAGTAATTTACTGTCAACAGCTTGTTGTCTCTTACTTCATTAGCAATAATTAGCATGATAAACATGACAGCAAGTGTGGGATTGACAACTTTTCACAGAAAATTGCTGTGCTGTTGTTATTGTAAATAAAACCTTCTGTTAATATTCTTGACCCACTTCCGTCGAACGTCCCTGTCTTCTGCCCGCCAGGGAATCTGTTTAAGCCAAGAGGTCTCAGGGGCAGTCTTTCTGAATTAAAGGTCTGTGCTCTTTGCATTCAGGTTTTTTCCACAACTGAAGTCTTCCACTGCTGTCAGAATAACCAAGAACAATGCAAGTTCTCCCAGATTTTTTTGACATCGCTAAGAAGTAAGCAGTAGGATTAAGAAAGTGATCCTATTCTCTTCACAGTTACTTCTGACAGGCATACAAGGGCCACCGCAAACACAGTCTACTATTGGTATTTGCCCGGATTAGCCTAGCCTGCTACCCATTCGGCAGCAGCTAGGACAAGCTTTAGCTAATAAGTGGGTATAAAAAGTGGATGAGTGTATCTAATGAAGTTGGACTTGGATATACTGTGACTGCAGACTACTGTGTTCTCTAAGGTAAGAATGGGCGCACATGTTTCAGTAGAGTAGAAGCCAAAATTGCGGTAAGGATAGTTGAGATGTTTATTGTAGGTTACAGTGTATTTTTGTTACTTCTCTTGTAGTTTGGTATTTATTGTGCTACACCATTTCTGATTTTCACTTAGTTGTTAAATGTCCTATAGCACCTGAAGTAGGCACTATGTATGCTCTTTGTGACACATGGAAGAGCTATATTTTGATATTGGTGTGTGGATTGACAGGTGTGCTGAGGTACAGAGAAAAAAGGCTTCTTGATCGTCTCTAAGTTATGTTACTGACAAACAAAAAACGTTGCTACAGTAAGTGTTAACTGAGAACTGTTGTGAAACCCAGGAGAAGCTTGGATGTACCAACTGAAAGATACTTGGAACAACATAAAATAAAACCACAAACACAACCTGAGTCTCCTGTGGTGTGTGAGTAAAGAAAGGTAACATATTTACGAGTCAAGCCTATCCAGCCTCACCTCCTGTCAAATAAAAGACTGGCTTTAAAGTAAGATCAGTGGTTGCCACTACAAGTAGCTAGTTGGGAAATGAGCCGTTGCCTGAAGCAAAGCATTTAAAATGTACATTTACACCCAGATAGTCCGGGAACTAGTGCCAGTGTAACAGTGTCCTAAGTATCTTAGGATCTTGTTCACAAGTGATGGCAGGATGGAGCAGGAGGTGGGTTGGCAGTGATGAGAAAACTGCACCATTGAGTGAAGAGATAACCAAACATTCAGTTTACTGGTCTATGTTCCAACACTCACTTATGGCCACAAATTGAGGACGTCACTGCAAGAATGAGCTCTGAAATACAAGTGACTGAAATGAGCCTTTTACATGGGTGACATGGCTCAGTCTGACACAGGAGCTGATACGTCTGAAGCAGGAGAGTCAAACTCAGACACAGCGGGTCAAAATGAAAACTGGAACAAGCTGAGGGCCGGACGGGTTTAGTGTTTATTAAAAACTTATTAAGATGACCTTATTGCACATATTGAACCTAGAACTAACAGAGCCTGTTAGTTATTGCCTATAAAACAATAAAAAAGTCTGTTTCAATCTTTTTAATTAATGTTTAATTAAATCTGTTTAATCTTATGTATTTTTTTTCAAGGAAAAATCTTTTTACACACACACACACGCACGCACGCACGCACACACACACACATACATACATAATATAATAATAATAATGGATTAGATTTACAGGACTGTCTCAGAAAATTAGAATATTGTGAAAAAGTTCTTTATTTCCTGTAATGCAATTAAAAAACAT
>JBAFTB010000017.1:31137013-31152842 GCA_037177355.1 Melanotaenia trifasciata
CACATTTCACCATAAAAACATCACCATCACTACTATGTTGCTAAGAGACCTCTATTTAGACCTGGACATGATGATAAGGCCACTGGACTCTGATCCGATTGATTTTAGTCGAATTGAAGGAATATTTGTCCTCTAAACTTTTTTCTGTGATAAGAAAAGGAAGTAGAGATAAGATCCTTCTGGTTACAGCTACATGATGTCTTCACAAGTGGTGGAAACATGACTGTGTGTTTCAGGTGCTGGGGAGGGGAGGTCCGTACCCTCAGGTAATCCTGCCTCAGTTCGGGGGTTACTGGATCGAGGATCCTGAGGCTCCGCCTCCTTCCACCTCTCTAGTGAGCAGGGGTGAGGAGGAGCAAGATGGAGGAAGACTGGAAGGTAGGGAGGAGGAAAAAACTCCCCCAGGGGATAATGGGTACCAGCTGGAGGAGATCAACGAGGCCGCTCGGGCGTACAGGAAGCACTTTGTGGGCAGGGTGAGGAGGAGGCCACCCTCATGTTGGTGTTTGTTGTGTCCTCCATGTTTGTTTGTAACGTCTCTCCTACTCGTCTCTCAGGAACATCTGAACTTCTTCTGCTCGTCCAGCGGTCTGGGAAACCTGCTGCTGTCGGTCCGGCACGAGGAGGAAAGGGACCACGAGTACCTCCATGTTATCATCAGGTACCTTCATGTCCACCAATCCTCAGACCACTACCTGCAGTCAGAATCCTGCCAGCAGGGGCTGACTCCTCTGGAACGGTTCTCAACTTTTACTTTCTAATGCAGCAAGATATAAAGCAGTATAAAGATTCATTTACAAGCAGCTACATAAATCTGTTTCATAAAATCTGTAGTTGAAGTTCACGTTTACAAACCACGTCTGAAAACGGGAAACTACTCCTAAAGCAAAAAAAAACATTCTTCTATAGTTGATCATTTGGTTTGAGTCTGAATTTAACGAACTTTGGTCCAAATAAATTATTTTCTGGAAGATTTCCCAACAGACAGACTACCTGGTGACAGGTGAGGGATTGGGGTATTAAAGCAGTGTCCACCAAAGGTCCTCTTTCTCTTGTTTCATCCCTTCCCCTACCCCCTTGCTTTTCCCCACCCCATGTCTCAGTGGTGGGGGTAGGAGTAAAAGCATTCCCCGTTATACATCGTCGCTATGTCAGGCAAAGCAGTGAGTATCTGGGACAACCGAGTGTCAACAAACAAAAATAGATGTCGTATCATTTCTGTTTCCTAAGTTGGGGGTAGAGTTTTGCATTTGTCTTTCATAAGATTAAAAAAAAACGAAAGGAGACGTTATGTTAAAATGTTACAACACACACGGAGGGCTATGCTGACAAACGTTAGCAACATTAGCAAACTAGGTAACGTTAATGAACGTTATTGATTAGCGATTGTGACAACAGTCCTATAATGACTGATGAACAATAAATGGCCACAAGGTGGAACACAATTTTAAAATAATTTTTACATCGTGGTTGTTGCTGAATATTCCTTTGCTGATGTATGTTGGGAAATCCCCATCCCCGGGTGGAAGTGCAGTCCTGTGCTGTCTTTGTTGGAGGGTAGCGAGGCCCTCACCCCCAGCCCTTACCCTTCATCCTAATAGCCCCTCTCCCAACATGAATGCACTAAACAGAGGGAGAGGGCTAAAAGGTAGAAATGAGATTCAGCCTTCGTCTTTCCAGCAAGGATGGGCAGTAGTTCGTCTCTCTATCAGGTCTGAAGGTGATATAAATGAGTTGTATGTGGTCTCAGTTGTTTAAATTTTTAGTGTTTACAGACGTGTGTTTTAATATTCATGACTCATTTTTCATTTTGGTGTTTAAAGCGGTGAAAAAAAGTCCTGGACCTGACAGTTCAACATCCTGCATCGCCATCTTTCTACACTAAAATAAAACCTAATCACCACATTTTAGTATCAGTTTGTTCTTCAGTCGGCTGCAAAATGAAACTTGGCCACTAGATGTCACTAAATCCAACAAACTGGAGGTTTTCCTTAACATCTGTACATGAGTTGCTTTCAGTGAACAGTAACCGAACCGTTTCAGGACTCTGGTTTCAGTCTCTGGTGTCCTGCAGGTGTCGGGTGAAAAGCGTCTACCACAGATTATCCCTGACAGAGCTGCCGGACATTCCTAGCGTTCCTGAGCTGGCCAAGGTGAGCAGCAACACCACGGAGGACATTCAGCCAAATAAAAACTTTCCATGGTGAGATCAGAGTTATTTACTGTGTGATGTTTGTCTGGAAGCTGCTGTGTGAGGAAGCAGCAGGACTCCGGTTCAGCCCCGTCCTCTACCCAAAGGTGAGCTCAGAGAACTTCACCTGCTGAACGACTGCATGTCTGAGCGAGTCCATGACTCTGTCTTTATCTGTGTTTCCAGGCGTCTCAGCTGATCGTGAACTACGATGAACATGAGGTGAACAACACCTTCAAGTTTGGCGTGGTTTACCAGCGGTTTGGACAGGTAGGAACTGACCGTCTGAGACGTCCTGATGGACAGAAAACTTCTCAGGGTTGTCTGAGGAGGATGTTACCTGTCTGACAGGTGTCTGAGGAGGAGCTGTTCACGAACAATGAGGAGACGCCATCATTCACGGAGTTCCTGCAGCTGCTCGGAGACACGGTGGAGCTTCAGGACTTCAAGGGGTGAGACATAAAAACAATGACAACCAAGCTGAGGCCTACTACGAAGGTGGATGTTTGTCTTACTTTGGGGTTAACTCAGGGTTTTCTGTCCTACGAAGCTGGTTCGCTTCTTACCAGGTAAATCACCATGTAAAACGTAATCCAGGTGCCTGACAATCAATCAGTGGATCAAAATATCTGAGACAGCTTGAGCTTTCCATCTCAGTATTTCTAGTTTTCAGACAAGAAGAGTATTTATTTACTTTGACAAAGTTAGAACAGATAACAGCTTACTGGTCTCTGTTCCCTCGGAGCAGGTTTCGGGGGGGTCTGGATGTGTCTCATGGTCAGACTGGGTCTCAGTCCGTCTACACAGTCCACAGAGAGCAGGAGATCATGTTCCACGTGTCTACCAAGCTACCCTTTACTGAGGGAGATGCTCAGCAGGTAGACAGCATGACTCAGCATGTTCAGCAGTACACAGCATGACTCAGCATGTTAAAGAAAATGTGAATCAACATGTTACACAAATATGACTCAGCGTGTTACAAAAAACATGAACAGACATTACAAAAAAAAACAGGGTGACACACTCAGCATCTAACGACATGATCGTTAGCTACATCATTACATAATTACAGCAGGGTGATGTCACTTATGTTGCCACCTTCAGCTACAGAGAAAGCGTCACATAGGAAATGACATTGTGGCAGTGGTGTTTCAAGAAGAGGCCACGCCCTTCGTCCCAGACATGATTGCCTCCAACTTCCTCCACGCCTTCATCCTGGTGCAAGTGGAGGATCCCTGCTCTGACAGCACCTCCTACAAGGTAAGGCTTCCCTCGCTGCACCACGTCTGTCCAGGTTTTCACAGTCATACTAAATGTGGACGCTCCTTCTGGCAGGTTGAAGCTGATCTCAGAATACATAAGCTTCTGTTTAGAGAACACTGTTTCCTCCAGGGCAGTGCGGCGCTTCGCTAACAACAGGAATGCCAACCATTCTGTCCTGACCCGTCCCATACCCAACCTTCCCATACCAACCTAACCTGTCCTGTACCTGGCCGTCCCACACCAAGCCATCCCATACTAAACTGTCCCATTTTCAAGTGCCCTGCACCGAGCTGTCCCATATCAACCCAGAGCCGTGGTGGAAACAGGACTTTAACTACTTTATTGTTTGAGTGGATGTTTTAGTCCTGTTACAAGTACAGGAAGGAAGCTTTGTGAAGCCGTTTCTGACCAGAAACTGTTGTGATTGACAGGTGTCCGTCACAGCTCGAGAGGATGTTCCATCATTTGGCCCGCCCCTCCCAAATCCTGCCATCTTCAAAAAGGTCAGACAGAAGTAATCTGGAGCTTCTGGGTTTTGCTGGACACTCGGGTTAAGTGAGCTCTTTCTGTTCTTCAGGGTCCAGAGTTCAGAGAGTTTCTTCTCACTAAACTGATCAACGCAGAGCTGGCCTGCTACAAGAGCGACCGCTTCGCCCGTCTGGAGGTAAAACCCCCTCCGTTAATGACTGAACTCTGCTGTCACTGCAGCACTGAAACTAATCTATGATTCAATGTTTAGAGCTTGAACCTCAGACCTACGTCCTGCCGGCGGTCCGCTTCAGCTCTGTGTGAACTTAAAACTCTTAATCTGATCTTCAATCGTCTGTGTTCTGGTTCAGGAGCGAACCCGGGCCGCCCTGCTGGACAGCCTCCACGACGAGCTGCAGAGGCGCTCACAGAGCATGCTCGGATTGACTTCCGGTCTGGAGGACGAGGGCCGAGCGGAGAACGGGCACACACACGGAGGACTGCTGGAGTCCATCAAGGTGAGTTGTACTCTTCCCCGATTGATAAAAAATAGGTATCATTGTTGCCTAATATGTTTTTACAGTCCCTGAATAAATCACCCCGGTTTCCACCGGTGCATGCCAGGTGCGGAGCGCCCATGAGTGCAGTCCACACAGCTGGATCCACAAACTCATGAAATATTGTGATTCTCTACGTCGAGGATAAACATCTCATCGTCCATTATGAAAACAAACCCACTGAGACACCCTGACCGATTAATGACTTAATGCTTACATGGTTCAGTGAGCGCTAATATGCACGGGGGCTGTTTGGAAAATTATCGGACGCTATCTGCCTCTATCTGAACTGCTGAGTTTGAGGCATTTTGGATGCATGCTTCATCAAAAATAGACTCAGAGAAAATAGTTTTTCTTAAACATTGAAAGTATTTAACTTCTTCATGTTGGGTCACATTCACCTGCAAACATAATCGTGATGGGCAGGAGCTTCTTTACCCGTGGTTTTATAGATGTTTGCACAGAAAGTCGGAATAATGTTGGCCCATGGACAATGGTGCCTCGCACTAAGATGAACTTTACATTGAGGATAGTTTGATGAAATCCCTGTTTTATACTTACTAGAAGTATGAAATTAAATTAAATGAAAAATGCTTGAATGAATAATCCCAGAGGGAAATTGTGTATACATGGTGAATATATTGAAATATGTTCACTATATATAACATACATATGAAAATATATGTATATTATAAATCTGAGATTCAGGAAGGCAGCAGCAGCATTTTATTAAAAAAATATATTCCTGTTTCTGTTTATCTCCAAACTCCGACTATATTATATATATATATATATATAGGATTTTGATAAATAAAATAAGATTTTACAAACAATTCTGATCTTGAGGCCTCCGTCAAACTTTTTACGAAGATTGCTTCGTCTGTGAAAATCTTTGTGGTGTCTACGAACGTTTGAGAGAAATCTTAAAAGTTCTGACATGTTTGAACAAAGGCAGCATTTATTTTTTTATTTTTTTCAGGTCATTAAAATACAACAATAAAACTACAATAATGATTTTGTCAAATTTATTAAACAACAGAGGAATTTTAGAGCATTTATTTAGAGCAGATATTGTAGATCGTGTCCTGATGCTTTAATTTATAAAAGATTAGCATTCACCAATTTAAGAAGAAAGATACAAACAATTTCTCAGGCTATGAACACGTTCAGCATGGCAGGTTTTCATAAAATAACTTCAACTTAAGAACAAATGTAAGAAGACAATGTTGAATAAGGCCCTCTGCATCAATTTCATGATTTTTTAAATGAGACTTTTGTCTTAATTAGCACGTTTTATCAGATAAAGACACACACGTCCATAAACATTAATACACCCATCATCAGTGTGGAAGGTTTACATGTTAAAATTTAACTTTTAGAAGGTAGTTTGGTCTGAAAATTATCCAAATGTGAAAAATGTAATATTCATGTTTCCAGAAGTTCTTAAAGAGAATTTTTTTCATCTGTTCATGCAATTAAATCTAATCTAATTTTATTTCTAGAGCTCTTTTCATACATAAAAATAGCACAAAGTGCTTAAAAACATTATTTTATACTCAAACTTTAATACATTTCAAATTCATTTTTACAGACACGGTTCAAATTATTCCATTTCATTGTAGCCCACTTATAATCCAGTTAAAACTAATCCATTCTATCATCCACATTAGTCCAGTTTAAAATAACTATGTTCCAATAAACTAATAAAAATAATTACCTAGCTGTACCTTATGTACTTCCTGAAGTAAAAATCTGTCAGAATGAAGCAGGATTCGTCCACTGTTCAGACCTTCATGTGGATAAATGTTTATGTTCATATTTTGTTATAAATATTATTTTTTATTCATATCTACCTTAATCAGACATTTAATCCGATAACTGTGATCAAATAAAGTTTGTGATTCATCCCAGAGGGCGATGCGAGGACGGAGCGTATCCATGGAAACCATGTCGCGTGGTGGAGCGGGGCTGCCCACCAGCCTGAGCGGGGGCGGTCTGGCTCACCTGAGCATTGAGGTGAGCATGAACAGAGACGTGGAGCTGAGGAGACGAGATTCTTCTGCTTTAACTTCCTGTTTCTGATCACAGTGCAACGTCAAATCTCCGGTGAAAAGGAGATCCGGACTTTTCCCTCGACTGCTGAGCGTCGACAGCCAGACAGAGAAACCCAACCTGAGGAGGTAACTGATCCAGTTCCAGCTGATGCAGCTGATCCAGTTCCAGCTGATCCAGCTCTAGCTGATTGAGCTCCAGCTGATCCAGTTCCAGCTGATGCAGCTGATCCAGTTCCAGCTGATCCAGCTCTAGCTGATTCAGCTCCAGCTGATCCTATTCCAGCTGATGCAGCTGATCCAGCTCCAGCTGATCCTGTTCCAGCTGATGCAGCTGATCCAGTTCCAGCTGATCTAGCTCCAGCTGATCCAGTTCCAGCTGATTCAGCTGATCCAGCTCTAGCTGATTCAGTTCCAGCTGATCCTGTTCCAGCTGATCCAGTTTAAGCTGATCCAGCTCCAGCTGATCCACATCTAGCTGATCCTGTTCCAACTGATCCAGCTGATCCAGTTTCAGCTGATCCAGCTCCAGCTGATCCTGTTCCAGCTGATCCAGCTGATCCAGCTGATCCACCTCTAGCTGATCCTGTTCCAACTGATCCAGCTGATGCAGCTGATCCAGTTCCAGCTGATCCTGTTCCAGCTGATGCAGCTGATCCTGTTCCAGCTGATCCAGTTTCAGATAATCCAGCTGATCCAGCTCTAGCTGACTCAGCTCCAGCTGATCCTGTTCCAGCTGATGAAGCTGATCCAGTTCCAGCTGATCCAGCTCTAGCTGATTCAGCTCCAGCTGATCCTGTTCCAGCTGATGCAGCTGATCCAGCTCCAGCTGATCCTGTTCCAGCTGATGCAGCTGATCCAGTTCCAGCTGATTCAGGTCCAGCTGATTCAGTTCCAGCTGATCCTGTTCCAGCTTACCAGTTTAAGCTGATCCAGCTCCAGCTGATCCGCGTCTAGCTGATCCTGTTCCAACTGATCCAGCTGATTCTGTTTCAGCTGATCCTGTTCCAGCTGATCCAGCTGATCCACCTCTAGCTGATCCTGTTCCAACTGATCCAGTTGATGCAGCTGATCCAGTTCCAGCTGATCCAGCTGATTCAGCTGATCCAGCTCTAGCTGATTCAGTTCCAGCTGATCCTGTTCCAACTGATCCTGCTGATTCAGTTTCAGCTGATCCAGCTCCAGCTGATCCTGTTCCAGCTGATCCTGTTCCAACTGATCCAGCTGATGCAGCTGATCCAGTTCCAGCTGATCCTGTTCCAGCCGATGCAGCTGATCCAGCTCCAGTTGATCCTGTTCCAGCTGATGCAGCTGATCCAGTTCCAGCTGATCCAGTTTAAGCTGATCCAGCTCCAGCTGATCCACCTCTAGCTGATGCTGTTCCAACTGATCCAGCTGATTCAGTTTCAGCTGATCCAGCTGATCCAGCTCCAGCTGATCCTGTTCCAGCTGATCCAGTTTCAGCTGATCCAGCTGATCCACCTCTAGCTGATCCTGTTCCAACTGATCCAGCTGAGCCAGCTGATCCTGTTCCAACTGATCCAGCTGATCCAGCTGATTCAGCTCCAGCCGAGGCTCTTAAAACCGGTGGATGTGACGCCTGCTTTCTTCAGCACAGTCAGCTACTAGCTGCATATTTATATAAAACATGTAAACAGTCCAACAACAAGCTTGGCTACGTCTGCTGTTACCATGGAAACTAAGGGCTTAACAGAACATATCTGGACACAAGCTGCACAGAAAGCTTCAAACAATCTGACACTACGAACATAAAACAGTATTCATCCTGTCCACAAATAACCAGTATGACCAGATTTGTCTTTGCCCCAAAACTGCATTTCTTTATGTATAAAAGGCACAATTGCAGTAAAGTTAGTCCGAATCCTGGCGCATGTGTTGACAAAGCTAAAGAAGCATGCTGCAAACCAGCCCTCTGGACGAAGACCCTTGAAAAGGTGGGTCTCCGTCTGCTTCCAAACAGCTCTCAGGTGGTTTTAAGAAAATATGGAAGCAGGAAAGAAACACATCCTTCATCTAAACATGCAAATGTTCCTCCCTACCGTCTGGAACTGTATCAGGACCAGCACAGGAGCTCTTTTACATAAAGTCAGCTGCTTTCTGTTTGACACAAGTTTAGTTCTTTTAGAGCGGTTATTACAGCCTCTGTGATGTCTACTTCAGTCTCCTCAGTGAGCAGCGCAGCTTCGACAGCTGCCACCCGATGCTGGAGGTCAGGTCCGAGCTGCCGTCCAATCCCAGCTCTCCGGAGGCGGGACAGCGGGACAGGTGGTTGCATTTACTCCGCTCTGCCTCATAGGCGATGTTTGTGTTTATGGAATCAGCAAACAAAGATATTTGTTTATAGGAGCCAGATGAAAAAGGACAGCACTAAGATCTCCAGATCCACATCGAGCTCCTGCAGCTTCAGTCTACCTGTGGACGACACACACCTGGTGAGCCCACTTTGTTGTTTGTTTTCCTCTTACACCAGAACCAGGGTTCTGGTTCAGGTAGAGAGGTGAGACTTACTCTGACTCTGTTACCATGGTAACTGACTCCACTGGCAGGTTTCCTATCTGGCTCCCCCACCTGGACCAGCTGTCAGGGATGGGTTGTCATAGCAACGTGGTTCTAGAGATTTAGAAGCTGAAGGGAGGGTTTTATAGACCTCTGATAAATGAGCTATCATTTCCTGATCTACAGCTCATCAAACGGTTTCACTGTAACTCCGATTTTCCGGTCGTACATATCCACCGTCACCGTGGAGATGAGATGATGTCACAGCAAGATTTTGGCTTCACGCTGCCATCATTTACTGTAAATGGAAACTTTATTTATAATATGTTGGAAAGACGACCATGAGTCAAGTCCTGAGAAAATTCTCCACCTCACCATCCTCTTCCTCTTCCTGTGATGAAGAACATCAGTCTGATTCAGGATATCAAAAACTAACACACGTGGTAAAATCTGTATATATATATATATATATATATACACACATACATACACAGAGATATAAATAAGATATCATGTGAGAGGACATAGACTGTACGGCTTAAAACATGACGTGTTGGGGTTAAAACATGCAGCATTTATAAAAATCGAGGATAAATAACAGAGAAATGTAATCTATTAAAAACTGTGTTTCTATTGGTCTCTAATCGCTTTACTAAATTAACTGTATGGTTTCATTCTCTTGGAGCATCAGGTGGATCTGATGGATCTCACATTTTCTCACATACATGCAGCTGCCACCATTTTACTACGGTGTCTCTGAATGGACAAACACCTGTGTGTGAAGCTTTAAGCCTGCAGTAGCAACTTCGTCTGATAGGAGCCAGAGCTCCGTTTGGGATAAGAAACGTCTTAAAAGCACCATATTCTAGTCTATCGCTATCCATCTCTACATGTTCTAGAGAGTAGGGTGCTGCCATGTTTTTAACCCCGAGGTATTTAGTGGGGGGGGGGGGCACAGTGGTTCACCTCTGTTGCCTCACAGGATATCAAACCCAGGTTCTCCAGACCCAAGCCCACCTCCACTACTATGTAGTAGTAGACTAAGATATTAACAATGATGAAGTAGTTACCTGTGGTGCTCCTGAGGCCACTGGATCCACTCACACATGAAAACATCTTCATGTCTGGAAGAAGTTTGGCCACTGACGGCCACCGCATGTTCACAATGTCCTATACCCATCTTTACCACTAGATGGCAGTAATTCTACACACTAGACTTGTAAATGATGAGATCCTCTGAATATTAACTTTCTTTAACAGCCAGAAATAAAAGATGTCCAGTCCTGGTCTAGAACAATCTAGCTTCCTGAAAGATGTTTTTATTCTTCATCTTTAGTTTCTTTCCAGTGGGATTAAGTCTAAATAAAATTCAGATTTTATTCTCTCCACCAATATTTTAACCCACATGAACCAGTGGTCCAGCGGACCAGTGGACCGGCGGACCAGTGGATTCCAGCTTCTATGTGGACTCAGGCAGCAGTTTTCTCCCATGATGCATCTGTCTCCAGCAGTAATCCCATAGTTCCTCTTGGTATTCCTCATATGCTGCTATGAGAACCTTTTGCTCAACTGGGGGGATCACCATGGCAACAGCGGTTACCATGGTGATGGAGCTCCTTGATGATGGATTTTTATTGTGGTTCCAAACTCTGGATAAAGAAACTCAGACTTTAATGGACCTGGTTCCAGTTTGCTCGAGCCAGTATCATGTTCACATTCAGTGAGGACCACGTGACATGAACCATGTTAGAACCTGTGTCATTTCTAAAGCCAATGTTTTGTCCCTGTTTCAGGCGGTGATGGCGGATGCGCAGATTTCCTGTCCGCTCATCATCTGCCGCAGCCCCACAGGTTCGGTAATCCTCACGCTTAACATGTCTGACAGGAGGCTGCATCTGCTTTCACTTTCATCCTTTCCTTTTGCTCCACTTCCAGAACTAAAGAACCGAAACTCTCCCAGATCCAACCTGAAGTTTCGCTTTGACAAGCTGAGTCACTCTGCTGCTGTGAGTCGTCTATGATTACAACCAAACAACTGCCTCATCCTCACACGTTTACTGAATATACATATCTGAACTTGTTCTCTTCTGTGCGTCCTCAGCAGGGACATTAGACGTGAGGACGGCAGCAGGAGGTACGTAAACAGCTTCATTCTGTGTTTTTGTTCCAAACCTCTGGATGCAGCTGAGAGATGAGCTCTGATGACTCAGACCCAATATTTTATCCAGATGTCTGACTCCTCATTCATCCTGAAGCTGAATTCACCTGAAACCAAGCCTCAGATCCAGGTCTTGTATCTGAGGTTCAGGTCTGGATGGAGGTCTGGTATCTGAGATCCAGGTCTGGATGGAGGTTTTATTCCCACATCCAGAATATTTATTGGTTTAATTGGAAATCTGATGGTCTGTGTTATGTCTTTGCATGTTTTAGTTTATTAATCAGAAGATAAGAAGATAAGAAGATATTATTTCTACATTAGTTTTGGTTTTCTGAATATTATGAGGTTAGAGTCTGAAGACTGAAGACCAGTTCTATGGACTCATGTCAACGTTGCTAGAAAATGGATATCGACACACCACACACCATAATAGGAGAGGAAGAGAGACAGAGTCAGATCAAGAGGCAAGACAAAAGTTAAGTGGACTGACTTTTACTGGCTGGAGAGATCTGAGAAGAGACAGGATGAAGGTGATGCTGGATTAGCCCTTAACAACACCTAATCCAGTATCACCTTTGTCCTGTCTCTTCTCTGAGATCTCTCCAGCCAGTAAAAGTAAGTCAGATGTTGACTCTTTTGCTCTGTCTTTTTCTTTCTTTCCTTTCATCTTTTCCTTGATACTGGCAACTTTCATTTAGAAAGTGTGAATCGACATTGTGACGTGCAGAGCAGCCAGTGCCTTGATATCCAGTTGCTATCGTGTGATACGATGCCTTAAAGTGATGCAGCATCCCAGTAAACAGTGAAGTGGTTTCTCCTCCCCAGGACGCTGCAGGACAGCAACAGTGTAAATAAAAGACATCACCATGGCATCAAGATGAGACAAAACCGAGTTTAAAGTCAGAAAGTCGCGTCGGGCTGCTTTAAATTTAAAGAATAGCACGGATTGGTTAGCATTTAGTTAATTCATTTAATACATCAAATCTTCAATTCGCAGGCGATTTGTTTACCATCACAATGGACAGCATTGTTTGTTTGTTTGTTTGTTGTCCAAGCAGCAGTTGCTTCATTTGCTGTTTTTTGTGCTAAAATCCCTCTCTGTCCCCGTGTGAGACGTTTCTGATGGTATCAGCTGCTTCACCAGCTGTTTTTGGCCTGGTTTTAACCACGCTGACGTGCACTAACATACATGCATGTGCACGTGACTTGGGTAGTTGCTATGCAGGCCTGAAACTGAAACGCCCCCTGAAGCCCTGTGTGGTTTAAACCCTGATGTCGACATTTTGTTAAAGTTTGAGTTTAATTTTCAGGCATAAAATGATGAAAAAGGCTAAATCTCTACAGACTGGTCCACATTTACGTTTCCATGAATTCCACATTTCATAGTTTCCTCCTGCTGTGTGTTTTTGTCCGTTTGTTTTATTTTTACAGTTTTAAAGCTTTTTCTGTGAAAATATGAGAATAAGTGAGACTTCAGCAGGACCTGAGGTTGGTCATGTGACCTCTCAGATCAGCTGACTGTTTCACCTTTAATTCATAGTTCTTTTCTTCTTTTGTCCAGATGAACAACATGGAGGTTGGGTTGAACATCGGCCTTCACGCTGGTGCAGGAGTTAGTCTGGACACACATCTCTATCTTTGTGAGGACCTTCGCTGACGTTGTGCTTCTCTCAGACTTTGACTCTTTCTTCCTCTCACTGATGACCAGATTAATTCTTTTATTTATTTTGATCATGCAGGACAGTGATCAGAGTTCATCTCTAATTATTTAGCTGCTTTTGATGTTTTACACTGAAGCTTCTGAGAAACGATTCACGAACCTTCTTACGATCCAGGATTCCTGCTCTAGTTCAAGATGATTCAACCAAATTTTCGGAGGTTAATGGCCTGAATAATGCATGAAAGGACGCTGTGAAGTTGTCCAGAATGTCCTCACTGTGATGATGTCCTTCTCACACGAGTCCTCACAAACTCAGACATGAACTCATATTCAGGGAAAAAACTTTCACATTCCAAGATTTAGGATTGTATAGCCTGTGGTGACCTGAGGCTGGTAGAAGGAAACAAAACGTTAGATGCCATTCATTTCCACCAATGTTATACAGCATGTAAGAAAGAGAAGGAAGAAAAAAAGACTCCTTTGGTCCGTGTCATCCAGCTGGTTTCACATTAACATCTAAAGCTGACTTTTCTGACGCGCCCTGAATGCAGCAGCTTTATATCACCTGAGTCCAGGTAGACGCGTTGGACAGATTCCTCAGAGACTGGAGAGCACCCCTCCCCTGGTCCAGGTTCTAGTCCTGGTTCTGGTCCTGGTTCGGCTTCTAGTTCGGTTTCTGTAAAGGAATTTTTTTCTTTCTTTATTTAGGAGTGAAAAGCAAATGTCATCAATACGTCTGATCATTGATTGACAGGCCGGCCGGGGTAAAATGTGTGTAATGGTTTAGAGACCAGAAATTAAAAGTAAAATAAACGAGATGTTAAGTTTTAGGTCAGGATGCAATTAAATTAGAACCACCAGAAAATGACCCTTACCCCCCCAATAAGGATAATCTCTGCTATATTAGGACACGCCCACCCATCTGTGATTGATGGGACTCTCCCCCCAGTGTAATGTATTGTGTAGTTAGCAAACAAAGAACCCATTTTGACAATTTTAGACACTTTGGATGTGACAACAGCTTTAATCGTTTCTTTCAGTGTTTTTAACCCCTTGAAGCCAAGAAATGATGAGCAGAAAATGACATCGTGTTTCACCTGAAGTCATTATTTAGCCCTTTAATAAAATGTCAGATAAATTTAATCATTTGCATAAATGTACAGTTTATTACTGTGTAATATGTGAAAATGATTGTAGTGTAAAACATGTCCACCAGCGAACAGCCTGGATTGGATGCCCTGGCACCAGGGCTGCAGCTAGCAGAGCCTCTACAGCAGGATGCCTGAAGCCGGGGGGCAGAGCCTGGAAACTTGAACTTCAGGTGCCCCTACGCCCGTTTTGCAGTTTGAATAAATTCAACCAAATTCAACTTTATCCAGCGTCCGTCTGAGCACTGGAATCTCTGATCAAACATATTTGTCTATATAAACAGCCAATGATTACAAATTTCTTAAATTTCTGACATTTTTCAGATTTTTCGTCCATATCCGTCCCAAAGTCTTTGAGTTGTGTTGCTAACAAACAACACCACCTCTGCCTTTGTGAACATGGTGAGTGCAGCTACAAACGGACAAATGGAGGCTGAGTCAGCGCTCCAGGAACGACCGTACAAATCCAGGCTGTTCACTGGGGTTTCCAACGATTCCAACAGTCAGACACACAAAAACTGTCCAGAATCGCTCCGATTTCCTCGTGTAAGGACGGAGCCAGCTCAGCTTTGACTGGCAGAAGGCGCGAGTGCATGCAACTCAAGCTGACCAATCACAACACAGCAGGCCGTCGCTGAGGCGTCTGTCTCCCCGCGACGATAACATCCTGTCAGGATTGAATTAATCAGAATTTTATTAAAACCTGAAGCAAAGTAAATTGAAATCTTCTATTTTCTACACCTGCTTGCCCCGCCGCCGGGCCGCGGGGGCTAGAGTGTGAAATGACGTCATTATAACCCATCAATGTTTAACTCGTCTGGTTCGGCGGATGTTCCATCGCTAGGAAATGAGACAAATCTGTGATAAAAAATGAAGAATCGAGTCTGACAGCTTCCCTGGTGGTGAACGTTCATGTTTCTCTAAATCTGAAGGAATCCCTGGATGGCTGGTTGTGTTTGAACACATCATCGCTTCAGGTTTCAGGATCCTCAGACCCACCTCTGAGGAAACTAAAGACTTTCCCATCATATTTCATGTCAGTAAGCCTGACTCAGCAGGAAATGATCAGCTGTTTAAAACCCTTTTCACTGCCCTGTGATGAAAAACGGACATTTTGCACTAAAGTGATCAAACTTGGACTCGGCTGATTGCACTAAAACACAGACCTGATGTAGCATCAGTAAACATGTTGCTGTGGATGTAAGTTGTGACCAGATCATATAAAGTTTCTGCAGGACCACGTTTAACCTGTTTTCTGTGTGTTTACTTGTTCTCGTTGTTTCCAACTCCAGGGATGTGCCACTGTCCACACTGAACAACTAAGGCTGAAGAAATACTTGCTTTTAACTACTCGTATGCGCCTTCATCATGGCGGCTTCCGCAGTAATGAACACCATGAGCAGGTTTACAACATTTTTGATGGGGGGGGGGGTCAGGCAGTATCACAGAGTGGCAGATGAAAATAAAAAGCTTTTTCAATAAAAGGTTAACAGGAAAAAACTGATATTAAAACTTCAGATGAAAAGTAAAGCTTTTTCTCTACATTTGTAGAGATAGTTTTTTTGTTCTTGTTGTTTTTGTTATTGTTTTATTTGCAAAAATAAAAAACAGCCAATCATTTTTTTTTTTCATCAAAATTTGTTACGCCTGATGATTGTATGGGCCACGCAGGTGGTGTGTAGCTCTGTGGGGTAAATGAGAAGGATATTTTACCCTTTAACTGATCTACAGAAGTTTTACAGCATTTCTATCCCGTCCAGGAGGTTTACAATCCAGCCACTAAATGTAGTTTTATTCAGAGACTCTATCTGGTAAA
>JBAFTB010000017.1:31177325-31197739 GCA_037177355.1 Melanotaenia trifasciata
CCTGCCTCGGAGCAGGAGCTAAAATGGTTATAGGAACTGGGGGCTTTGGTCCCTAGTTCCTATATGTCGGAATGCGCAAAAAAACGGCCTGGTTCCTGAAAAGGTTATAGGAACTGCAAAAGGTTCCTACAGTCGGAAAGAGCCTATTGATGTTGCTTTGAGTTTGGTTCTCATTCTGTTTTGTGGATTTGATTGCTGTTTTTGCTCATATGTGCAATAACAGAGTTTCAATGAAATAGCATAGTGGTTTTGTATCAGAATAAATGCACAAAAGAAGGCAATTATAAGGCTTCTAGTAAAAAAGCTGAATACAAAAGAGCTGGCTCGCTGAAGTGAGCCCAACATCCCATCACTGCCGCGGTCATCTCCCTGTCCTCCATGCTCCCCTTGTTGGTTTGGAGCTGAACCTGGAATGAAGTCCTGCCTCCTAGCCGGACTGGCTGTGTGATATGATGCTCACTGCTTTCACTGGGTCAGTTTATAAATGCCAGATTTAAAAACGAAACAGGAGCATGTTAAAAACAATTAACAGCGTGTGAAAAGTAATGGAAATGCGGGACTATCTCGCACAGAGCAGGACATCTGGCCACCCTAGATGCATCTGATGGTAAATTTAGATTTCTAAATCAGGACTGTGCCATGATCCCATGTTAACCTGCTACATCACATGCTCACATTTATTTTTTTCTGTATATTTTAAAATATTTCCATAATTGTTTGGTAATAAAAGAAAAAAATGTATAATATTTTGTTTAATCTTGTTGAATCTAAATGAATCATAAAGCCTGTCTTTAAGGTGCTTAGTAATACTCCACGTGCGGGTTTCGTGTTGTTGTGTTGGGTAATAATATTTTTTCAACTGTTAGTTATGTAATCGTAAGCGCACACTACTTCACTCTGATTGGCTCCTCTAGTTGACAGACTTTGTATGCATCCAATCACTTTCTAAAGTTTGGTAAAGATTACCTTAAACCAGCCAATGAGACTGAGCTGACGTCACCATAGATATAAAAAATCCCAGTGGACGTTTCCGGTCTTTAGTTGCAGTCGCCATTTTCTTGTCGTCGAAAACGGCCAAAGAACGGCGGCAGACGGCGATAGGAATAAAGCCCAAAACCGGTATTATCCGAGTCCGGTTCGGAGCAGCAGCGTTAGCTACACGAGTTGATGGACTGTTTGCTGATCAGGGGTTATGGTATCGATCAGGCTCGTGTAGGTTTGACCGGATCGCTCTGCTCAAAGATGGACGACAGCGCGGCGAGAGAAGACGCCTGTAGAGAGTATCAGTCCTCTCTGGAAGACCTGACGTTCAACAGCAAGCCACACATCAACATGCTCACCATCCTGGCCGAGGAAAACCTCCAGTTCGCCAAGGATATCGTCGCAATTATTGAAGCACAAATCAGCAAGGTTTTTATAAATACAGAATACTTCATATTCCAGTTGCCTTATTTGGATGTATTAGCTGTCGGCTAAAGATGGCGCCCAGCCTTGTATGTCAGCTAAACACGTTACATGTCGTTGTTCTTGGAAACAGCGCTCCTCACGCGCTCTGCTGTCATTCAGCTACTTTTACCTGCATGAAAAAAAACCTCGTTTCTGCTTCATTTAGTTAGTTTGCTAGCCAACATGACAGCTGTCTACAGATTTATTTTATCGAAACTCGCCGAAGCTTCAACTTGATGTGGTCTGAGGTTCTACAGAAGCCAGAGAAGACTTTTAACCGGAGTTCACGCGCTTTATTTCACACCAAACCACAAACACGCGCATTTATATCTAGGTTAAACCGTTTCAGCAGCTTTAGAAGCAAAGATGTTTACTGCTTTTTAAACTTTATTAGCTGCTGAGAAAGTTGATAAGGCGGCGGTATTTAATAAAAGTTAAAGAGAATATTTGTCCAGCCGGTTGAACCTTAAAATGTTAAACTTAGCAGTAAAATTACTCAGAAGATAAAATACTTTTAGTTGGGGTTAAATTTCAGGTGGTTATATTCTTTAAAAATCTATTTATAGTTCAAATTTATACAGATTGTTAATAAAAGTGATCTGTAAGTTGTTTTTGGACACAAACAATAATAAACTGTACAGTTTGGACTAAAACAAAACGCCAGTGCGTCTCCGCCAAGGTGGCACTCTTCTTCTGTGGTGTTTATTCACACCAAAAGCAGCGTAAAAATATTTCCATTAACTGTGAGTAGTCCATCAAATGAAGAGTAAGTTTAAGGCAGGTTAGAGACCAGGTCTGAGTGTCTGCTGAGGCCACGTGGTGTCTCTTCCTGAGAGAAACGAGCCAGCTGGTCGGTTAGATGCTGAAACAAGCTTCATACGGTGAACGCCGCCATGGCTTTCAGGACTACCGTATGTCTTCTGCCGGACCGCCACCGGACCACATCAACGTGTGAAGCGGTTTTCAGTCTGATCTGCTGTTAATAAACACTGTCGACTTGTTGGAGTCCGGAGACGGACCGTCGGAGGGGCGGTGTTTGGTCACATGACCGCTGAGCCCACCTCTGCATGAATTCTCTCGTGAATCTTGATTTTCTCCTGAAATGTGATTGAATGGTTTCCATGTTTGTAATAAAAAATGTGAAATGTGCTTTTTGTCATTTTTTATTTCCCAGTGTAATTTCTTGGTCTGGTTCTGGTTTACATCTCCTGACCCGTTCGGGTCTGAGTTCTGAGTTAAACACAGCTGCTGAGTCCGCTTTGCTAATGGGTATACTGGGTTTTTATTTTTCATATTTACGGGAAGAAAAAACTGAACGGGTCGCACTGAGTGAACGGAGGTCTCAGATGAAGATGAAGATGAAGATGTCGCCTGGGTAACGTACAAAGAGGGTCCAGGGAGAACCCTCTTTGGAGGTAAAAACTGTTCTGGAGGACTGGATCCATTTTTAATCCTCAGTGGATGGTGGACTTTCTGATTTTTGAGGAGATGAACATGGAAGTTTTCAGACTGGAAAGTGGTTTTTCTCTGGGGCGGACATGTTTTGCCCCGGGATGAAGACGTTCTCCTGGGTTTCTTCCTGGTCTTGGCTCAGCGGGTGTTGACGTTGTGATGTGAGAATCTGTTGTGATGTTGCTTTAACCCTGTTGTTTTCTAAACTTGTTGAGTTTTCTATCGCTCCAGGCCACCGCCACCGAGAAGCTTCCAGTTTTGTACTTAGTGGATTCCATAGTGAAGAATGTTGGAGGAGAGTACCTTGCAGTGTTTGCTAAAAACCTAATCACTTCATTTATATGTGTCTTTGAAAAGGTACAGTTGTCTTCGCTGCTGTTAGCATTGATCAAATTAAGCACTAATGTTAGCCGCCCCCCCACCCCTCCTGTCTGTTGCTTGCTTTCCTCTGTAGTCACCTGCTCTCTGCTCCTCTGTACTTCACCATACTCTGCTAGTTAATAAAAGTCGGGTGGAGGGTTAATTTCATGTTTTTGGGATGGTGAATAAAAGCTAAAGTTAGTGGAGCTCAGAGCTGGAGGGGGGAGCTGAGTTTGCTGTGATGCTGCTGCTGTCCGAGCCTGGACCAAGTCCTGTCCTCTGTTTGTAGGTGGACGAAAACACCAGGAAGAGTCTGTTCAAGCTGCGCTCCACATGGGACGAAGTCTTCCCGCCCAAGAAGCTGTACGCGCTGGACGTCCGGGTCAACTCTCTGGACCCGGCCTGGCCCATCAAGCCGCTGCCCCCCACCGTCAACGCCAGCATCCACGTCAACCCCAGGTTTTTAAAGCAGGTGGGTGTTCTGCTGCTGGGTCGCTCCAGATCTGGGACGTCAAGTTGGTGACGTGGAGTCAGAAAGGCTTGACCGTCCCTCTAAGAGCTGAAGTTGGATCAAATTTAATCATCCTCGCATGTTCTAGTTTAGTGACCAGTAACTGTGTTAGTAAACATTTATACCAGATCTTAAATGCAGGTTCAGACGGACTGAACAGCTTTTCTCACGTTATTAACAAATGTTTCGGGGGGGTCAGATTTTTTACTGGAGAAAACATTTACTGTCAACCCGTTTCATGTCCTGGTTTACACAAGATGTAAAACAGTCGTTCAGTTCTAGAAACGGTGACTGGAGCTGAAAGTATTTCTGATCCGTCTTTGCAGCCGTCTGATATTAACTCCACATTTATCACATAGAATGTACAACATTACATAACAAACTGCTTCTTAGAGACCAGCGTGGTGGTTTTACACCTGTCAGGTTAACATCATGTCTGCTCCATTCAAACCATCTGTTACCGTGGCAACTGATAAAAATCTGAGGCCTGCCAAACAGCTGAAGGTTCTGTTTGAGAAATCTGACCTAAACGAGAGACGGCAGCGAGTACAACCAGAGCCAGTAACCATGGCGATGTGGTGGCGGCTTACTGAACCAATTTGGTTTTATTAAACCCTAAAATTTTCTCTCCTTCCCTCGCGTTTAGCCTGAGGAGGCCACCTCACCCCAGCCAGCCCCCACCCAGGCGACTCCGGCACCGCCCGCCCCGCAGCCGGGCCCCGCCGTGGCCCAGTCCAGTCTGACCCAGGAGCAGCTGATCCGGCAGCAGCTGCTGGCCAAACAGAAACAGCTACTGGAGCTTCAGCAGAAGAAGATCGAGCTGGAGTTGGAGCAGACCAAAGCCCAGCTGGTAGGACAGACCCGGATCCGAATCAGCTCGGTGAATCAGCTGACGTGAGTTCAGGTGAAATGTTTCCTGTGGTTCTGAAACAAACGTGTTTACTGTCTGCAGGCCGGTGGGTTTGTTCTTCCACCAACCACCCCCGTCTCCACCCCACCTCCACCCAGCGCCACGCCGAAGCCCATCACCCAAACTGCTCCCGTGGTCCGACCCTGGATCCCCCCCCAGCCTCCGGTCGACACCAAGCCCTCCACCAGAGACCCCCGTCTGAACCGCAGCACCGCCCCACCTGCAGCGCCAGCCAAAGAACAGCCGGCTGAGAGGAAAGAGGGCGTCCACGCGGCCGGAGGTCCGGCTCTCGTGTCTGACAAGAGGCTGCCGGAGAAATCCACCCGCCCCGACAAATCCAGGACCCCCAAGAAGGATGTTCTGGATGACAAGTCAAAGTCCAAGTCTCCATCTCCAGTGGTGAAAAATATTCTGAGTAAAACCAAATCAACAGAGGCCGAGGCTCCGAAGTCCGCTGACGGCACAAAGAAGGATCCCAGGCTGAGGAAACGGGTCCCGGACAGAACCGGAGAGTCCAAAGATGAAGAGCTGAAGGAGAAGAAGAGATTCAGAGACGAGTCGGCCCGGCCCCCAGAACCCCCCAGGCCCAACAAAGGGAAGCTGCTGAACGGCTCGGTGGCCAAGCACGACCGCGGCGAGGTGGACGACAAGTCCGACTGCAAGACCGGAGGCAACGCCAGAACACACGCCAGGAAACGGACCCGCTCACGGTCCCGGTCGCCCACCACCTCCCCAAAGAGGAAGGACAGGCGCTCGCCCAAGAACAGACCCCGGAGCAGCTCGCTGTCCCCGTCCCACAAACCCGGAAAACCTCGGAGGGTCCGCGCAGATGACCCGCAGCACGGCAAGCCCGGCCGAGAAGACCGGCCCGGACCCAAGAAGAACCAAGCAGAGAGCAGGAGGTCCAAGAGGCCAGGGGAGGACCGGCACTCCGAGTCCAGAGACTCCCCACGGGGCCATGATGTAGGCGGCAAAGAGGCGAAGGATACTCCTCATCGCTGGAGGAGCGGCTGGGAGAACAAGCAGTAAGTCCTTATTCCTCAGAACCAAGATCCAGATCAGATTTCCATCCAAAACACTGACAGGAATCTGAACCGGGTCAGAACCTGACATGAGCCAAACTGAGTCAGAAAACGTGTCAGAATCTAAATAAAATTTCTCCTTATTTGTTCAGTCTGAAGTCGGAAGACTCCCACCTGAAGCCCGGGCCTCAGAGACACAAACCGTACAGCACCCCGACCCGACCCGGGACCCCCAGAACCCCGAAGCATCGTCTCAGCGTGGACGCCAACCTGCAGATTCCTGAAGTCCTCAACTCTGCCTCCAAGAAGGACCTGCTCAGGAGGGTTCGTACATGCAACCTGGTCTAAACCTGGTCCTCCTCTTCTAAACCTGGTCCTCCTCCTCTAAACCTGGTCCTCCTCCTCTAAACCTGGTCCTCCTCCTCTAAACCTGGTCCTCCTCCTGTAAACCTGGTCCTCCTCTTCTAAACATGTTCCTCCTTCTCTAAACCTGGTCCTCCTCTAAACCTGGTCCTCCTCTTCTAAACATGTTCCTCCTTCTCTAAACCTGGTCCTCCTCTAAACCTGGTCCACCTCTTCTAGACATGTTCCTCCTTCTCTAAACCTGGTCCTCCTCCTCTAAACCTGGTCCTCCTCCTCTGAACCTGGTCCTCCTCCTCTAAACCTGGTCCTCCTCTTCTAAACATGTTCCTCCTTCTCTAAACCTGGTTCTCCTCTAAACCTGGTCCACCTCTTCTGAACTTGGTCTTCTTCTCTAAACCTGGTCTTCTTCTCTAAACCTGGTCTTCTTCTCTAAACCTGGTCCTCTTTTCTAAACATGTTCCTCCTTCTCTAAACCTGGTCCTCCTCTTCTAGACATGTTCCTCCTTCTCTAAACCTGGTCCTCCTCTAAACCTGGTCCTCCTCCTCTAAACCTGGTCCTCGTCTTCTAAACCTGGTCTTCTTCTCTAAACCTGGTCTTCTTCTCTAAACCTGGTCCTCTTCTCTAAACCTGGTCCTCCTTCTCTAAACCTGGTCCTCCTTCTCTAAACCTGGTCCTCCTTCTCTAAACCTGGTCTTCCTGTGCAGGCTAGCAAGCGTCTGGAGAGCGGGGAGATCTCCCAGGAGGACTTCCTGAACATGGCCCACCAGATTAAGCACCTCTTCCAGTATCAGGAGGAGAAGCAGCAGCGCTCAGAGAGCTGGGACATGTTGGACTTCCACGTGAAGAAAGCGCCGCTGCTTCTCCACGACGCCATGGACGCCGCGGAGCTGTCGTACTACGAGCACAAGTCCAAGCTGAGGAAGACGCAGGTCAACCACCGAGCCGGCGGAGAGGAGCTGGAGGTGGACGAAGCTCCAGAAGAAAGCGGGGAGAAGGCGGGTGACTGTCGGAACGCCGCACTTCATCCGTCACATAAATACAGCCGTCCTGCTCGGGACAGACCAGGTGAGCCGGGCCGGTCCCAGAATCAGCTGGTGTTGTGTTCCGGGTGTGTTTCTGACCTGTTTGATGACTTTCAGGTGAACGGAGGAGCAAAGAGCGCGAGGAGCCACTGCTCGCCCCCATGATCGAGGAGTACAACCACGGCAAGGAGTTCCCCACCCTCAAGGTCCTGCCGGGCCTCCGCTTCAGGAAGAAAGTCGACCCCAGAGAGTCCAGTAAGTCCTCGGGTTCCAAAGGGAAGAGTGGATCAGGGAGAGATACACCTGTGACATTCAGGTGCAGGGGATTGTGGGAGTTGTAGTTAGGAGCAGAAGTGTTGTGTTTGAGGACCTGACTGCTGCATGAATTTACAGCGTAACCTTATCTTCCAGGTGAGCGTGAGTGGATGTCGCCCCTGACCGAGCGCCAGCTGTACGACGACCGTGATGAGCAGAAGAGCGGCTACGATGCTCCGCGGCGGTACGGCCCCCCCGGTGACTCCAGACTCCCAGACCCACGCAGACAGGAGGGACCCCCACCGTCTGGACCCATGGTCCACAGGAACTGTCCAAGTCCAGTTGGTCTGGACGCTCCAGGCCCCCGGTTTGAACGGGAGCGGCTGTCCCCTCTGCACCAGAAGGATCCAGCAGACCTGAGTCCGGTCCCCCGCTTCGAGAGTCCGAACAGCGAACACTCTGACGATGGGCCCCTGGATGTCCCCCATCTCCACCCTCCCCCTAAACCCATCCTGAAGGCCCAGCCTCGTGGAGGACCGCTGTCTGGGGTCCGTCAACACGGAGACTCCCCGGGACATACCCCTCCTCATGACGGGGGACACCCTCCCTCACGCTTTATGGGCCCCTCCAGACCACAACTGCCTGGGTGGTATGAAGGTGGTGGCTCTGGGCAGTTTGATGAGCCGCAGTTTGTTGGGCCCCACCACCCGGTCCCTGGGAGGTTTGATGGTGGGGGGCCGTCTCACCACAGTATGCCTGAGAGACCTGAGGGCCCCGGGCACTGTGACGGGCCCCACATGGGTCGTGGTCCACTACGAGGGGATGGCATGGGAAGGTTTGACGGGGCACCTCAGGTTAGGTTCAGTGGTCCCGGTGGCCCAGGTCTCATGGAGGGCTCCATGCAGCGCTTTGAGGCTCCGGGTCACTTCACCAACATGGGCCCTGGTCCAGGTCCTGGTCCTGGTCCCGGTCAGATGGGCTTCCAGCAGCAACGGCCTATGCACTTCGAGGGCCCTAACAATCAGATGGGCCCCATGAGGTTTGAAGGTCCCAGTCGCTTTGAGGGCCCCAATCAGCCGGGGCCCAGGTACGACATCCCCAACGTGCCCCATCAGGGCGGCCCCCCACGCTTTGATTACAATCCTGATCTTCAGGGGCCCCCCAGGTTCGCCCCACAACACAACTTGCAGCCCCACATTAGACCTGTTGGTCCACCCCTCTATGACAACTCCATGGCCTCCCAGCAGAACTTTGGTATGGGCCCCCAGCGTTTCCCAGAACCCATAAACCCTCAGTTCCCGCCAGGGCCGATGGCGTTCCAGGCGCAGCGGGCCGACAGCTTCAACATGCAGCCGCCTTCGTTCAACCAGCAGGCCCCGGGCCCCTTCTTCAACACTGCGGCTCCTAGCATGCAGCAGCCGGTGAGACACGTGCACGTCTGTGATGCTTTCAATGGACTTACATTATAGGATTTCTCAGTTGTCTTTTTTCTAAGTGTGAGGCATTTAATGACCCGTCTGGATGTTGTGTTCAGGTGACTGTCATGAGACCCGTAAACCAAACGTTCCTGTCTCAGAACTCGGTGCCTTACGTACAGCAGAGTGAGTTTCATGTCGTCTTCTCTAATGGAGGAAGCATGAAGTAGGTCATGTGATGTGGTCATGTGACACTGTTTGTATTTCAGCTCCTCAGGTGGTTCCTCAGGAGAACCACTTCGGCCAGGTAGACGTCAACGACCTGCTGTCCAAGCTCATCTCCTACGACATCATCAAACCCCTTCAGCCCGACGCCGCCCAGACCGCCAGCGAGGCCTCTGTAGCTCCTGCAGCTCCTCCTGTGGAGGAGGACGACGAGGAGGAGCAGGAGGTGGAGGAAGAGGACAACGTCCCCGACCTCACAGGCTTCATCATTGACAGCATGAAACGGTGAGTTCTGACCTTTTTTTTTTGTCCCACAGTGACTGGGTCTGACCCGCTGCGTTCTGACCCGCTGTGTGACTGGTTCTGTCCCGCTGTGTGACTGGTTCTGTCCCGCTGCGTTCTGACCCGCTGGGTCTGACCCGCTATGTGACTGGTTCTGTCCCGCTGCGTTCTGACCCGCTGTGTGACTGGTTCTGACCCGCTGCGTTCTGACCCGCTGTGTGACTGGTTCTGACCCGCTGTGTGACTGGTTCTGACCCGCTGTGACCCGGCAGGCGCTACGAGAGCTTGGTGACCAGGCTGTACTCGGGGAACCAGTGCTGCCTCTGCAGCATGCGCTTCACCACCGCTCAGACCGACATGTACGCCGACCACCTGGACTGGCACTTCAGGCAGAACCACGCCGGGAAGGTGGCGAGTAAGAAGGTGACACACCGACGCTGGTACTACAGCCTGACGGTGAGCACACACACACATGTACCAGCCATGAAGCCACATACATGTACATACAGTACAACATGATTTTACTTGTAAAGATCAATAATTTTATTTACTAAATATAAAATTACACTGAAATGTTTAAATAGACTTTAAGTATAATTTCTATTTTAATAGTTTAAACAGTTATTCAGTAACAGCTGATTACTGCTGTGATGTCATTAAACAAATTAATCGGCTAAATTGTTCTGACCTCGGTCTGGTGGTCTGGCTCTCGGTGTGTAGTTCAGGAACCAGGTTTCTTCATTCTCTGGTTAAGTTTTGGCAGATTGAACTGGTTTTTATCTTTAGGACAAGTTCTGCTCCACCCACAAGAGTCTGTGATGTTTAAAGTGACCTTCAGTAATCTGAGGTTAAAATATTGTGACTCTGGTCTGTGGGATCCAGTTCTGGTTCCTCAGATCAGTTTCTGCTCGGCGGGGTCCGGTTCTGGTCTGTCTCACGGCAGCCGGATCAGCTGACCTGCTGGCACCAACATGAATGGTTCATCATGGGGTGACGGAGAAAACTGTGGTGTTCTCAGGACTGGATCGAGTTTGAGGAGATCGCCGACCTGGAGGAAAGAGCCAAGAGTCAGTTCTTCGAGAAGGAGAACGAGGAGGTCCAGAAGAACCAGGCGGCTGCCAAGGAGGAGGAGTTCCAGAGCGTCAGAGCCACCAAGGACCAAGTCGGGGAGGTGAGGACTGCTGATTGACCTGGAACTAATCAATAATATTGATAAGTCTAAGTGGAGTTCGCTGCTGAGAAGATGCTGGAGAAACTGTTCAGACCAGCCTGAAACTTCCTGTAGATGGTTTTTAATCCTGAAATGTATTTAAAATATTTAATTCAGTGACTGAGATGAGACCTTCATGGCCAAAAATGTCCCATTGACTTCCATTAGAACAACATTTTAATCCTGTTATTCCAGTTAGAAGTCAGTGTTTCCTTTGGAAGAAAAGTGGTGATATGTAACATTTTTACAGGTTTCCATCGTTGTCAGGAAACTCTGGTGTTTTTACCGGTGGTGGGACCACCAGGGGGCGCTGACGTTGCTACAACTGCTGATTTATTCCAGCAGATTTTTTGACATTTTGGGCCACGAAGCTTCTCAGACGAAGTAAAATGTTTCAGAAAACATGAGAATAAACATGTTGTTTACCTGCAGTCATGTGAGATCTGCCAGGAGCCGTTTGAGACGTACTGGGTGGAGGAAGAGGAGGACTGGTTCCTGAAGAACGCCGTCAGGGTTGATGACAAGGTCTGAGGCTCCGCCCACCTCCCGCGTCTTTGTTTGCCGCCTCATACGCGTAAACATGTAAACAAGTGTTTGTTTTTCTCTCCACAGAACTTCCACCCGGCCTGCTTCGAAGATTATAAAAACGTGAGTAAACAAACATCCTCCATCTTTTCTGTTCTCCTTCGTCTTGTCCTCTGACATCTTCTTTGTCTCCTCAGACGTCGTCGTATCTGGACGTCACGCCGTCGCCCAGCAAGCTGCTGACCGACCACCCGCTGGGCGGCTTCGGGATCACTGAACAGGAAGTGGAGGAGGGGGGAACTTCCTACGGTGTTGCGGCAGATGTGGTGAAACAGGAAGTGGAGAGCAAGTCGTGCGAGCTTCCTCGGGTGAAGGAGGACGAAGAGGACCGGGGTCAGAAGGTTTTAATGGACTCTGCTGATTCTGAGGAGCCGGCGTGACGCGTCTTCGTCCCGTCGGGATGAAGGATGTTTTACGACTTGAATACATTTTTGTATTTGGATTGTGCGCGGCCGTTTCAGGCCGGCTGCTCAGAGCTGTAAATGATTTAATTTATACATTAAAGTATTTTTGGTAACTGGTCTAATGCTGATTGAATGAAACGGCTCTGCTCTGATTGGTCAGTTGGTTTGTTGGTCAGTCGCAGGTGTTGAAGGTAAGCATCATCTGATTGGACGACTGTAAGACGTGAGGAATCGTCTGCTGAAGATCACGTTCTTTGTTTTTCTTTAAGCTTCAATAAAAAAAAACTGAAAGTTTTTGTGTGAATTCTGATCGGTTTTATTGTCACTTAGGTTCAAGACGAATAAAGTTTCACTGGATTAGAAACCTGCTGTGTTTGTCATTGTTTGGTTCATTTTAAAACAAAGTCCTGCAGTGTGTCTAACTGCGCCCTCGTTAAATTATGGAATCATTTTCCAAAATGTTTGACGATGGACGGCTCACCTGTCCAGGTGTACCTGCCTCAATGGCCGCTGATCAAACTTGATGTCTTGTGAAGTTAAGCACACTCAAAAAGTGGTCAAAAGGAAAGAAAATGGAGACCTTGTAGATTTTCTGAACGAGTATTAAAAAAAAAATATCTGAAAAAAATTGCCCGTGAAGCTGGACTTGGTAGATTCAGTGTAGTGCGAGAAGAACAGCCCAGCGTCCGTCGCCAGCGTTGACCAGCCCGGTGGCGAAGTTAACGTCCGCCGCCAGCGTTGACCTGCCCCGTGGCGAAGTTAACGTCCGCCGCCAGCGTTGACCTGCCCCGTGGCGAAGTTAACGTCCGCCGCCAGCGTTGACCAGCCCGGTGGCGAAGTTAACGTCTGCCAGTTATTTGTGTACCAGGCTTTGCTGGAGGCATTAAACAATCCATTCTGTTTAGTCATTATTTAGGAGGACGGAGTTCTGAGAGAGCCAGCGTTTAATGTCCTTTAAGCCATCAGTGGAGTTTAGGTGGAAAATCGGGGGTGACTTGCAGATAGAATAGCAGGTCATCTGCGTACAAATGAAAAGCCAGAGAGATAATCGTTCCTAAAGGCTTAAGCCTCCTCCACTGATCCACACACCAGTGTTGACAGGATGTTCTAAGAATGAGCGGGACCTTTTTCAAGAGATCTGATTGGTCCGGAGGTGGAGCTTTTATACTTTTCTCTGATCCAGAGCAGAACCCGGTTTTTTCTGCTCCCTTACGTACGTAAAAAGGGACGTTTGTTTTAAGCGTCACATGTCACTGTCCTCATACTTCCATTCGTCTCTGACATTGGTTATGTCAACGCTACACTAGTGGGCAGTGCTGTGTTGAGAGTTCAATCCCCCACAGTGGTGCCACAAGCCCCACCCCCATTAAATATTTGATGCAAGTTTGAAAGCTGCCATAAAAATATATATGAAGACGACTATTTACAGTTTGTTTTTTTCTATTGTAAAATTCCAATAATGGAAAATTCTCTTAACAAAGAAAGTTTAATAAACATTATTTATTCTCTAGACTGCAAACATTATATGGAGGGCCAAACCAGTCATAACCAAAAATAAATAAATAGATGAGAAAATAAATTATTAGTTTATCCATTTATTCATCTGCTTTTACCAACTTTATTTTCTTGTTTTTATTTCCACAATTTTTTATTTTTTTACTTGTTTTTTTTATTTTCATATTTCTTTATTTTTTCCTGTCCATTTTTTCAAAAAATCCTCATCCATTGATTTTATTTCCACCTTTATTCATATATTTATTTTTGCCTTCCTATTTTTCCACTTTTCCTAATGCACACATAAGTGATCCTAGAATTCCTCTAACTTGATGCATTCGGTGACGTGTTTCTTTACGGTTCTGTATGTTTTGTTGTTTCTCCTACAGACAGTTTTGTATTTATTCATACTAAACACAAGTCGGCGTACGACGGAGTATTAGGGCCACACAGAGAATAAAAAAACAAACAAACAATGGAAAATATTTTTCAGTTCTTTACCAGAGAGTAAAGTCGAAATGTTGAGAATAAAGGCGAAATGTCGAGAATAAAGTCGAAATGTCGAGAATAAAGTCGAAATGTCGAGAATAAAGTCGAAATGTCGAGAATAAAGTCGAAATGTTGAGAAAAAAGTCGAAATGTCGAGAATAAAGTCGAAATGTTGAGAATAAAGTCGAAATGTCGAGAATGAAGTCGAAATGTCGAGAATGAAGTTGTCCATGATAGTTGACATTTACAGCAGACCATTGTAGCTCATGATGCAGTGTGTGAATGAGCTCTTGACTTTATATTTCAGAGTGGGCTTTAGTAACAAGGAAATTCTTTCCCTATTGGCACACAAACACGGTATTATAATAAGTATTCGTACTTTGAAGAGATTGTGTCAGAAACTGCGTCTATTCAGAAGGAAGAATCACACCAACTTGGAAGACGTGGCTGCGTTTCTGCAAGCGGAAATCATAAGTAATGGACAGATGCAAGGATATCGGTGGCTGCACCTGCGTGCAATACAGAAAGGATACGTGGTATCACAAGATACAGTAAGACAGCTGATAAAACTGTTTGACCCCGAAGGCGTGGAACTCCGACGATCACGGCGTCTGAGGCGCAGGCATTATCACAACAAAGGTCCAAATGCTCTGTGGCATGTGGATTCCTACGATAAACTGAAGCCATACGGCATTGCCATTAACGGTTGCATTGACGGTTTCAGTCGCTATGTCGTGTGGATGGAAGCATATAGAACAAACAACGACCCTAAAGTAATTGCAGACTATTTCATTTCCTCCATTGAGCGCTTGAGAGGATGCCCAGAGCGACTTCGTACTGACAGAGGCACCGAAAATGGGCACATCGAAAACATGATGGTTTTTTTGCGCAGGAATCACACAGATAGTTTTGCAAGAGACCGAAGTTTCCTGTATGGCCGCAGTACTGCGAATCAGCGGATTGAATCTTGGTGGGGTATATTGAGGAAACAAAGTGCACAATTTTGGATAAATCTTTTCCAAACTCTCCAATGTGATGGACATTTTTCCGGCGACTTCTTGGATAAAAGTCTTATCCAATTCTGCTTCCTAAATCTAGTTCAAGTAAGTAACACTTCTCATTTCTTCATTTATCAACATAGTCGAGGTGGGATATTCGGGTAATGACAGCACTGTATCTGGAGTTATGTCCCGGTACAAGGGATGAATGGAGTTCGGGTGGTGGTGGTGCTGCTCTCCGTATCAGCAGGTCTCGAGCCAATGGGAAAGGTGCACAAGAAGTAGAGGAGGGAGAGCTGGGCGCTGGTGCTCTCAGCATCCAAGTCAGGAGCGCACTATCAGAGTTTAAATAAAACAGCTGACGCGAGTTAAAGCATACACTAAGCCACAGTTAATGTCAGATTTAATAACCAATTAACAAAGAAGCGAATCTTATTTTTCATATAAAATCAGGGTGAATCGCGGTGTCCCTTTGATGTATTGTATACTGAAAAATTTAAGAATGGAAACCAGTTGCGCTGTCTCCACCCATCATAAGGAGATAGTGTAAATCAGACTGATGCACGTCTTCAGAAGGCTGCTTCCGCTTTAATTCAGAGGCTGCAGCCAGTTTACACCTGCTCTCTAAAAAGTTAAAGAAAGGCGCAGAAACAGCTGTTGCATGTTTAATAAATCACATAGTGCATGCAAAGCGGATTTATTTACATCGACTCCTTCTAGTATTTTGCTCGTTATAAAAGAAACGTCCAGAATTCCGATTAAATTCATGCAAAACGTGTTAACAGATTGCCTGTGGTATTTTGGCTGCAAGAAGAGCAATCCTTTAAAACACGTAAACATCTGAGGAATCCATCCCTTACTACTAAGAGTAATATCCAAGTCACTTGGCCTATTTTACAAGCATAATTTGACAATAGAGGTGTTGGCAATTTTGGTAGGCTAATAAAAGAGAGCATTTTTGCCGAATGGACAGTACCATGGACAGCGCAGACTCACGAATTGCAGCAGCGTCGAAATCAAAGTGCTGAAAATGTCAATTTAAGCTCTCCACTGTGGCAGCTATGAAATTGCTCATCATTTTATATATTCTTTATGTACATGGTTGGATTGTGTGCGTAATTCATTCTGGTTTATATTAAATGCCTTTTTATTTGAATGTCCCCACGCAGGATGAACTTGATGAAGTCGTGAAGACCTGGAACTCACACAAGATAAGAACAAAGGCAGGCCATGGTGTTATTGGAGGTCGCCCAATTCTCATGTACACACTTCCAGAGATGTATGGTGCCGAGGAAAGTATGAAAGAAGTTGACATGGTGGAGTTGGCCCTTTGCAAGCAAGAGTGTACCCCCAAAGGCCAAAACCCATGTGATGAAACTGTATTTGAGCTCTGCTGTCTTTTAATGCAAGAAAATGGATGGGATGCTCCTAAGGACGCATTTTCTGCTGCAGAACTTTACACCTTATTGAGAACTGAAATTTTGGATAATATTTGATGGTGGAAAACTGTTCCTGAACTGGAATCGCATGGTGCAGACGGCCCAGGACTCACAATGAAAGACATATTCAAACAGAAATACAGTCACCTTACTCGGAGTGAAATTTATCAATTCATCTCATTTCAATGGGACCTATTTCAATCACTGTAAATAGAATATATTAGATATAATTTTGAAAGAAAATCATTACCTGCACTTTTATTTAAATTGTTATGTAAGTCATTATTGGTCTCTTTCCTCTGAGTATTTTTCTCCATGTCCAGCAGTCAGATATTATTACCAGTCAGAAAATGTAAAGGTGTAATTCCTCAGTGAAAAATATGGGAAAATGAATGGGTTTTAAGTACATAAATAAAATAGTACTGAACTAAATTTTTAATGACTGTGTTGTTAACTAAGAGTACACCCAACTTCTCAACCAGCTTACCAGTATAAGTCAGATTATTTTCCGACTGGTTCATTTAAAGTTATAACCAGTATATATCCTTATTTACTGCATCCTGTGGCAAAACCTGATCTGTTTTAGTGATTTTTGCTTCTTTAGTTTGATGAACTGATTAAAAAAACCACACAAAAGTTAAATAGATTTGCTTTTTAATATCAAAACATTCTCTTATCCCTTATGCTTGGCTAGCTAAAATAACTTTAATCTTTTTACAACTACCATTTAAATAGCCTTTTAAGTACAAAAATGAAAAGAAAATGTAATCAAAAAATGTAAGTGTCAGTCCTTAATACCACTGTAAAGGTGCATTTATGGAAAACATACAAATTGCACAACCTTGTACCAGAAAACCTTTTACAAAAGCAAAAAAAGTGCATGAGCACTTAAATTACTATTTTTATGCAATACGGCATTTGAACAAATATTTCAAAAGTGTAAACATACTGCTTGAGGAAAAGTATCACTGTGAACCCATTTAGGAAGACAAAGACAAGTTAAATTGAGTACATTGTACATTTACATAGAACAATCTTAATACACTATAAAACATGAGATTTCTCATCCTGCAAATGTATTTTCTCCTTAGTAACTCGATGTAACAACTTTTATTAGTTATTCCTTTGCAAATAGCTCTCATTTCATATGATTTGAGGCAGTTTGTTTAGTCAAGTTGCTTTTTATGCTTAGTGCAGTATAAGTCCAATCATTCAGTCTTTGGCAGTAGTTTATGACTAAATAGCTCCTTTTTAACTTCAGGTATGCCTTTCACATCTTGTCTTTGTAAAAAAAAAGAAAAGAAAAAGAAATCAGAAACCTCTGAAGGCCTATCAATGTCATATGAAGCTCTTCCATGTGCCAGTTTAACCTTTAACTGCCAAATACTTTGCTAAAAGAAGTAAAGTGTGATAACAGGAATATAGCTGTATGGGATATTTCAAAGAGAGAAAAAAGTAGATCACATTTTCTCTGCCAAGACTTTCAATGCTCCCTGAATGTGAACAATGTGAACAATCAAAGCTGTTCAAAAACACAACACCATAACACATTGTATTAGAATGAACATATTTTTTGTGTTTCACAGAACAGCTTAGGTTTGACTAATAGCTAAAAAAATAAAATATTTTTATACAAAATATTTTGAACAAGCTTTGTCTAGATGTTCTGAAGTAAGTAGTAAGAAAAATGTGTTTGAGTAAAAAAGAAGTTTTAGCATTGTTTTTTAAACCTGGCTTGCCAACAACATGGCTATAAACATGATTATGGAGCAACATGTGTTCTACACAATGTCCATCACCCAAACGTTGCTTTCCAGTATGTCATTGAACTCTGCACGGAATTCTGGGAAGTGTTCATAGCTGTCAGGTAGTTGTAGAAACATTCCACAGGTGCGACCAATTGGCCGTCTAGTGAAGTCTGACATTTGCGTGAACTCCACAGTGATGCTGTCTGACACGATCAAATCGGATCCTGTGCAGAATCTTAGGAATTTCCCAAGTTTTTCATCATCGAGCTCCCGGATATATCTTCGAAGGTGATGTTCAACCTCTTTTTGCTTTGTGGTCAGATCTGCTGAGAACTTCAATATCTTTAACACCTTCTTTGATGTTGGTTTGAGGTTTGTGTACATCATTCTCAGTTGTTCATAGTTAAGATTGAACCAATGTTTTGTGATGTCCTTCCAGCAGTCAACAACAAACATTGGCTTCTGCACCAGCTCCTTGTGTGAGATTTTTGTTATAATGTCTTGAAGGGTGTCTGCAGAGACCCTTTTTCTGCAACCATAACTGTCAAGTACCTCAAGAAGCTCATCAGGTTCAATAGAGGAAAAATCTTGTAAAGCTTGTGTAAGAATCTCACGCTCCTGGTAGCTTACAAACTGAAGAAAGGCTTCTGTCAAGTCACTATAGACTGCTCCAAAAAGCATCTCCTCCAAAAATGGGGGTGCAAGCTTAATGGGTAGGATGCCATAATCTTGATATCCTCTAAGGAGGATTCTCCCAATGGCTTTCCAGGTATCAGCCTTGAAATCATGTCTAATGAAGGGTACTTTCATGGATGTCCCCAGTGTGCAGCGATCATAGAATTCTTGCCAAAAAGCACTGTAGACATCCCTAAGAACCCCTGACCCACTACCGGCTTCTTCAGTGTTATCTGGCAGTAATCGCCTCACTTCCAGCGATTTAGTCAAGGTGTCTGGATCAGAAAATGCCTCAATCATATCATTAAAGCAGTTTACATGGTGTATGTAAAGGACCTTTGTCTCAGGAGTAACAGGTGTATCAGGCTGATATACAAGTGTGTCATCTGGCTGAAACTCAGCCCCTGGGTCTGGACCAAATGCAATTTCAGGGTCAGAGTTATCTTGAATTTCTTCTTCCACGGTTATCTGGTCTGGAAGAAAAATGGTGCCCCCCGGTAAACTATCTGGTAGTATCACATGGATCTCAGAGGCAAAATCAGATGTGACAGTGGAGTTTGTAACCTGTTGGTGGTCTTCTGAGTAACTTGACACATTAGACAAGGACTGGGTGTCAGAAATTTCAATAACTTCATCTGGATCTTCGAAGCTAGTATCTTCTCTTTGTTTTGACAGACTGGGAGAGGAATCTTCAGCTGACTGAGGTTTTGGCTGAGTGGCAATGTAGAAACGCAGTTTGGGAAGTTTGACTGTGTCATAAATTGTACCAACTGATACATCGTCTGAAAAGACATTTTGCTTAAAGTCCCACACCTCAAATTTGAAGTCAGATTCGTGACCTTTACTAGAAATACTGTTTGGGAAAAAAAGATTCTTCCCCTCTTTCAATATGTCATTATATCCAGCATTGCTTTCCATAACAACCTTTCTCGTGCCACCTCCCTGTTTTGCCCTAACCTGCTTAGTTTCTCTTTCATTCTTGTGTATCCAACCAATCTCAATTGTCCGTTGTGATTTACGTCTGGGGCGTGGTTGAGAAGATTCTGGCTCATCTTCATTTTGTCTGTTTTCTTTTCTTAACTTCATTTTCTCTCTGAGTTTTTCAAAGAGACCCAGTTTTCGTTTCGAGACTGGCTTTTGACTTTTGCAAAAGTTCTGAAGTGCAATCCTGTCTCCATATGAGGGCACATAGTTGGCCAAAGCTGAATCATCCATGAGCACAATGACATCTAAGTCGATCTGTTAAGGAAAGGAAAAACCTTGATTAAGATGAGGAATTTAATCCAAATTACTTTAACTTGTGACATATTTTCTTGGAATACAACCACATCAAATAGTAAGGTAAAACATTTTCTAAACAGTAAAACCGTTTTGTTTGAGCACCATAGCATCCTCTGAATGGTATGTGAATGGCAATGCCATTTAAGCTTATGTTTGAGCTATACTATTAAAAACATCACCTGTAGGCCTTTTTTCATGATCTCCCCATATTGGGATCCTTTAAAATGTACTTGCAGATGTGATTAGAATTTTTTTAATGAATTACATATAACCATATCCTAGAAAACATGGCAAACCAATTGCATATCTAGATTCTTTATGTATTAATCTTAATGTTTTTATGTCTTAATCAGGGGGTTCTTGTTACTTCCTGCACAGAAATGTGCAAAGGCTTCTCAATCATCACTTCAAGCAATATACTATCTGGAAGTTGTACATGAATGGCAAAATGAATATGACTTAAGGATTTATATAAGAAATCAACTTGGAAATCACAAAACAATCAGTTCTATATTCCTTTAATCAAAACTGGCTCATCTAAAAAAGGCGGCAGAAAAACAAAATAGTTTTGAAAATAATGTCATATCATGATATATCCAAATTTATAAACATACTTAGTGACTTAGTGTTATGTTCACTGTGGTGATGCGACGTGTGAATGTGGAGGAAATCAGGGACATGGCCAGCTTGAGTTTGTAAAATTCCACATTTTCCTTTATTCTAAGAGTTAGCGCATCACAGCTTTCTGCTCAGTGGCGGTTCTAGGAATTTTTCACAGGGGTGGCCAAGGGGTGGCTTAGGGATTTCCAGAGGTGGCCACATTAAAA
>JBAFTB010000017.1:31243484-31254971 GCA_037177355.1 Melanotaenia trifasciata
TAATCCCAGCCTAACCCCGGTGTAATCCCAGCCTAACCCCGGTGTAATCCCAGCCTAACCCCGGTGTAATCCCAGCCCAATCCCGGTGTAATCCCAGCCTAACCCCGGTGTATTCCCAGCCTAACCCCAGTGTAATCCCAGCCTAACCCCAGTGTAATCCCAGCCTAACCCCAGTATAATCCCAGCCTAACCCCAGTGTAATCCCAGCCTAACCCCGGTATAATCCCAGCCTAACCCCGGTGTAATCCCAGCCTAACTCCGGTATAATCCCAGCCTAACCCCGGTGTAATCCCAGCCTAACCCCGGTGTAATCCCAGCCTAACCCCGGTGTAATCCCAGCCTAACCCTTGTGTAAAATTAGTTTAACCCCGGTATAATCCCAGCCTAACTCCAGTGCAATCCCAGCCTAACCCTTGTGTAAAATCAGCCTAACCCCAGTGTAATCCCAGCCTATGTCACGTCTCCGCTGATAGGGGTCAGTTTTTCCCAGCCGTTCCAGAAACGCATCTTCAGTTTTCAGCATGATTAGGGCTGATGCGCTCGGCCTGTCGCGGGCACTACTTATACAGGTCTGTAACATCCCTTCAGTGCCAGATCGTCTCGGTTCTACCCTGCACGTATCCAGCCTTTATTCCCTGTCTGTTTCCTAGTATTACCTGCCTGCCTGCCTGCCGGTTATCGACCCTGTATTCCGTTACCTGGATATTCGCCTCTGCCCGCTCCCTGAATGCTCCTCAGCCTTGTCTGCTTGCCTGCCTGTCATCGACCCTGTATTCCGTTACCCGGATATTCGCCTCTGCCCACTCCCTGAAAACTCAGCCTTGTCTGCCTGCCTGTCTGCCGTCGACCCTGTGTTCCGAACCTGGACTTCTGCCTCTGCCCGCTCCCCGTCTGGTAACTCTGTTTGGTCTGTTATTTGGATTCTGCCGGTACCCTGACCCTTGGACTGTTTGTCAGACTGTTTGTTGGACTTGGATATTGAATTGGATTTTGTATTTGGACTCTGATATTGGATAACGGACTTAACCCATTATCCTTTAAGGAGAATAACGAAAGCTCTGCCCGCAGTCCCCCATACATGACTCCTCAGTTCTGTTTGTGGCTCCTCACTTATTATTCTCTGTTCAGTAGTTCTCTCCCTTCTGCCAGTGGTCATCCTTCAGACCGGTTCCGGAGTTCTCATAGAGTCAGACACAGACTACTACAGCTGGTACGTGATCTGCATCCGTTCTGTAACACCACCCCATTCATCCTGCCTACCAACTTGTTCTTGTGTGTCCGCAGACTACTGACCGAGTGAAAGACCAGATCGCACATCTCATATCCGCATTGTACAATGAAGATCTTTATACCTATCCCTGGGATTCTGATTATTTTATGAGTCCACATTCCTGGTACGTGACAGCCTAACCCCAGTGTAAAATCAGCCTAACCTCAGTGTAAAATCAGCCTAACCTCAGTGTAAAATCAGCCTAACCCCAGTCGTATCCCGGTTTAATCCCAGTTTTATCCAATTTTAATCCTAGTCTTCCAGTATAAACCCAGTCCAATCCCAATTTTACCTGTAGTCCCAGTAGAATACATAGGTACCAGGGTGGGACGTCTTCGATGGTGTAAATCATGTCCAAACCCGCCTTTTCTCTTTCCATTGGCTGTTTTGCTGTTCTGAGCTCATCCGTTGGATGGTTGGGTTTGTCTTGAATTTGGCTCCCCCCCTCTTCCAGGAAATCATGACTCTGATTGGACAAAGACAGTCGGAGGTCAATTGTCTGACACTTCCTGCTGGCAGCAGAACTGGAGGATGAAGATAAAAGTGAAGAAAATGCAGGAAGTGATGCAGGTTTTTTTTTCTTTTATAGAAACAGTTAATCTGTAGAAGATCTCACACACGTGCAAACACAGGGAAACCAGCAGTCGCTGTCTCTGAGTGATTGACACCAACCATAAACTGGTCTCTGTGTCACGGTGACCCAATTAATCAGCTGTTCTGGGTCACCGTGACATACCACCACCTCCTGTTGGTCCAGGTGTTCTCAGGTGTGATGTGACTTGTTTGAGCTCCGTTTTCCTGATCAGAAGTCAGTTCCTCACACAGAAAACAGAGCAGTCATCAATATAACAAGATCAGAGCCGGTATCTGGTCAGGTGATCAAACAGGAAGTGAAATGACTGCAGTTTAAATAAAGTTTGAACAGCTGTGCTCATGAGGCTGAGAGCACCTGTCCAGGTGGACCACACACAAAGATCTGAAACCAAGAATCAATCAATAATCACTGCTCAGTTTACCTTACGATCATCTTCCATCTGGGCTGCAGCTGCGACGATTGAACAGTGACGCCTGAGCAGGCGGACGGAGGGGTTTATTTTAGAGTTTCAGGTTGAAGTCCACCACTTTATCAACAGATTATTAACTGTCAGGACCTTGACTCTGACCCACACCTGATACTCACCTGACTCATCAATCTGAAGCTCACAAAGCAGAAACATTTCACCAGGACATCAAAATGTGTTCCTGTAAACATTAAAGACAACGTAGAAAAATGAGCTTTGAGTTGTTTAAATGCAGTAAAGCTGCAGTCAGAGCGAAGTGCTCTGATGGGAAAATCTGATGGTGCTTGTTCACTGAGGGGAGAATTTTAACCCTCTATTACCCGCGTCATGATGCCCGTTAGGAGATCATGTTTGGAGGGTTTTCATGTCTTAAACAAACGGAGGTTTTTTTTTTTTCGAAGTGTAGGTGGAGGACTGTGATGTGGATGACAGCCATGAGTGACTGGTTCTTGGTGGATTCCCATGGCATGGGACCGGGTTGCTTTGCCGAGGGGGCGGCTCTGGGTCCAGCCCTGTCAGGGGCTGTGGGGACCAGCGGTTGGGCTCGCCTCGTGGCGGGGGTCGAGGCCACTAGTGGTGACTCGTCGGTGGGTGTCGGCCCTGGGCTGAGTGGCCGGGCTATTCTGGGTGGGACTGAGTCGGTGTTCTGGTTCCTGGGGGTGGCCCCCCCTCCCTCCAAGGTGGTGGGGTCTGTATGTGCCAGGGGTTTGGGCCTGCCCGGATATGCTGCCATGGTGCGGGTTGGTGCATGCCCTGGTGTCTGGTTGCCGCCCTGAGACCCAGGGTATAGCCCGGGGGCCATACCCTGGGTCCCGTGGGTCTGGGGGTGGTGCGCCGTGGGTCTGGGCTCTCCCGCTACTCTCCTCCCCCTCCTCTCCCTGCGTTCTTAGAAGCTTGCTGTCCGAAAGCGCCTGTTCTCCTCCCTTTTCCAGAAGGCAGAGTTTACTTTCTGGCTTTGCACCAGTTCCAGGGAGGGTTCTTACCCGATGATTTATTATAATTCCTCTTTCTTAGTAGTTTTATCTGAGCCTTTTAGCCGTCAGTTAGCTTGTTGTGGGTCAAAAGTAATGAACTTCCCCGTATATAACTAAAAGCATCTGGATGTTGAGTCTGTACCTTGGCAACACTGGAACTGATGATGTCACACGCCGCCTCTGTGTCTGCTGAAGGCGGAATGTACATTGCCATGACAACGACAGAGGTGAATTCCTGAGGCAGATAATATGGGTGTATTTCTACAGCAAGCAGTTCTATATTTGGGCTGCAGAGACGTTCCTTCACATGCACATGTCCAGGATTACACCATCATCAGCTCACATACAGAGCAATCCTCCACCTCTCTTCTTACCGCTGCTCATTGTGTCTGTCCACCCGAACGGTGCTAAGGCTGGGTACCGGTCTGGGATGAATGAATGAAGCCACACCTCTGTAAAGCACATGAATCTACACTCACAGTATTCCTACTGGAACTTAATAAGCGCAGTGAGCTCGTCTGTTTTATTCCCCAGAGATCTCACGTTCCACGTTAGGACCGCTGGCACAGCTGGCATATACCTCTGCTTCTTAGCCTTGACTTCGGCTCCTGCTCTGCACCCCGACATCTCCTCCGCAGGTCCTTCAGGATGACCGGCCTTTCCTCCGGCCAGCTCCTGGTCCAGAATAATTCCAAGTATAAGAGTTTTCCTGATGTTCCTGGGTCCAAAGACAACAACCTCAGTCTCTGTGAATTTAGAAAGAGAATACCAAGAATCACCCAGGTCTTTATGTCTTTAGACTTAGTGATTTATACTTAACTTTATTAATCCTTTGGGGTGACTCCTTCAGAAAATTCACAATTGCAGCAGCACATAAGAAAAAAAAGCAGGTTTAAGACGTCTTTGTAATCTGATAATCTGATCTGTTTCATCAGGATTCACCATGGATCTGAGTATCATCTGTGTAAAAATCCCTGATTGGAAGATGGGTGCCACTCCTCCTCAGCCTGTAGTTCTGGGAACATTAAATTTACTAAAGTAGGTGGAGTTGATTCATACAAACATGATCCTCCTGCTGGAGCCAAAATAAATCAATAACCAATCAATCAATCTCCAGTCAATAAATCAATAATCATGTGTGGCGATGAATATGATGATCACGTTGATTAACACCACCAGGTAACACCCTCAGGTAACACCACCAGGAACACCACCATATACCAGGTAACGCCACCAGGTAACACCGCCATATACCAGGTAACACCACCATATACCAGTTAATGCCACCAGGTAACACCACCATATACCAGTTAATGCCACCAGGTAACACCATCATATACCAGGTAATGCCACCAGGTAACACCGCCATATACCAGGTAACACCACCATATACCAGTTAACACCACCAGGAACACCACCATATACCAGGTAACATCAACAGGTAACACCACCATATACCAGGTAACCCAACCAGGTAACACTGCCATATACCAGGAACACCGCCATATACCAGGTAACCCAACCAGGTAGCACTGCCATATACCAGGTAACCCAACCAGGTAGCACTGCCATATACCAGGAACACCACCATATACCAGGTAACACCACCAGGTAACACCACCATATACCAGGTAACACCACCAGGTAACACCACCATCTACCAGGTAAACACCACCAGTAAGGGATGCCATCAAGCTGAAGAAGGAGTCCTATTGGGCCTTCTTAGTCTGTGGGACTCCAGAGGCAGCTCTGGGCTAAGCAGAGCGCAGCTTCAACGGTCGCTAAGGCAAAAACTCGGGCATGGGAGGAGTTTGGGGAGTGACTTCCGGACAGCTTCGAGGAGATTCTGGTCCACCATCCGGCGGATCAGGAGGGGAAAGCAGTGCTCCGTCAATGCTGTGTACAGTGGGGACGGGGGGCTGCTGACCTCGACTCGGGACGTTGTGAGGCGGTGGAATACTTTGAAGACCTTCTCAATCCCACCAACACGTGTTCCAATGAGGAAGCAGAGTCTGGGGTAGCTGGTGCTGGCTCTCCTATCTCTGGGGTTGAGGTCGCTGAGGTGGTTAAAAAGCTCCTCGGTGGTAAGGCCTCGGGGGTGGATGAGGTCCGCCCAGAGTTCCTTAAGGCTCTGGATGCTGTAGGGCTGTCTTGGCTGACACGCCTCTGTAGCATCATGTGGACATCGGGGACAGTTCCTCTGGACTGGCAGACTGGGGTGGTGGTCCCCCTCTTCAAAAAGGGGGAGCGGAGGGTGTGTTCCAACTACAGGGGGATCGCACTCCTCAGCCTCCCCGGTAAGGTCTATTCAGGGGTGCTTGAGTGGAGGGTCTGTCGGATAATCAAACCTCGGATAGTGGAGGAGCAGTGTGGTTTTCGTCCCAGTCGTGGAACAGTGGACCAGCTCTACACTCTATTCAGGGTCTTTGAGGGGGCATGGGAGTTTGTCCAACCAATCTACATGTGCTTTGTAGACTTGGAGAAGGCATTCGACCGTGCCCCCCGGGGACTCCTGTGGGGGGTACTCTGGGAGTATGGAGTGCCGGACTCACTTGTACGAACTGTCCGGTCCCTGTACGACCAGTGTCAGAGCTTGGTCCGCATCGCTGGCAGTAAATCAGAATTGTTTCCAGTGTGGGTTGGACTCCGCCAAGGCTGCCCTTTGTCACCGATTCTGTTCATAATCTTTATGGACAGAATTTGTAGGCGCAGCCGAGGTGTGGAGGAGATCCGGTTCGGTGGCCTCAGGATTGGGTCTCTGCTCTTTGCGGATGTGGTTCTGTTGGCTTCATTGGGCCGTGATCTTCAGCTCTCACTGGAGCGATTCGCAGCCGAGTGTGAAGTGGCTGGGATGATAATCAGCACCTTCAAGTCCGAGACCATGGTCCTCAGCCTGAAAAGGGTGGAGTGCTCTCTCCGGGTCAACAATAGGGTCCTGCCCCAAGTGGAGGAGTTCATGTATCTCGGGGTCTTGTTCAGGAGTGAGGGAAGGATGGAGCGGGAGATGGACAGGCGGATCGAGATAGATTGCAAGAAGAAATCTGCTTATCTAAAAAAAAAAATGAAACAAGCAATAGCCAAACCTGCATTTTTATCCAGTTACTTTAGTATAATAAGACCTAATTATTTGTATGCGTTTTACCATTGCTGTATACTTTCAGATGACAAGAAGGAATGTGAGAAGTATGATTTTACAACAACTGCAGAACTAAGTGGCTCAGAAGAGGAGTTACCAACAAAGAGGAGGCCAAAAAAAATATTATCCTGACTTCCAAATGGGTATCTAGTGAAGTTTTACAACTTTGATCATTGGAATACTGAAACATTTGTAAATGTCTATCAAAAATTTGTTGACTTTTTCTATTTTTCAGTCAGTGAAGATGGACAAAAAGAAGATCTTTCAGATGTGTTGTTAAAGAGTAGAGGTATGTAATAAATGACATTCTTTTGTTTTTCACATTTATTGTTAAACCTCTCACAGGGTGTTCTAACCTCTTTTTTTTTTGTTCAAGCTAAGATTGTCAACACATGAATGAAAAATCACTATTTTACTGAATGCATATTAACAATTTTAGGTGACGAAGCTACCGAGAAGTCTCAAAAATGTATTCCTTGTGAAGGTATGTGTTAATTCACAGGAGCCAACACAATGAAGGCAATGTCTTCATGGCCCCAAGGCCTCCATCATGATAACATTGTATTATTAGAGTAAGCCAGGAAAAGGACATTATGTCCTCTGTGCACAGCCAGTAGGATGATCACATGCAGGTTTTTATTGTTTCATTTGGATCCCTGTTGGTAGGATACCTGTTTGAAAGTACTTTTTTAATGATTGTTGACTATTTATTCCAGATGACTTTGTTCTTCCAACTCCTCCTGAAAGGAAAAAGGCACAGTATGGTAAATATTCTGCAAATGCCAAAAAAAAAAAAGACGCCGCATCCTGAATCCTGCAAATACAAACAGTGAGACTCAAGCAAAGAAAAGAATAAGAAAAGGTATGCGTATGCAGAACCAGTCGTTGTAGCATTTCAATCACCACCATGTCAGTATTAGGCCAAGTAGACACTACAATTACTGGTTAATTTTTTTTTATTTGGTTTTTAAGTTTTTATTTTTTTATTGTTGTTGTTGTTTGTTGTTTTTTGTTTCTTTTTTTTTAAACAGATGACTTTGTTCTTCCAACTCCTCCCCAAATGACAGGTACACAGTTTGGTACGTGGTTGTGCGAAACATGTTTCGTATTTGATTGGGTCTCAAATATTTAGAAGTATGCCGTACCAGAACTGAAAGTTTACAACTTGAATTAAATGCCACAATTAAAACGCCAAGTGTTGAGTAACCAAATATGTATAAAGTAATTTTTATTTATTGCCATGCTAACCCTCACCAGTGTCTAAACCCTCTAAAAATGCAGAAAGAACACCGATTGGCGTCCCCTTGCGGCCTCATTCTCGATCCTTGGCAGACGGTGGAAGCAGGAGTCCATCTGAGTCTCTTTCTGGTCGAAGGTATTTATTTTAAATATGATTATCAAATAAGGATTTAACAGTTCACTCAACTCACGATGAAAGTGTCAAATCTTTCATAGGAAGAGCTTGAAGCTACAGAGATTCGCCTGGAGGACAAGAATGAGGGAGCAGAACTGGTAAATTATAACGCTCAGGTGGTCTTCCCCTTTAGCCTTGGTCAAAAACATAGTTGTTTTTCCAAATAATTTCATGGCATTTTGACATGGACATTCACTTCCTGACTGGACTCATTACAGAGACAAGTGGTGATCGTGTCTGTAGCATCTCTCTGGGGTGAAATTTGGCCTCAACTGGGAGAAAAAATACCAGTAAAAGTATAACAATATCACACAAATTTGAGTTTTATTATCTTATGATGGGTTTCCATCAGAAGACTTTGAAAAGATTATAAAAGACTCTAGAAAATTACCAGTTTGAAGTCTAGTCTCAGACTGAGATTTCACAAAGACTGAATCACTATTTACAAGACTACAGCTAGACTCGTTCAGCATTTATTGTGACATGTTGGACAGCTGATATCGAACGGGGCTGATCTGCCCACAAACAAGGGAGAGTTTCCCTCCAGGATCAGTGAGGAGTTACACATCATCATCAGAATCTGGAGGATGGATGAGTTTCTATTCTTCTCTCATTTGTTAGATCATGATACTGTAACACATAAATGCTCCACAGCAGACGGTTACTTCTTAATAACATCCGCTCCTCTTTCTGGACGCTCCACCTCCAATGTTTCATCACCGCTTCTTGTTTGTCTATTATCTTTTTTTTCTTTTTCTTCTTCTTTTATCTGCTTTTTGTCCGTGTTCTGTCAGGATTCCAAGTTATTACCAAGACCACTAGAGACTAGACTAGACTAGAGAAAGGCTGACATGAAACAGGTCAGATGAGCACCTTAAACCTACCGATCTAGACGATGGGAGCCCGCTGTGACTGCAGTCTTAGATTTACTAAAGTCTTTCAGTTTTCAGTCTGGGACTGTGTAGATGGTTTGGTGTGAGCCCAGCGTTACTCAACTCTACATAAACTCAACCAACTTTTTAAACCTTTTTTAAACTGTTCATATATGGTCACATTTATCTCATGTATTTGAGACGATACCTTTAGTTAAAACTATTTCAAATAGTATCAGAGGCAAATGAGGACGGACCAATGGACACACACACCCATTCACACACCTCCGATCCAAATTACTTCTGTGTGACCAGACTTAGCCTCACACACACAAAACACACAGCGTACGTTTTGATCCGGGTAAAAACAGAAAGTCCTCTTCCAGCCTCATGCAGCCCTGAAGTGTGTATGTACGCTATGCTAGTAGTAGCTAAAGCACCCCGAGGGAAGAAGCGCTGTAAAGAAATCAAATACAACAACCGGGTTAAATAATTCTTCTTATAAAGTGCTGGAAACGTTTCATTGTGACAGCTTCTTCACCTTGGTAACACCTGCAAACTCCTCATCCTCAACACGTGAAATCTCCTGATCACTTTTTATGCTTCTAATTTTAGTTTCTTGTTGCTTCTTTTCAGAGTAAAGAGCTGGAGAGGGTGGAGGCGTTGGTGATGCGGACCCCTTCAAGACGTCGGTGTAACTTTCTCTTCATATTTAGATTATAATGGTCTGGATATTATGAACAACACAGACAAAACAAAACAGAAATGAATGGAAATGCAGTTAAATTCCCTGTCATACATCATCATGCAGCGCCCCACACACACACACACACACACACACACACACACACACCATCTGCTACAGTTTTCTACTGAACTTGATTGCACTATAATACTGTAACACCGTGACAGGACCATGACAAGTAACACGAGGAGGAAGTGGGAAGATGCCTTCATGAGGACTCAGTCGTACGACGATCTGCGGTGAGTTTGTTTTAACAGACGTCTCAAATAACAGAATAAGTACAATCATTTTATTTGGAGGACTCAACACACACAACTTAGCTTCCTTTCACACTTTACAGCCGGTTTCCATCATTTTCTTATAAAAAATCATCGTAATTGAATCGTTGCTTCAGGATGCATCGATTAAACGGTGAATTTGTAAGTTATAAAAATACATGATAACCAGCGACGACGCTGACCCATGAATACAAATTTATGTACTTTAAACAGTTCAACAAAAATGGATCTTTGCTAAATATTTTTGTTTACTGTTATCAGCAGTAATAAACAAAACTCACCACTTTGGACTTGGTTTCACAAACAGTCACTCAAATAAAGGCCTGTTTTCATAAAAATACCAAAAGTCAAGAAATCCTCCACCGTCAAGTCTAGCGTTCACCTTCCTGTACGACGTGCTCGACAGGTAACCACACATACAGTGTTTTGTTGTAACTGCGTGGTGAGCTGCTGTATTTTTGTTTTTCCCTTTTAGACGCGGTCTTCAGTTCATTCAGGACAACAACAGCAAAAATCGATGCTCATATTTCAAAGTACTTTGAAGGATGGGAGGCGGCAGGAAGAAGGCTGCAGATTTAAACGTTCCCCAGGGTTCAGGACATTTTTCAGCTTTTTTAATGCAGGCAATGTTGCCCATTGTTCAGGCTGTTTTTCAGGTTTGTCTTAATGAAGCAGCGTCTTTCTTTTTCATGAGTTGGCCCATTTCATAGCTGAACATTTAAATGACAAATGTGTGTGTTGTAGATATGATCTGTTCTAAGATTATTAATTATTCAACACAAATAGTAAAAACATGCATCATAACTATATGTGTCAACCTATGCTGACAGCAGGACGTCATAGTGACGTTGACAAAACAATGTTGATTAGATCAAAACTAAAATCAAGGTTGAAAAATCAATGCGCTCCTGGACCAGGACCCAGCCGGACTGAAAGGGGCCACTTTGATGCCATCAGGGGAATTTAAATTATTCTGAGGGAACCAAAGAAAATATCTTTTAATTGTTCCTGTTTTTAGTGTTTAACCTGTTTAAAAGGAACTTTGAGTTATATTGTGTGTTACTTATATATTCTTTGTGAAGGGGGACGTTCGGGTCTGGTTCATAATAAACAAGAAGAACGAAGCTCCGCCCCGGAACCGGAAGACGGTGTTCGCGCGAAGTTTCATTTCAGATTCTGTTCTCCCGCCTTCAGTCATTCGCCGACCCTTCTGAGTGATCGATAAGTGATCAATAAGAGATCAGTAATCAGTATCTGGACATGGCGACGCCACCGAAGAGGCTCCGCTCCGCTCCCGGAGCTCCGCCGCGGGACGGCAGCTTGTGCCGCCGCCTCATGAAGATCTCCATCGAGGGAAACATCGGTGAGTTCTGCGCCCACCTTTCACTAACTTCGGAACCGGCGACGGCTCGTCTTAGCCGGATCCGTCCCCCGTACCCGCCCTGCTCACTGACACGGAGGTTCGGGGCTGGATTCGGTTCTGTTCCAGTCCCGCCAGAACGAACCGGTTGGCGCCAAATGAGAACAGATCAGCTGATAATCAATAAATCAATAAGTTTAGATTGCGTGAAAAAAATAGAAGTTCTGGAAGTTTCTGCTGTTCTGATCCAGAACCGGGAGCACCTGTACCAGAGGTGGAGCAGCGTTTATATATATTCATATATATATGTATATAATACACACACACACACACACACACACACATATATATATATATATATATATATATATATATAT
>JBAFTB010000017.1:31292060-31302655 GCA_037177355.1 Melanotaenia trifasciata
ACCAGAAAAACTCGCTAAATAAAGCGACAAAGACGCTAAGCTGGCAACACTGAGGAATAATAAATTCCCCCAAGACTCGCCTCTTTCCACACATTAGCCAATCACAGAGCTCGTTCGTCCCCGCTCACACACACATTGGTTGTCGTCTTCTTCGTTGGTGTTCATCTCCTTATCTCGTATTGAAGTTAGTTTGAGTCAAACCAGCAGCTAATTTGTTTTTACTGTGAACTACTGGTCTGAAGAGGGAGCAGAAGTTTGTTAGCGACTAAATAAATTCAGTTATAACTCCGACAAGAAAAGACAAACGTATCGTCGCCGTTGTAGAGAAGATGAAAAATTCACTCGCTCTGTCTCACATTTTCAAAATGGGACCATTTGGTCGCAGGCTGGAACTTTGATACTAAAAAGTTATAAGAAATAAAGGCAAACAACATCTAAGTGAAACCAGGTTCTTTATGTAATCAAATATTTAACATTTAATGATTGATTAAAGGTTCTGAAGAACCCGCTAGCTACCTGTCACGTAGAACCCGCTAGCTTCCTGTCACGTAGAACCCGCTAGCTTCCTGTCGCGTAGAACCCGCTAGCTTCCTGTCACGTAGAACCCGCTAGCTTCCTGTCACGTAGAACCCGCTCACTTCCTGTCGCGTAGAACCCGCTAGCTTCCTGTCACGTAGAACCCGCTCACTTCCTGTCGCGTAGAACCCGCTAGCTTCCTGTCGCGTAGAACCCGCTCGCTTCCTGTCGCGTAGAACCCGCTCGCTTCCTGTCGCGTAGAACCAGCTAGCTTCCTGTCACGTAAAACCCGCTAGCTTCTTGTCGCGTAGAACCCGCTAGCTTCCTGACGCGTAGAACCCGCTAGCTTTCTGTCGCGTAGAACCTGCTAGCTTCCTGTTCTGTAAAACATACAGGCATAGAAATCTATACTTAAATGCAGCATTGGTTCCCACTTTGTACGTCAGTGGCGCCGCCATATTGGTCCTGGTAAGTGATCAGTTAGAGTGAAAGGAGGAAAGGAACCATAACACCGGTTAACACGATCACCGGGAATGACTTTTCACAGTAAGAATGAACTGTTTGTTTTTGTTTTTATTTCAGGCCTTGTCGTTCAGAACCTTGTTTTCCAGCCTGTGTTGTTGTTCATATGTGGCATCTTTAGTTCCACCTCAGACAGTCTGACAGCATGTGAAGAACACGGAACCTTTTCAGTACTACAGGGTTTATTATACCAACATTTAGTACTGTTGCCATGGAAGCAAAGGTTTAATGCCTTTCTTAAAAACCTTTTCATAAGCGGTCGTGTTAGTTTTCGTAGTGTGGAGTTTTAAAGTTAAAAGGTTGAAATACTGTAAAATCTACATTCTGTGCCATTATTCTTTAACTAAATCATGGTAAAATAGATGTAGTTGTGGATGCACTGATGTACAACAAATTCTACTTTACATAGAGACACCTTTTAACCCAGAGGATTATAATATAAATATCGTGTTAAACGGGAAATCTACTCCTGACCAACACCTGGTTTTACCTTCCCGTTGACAGGAAGTTTTCCACCCATTATGTATTTAACTTACTTTAAGCCCAATAAACACTATTGATCGTCTGTCAGTGATTATTAACAGTCACGTTAGTTTATAACTTTCTTTCACCATAAATCAAGCATAAAAACACACAATCAGCTGAAATTTTATAATGTTAAATATTTAATCCAGTTTAAACGAAACAAACCTTCACTTGTGTTCATCTCATGAGCTGTATTGCCAAGACCAAGATGGCGGCCACGTGGACGTGTCGCAGCCGTGCGGCGTATAAATGTGTGTGCTCACAGGTACTGCTGGACGGAAACTGCTGGGCACGTGTTGCTGTGGATAAATGAAACTTATTGATCTCTGTTAGGTGACGGTGTTTAGGTGAACTGATACCGATATTGATCACCAGTAATGTCATGGTTACTTCTGCTTGTGTGTGCAGGTTTGGACCTTACGGTATTCCCATCACGGTGTTTCCCAGACGTGACAACCAGACCGGACCTCCCACTTCTCTACAGCTGGTTGCCGGAGGCGACGACCCGTCCATCAAACAGGAGGAGACAACCGCCACCTCTTTGTCCCCGCCTCCTCAGTCCCCTCATTCCTGGACCTCCAAACTGCCGCCACTGTTCCAGGAAGGAGCGCCGTACCCGCCACCCCTGCTCATCAGAGACACCTACAACCAGGCTTTACCTCAGCCGCCGCCACGCAAGATCAAGCGGCCAAAGCGGCGCTATCGCTGCGAAGAGCCCACCTCCATCATGAACGCCATCAAGCTCCGCCCCCGCCAGGTACTGTGTGACAAGTGCAAAGGTGTGGTGGCATCAGGCGGGTACAGAGAGGCTCGGCGCGGCGCGGTTGACCTGAGGAGCGAGGAAGTGTCGCGGCGGCGGCGGGCGCCAGAAGGACCCATCTCCTCCGAGCTGAAACGCCTGAGAAATGATGACAAACCAGCTCGTCCAGCCGCAGATAGACGCTCGTCGTCGGGGATACGGGTGTCATCCACAGCACCACCCGCCTCCCGCAGTGTCCTGAGGGGCAGGGCTTCATCATCATCATCATCTTCCTCATCCGGCCGCGTCCGTCTGAAGCTGAACTCTAAGAAGGTTCAGAACAAAAGTTCTGCCTTCGAGCGCTCCAAAGCCCGACAGGTCCTCAACAAACTGGCCACGCAGCCGCCGCAGGACCAGAACCAGGACCAGAACCAGAACCAGGACTGTCCCAAGGCCATGACCCGGGCCGCTGCCCTGCAAAACCACAACCAGAAGGTCCACTTCACCCGCCGCCTCCAGCGTCTGAGCGGCGCCGCCATCAGCGGACACACGGGCCTGCCAGCCAGAATCCGTCTCAAACCTCAAAGGTACCGTACCGACGAGGCGCCACACTCCTCCTCCTCTTCATCACCAACCAAACACAGTGTGCGGTTAGCTCCGCCCACACTTGCTCCAAGTCCCACCCCCTTAGTTACAGCTCCTCCCACCTCTGCTATCTGTGTTGCTGTGGAAATGCAGAAGACTCACACACCTGAGGAGGAAGGGGCGGAGCAAAGAGAAGCTCCTTCTTCCGCCTCTTCCTCCACGGACTCTTCCCATTCAGAGTGCAGCTCCACAGAGACCTTTGACCCCCCCCATCCTGAAGACCCTCCACCTTCTGTTCCTGCACCTTCCTCACCTCCCTCCTCCTCCTCGTTAGCCCCTCCCTGCCCCCCTTCTTCCCCTTCTGTCCTCCTCAGAACTAGTGGTGAGGATGAGGAAGATGGCGGGGAGCTGAAGAGGCGTCGGAAGTCGTCCACCTCCTCCTTCTCTTCGTCTTCATCGTCCTCCTCCGTTTTCTCCAAGTCAGTGTCAAAAGTCCCGCTTCCAGACGGCCGCATTGTCTGCGTTGGCGACATCGTCTGGGCGAAGATCTACGGCTTCCCGTGGTGGCCAGCGCGCGTGCTCGGCATCACGGTGGCGCGGCGCGGCGACACGGGGCTGGCGGTGCGGCAGGAGGCTCGCGTGTCCTGGTTCGGCTCGCCCACCACCTCCTTCCTGCCGCTCACGCAGCTGTCACCGTTCCTCGAGACTTTCCAGCTCCGCTTTGACAGGAAGAGGAAGGGCCCGTACCGCCGCGCCATCGCCGAGGCCGCCAGCGCCGCCAAGCAGCTAACGCCCGAAGTCCGTGCACTGCTCACGCAGTTCGAAACATAGCCTAGGCCCTGGCCATACAGACACACCCACCTTTACAGGAAGTGGGAGGAGCTGAAACCTGATAGATGGAGGATGGAGGGGGAGGAGCCTCTGGGTTACGTGTCAGCATTAAGGGGGCAGGGTTTATCAGGTGTCAATCACAGCGTTTCAGGACCCCCCCCACTTAGACATGTGTGACATCATCAGTCTATTCGAACAGACGAACAACTCATACTTTCTGATGATTGGCTGACAGTGTGACATCATGGTTATGTCACATTTACATGAGTCAGCAGAAATAAACAGCTGTTTGTTGTGATTATACGGCTCACCACGATTGGTCCAGAGGTGGCGGTCTGAAACGCTGGGAAATTATAATCTGACGGATCCAGGTTCTGTCAGGTCCGGGTCCTGAGGGGTCCAGGTCCTGTAGAGTCCTAGTCCGGTCACGTCCAGGTCCTTTGGGATCTGGGTCCTGTCAGGTCCGGGTCCTGTGGGGTCCTAGTCCTGTCAGGTCCAGGTCCTTTGGGATCTGGGTCCTGTCAGGTCCAGGTCCTGTGGGGTCCTGGTTCTGACGGGTTCTGCTAAAGACTGTTTTGTTGAGAAACACTAACTGTGAATCAAAGTGTTGTCCAAAGTAAGGCCGGAGGTCCAAACAAGGTCAGACTCACCACAAGTCCAGGGTTCTGGTCAGGTTGTGCTGTGATCAGGTGTTTGATCCTGAGCAGAGGTCATGAGCAGACGGACAGGTAGGACACACTGACGACGATGATGATGATGATGAAGGTGGATTTTCCCTCTCTGCTGTCGGACTCTTTTTCCCGTCTGTTTGCAGACCCAGTTCTGATCCGAGTGTACATGTTTTTCTCTTGATTTAAAATCTGTTAATAAACTGTCAAACTGTCTTTGAATCCTCGTCCTCGTCATTTTCTTCTTCTGTGGTGGTTTACAGTTGGACTGCTGCCTTGCTCAGCGGCACACCAGCTGCAAACAGATGTTTGGTAAAAGGGTCTGCAGAGCTGCTTCTACCAGAAATCCCAGCAACTTAGTCCAGTCCGCTCTGGTCTGGTCCAGTCCAGTTCAGTCCACTGAGATTTTCAGTGATTTTAGAGATGAACTCGCCTGTTGCTGATTTCAGGTAAAAACACTTCTGGTCTCCAGAGTGGGAAAATACCAGCAGAACCCTGAAGTTCCAATCAGGTCCCGGTCCTGGTCTTTGTTCCGGTTCTGAAAACGCCAGGTTAACTACTGCGTGTTAAAAACATCTTCAGCCTGACACTAGTCTTGGTTCCAGATCTGGGCCAGGTCTTGTTCTGGTCCTCACATCCAGAAATGGTTTAACCAAATTAAGATCCAAACAAAAACTTGGATAAAGAACATGTAGGAGGAGAATCAGAAGTAATACTATTGATCACAGATAAATTCTCATCATGAGTAAACAGAATAAATCAATACCTCATACTGAGATCAGCTGCTTCAGATAACTGATTTATTGATCTGTGATAACTGATCACAGTGATTTAAGTGTTGGTTATTAAGTTGATGATCAGTGGCAGAGTGAACTCAAGACTTTTTATAAAAATTAGTTATTGATCAGGTTCCCAGTGGGCAGATTTGGATCAATAAATCCAGAATTCTGAGGTAAGAGTTCAGTTATAGAGTTTAGATCTTTGTGAACCAGTCTTCGTCCTCAGGTTCAGAGCATGCTCACATGGACTGTCTGATGTTTCTCGTCAATATCGCTGATCAGAAGATAAGCTGATTAATAGCGTCATCACCACGGTAACAGATCCTGAACTCATCACCACGGTAACAGATGCTGAACGGTGACAGATCCTGAATTCATCACCATGGTAACTGAAGTTGAACTCCATAGAGGTTTTACTAATCAGAAGTGGACCAGGTAGAACTGGTAGGAGGAGCTTCGATCACTGGTGTGATTCAGAATGGTTTAGAGCAAACGTCCAGACTCCGAGCTGAAACCTTCCTGATTGATTCATTGACTTATAACGTTTTTCTGTGGATGAATTTTAAACATTTTGTCTCTTTGCAGCACGACTCTGAAGAGCTGCTGACGCTGAGGATCCTGCGCAGTGATTGGATGAGTGGAAGTGGGTGGGGCCACAGCAGATGGACATCTGTCACATGGACACCAATAATAACTAAGTGAAGAATTTATAAAGAAGAAAATGTGTTAATCTGGTTGATCTAATCCCTGCGTTTCAATGGATTCCAAGCCCAGTCAGTGATGTCAGAGTTAATGTTTTGCGTCCTCCAATCAGAATCAGATTAAATAATCAGCTGGCGATCAATTTTACCCCGTACTTCCCTGCTGCTCCCATTGGAAACAAGCTGAGTGATGTCACCTGTCACCAATTCCCCTGTACGCTCTTAAATGTCATCAGCTAGACTGACCAGTGAGGCTCTGCTCCCTTTCCCAAACATGGTGGATAATAGGAGATGGGAACAATGACATTCCGACATGCGGCCGACAGGAAAAACAGTCATTGTTGGAGGCGACGTGATTGACATGGGGAGAGCTTGTTGCAAAGTGGGTTGCAGTGTCCACGCACACGATCGACAGGAAAAATGACAAATGGACGTCTTTTTAATCGGTTTCTGCGTGAAAAAAAAAATCAAGGGAGTCTCGTGTCCGCCGTAACAACAGGGAGGTGGATGGCGTGGATATCCGCTGTGAGATGCACGGGCACAAACTTTGCTGATGTCCTAAGCTCAAGGCATTTTCCTTCTGGTAGGTGTGAACGTTTCACTTACTGAGACGATTGTGTGCATTTTGTTCCGTATCTGAGAAAATTAACAGTCGGTTCCCCTTTATGTTTCAACGTAGCAGCGGTCGACAAAGCAAGCTAGCAGGCTAACAAAGGCTAGCTCAAACATTGTGTGGTGAATGAATGGAACCCAAACAGCACTTCTTACTGAACTACTCTGGGAAACTGGATGTAACCAGCCAGAACCAGAGCGTTTAGAGCTATTTTTATCACTGTCTGTGAATGAAGTCTGACAAATTCTGTTAATAATCCCTGTAAGGGTGTTTGCCACATTAGATCAGGTAGACTGACAGAGGGTTTGTAAACTATACATGAGCCTCAAAAGACTTCAAACTTCTAAACTGAGCCTCAGTAAAGGCGCTCACACCACAGACCAGACACAAAAATGTCAGAAAAACTCAGAGGAGGTAGGGCGTCGGGGTCGAGGGTCCTCTCTTTAGCCCACATTTCATATAGATCATTATCTTCAATCGATGTGATCTTCACCGAATAGCATCTCCTCGGGAAGAAGCTTGTTACTGTAGTGCACATTTTGTTTGTTTCTAACCTTTAACATTATGATTGTTGAACTACTTTTCAATCTGCAATGGTCAGGTTTTTCTCTGTGGCCTGGGAAAATGGCGCCAGCCTGTTGTTTACGTTTTAGAAAGCACTGCGCAGTGATGTCGGTTCCCATGTCCTATTGTTTAACCTCCACCCAAATCCCAGAGGTGATCAGGAAGTCCCAGACATAACTAAGAAGTTTTAGATGCGATTGACTGTTCGGACGCAAGGGGAAAGTTCTGGATGCGATAGGAAAGTACCATGCAAGATCGGGAAGTTCTGGATGCGATCGGGATGTTCCAAACGCAATGGGGATGTTTCGGATGTGTGAGATGGGGAAGTTCCAGAAGCAATCAGGATGTCTGGAACACCATCGGATGTCCCGGCAGCGATGGTTTCCGTTGGTTCCGTTGGTCCGTTACAGCTCAACACTGATGCTAAGATCCTTAAAAAAATGTGTCTCTGGGTCTTAAAGCAAACAAAAAAAGTTCTGGTCACGACCCATCAAGGTTCTAAGTCCTGGTTCAGAATCAAAGTGCCAGAAACCGTCAGCCAACACTGGACTCACCGTGAACCTGTTTATGATCAACCAGTGGACAAGAAATCCGTTTTTACTCCAGAGAAACAGTCTGAACTGGTTTAAACCAGTTTGCTCCAGTTAATGGGTCTGATACAATTCAAACTGGTTTGTTTTTGGTTTAAACCAGTCTGTTCTGGTTCAAACTGGGACAGACCAGTTTGAACCACGCTGTCCTAATTTAAACTGGTCTGCCCTGGTTTAACATGGCCTGAACTAGTTTAAACTGGTGTGTTGTAGTATATACCAGTCTGAACTGGTTAGCACTGGTGTGGACTGGTGTTTTGAATATTAGAATTGTCCTCATAGGTGTTTTTTTTCCTTTGATTTAAGAAATGATGCAAACATTTATTATTATTGTAACATTGTGTACAAACAGATAACTGCAATAAAGAGACTGCATGTGAGAACCAGCTGTTTGATTGATCTGTAATCTGAAGTGATCAGAACTGGTTCTAAGACAGGGTAGGACATCCTGGAAAACATCTCGTACCCTTCCTTTAATTTGATGTGGATGAATCTAGTTGAACCTGGTTAAACTCTGACTTCTGGTTCAGGATTTCAGTCTGAACATGAACTGTTTTCATTTTATGTGTCATCAATATTTTATCTGTAACTAATCTGTTCATCCTGATAAACCAGCTGTCTATGATGTCATAGTGACCTCTAACAGGTGGGTCAGTTTTGAGACGCCATGATCTCCTCACCAGGAACGTCACGTTGACGACCACAGTGAAATCCAGAGTGAATGTGAATACTAAATCGTCGTCCTCAATGCCTTCGAGTGGGGGGACGGGTCCTGACTGTTGTCATGGGTTGTCCACCAGGGTAAACCCCAACGTACAGGCGCCAAGTCGGGGGGAAATGAGCATGCCCACACCTGCTTGGCGTCTCACCAGGAGCAACTCCAGAATGGAAGAGGGTCCAGCCCCTCTCAAGGACAGTGGTCCAGAGCCCAAGCCGTGCGTTAAGGTGAGTCCAACTATATCTAGCCGGATCCGCTCAACCTCACGCACCAGCTCAGCCTCCTTCCCTGCCAGAGAGGTGACATTCCACGTCCCTAGAGCTAGCTTTTGCAGCCGAGGATCAGACCTCCAGGGTCCCCGCCTCTGGCAGCCGTCCAGCTCACACTGCACCCGACACCTATGGCCCCTCCTGCAGGTGGTGAGCCCACAGGAGGGGAGGCCCATGTCACCCTTTCGGGCTGAGCCCAACCAGGCCCCATGGGTAAAGGCCCGGCCACCAGACGCTCGCCTCCGTGCCCCACCTGCAGGCCTGGGTCCAGAGGGGGGCCCCAGTGACCCACATCCGGGCAAGGGAAACCTTGGTCCTTGTTTTCTCATGATCATAGGGGTGACTTAAGCCGCACTTCGTCTGGTCCCTCCCCTAGACACCTGTTTGCCATGGGTGACCCTACCAGGGGCATGAGCCCCCTGACAACATGGCCGCTAGGATCATCAGGATGCACAAACTCCTCCACCAGGATAAGGTGGTGGCTCAGGGAGGAGAGATTAAAACAAAGATCAAATAAATAAGATTTCCAAAACAATAAATAAGAAGATAAAACAATAGAATAGAACAGAATAGAACTTAGTTATCCTTGAGCAAGGGTTTTTATTGCAGATATTGTAAATTTACAAATATTGGCATTTCAACAATAGAGAAGTTTTTTTATTTTATTTGGCAGTTTGAAGGAAATGGTAGAAATAACAGAGTTCGAGGTATCAGATTTCTGTGGAATAGTGAACAAATAACCAAATAAACATCATATACAAATTTAAAAAGTTTTTAAAATGTTCTTGATGACGGCATCTCTCTCTTTGTCTTATGGCAGCGATATGGAGGACAGGGCGGGCGACCAAGATGGCGACCATGGAGGATGAGCTCTGAAGATATAAGCTCTACCACGCAAAAAGAAAACTACAAAACCTTTCAAATGCAACATTCTGGCCTAATTTAGAGGAAGACACACGGCAAGTAAGTTAAATATCACTACAAAGGGAGTGGACTGGGATTCAACCTCCAAAGCAACCCAAGTATATCTACTAGCCAAAACACGTGCAATATGCCGAAAAGAGATGCTGCTAAGACGAGTAGCAACACGTTACTATGGGACCATCAAGTTAATAACTTTGACGGTCTGTGAATTCTTTTACCTGTCACACCGACGAAAAGTCCTGACCCCAAAAAGCAGTGCTCCAAAGAACCTGATTTCTCCAACGCAGACATCTTAAAAGCTGCAGTGGAATTGACGACACGCTTCACCATCGCCATGGTGTGCGAACATGTTAAAAAATGGAATCTGAAATGAAAAACAGCGAGGAGCGTGTCAAAGAGCTCTCTGGAAAAGTGTCACAGCTGCAGCAAAAATGTGAAGATGCTGAGCGTTACAGCAGGAGATGGAACAAGAAAGAAACGACCACAGAAGATGTCAAAGCCGAAGTTCTTCAGTTGTTTGCGGCGCTTGCACCTGATGACAAGCAAAGTCTAGGATTCTTTGTTGACGCGGTTCACCCGCGAACATGTTCTTGTCCCTGGGGTGCCTAGCCTTGGTGTTGGGTTGGCGTGGCTCACGGTGGTTTTGCCTGGGGCGGTCGGGCTCCGTCGGGTTCCTGGGTGGGGCCCTGCTGGGGGGAATGTGTGGCCCTTGGGCCTGTGGGGCGCCTGCCCTCCGTGCGGCCCGCACCGCAGCGCCCAGCGCCCACTGGGCCTGCTCACCATCGCCCTGGGCTGCCCGGCGCCCCTGCCCCGTCGCGCCAGGGGTTCCGGTCTGGGGGCCCCTCTGCTCTGGTCCGGGTGGGCCGCTGCTCCATCTGCTTTGGCTGTCCCGGGCTTGGTGCTCTGTGGACCTGCTTGGCATTTGGGGCCTCGGGCTCCCCCCGTCCCCCGCTGATGCTTCGGGTGCGGCGTGATCGTCTCTCCATCCGCTTCTCACTAGATGTAGCTGATGTTTGTGTGTTGGTACGTTCGTCTGCAGGTACGTTTGATG
>JBAFTB010000017.1:31356340-31372495 GCA_037177355.1 Melanotaenia trifasciata
GACACATATAATACATGTAACACATATAACACATGTAACACATATAACACTTGTAACACATATAACACATGTAACACATATAACACTTGTGACACATATAACACATGTACCATATATAACACTTGTGACACATGTAACACTTATAACACTTGTGACACATATAACACTTGTGACACATAAACACATGTAAGACATGTACAACTCATAACACTTGTGACACATATAACACTTGTGACACATATAACACATGTAACACATATAACACTTGTGACACATATAACACATGTAACACATATGACACTTGTGACACATGCAATACATGTAACACATATAACACATGTAACACATGTAACACTTGTGACACATAACACATGTAACACATGTAACACATATAACACATGTGACACATATAACACATGTAACACATATAACACATATAAGACTTGTGACACATATAACACATGTGACACATATAACACATTTAACACGTAGAACACATGTAACACATAGAACACATGTAACACATATAACACATGCAACACATAGAACACATGTAACGCATGTAACACATGTAACACATGTAACACATAGAACACATGTATCACATATAACACGTATAACAAATATAACACTTGTGACACATATAACACACATAACACATGTAACACATATAACAGATATAACCCATATAACAAATGTCGAACATATAACACATGTAATGCATATAACACATGTAACACATGTAACACGTTGAACACATGTAACACATAGAACACATGTAACACATATAACACATGTAACACATAGAACACATGTAACGCATGTAACACATGTAACACATGTAACACAAAAAACACATATAAAACATATAAAACGTATAACAAATATAACACATGTGACCCATATAACACACATAACACATGTAACACATATAACACATATAACCCATATAACAAATGTAGAACATATAAGACATGTAACGCATATAACACATGTAACACATGTAACACGTAGAACACATGTAACACATAAAACACATGTAACACATATAACACATATAACACATGTAACACATGTAACACATGTAACACTATATATAACATATATGACATATAACACATATAACATGAAAAGGCAGTTAGACCTCAAATATATATGTCTAAATGAAGGTGTAAGGAAGGATAGAAGCTGAATTTGGCAGTAATCATATTTAGAGAGTTTGGTCTGGAATGAAAATCATTACGGGAATGCCAAGAGTAACTGCACTATTTCACTGGATGGGTTTAATTCAGATAAATACTTAGCAGGTGGTCTTAAAAATTTCTTTCTTCGTTTTGAGAATCTTGACTGTACTGACCAGCTGGATGTTTTAAAGGGAAACACTGCTACTCTTCCATCCTTCTCCCTGGATATTAAAGACGTGGTTAACCAGCTGAGGCATAGTAGGGCCCTGGACCTGACAGTATCTGCGGGAAGGTCTTAAAATTATGTGCAGACCAGCTAAGTGTCATTTTTAAAATTATCTGCAATCCTTAAAGCTGTAACCATTTGTATGTAGGAGTGCAGCTCCCTGCTATGTGAAAAGATTGTAGACCTGTAGCGCTGAACTCTGTTGTTATGAAATCTTTTGAAAAGAAGTTTTTATCCCAGGTTGAACACTACCTTGAACCATTTCAGTTTACATATTGGTGGGTAGAGGCGTGGAGGATACTGGGGTTACTCTCTTACACTCGTTGTTCAAACACCTGGAAGGCACCAAAACTCACGCCAGAGTTTTGTGTGTGGACTTTTTATTTAACACCAAACAACCCTATTTATTGGTTGAAATGCTGATTGACTTCAAACTTCATCCTAGTCTGATTGGCTGGATTCTGGATTTTCTTACTAACAGGTCCCAGTGTGTGAAGGTGAATGGTGTGTTTTCTGATGAGCTCTCATCTTCTACAGGTTCTCCACTGGGTTGTCGTCTCTCTCCACTTTTATACATTCTGTACACATATAACATATAATATACAACGAGTGTTGCAGTAATGTTAATAATAGATAATAGATAGATATATTCTAAAGTTTGCTGGCAACACGCCCATCGTTGGCCTTCTTGATGGTGGTGAGACAGCACACAGGATGATTTTATGAGCTGGTGTGACAACTCTTTCCTCCAAATATATGTGTCTAAAACCAAAGATATGGTCATTGATTTTAGAAAGTCTCCATCAAACCCTGTCTGCTGTTATTAAAGGGAACTCTGGCTAGGAGGAAGAATATCTTATTAAATAAACATTTGCTTCAGCTGTAAAAACATGATCTTTAGCACACTTGATATTGATTAGTTTTTAGATATATTCAAAATATTAATTTTACTCGTACGCCGCCATCGGTGTATACGTTTGCAATGCATTCTGGGAAGTGACGGATTTCGGTCGTCGTAAGTAGTCTCTTGGCTCCATCTAGTGGCTCAACGTCTACCGTTCAGCCTTTTCAATTTGAACCTGAGCGCGTTGATGGTGAGAACAGCAGTGCTGAAAACGCTCACACTGGGAAAATGAGGACAGTCGGGCGGATGAAGAGCACAGAGTCGAGCAAACAGCCGGTGTTAGCGCGGCAGCTGCTGGCCAATGCTAACTCAGAAAGAGAGCATTTGCTGCACAGAGCTGCTTCCTGTCCACAGCTGCTCGTGGTAAATACCCAAACCAACTTTTTAAGTTTATAGTGTTGAACAACATGAGCTACCCAGCATAACGGCACACCAAAGCTTCGCGGCAGTTTGCCTCAATACAGATGTTATTTGGGCTGCCTTAGTCAGCCTCCATGATCGGGAGAGTGCCGGCCTACCAAATCGGAACCAAATCACCAATAGGCAAGTCCAAACGAGAGGAGTTAATAACAATAACAATAGGAGTTTATAAGGATTTCACAGTTTTAAGATTCTTGACTACAGGTTACATTAGTATTTCTAAACTGAAATTAAATTATTTCAGCTGAAACCTGCCGTTGTTGTGATGGTAGTTCTGTATAACTGCTCTTAGATAAGGGGGTAAATAACTGATTTATGCTCTTACAACACAACAACATTCAATACTTCTGCCACAGGTCTTGCAGATACACCTCATATCATCAGTTTACATGGTGGATGCATGGCTGGCGGGAAGAAGAATCCAGAGTTTTTCCATCATGTGCAGTGAATAAAATTTGACTCGTCTATCCTGATCCACGGGGAATATACAGGGTTCAGATGTCAATATTGACAGTGCAGAGGTGGATGAGGCATGGAGAAACTTTTAAATGTGCTTAAATTGTCATTTATATGTTTCATTGGGACCCAAAGCTAAACGCTGGTCAACCACGTCATAGAGAAAACAAAACAATATTGCACAAAATAAAAATATTAGAAATATTATTTTTTTTCATGGAAATAAAGTAAACATCAGATTTTACACTTGGTCCCTTTCAGATGTAGAAACGGACTCAAACCTACATGTCACCGTGTCGTGTTGATCACATGTAAATAAAAAAAAAACAACATCCTGTGAACCAGGGATCATCGGAATAAACTCACCAACAAATCTGTTCTTTTTATTTCTGCTCGTTTAGAAAAACCAAACCGTCCAAATTCAGAACCGAACTCAAAGGAAATGGTTCTCCAACAACTTGTCAAGGTCTGCACAAGATGACTTATTCTTTTGGACAAGGTGTGCTGCAGCAAGGAACCATCTAAAATCTGTGAGGCAGACCCAAGAGATCTGGAGGTCTGAAGGTCTGGAGATCTGGAGGTCTGGAGGTTTAGAGATCTGGAGGTCTGGAGATCTGGAGGTCTGGAGGTCTGGAGGTCAGGAGATCTGGAGGTCTGGAGATCTGGATGTCTGAAGGTCTGGAGATCTGGAGGTCAGGAGATCTGGAGGTCTGGAGATCTGGAGGTCTCAAGGTCTGGAGATCTGGAGGTCAGGAGATCTGGAGGTCTGGAGGTCTGGAGATCTGGAGGTCTGGAGCTCTGGAGGTCTGGAGGTCTGGAGGGAACAGAATTTGGAAAGCTTGATTAGTCTAAATGGGGAGATGTGAAAACACCTTTGTTAACGTGGACATTAATTAAGGCTGCACATGTTATTAAACTACCACAAACTGAACACATGCACAAGGACTGGAAAAAATCAAAACAGAAGACAATAATTCTGCTTGCTACAGAAAGAAAGCTCAAAAGATTCTAATTTCCCGCGACTATTGTACATGAAAATCTTACAGAGAATTAAGTTTAATGTTGTTAAAGTCAGAAGGATTTGTCTGGCTTGGATTTTGCTGCTAACCTAACTTGCTAAACATTTAAAACAAACATGACAAAGTACAATTAAAACCTTTTGGAAATGGCCTGAAAGACGTTGTGATATGACATGTTTGGCATGTTGCCACCACTGGACATGAAAGTACTTGAAATGTCAGAACTTCTGTGTCTCCAAAATAATGAGTGATCTGGGGCGTCTCTCTTGTGGAGCCATGGTAAGCGTTTTGTTTACTCTCGTGTCCGTGTCCTGGTTAGAATCTGACACAGAGGAGAGAACATCTCCCACCATGGCCATCATGTAGCTGTAGACCTTCTTAACAGGTCCTGGTCCTGCTCTGAACTTCTTGTGGACTTTGCTCCAAGAGATTTTGAAGAGTGGTTGACCAACACTCTCCCCATCTCGGTACACTGCTATTAAAATTATATATATAAAAAAAGAACATAAGTGAAACAGATGATAACAGGAATACAACAGGAACAGACCATTTTCCACATGGAGACGTGTGGAGATTAAACTCTCACCTGAAATCTGTTGGTGTTGTTGTTATGATCCAGGGCAGCAAGCATGGAACCATCATATCATATCAAACATGTCTTCTCTTTGGAAGGTACTTGAGGTACATGGAGTTGTACACCTGAAAAAACATGCTGTAAAATTATGTCATAAAGACATTATTGTATGTGTATTGTATGTGTATTATATTGTATTGTATTATTGTATTGTATTGTATTGTATTGTATTGTATTGTATTGTATTGTATTGTATTGTATTGTATTGTATTGTATTATTGTATTGTATGTCATGAAAACATTATTGTAATTAGGTTAAACTTAAGTTTTCTAACACGCCTCCACTGCAGTTGTGTGAATGCACTTTGTCAGATGATTCAGGTCCTTCAGGAGCCTCTTGTCTTTCAGTCTGCAGAAACATTGCGGGCCTCAGATCCTGGCCTCAGCCAGAGTTTACTTCATGTGCACATGCACGATAGTGCCTGTTCCCTGCCAGTAATATCGGTTTGTTATTATTGAAACCCACTTCTCCTTCAGTACTTCAGCTTCGGCCTCACAGGTTTGTGTCCTCTAGCAGAGATGATTGATAATGGATGGAATCCGCTCTTCAGTCCTTCCTCTTGGCTGCCAGACAGTTTTTTGGACATGCCAGGGATGGAATTCATGGCATTTTTCTGGCTTACTGACTCTCATTTCTTTAATGATCTGTGGATGTCTGTCAGTAGAAATCGTTGACACCTTCACTCCTTCCTCCTCTATGCTTTTAAGAGCTTCCTGAAAGCCTTTCACTTCCATTGTGTTGGAGCTAGACACCTGGTTACAGCTAATCATTTTGAAGTCCACTACCTTTTGACTCTGCACATCTAAAAAGGTGTATGTACAGTATTTGGCTGAACGGCTAGGAGAATCACACCGTTCATCTCCACAGAGCACAGCTTCAGCTTCTTGTGATTTTATGGTGGTTATTAATGCACTTTGTTCTTTGGTCCACATCTTTTCAATAATAGGAAAGATAAACTTCTTCCTTAGTGTAGAATACCTTCACTAATTGTTTTCAGGTTCATGTTATGACAAAATTTTGCAAAGTGAATCCCACTGAAGAACAATGAGGCTGTCAGAGGAAGGTTGGCTACTCCTTTTGTTCCCCCTACAGTCGGCTGAGACTGCTTCTGTATTTACAGCCATTAAAACACGAGAGTCTAACGTTAACTGTGAGCCTTCGTTTTGCAGCTCTTTTCCTTGACAAGCAAAGCGCCACACTTTAAACAGTAAGCAAGCATCTGGTGTAGCTGTTTCTCAAAGACTAGAAAAACTCTGTCTTTTGCGCAGGTATCTGTGGATGCTTGTGATTCCTGGCTGCTTTGAGAAAACTCACATGAACCTGCACGATACTCTGGATCAGATTGTCTGCACTCGTTCTCTTCACGAGATTCCTCATCTGACGGAAACATTTCCTCCAAATGACAGTCTTCCTCTTGTTTGTCCAGCTGTTTACCTGCATGCACATGATCCATAGTTACGGGCTGATGGACGTCTTCCAGCCACTGAACCGCTGCATCCGATGTGCTGTCATCTGTTTGAGTAGCAGAGTCGGTCATAGATGGTGAAAACTGGACGTTTACAGATGACTGGAACACACGAGAAGTCGGATTGGCAGGTTCCTGTTTCAAACTCGGAGACTGTGACAGAAGGAATGGGCTGTGTGGATTTTAACAGGAGAGATTCCTGCGTCTCTCGTCTCCGACGTCTCTGCTCGCGTTTGTCTGACGCGTTTAGGTGGCTTGTGGGGAAAATAGACAGCACAGCGTTTGGTTTAAGCCTTCTGTAATCACACTAACCCGTTAGCTCCTTCAGCAGCTGTGGCCGAAAAAACGACTTAAATGCGTCAGGAGAGAAGTGTTACCGCGGGTCCTGAGGTAGCTGTGTCCGTCCACAGGCCTTTTCCCATTCAGCTCGTCTCGTTTTGTCTTTCAGAAAGACATAAAAACTTTTCTTGCCTTTAGCTTAAATGAAACAGCCAAAAGCAGCACAGTGTGGAATTTTTTCTCAGTATTTTTACTTCTTTAAAATAAAATAGAACAGATAGTCTTTCTAGATGCTTTTCTTAGTCTCCTCGTCTCACCAACAACCGTCAACGTCACATCCTGAAAAGAGTTCCGCGGGTAAAAGCAAAATGGCCACCACCATAAAAAACGTAGTAAACGTGTGGTTTTAAAAGTTATTAGAGGTTTTCACATGCCAGTAACCCTTACGCTAGGACAAACGGAACAATAACAACATATTACACCAACTTGTGCTGATAGTCGTGTTCCTTTGAAGGCAGCTGCCATGGAGAAGGTGGACAGAAATAAATATTTGGGTGGTTCTTAACAATAAATTATGTTTTAAGTCTCACATTAACATCGCCTCAAAAAAGGTTCATAAGAGGTTGTTTTTAATAAAGATGGGGTTTTTTAATGTTTGCATCAGAACGATGTCTCTCTTTTATAAACGAGTAACTGAACCGGTTTTTCTTTGTTGTTGGTGATCAGACCCGCTTGGGTCCTTTTGTGAAAGCTGCTGGCAAAGTTTCTGGATCCCAGCAGGAGGCCTTTTGGCCGTCTTTAACAAAAATGCTGTGAGGAAGGCTGATTCTATACTGAACCGCCTCTCCAGATTGAGTTTATTTTATTACCTCCGGGCCGTGGCTTCAGGGCCCCGTTAGGGAGGACATGTCGTTTGTCCCTGCTGCTGGTCAGGGAAATGGCCACAAAGGTGACAGAGTTGTCCTCTGTTTGCGTTTAGCTGTGATTTTATTTATCCTGTTTGTGTGAAGCACATGTATTGATGGGAAACCTGATATTGAAATAGAAACACCTCCACCTCCTCATCATTGACTGTCCACAATTTGTCACCATGGCAACAAACCCTGCAGGTGAATAAAACCAGGCTGAAGCTGAGTCAGCAGAAAGAAAAAAACAGGAAATGAAATCAGAGAGAAAAAAAAAATCTAAGCATTTTATATTAAAACCAACCAACAACTTTTAAATGTTGCATTAAAATTCATTTATTTCCCCCCATAAAAAACCCACAAAATGACTGAAAATGAAAAAAAAAAAACTCAATCAAGTTAAATCAGAAAAAAGTATCAGGAAAAAAAATTCTCATTATCTTAATATTTGTTTAGTTTCAGGTTGAAAAGAAATAGAAAGTATCTGAAAGACTCAGAAAGCTGATGGGAACTGATCAGTCGCTTCCTGTCCAGTCTGATTGTGTCAATAAAGTTTTATTATCAGTGCAGCACAGATAAAACTGGCCTCAGTCGCATGATGCAGTCTGTTAAGAGCATCCTGAATGGAAGACAGCATCAGGAGAGCTGATAGATGTTCTTCATCATCGGCTCCCTCTCGTCTCCATCCCCACGGTTGTCATGGTGACCTGCAAGCAGGAAGACGAGATGTTTAGAAACAGCAATGAAGTAGAGCTGCATCTGAGATCATGATTCAAGCTTCTGATTCTAAATATCTGCGATACTGTAGGCCGATTTATGTTTGTTAATCAGATGTCACCGGCATTAATACAGGAAGGGGCGGGGCTTATCAGGGACTAATCAGATGGCTGCACTGCCGTCTGTTAGAATGAAAAGCAGCAGTGAAGCATCTAGGTATGTGCAGACATCCATGTTTGTATTCTCACCTTGCTCCTCTTCTTTTCTCTTCGGCGTGTCCCCTCGGACCTCCTCCTCTTCCTCTTCCTGCTCTTGGACCTCGTTGATGTTCCTGTAGGTCAGCTGAAAAACAAACAAAGGGCGAAGAATGAAGCAGAAGCCTGCCAGACCACGTGGAGGGCTCAAAAACCCACATTCTCCTCACCTGCTCATTGTGCTGTGGTAATGCCTCACTGGTGGAGGGGAGGAGCCTGCTGATGAGCTTGCCAATCGTTTTAAAGGTCGGCCTGTGCGTGGGTTCTAGACTCCAGCACAGCTTCATCAGGTAATACCTGAAAGGACAAGTGGGTGTCACCTTTAAATAAACATTATTAAGAGCAAAATCACAGAGCCCCCAATATGAAGGGCAGCAGGAGATCCTGTATCCAGAAGAAGGAAGCACAAACACAAACATGTAGCATAGCAAAATGACGCTAAAGGATTTAGCATCCAAACCAAACACAGTTCAAACACCATGAGTGAGGATTACTTTACTCATTCCTAGGATTACTTTACTTATTTCTAGGACTACTTTACTCATTCCTAGGACTACTTTACTCATTCCTAAGACTACTTTACTCATTCCTAGGGGTACTTTACTCATTCCTAAGACTACTTTACTCATTCCTAGGGCTACTTTACTCATTCCTGGGGCTACTTTACTCATTCCTAGGGCTACTTTACTCATTCCTATGATTACTTTACTCATTCCTAGGGCTACTTTACTCATTCCAAAGACTACTTTACTCATTCCTAGGGCTACTTTACTCATTCCTATGATTACCTTACTCATTCCTAGGGCTACTTTACTCATTCCTATGATTACTTTACTCATTCCTAGGATTACTTTACTCATTCCTAGGGCTACTTTACTCATTCCTGGGGCTACTTCACTCATTCCTAGGGCTACTTTACTCATTGCTAAGACTACTTTACTCATTCCTAGGGCTACTTTACTCATTCCTAGGGCTACTTTACTCATTCCTGGGGCTACTTTACTCATTCCTAGGATTACGTGAGTCATACCCAGGGCTACTTTACTCATTCCTAGGATTATATGACTTATTCCTAGGATTACTTTACTCATTCCTAGGATTACTTTACTCATTCCCAGGGTTACTTTACACATTCCTAGGACTACATTACTCATTCATAGGATTACTTTACTCATTCCCAGGACTACTTCACTGATTCCTAGGTTTACATTACTCATTCATATGATTACTTTACTCATTCCTAGGATTACTTCACTCATTCCTTGGACTACTTTACTCATTCCTAGAACTACATTACTCATTCATATGATTACTTTACTCATTCCTAGGATTATTTCACTCATTCCTTGGACTACTTTACTCATTCCTAGAACTACATTACTCATTCATATGATTACTTTACTCATTCCTAGGAATACTTCACTCATTCCTAGGACTACTTTACTCATTCCTGGGTGAACTGGGCTGCTATCCTCTTGTTTCCACTAAAAGTAACCTGGTTTTCATTCAGGAGGAGATATCATTTTCATTTCCCTCTTTTTTCTAGGTGAATTTTCTCTGACGCAATAACACAAATCTGGATTGTGTTTCATCTGAACTGTATTGAAAACCCACTTCAGGGAAAATCATGTCTTTCATGTTGTTCATATGTCCATGTGGCATTTATCTGATATATCTGACATATTTTGTGACAAAATTTGATCAAAATGGCTTTCCTGGGTATTTCTGCATTTCAATCATTGTGAACCAGTGACGAGCAGGAAAAGGCGAGCTCAGACAGACCCCCATTTACACGTCATAACCCCACAGGGCGGGGCCAGAAGCTCCCGCCCTGCCCTCTCCGCTCATTCTGACTCTGAGGACGAAGAGATGGCGGATCGACATGTATGTGTACTAGCGGGTTGCTAATCATGTTAGCCTTAATTATTTACTGAAAAACTTTGCTGTGAGAGAGCAATGGATTAGGTTTCTCTGTCATCACAATATAACAAACCACACGCTGATTTGGTGTCAACACTTAAAGGAAGACATGGGTCAGTATAGCTCCTGTTTTTTTTTTTTCTTTGTCACTGCTAATGATTGGTTGGTGCACTAGCAAGCAGAGCCAGCACATAGCCACAGGAGGAAGGGTCGGTGGGTTGGTGGGGGGTCAACGGGGGAGGGCCCTGAGCAGCGCTGACTCCGCCCACAACTCAGAGGCCAATTTCTAATGAGCTACTGAGCTATGGAAAAGGGCACTGGTTTTGTGTTTTTTGCCAAAAAATTCATCATCACAATTTAAAGACCACTGAGAACATTTGAAATAGTTCCAAATAAGCATTGGAGTGGGTCATTAACAGCAGCATGAATGAGTGTCCACTCACATCTGAGCTGGAGCAAAGTCTGGCTGATCCATGTGGCGGCCGTCTTTGATCATTTTGTAAAAGTTGGTATCCACAGCAACATTAGGGTATGGGCTCTTACCTGATCAGTTGAACACAGAAAGAGACAGATTTTACAGGTTGAATGTGATGTCCCAGCAGCAGCTGCTGAGGATCATGGGAAATGAAATCCATAGAGACTGAATGTTGTCATCATTACCCAGAGAAAAGATCTCCCACAGCAGGACTCCATAAGACCAGACATCACTCTGCACCGTGTAGACACACTGAAAGATGCTCTCTGGAGACATCCACTTCACCGGGAGGCGGGCCTGTCACCACACATCACAGGGTTCATTATCACTCTGATTGGCTGTCAGAGGTGACATCATCTAACCTCCCAACTACCTGTGCAGGTGCAGATTTACGTCTTTGTAAAAACAATGTAATGAGAAGAATGAGAAGAGCCTCCATCACTGGATCAGTTTTCTATGTTAACACCTGGACAGGTAACCCTGCGTGCGTGTGTGTAGTACTCACATTTCCCTGGATGATGTAGCTGTCATCGTCCTGAATGTCTCGGGCCAAACCAAAGTCACAGATCTTTGCAACATGGCAGTCCGTCAGGAGAACGTTCCTCGCCGCCACGTCTCTGTGGATACACTGAGAGACACACAGGTGAGACAGAGGAGCATAAACAGTTATTTACTGCATTTCTTTTTTATGTGGACCAGTTTCACTTTAACCATCACGGAGGATATTTTGTGCACTTGTTACTGACATCTGGTGGTAAAGATGGGTGTAGCACAGCAGTGAATGTACAGTGGTGTAGGTGTGTACTGTCTTCTTCTATTGATCTTTTAACCTTTAAAACTTCAAGACATTTTTTTAACTTTTTGGAAGAGGCATGTCTATTTTCTTAAATTATATATATACAGGGCTTAAAGTAAAAAAAAAATCCTGAGCCTGAACTGTTTTCCAGGGTGCGGGGGTGCAGTGGATCTGACGCATACACACTATAAGCAATTTGGCAAACAACTTTTGGCACTGAGCTTTGTAAGGTACAGGATGGCCTTCAGTTTAAATGTGAATTTTAGAAAGTAAAGTTGATAATATAAGGACATGTGAAACTCAGTCAGGCTAATTAATTAGAATTATTCATTTAGCAATCATTTAATTCAGTAAAGGGCAATTTATACTAAAAAACAGTTATAGACCAGTGAACTGTAGATCATTGTAACATAGCCATAGTTTCTGTTCAAAACAAACAATGTCAAATTAGGTTATAGGAAATACAAAATAGAAAATAAACACAAACAATTTAATACAATAAACTACAAGTCAGTTCAATTAACAACAACAGCAACTAAAAGGTGAAAGTAAAGTGCTCCAAGAACTGATTAAACCGAACAGGAAATAAATAGAAATTAGGAAATAAATACAGTTTACTTCAGAAACTGAGAACTGCTAAACTGAAGCTTCCAGTGAAACCACATTGACACCTTTTTTTTTTTTGTTCTATTTCTTCTTTGTTTTTGGTTTTTGGTTGGGCTTTGACTCCTATCTTTTTTAACATATTTGCAGAGGCAGTTTCTGGCTTTGGCTTGGCCATAAAAGAGAGGAAAGAACTTGGCTGGTCCAGAGGAGGAAGCTGGTCCAGAGGAAGGAGGTCTGGCTGGTCCAGAGGAGGAAGCTGGTCCAGAGGAAGGAGGTCTGGCTGGTCCAGAGGAGGAAGCTGGTCCAGAGGAAGGAGGTCTGGCTGGTCCAGAGGAGGAAGCTGGTCCAGAGGAGGCGGTGGCTGGCCTTTTGGTTTTTTTGGCCTGTTGTACCATCTTTGATGACTGCACCCTTGCTGCCTCATGCAGCCTTCTCTCCTTTCGTGTCTGTTCTTTGGCTGGTCTATGGTCATGGTTGAGGTTGTCCAGTCCCTGGCTTTCATTGTGGACTCAAGAACTGCAAGGCTGTCATAAGTTTCCACATTCATGGAGCACCTGTCAGCTTCAGTGATGTCATCCATTAAACTGAATGATTCTTCTACCAGTGGGCCTGTGAAAATGGAGAGAAGAGCTTTAACCAGCTCAGACCTCTCTCTGGGTTTTTCAGAGATGCAACATGGCTCCACCACTTTACATCCACTCGGCCGTCCTCTTCATTGTAGGTCTGGGCATGAGGTACCAGGTCTACATCAATCTGGTATGCCTGAACCTCTTCCTCCAGGTGACCAAGCTCTTCCGGAGGAACAGCATTAAGCAAAGCCTCTCCTCATGTGATAAAAGCTCTGCAGACAGAGTCACACTGCATTAGAGACGGAGTCAGAGCAGACAGCGAGGATACTATGCTGTTGTCCACTGGAAGGTTTTTGAGGAGGAACCCTTCTGTTTTCATGTACACTTCTCTGAGAGATTTGTTGATATTTTTAACCCATATCTTCCTCTCCACACGGACCTTGTTTATCGCAGAGAAGCAGAATGTTCCAACACAGAGCCTTTTGTCTGACGGTTGCAAATCTCTGCTCGGGAAATCAACCTTGAGGATCTCCGTTGCGCTCAGAGGGATAATGTTTGGCTTCATAAATTTGCTGAGAAGCTCTCACAACAAGTGCACCATTGGTTTTTCAGGTTGCAGTTTTTCCTCAAATCTCTGGAACGGTGGAAGGACACCTGCAAACAGAACACAAAATATAACTAACATAACTGTAATTATAATCTAATAGTAAATAAAAATATGGTAATTAAAACTCAGAACAAGTATTGTAAAGCAACTGAATAATTGTATTCAGGATTACATACAAAATAAGAGTAACTGCATTCAGTTAGTTGCATTTTAAATGGGTGGTATTGAGAATAGTTACATTGAAGGGATTACTTTTTGATACATTCTTTAACGAATTTGCATGCTTTTGAACTCAAATTTTTATATGTACCAACTTTAGTGTTTACAGTATAGCCTGTGTGTGTGTATGTATATAGTATAATGTGTTTGTTTGTACACTATCTTGTTTCTGCACCATCTTGTTCGTTTGATGCTGTGACATGTGAATATCTCCGGTGTGGGATTAATATAGTCTTATCTTATATTAAGATACCTCTGAACAAATCAGTCATGATCTTCATTCTTTCAAACTTTGCGAAGAGCACAGTGCTCCGTGCCTTCCGGTTAACATTAACCTGTGTTCTCATTTGGGATGCTGTGGCCTGCTCTTGTTGAAGGACTTCTGTTCTAGCCTTTTCCTCTACTGTGAGCTCATTTTCCTCAAGCACTTAGTAAAGAAGCCTTCTGTAGTACACACACAAAAGCATGTATAACATTTATATCCACACACACATCACTGAGGACACGGTTTCAAGCTTAACCACTCTAGAATGTGGATTAAAAAGCAACACGTTACATACAGCGCGATGGCCCACAAACAACAGAAGCCGTTTATTAAAATACATATCATGAATTTAATAAATATAATTTGTATTACCTGTATTTATGTTCTTCATTCAGATCCAGCACATGATAGTAGTGAACCACCAGTAAATCCAGGAGCTCATTCAGCTTGTTGCACCCCTCCAGCTCTGAATAAATCTGTTGCTGTTTGGCCTTATTAAGGTCTTGGGTGGGAGAGGCAGCAGACTCTGGAACTTGGCAAAGATCTTCTGTTTTGGTGACTTTTCAATGCCATAATATAGAACAGAGCATAAGTCCTCTACTTCTGACTTGAATGGGCTCAACATGGCCCACCATATGCACAGTATCTCCAGAAATGTCAAGGAGGTGAGTTTTCCTTCCTCACCCGTGCCTCAAGTCCACCTTTCTTCCCCCTCATGACAGCACAATTGTCCAGCTGGTTACTAGTAAGTAACTGGTTACTAGTTTCCACTCAAGATCATAGCGCTGCAGGACATCTTTAACTTCCATCATAAGTACTGAAGCATTGCTAATGTCTACTTTCCTGCTTGCAAGATGTTGTGTTATTACTCTCGCTGCATCATCATCAAAAAAGCAAACCATTACATTCCGCATGTTCACCCATGTTTTGGGTGGTTGCTTCATCAACATTCAGAGAAAACATGCATCCTTTGAGCTTATCAGACAGACGTTTCTAGGTGCCATGGTTGTTCATATAACTGGCCTGCTGATTGGAAACGGACAGTTTATCAACCACTACTTTTTTACACGGATCTACGAGCGGTTATAAATGATGACTTCATGTTCATGTTCCACAATGAACGATCACACACTTATTTTCAAGTCACAAATACGATCAGGGTCGCTACGTCAGCTGTGGCTGTTGCCCCCAGTCTAGTATGGGGAAGTGTTTCCCCATCAGGATCTGTGACCCCTTGCTCCGCCTGCAGAAAAAGGGGAGGAGTCAACTGATTGAAAGGCACATCCCCGCAATGTTGCCTCTCTGTTGGCTCTATTTCTAGCTCCATGCCTCTACCACACTTGTGGTAAAATAGACTTTGTTATCAATGTTTTTAATCTACTGCTTGAATATGGTGACGGGGTGGGGGTGCTGGAGGAAGTCAAAGTCATTGTAACGTTTTTTTGTTGTGTTTTTATCATTAACACAACTAAAGACTCACATACTTAATTATATCATTTCAAACATTGTCTTAGGTGCTTTGTGAGAAGCTTGTTTGATTTGGTTATAAACAAAGAACCACACTTAGTGCTTATTTGTGTTATGAATGGAAACCTCAGGTTTATTCAAATAAAATTATTATTTAAACCTATTTTATTTACCATTTCAAATATGCACAGTGTCTTTTCGTTACTGTTTTAGCCTACATTCTTTCTGCAGGAATGCAGCTGCATACATTTTGCCAAGAAAGCTCTGTTAAGTCAAACTGTTGAGGAGAAATTATTTATGATGGGTTTCTGCTGACTTGTCTTCAGTGCAGTGGTAGCTTCTTTGAATATCATCCCTGTAACACAAAGTATGTTCATTATAGCCAGGGGGACACTCATTCTGACGGCTGAGGCCCACCCGTTAGATACCGTTGCCCCTGTGTTTAAAGTGTAAGGAAGTTCCCACATGACAGACCCCCATTTATGAGTCATAACTCCACAGGGTGGGGCCACAAGCTCCTGCCCCTCCCTCTCTGCCCGTTCTGACTCTGAGGATGAAGAGATAGCTAATTTTTTTTTTTTTTTTAACCGCTATTGATCTGTTAGTGCCTAGAATGCAGAGCCAGCACAAGAGTGTGTGTGTGTGTGTGTGTGTGTGTGTGTGTGTGTGAGCCTGTGTGTTTGTGTTATGTCCTGATTGGACGTTACCGTCAATCTAAGCTCTCTGATTGGTGGAAAGTCTGACAGGAAGTGGCTTCATCATCATGT
>JBAFTB010000017.1:31476608-31487494 GCA_037177355.1 Melanotaenia trifasciata
CAAGAACAGGAGGGCGGCCAGAAAATCATTTGTTTGGAAAAGGGTCGGGAAAAAAAAGGTGAAAAAAAAAAAAAAAAAAAAATATATAGTACTTGGGCTGCGACCGATGACGTTTCACAAGAACAAACGAGTAGCGTGCTGAGAAACGGCCGCTGTGTCTGCTCAGCATCAATGGATATGCTTCGTTTTCACACTGATGCAACATGTTTAATGCCATTACAATTATGATTGGTCATGATGATCCATTCTTTTAATTTCCATTCCAACCAGAGCTGGAAAACACCAGCTGAAGACAGCGCTGAATTCCTGGTTCTGGTTCCGTTCGATCCTGTATGAGGTCTGAGTTGGACATTTTCATCTTAAATTGAAGAAATGCAAAATTAAAAAAAAAAAAAAACGTTCTGATCCTGGATGAATGAACGCTTCCTGGTCACATGGTCTGTTCTAGAACCTTCTTGTCTCTACCAATGCTCTGGCTCTACTTCTGTAGTAAAACTGGTTCTGACTCGTTCATTTTCAGGGACGTTTGAGTAGAAATGGACCCGGCATCAAGGAGGATGAGACTGAGGGAGGTCTGTTCCCGCAGGACCTTCATCAGCGGCCGTGGATGATGATGATGAAAACACATCAATAGAACAGCTGTTCCATCACCTTCTTAGTTTGTCTTTTTGCATTTATGACATAGCTGATGATGTCAGAGCAGGAGAACAGCTGGTTTACTGGTTAGTTAACTGGTTGGTTTACTAGCTGGTTAATTGGTAGGTTATGGTTAAAACATCAGATCTTTCAGAACAAATTCATCTTACTGAAAGTGAGAAGGTTATTTTTAACCATGATTGTCAACATTAACTGTGTTAGAGCTTCTGTGTTTGTCTCTTTACCAGAGAATCCCATAATGCAGGACCAGACTGCATCATTAGGTTTAAAATAAATCTCTGCTCCAATATTCATCACTGTTACGGAGCTTATTTTAAAACTGATCACACTTCTTTACCGTGTCTACTCTCAATGATTCCTGCTACCTGCACGCTTCAGAGGTTTTAATGAGTTGCACGGTTGATGTTCATTTACATTTCAGGACTAAAGCATTAGTGCTGTGAACGATCGTATTTTGGCCAGTCTGGGCCAGTATTCCAAGGCCCATTTGTTGGCCCAGTCCACTTCTAATTGCCTTTGTGCTAAACAAGTAAAACTGGACTGAATGGTGAAGCATTTACTGCCCTCTGGTGCTCTGTGCTGTGTAAGGTGTTCTCCTGCTGTGTTCACTGTCTTTTGGTAAATTACATTTCACTCTGACAGGTTTTGTGTTTCATTTGTCCACGTTTCTGTTTTCTGTGTCTTACAGTGTAAATCACACACACACACACACACACACACACACACACACACACACACACACACACACACACACACACACACACAGTCAGTCGGATAACAGTATGACACAACACATGCTTAGTCTTACAGGTGAAGCTCCGCCCACATTCCTGCAGCAGGTTGAGCAGGTGAGGCTTCACTGTAAAACTCTCTGTTTAACCAGCTCGTCTCTGATTGGCCTATCAGAGTCTCCTACTTGATGATTGGATCAGAACCACCTGCTGTAAACACCAACATGTTCACCAGTAATTGATTATTGATCAGTCACACTCCGCTGATTCCCCCACAAGAGCTCTGATTGGTTGTCACATGATCACCTGACTGACTGACTGAGGAGTCCAGTTTATCACCTGATGACATCATATCAGAACCACTCTCTGTAATCCGGTTCTGATTAGGCTACTGGAGCCCAGAGTTCGGGTTCGGACCAGCATGGAGGTGAAAGAACTGGATCATTAGAGATTTATTTGGTTATTTATCAGTCAGTGATGGACTCAGAACAAGTTACTCTGTGGATCAAACGGTTCTGGAAGACCAGGTTCAGATTACTGGGCCAGAGACTGGACTACAGGTCAGCCAGACCGGATCAGAACCATCTGGGAACTGACTCTGCTCTCATTTAACAGAGAGAGTTTATGAGTGCAGAGACAACAACAACGCCCAGCATGTGACGACATGAACCGACAGGACGGACAGGAGAGCTGTCAGGTAAACAGCCTCACACACAGGTGAGCTGTCAGGTAAACAGCCTCACACACAGGTGAGCTGTCAGGTAAACAGCCTCACACACAGGTGAACAGATAGAACGAGAAACAAGTCGAGATAGCTAGAGTCAGGTGAACATCAGGAATCTGAGCTGACGGAGGAGCAGACTGAAAGGTAAGACAACGGCAGGTCAGTGATTGTGTTGGTGGGAACGAATGAGTCTGTTCTACATGTTCAGAAACCAGATCAGTGCTGGAACAACAATGTGGATCTACAGGCTGGAGGGAGGTGAATCAGTGACTTGGTGACTGTGATCCAGCAGATTATTTTCATCTTGATCTTTGAGTGTCTGGATTCCTGTTAGAAGCAGCTTTTACTGTCTCCTCTCACCCAGAAGACCTTTGTGGTTTTAGTAGGACCTTTATGGCTCTGGGCTGATCTTCTTTGTTCAGTTCAGACCTTTATGGTTTGGGTCAGGACCATCATGGTTCTGGTAAGACCTTAATGGTTTAGTTCAGACCTTGGCTTGGGTCCGACCTTCATGGCTCAGTTCAGACATTCCTGGTTCTGGTCAGACCTTCAGGGTTTAGATCAGACCTTCGTGGTTCTGGTTTTTCTACTTAAATGCTGGACTTTTGTAACCTGCAGATTTTCACTGTGACCGGATCCAGGAACTTAAACTGCTTTAAGTCTACACACCTGAAATGTCAATCCTTCCATTTTCTACACCACTTAGTCTAGGTCAGGGTTGGGCTGGAGTCTGTCCCAGCAATCAGCAGGCGATATACAGGTACACCTGGACAGGTACACCTGGATAGGTTGAAAGTTACAGACCTTACCTGAAATGTAGAACAGTGAAACATGTTTAGATGATCCATGTAAACCAGAACCAGAACCACAAAACATTTACTGTTGGTCTTAGATCATAGTTCAAACCAGGATCCAGTATTACACGATTCAGGGATGCAACGGTGTTCAGACTAACCAGGTTCAGGTTCAGGATCAGGATATGGTCCAGGTTGAGGTCTAGTTTCAGGTTAAGGATCAGGTTCATATTCATATTTATGTCCATTAGGTTCAGGTTTAAGTTCAGGTTCAGGCCCAGTTTCAGGTTCATGATCAAGCTCAGGTTCACCAGGTTCAGGTTCTGATATCTCATGCTTTTCCATATCTGCAGATGCCTCCTCCGGTCCCGAAGCCCCGGTCTCGTTATGGTAGAGACAGCTGGAGCTCCACCTCCTCCCTGGACAGGTGAGTTCACCTGTAACCATCCAGACCGTCTGTGTGAAGGTGAACAGGAAGTCAGCTGAAGGTTTATGTTTCAGGGACATGATGAATGAATACCTGCAGCCAGCTCTCTCTAACGGAGCCCACCTGAGCACAGGTACACACACCTCACACACACATAGATATGACACACAGGTATCACAACATGCATGCTATGTGACTGATGACATCATCATCACCTGCTGCCGTGCCAACAAGCTCAAAGCTGTCAATCACAGATGTGAAACTCTGACGTCTCTGTGTCTGATTATCAGCTGACAATCTGAGGCTGTCTCGTTTCCATAGAAACGGTCTGCAGCCATGTAACTGATCTGGATCTGAGAGACTTTCTGGTCAAATACCTTCCAGACAGAGACCAGTTTCTATCCTGAAGCTCCAAGCCAGTCTTTAGCTACTGGTGGTCTGCTAGTCAATAATACCTGGCCCGCCAGACTATGTTGATTTAAAAAAAGAACAACATGTACCCTGTTCCCCCTTTACAAGAACCCTTTTTAACCTGATACCCCGTAAAGATCCATTTATGCTCCCTTTGCATATGTAAATAGGTACATTTCAAACACCACTGACTTTATACTTCATGCCCCCTATGTTAACATGGTTATTAGCCAACACATCCACTAGAGGGCAGTAAAGAGTTAAATGTTCACCTCCAAGTTTTCAGACAATAACAAACATGGAGGATCATGATGATGTTCATCCTCAGAGACATTAATAAGGCAGCACAGTAGACGGAGGTGATCTGTGCCTCCATTAAATGCACTGCAGTTTCTTCACTTTTTTCGTGGGCTCCACATCACCTATACTGCTCAACACTGCCCCCCATGGTTTCTAACGGTGCTACTCCATTAGCTATTTAAGGCTTTGCATGCGCAAGGGCCCTGAAAATAGGCCAAAGTACTCGTAAAAAATGCAGAAGATGGATGAAAGACGCTATATCCATCTTTAGCGAAGAGCATAAATTGGCCTGTCCTCGGTTTAACTTCTACCCTGCTATACCATTATCCTGCAATATCCTGTTGCCCTGTTACCTTGCTGTACTTTATTGTCCTGTTATATCCTGTTTTTATGCATTTTAGTAAAAAAAAATCTCTGACATTTATTCAATGGACAGAGTATAACAGAATATAAAATATTCATTAGTTTCATTAAAAGATTCCTTTAGGTTCCTAAATCAGATTAAATTTGTCAGAGAGAAAACTGCGTGTTGATGGCTGGTTTCTGTTTGTCACTTTGTCTCTTTCACCTTCAAACACCTGAGATGAGTCACGGCTCATTTACAGTAAAAGTTGTAGATCCAGATTATTTTTAGCTGCCGACGTGTTTTGAGTGTGAAACCGGTTTGTTCTGTCATGCTGCTGGAGATTATCTGAGACCGGTTTGTCCTCAAACATCCTGTCTATATTAACCTCTGATGGCCCAGGCTTTCCTCGACCTGCAAAAACACCTGGAAATTGAAGACCTTCACTCCATGGATCAGAGTTTAAAGGTTTTACAGGCTTTTCATGAACAATCAGTCTGAACAGTTTTATTGTCACCAGAACCTGCTGCTGGCCAGAGAGGTGTGTTTGCTTGACTAATATATCAGCTGATTTCAGATGATGATGTCATTGTGTCTTACTCCACTGATCCAGATGCTTCTCCTCCTCCTGCTGCCTCCAACCAGGATGTCTTTCCAACCTTGTCAGGAATCACTGAAATCATCGCCACCACCATCCCGTCACTTGCCGGAGTCGCCACTGCCATCGGAGGCCCCGCCCCCTCAGCTCCTTCAGCCCCCTCAGCACCAGTCTCCAGAGGCAGCATGGCTAATAGCATCTCCACCCACATACCTGACTTGGCAGAAGCTACTTACACTGTGGCAAGCCCTGCTACACCTGTGCTAAAATCCTCCCTTTCTGCACCTGCACCTGCTGCAGGTGCTGCTAACTTAGATAACATTATTAGCTCGCTGGCTAACATTCCCAGTTTCATGGGGATGGTTAGCAATGTAGCTAATCCTATTGTCAGCCCCTTCCCATCAGCCCCATCCCTTTCACCTGGTGAATCATCACTGAGAGGGGACAGAGCTAGTGATGGTAACACAGGTAAGGTAATCAATCAATCAGCTGATCATGATCATATGACTTTAGGACACTATCATAGATTAGCTTTTGTGTCATTCAGGAACCAAACATACTGAATGTATTAACCAGGCAGAGTCTGATGGTTCACCTCAGGTTCTGGTGTGGTTACCTGTGTAATCTGCATTCATCCATCCTGTTCAGACTGTACCTGATTAAAGTGTTGACTGTTAAACTTCAGTTATCATGAAAACTCCTCCAGACTGCTCTATGTGCCAGTTGGTTGATCTAGTTTTAGATGACTAACGTTTATGCTGACTGACAGTCCAGTGATTGTGCATAATAAAGTCAAGTTACAGTTCAGTTTACAGTCCAGTTTAAAGTCAAGTTCCAGTCCAAATTAAACAGTCTAGTTCACAATTAGTTTTACATTACAGTTTACATTACAGTTTACATACCAGTAACAGTCCAGTTTACAGTTTGGCTTACAGACCAGTTACAGTCCAGTTCACAATCCATTTTAAAGAGCATTTACAGCCCAGTTACAGTCCAGTTTATTGTATGGTATGGTCCAATCTACAGCCCAGTTAACAGTATTGTTTACAGTCCTGTTTAGTCGGGTTTATAGTCCAGTTACAGTCAAATTGACAGTCCCAATAACAGTCCAGGTACAGTCATCTTACTGCCAGGTTACAGTCAAGTTTACAATACAGTTACAGTCCTGTTACAGTTTAGTTTACAATCAAGTTACAGTCAAGTTTGCAGTTCACTTTACCATCCAGTTTACAATCTTATTTACAGCCCAGTTTACAGTCTAGTTATAGTCCATTTACAGTCAGGTTTACAGTTTGAGTTTACAGTCCAGTTTACAGTTCAATTTAATCTGGTTTACATTTCAGTAAACAGTACATTTTACATTCCAGTTACCAGTCTAGTCTACAGTCCAGTTTTTGTTTTTTTGGTTTACAGTCTGGTTTTACAGTTCAGTTACGGTCAACTTATAGTCCAGTTAATGGTCCAGTTTACAATTTGGGTTACATTCTAGTTTATTGTCCGGTTTACAGTCAAGTTGCAGTCCGGTGTACAGTCCAGTTAATAATCTAGTTTACAATGCATCTTATAGTGCATTTTATAGTACCGCTTACAATCCGATTTACAGTCCAGTTACAGTGAAGTTCACAGTCCAGTTTACAATCCTGGTTACAGTCTAGTTACAGTGATTGTTCTGCCAAGGCAAATAAGTAAAATGATTTTATTCATCACTAACTGAAGTGGACAGAAAGTTTTTTCTAAATAAAACTTTATTTGAATACCTGAAATGATATCGGCTGTCTCTCTGAGTCCAGATGTTGGCGCGCTCTCTCAGCTGGTGACATCATCTTTAGACCCGGCTGCAGGAGTCAAGCTACCACCTGTTGAGACTGCTGCAGAGTACGCAGAGGAAGGTACTGAATGATCTTTTCTGCTGACTTTAATCCTTCTTTCATTATTCTGATCCTGGTTTGTATGTTCTGGTTCCAGTTTTATGTCCATCTTCTCATACCCCTAAAGAGGAAGACCCATATGTCACTGTGTTAGCCTGCTGGATGAGCCAAGAGGAAGAGTCATCCAATGAGGAGGATGATACAGGAGGTAGCCCTGCCCTATCTGGTTCTGAGGGACCAATGGAGGGAGATACTGGTTCTGAGCTGACCGGAACTACCAACGGGTGGGTTCTATATGTAAAACCACAGAAGCTGTTTCTAAAGATGAAACTTACTGTGTGTTATTTATTTTTTATTTTGCAGTGTGCGGTTAAATCAGCCTGAACGTTTGATCCCCACTCGACCAGCCCCACCCCCTCCTAATCGAGTGAACCAATCAGAAAAACCCATAAAACAGAAGACCCCAAGGTAAATGCAGATGACCTTTCAGCCAAGGTCAATGATCTGTTTATGGTTCACAACTGTATGGTTCTGATTCCAGATTTCAGTTTGATTTCTACAGTTATGATGAACAAAAACACTCCGATGTTCATGGGACTGACCAAAGACCTCCGGGAAATGAAAACTGGACACTGGGCCTTTACAGAGTCAGTAAATAAAGTGATAACAGAGATGAAAGAAGACCCAGCTCTAAACCTGTCAGTCCAGATGAGACAGATGTGTTTTAGATACTTTCACTAAAACATTGTCCTGATAATTTAAAACAACATTCTTTCAATGATACAGGTTTAGTAAGGATGCTGAGGAATCGGTCCTGTTGGGTGGTGATGAGGTGACGGTCCTGTAGGTCAATGTTGAGGTGATGGTTTCGTAGGTCCAAGTTAAGGTGACCGTTCTGTAGGTCAATGTTGACATGATGGTCTCGTAGGTCCAAGTTAAGGTGACGGTCCTGTAGGTCAGTGTCAAGGGGATGGTGTTGTAGGTCAATATTGAGAGAAGAAACATCATAACGCTACACATCCACAAACTGCAAAATGTAAATAACCAATAGGGGGCAGTGTTGGGACTAGTTTTGCCAGATGTAAGGCCACAAAGTAGAGTCTCTTAATCTCAGTCTTTTATCCAGATAAAATGAAGGTTAGGAGAGTGATGTCAAAGTTCTTTCTCTCTGAGTTCTTAAAGTTCTCATAATCCAAATACTGTGACGGAGTGCCATCCTGTCCAAGAGTACCCTGCCCTTACGGCTGCTGGAATAGACTCCATGAATGGATGGATGGATATCTAAGACTTCAGAGACTTATTGACCTAAGTGAGGACATTAAGGATGTTTTTCCTCTGCAGGGCAGCCACCATCCGAGTTTCCAGGAAGAAGGGGAGCGGTGGGAGCTCTGCTCCTCAAAGTGCTGTGGTTCGAAACAGTTGGCTGGATGTCTGGAAGGGCTTCAGGTAACAAACTTCATCAGAGGACACCTGCAAAAAGTCCTGGTTCTCTGTGTCAGAGACATCTGGGCGACATCATATATGAAGATGACCTTCATCTCAGAGATGGATGGATGGATGGATGGTAAACAAGTTTTCTGTCTTTCTAAATAGATACAGTGTTTTATGGGCGACACTGGATGGAAAATTGATGCATCTGTGGAAAAAACGCACAGTACGTGGACATGTCTCACCTGTCTCTTTTTCTCACCTGTCTCTCTCTTTCTCACCTGTCTCTCTGTCTAGCCGGTCTCTCTCTGTCTTACCTATCACTGTCTCACCTGTCTCTCTGTCTCACCTATCACTCTGTATCACCTGTCTCTCTGACCTGAGTAATGGGTGTGTCTGTTTGTCCACCAGGACCGGTTCAGTGAAGTCTTATTTCATGTCTCCAGTATAACCAATGTGAGGACCCAGGACAAAGGCCGGTTCTCTATCTTCTTCAGGAAGAAACATTATGACTTCATGGCTCTGAACACTGGTAAGAAACTAGCTTCTATTAGACTCTACTGGACCAGATCTGAACCGTGTTTAGGTTTCAGCTCATGTATTCTGGAGTTTAACAGAAGTCTTAGACAGAAGTCATGTTTTCGTGAGGAACATTTCCCTGGATGTCTCATGTGTCTCCTTCTTGGTTGTCCCCCCAGAGGTTCAGGAAGGTTGGGTCACATCTCTGCTGGCAGCTAGAGGCCAGCCAAGCCCCGCCCCCCCAGAGTTGCATGGACAAATCACCATCAAGGATACACGAAGCCGCGCCTACGCTGCAGTGTGGGGTCATGATCTGTGGATTTATCCTAACAAAGACAGCTTCCAGCTGGGCGTGGCATCCTTCTCCGTCCCTCTGAATGTGGCCACAGTAAAGTCCATAGGAAAACACTCGTTTAGCCTCATCACTCCATACAAGACCTTCAAGTATGCACCTGTTTCTGTCTACCTGTGTGCATGATCACATGATGCCATTCTTACATTCTTCTCCCCAACCCTCTGCAGCCTGTCCGTCGATTCATCAAAGGATCTGTCCGTCTGGTTGGACAGCTTGACCTCAACCATTCGCAATGCTCTGTCCTGCAGCCAGGTGACGCTGCGTCTCTGGGAAAACCCATACAACAAGGTTTGTGGTGACTGCGGTGCAGCCAATCCTGAATGGGCGTCGGTCAACCTGCTGCTGGTCATCTGTCAGAACTGCGCAGGTACGACATTGTCATTTACACTTTCCAGTTTTTATCTCAGCACCAGTTGACATGATTTAGAAAGTTTAAAAAGAGGAATAAAAACTTCCAGTTTTCCAGGAAATTTTTCAAAATATTTACAGAAAAATTCCCAGATTATTCCAGCTGTTTGTCTCGTAAATGACTAATGGGGCCAGAAATCTTTCCAATGACGTTCAGCTCTTTCAGAGCCTGTTGTTTGAGTCTGTTGTTTCTGCACAAGAAGCATCTGTTCCGTCTTAAAAAAGGGCTTCTTACAGTTTTTACTTGATCATATAATCATGATCTACAGCCATCATCCACTTTATCAGCGCCACCTGTTCAACTTCCTGTTAATGTAGATATCTAACCAGCCAATCACAGGGCAGCATGTAGTCATGTAGACATGGTAAAGACGAGTTGGTGAAGTTCAAACCGATCATCAGAATGAGGAAGAAAGGGGATTTAAGTGACTTTAAACGTGGCATGGTTGTTGGTCTGAAAATTTACTGGGAAGGAAGACCCAGGTAATGAAGACGACCCCATACAAGAGGAAGGTCCCGCTGAAGAGGATGAGCTGGTACTAGAAGATACAGTTTGGAGAATTTCTCGGTTTAACTGACATGAACAGAAAACATCTGCTGACTTTAACTTCATGAATTTTGTCCCAAAACCAAAAGTCACATCATTCCTTTTTGATATGTTTTGGTTTTTAGGGTGTCACTTTTATGACTCGGTCCTGTTGATACTACGGACCTGATTCTCTGGATGGTGTCTGGACCTGGTCTCTGGATTTGGTCTCTGGACCTGGTCTTTCCTTGGTGTTTCTGTGTGTAAACGACTGAAACCTGAATGTTATGTCTTCTTGTCTGTTCACAGGTCAACATCGAGCTCTGGGCAGCAAGCTGTCCAAGGTCCGTAGTCTTAAGATGGACAACAAGATCTGGACCGAACCACTCTTACAGGTGAGGATGAGGCTCCAGGCTGCTGCTGATTAGTTGATGCATGTAAGCCGGCTGTCTTCTAAATTCCTTCCCAGCTCTGAAAAAGTTCCTGTGGTTGTAGATTAAAAGGTGCCTGTTCAAAGAGTAAGTAGGTCTAAATAACCAAGGACCTGAGAGGGTCTGCAAAGAATAAGAGAACAAGTAAATCTCCTGGTGAAGGTTTGAATCCAAGTAGAAAAGTAAAACATTTACTGACCGGGCTGGGTCTCCCTTGTGTCATAACCCGGCTAACGGCTATAACAAAATTACACCAAACAACAGATAAGGCCGATTATGATAATTTATTAACGAAAGATGAACCAAAACTAAGGCAAAATAAGATAACCATGAAGTGTGGCTGTCTGCAAAATCAGAAGTGTAGGT